>CM068827.1:96579316-97821816 GCA_028554795.2 Sinohyriopsis cumingii | reverse complement strand
ACTGTGCAAGGTCAAAAACATTGAACAAAACAAAAATTCCCTTCCTCTTGCTAGACAACATCTATCTTATCTACAGTTTAACTGAATTGTTATAGGTACATGCTGGACTAGTTTTCAGAAATAATTGACAGATAAAATGTACCCATTTTATTGGCTGCTTCAGGTTTCAAACTTCCTAGATTTACTGAAAGAAAAAAAAATCCCCTTAGCCTTTGATAAAATTTGTCATTGGAAAATTTCCAGCTGAACATGAATAGCAATTCTTACTGTATATATTCACTTTTAAGTCCAACAGCAAAACAATGTAGACCCTGTACATGTACTACCATCACATAATGTGCCAGTAGTTCAGGGTTTATGTTGTTTGTTCTACTGATTATGCCTAACAAACTGCATATAATGGCAGATGTTGATCTTTGCAGTTTGCAGTTGGACTAAACTTATCAGCCAGTAAATATGGTATTTAAAGTAAATTTACATGAATATTAATATACACCCTATTGAATATTATATTTGTTAAGTTATCGATTGAAATAAATAGCCTTCTTATGATGCGATTCATGACATGGATTAGTGTATTTAGAGACATAACATTCAACTTACATTGAGCAGTTTTGACAATAATCTGCTGACTCATAACATATTGGCCAATCAGGGTCTACTTTGATGATTTAAAACGAGAAGTAGAACAAGTATAGACCCATATTTGCTTGTATATTATATGACAGCAGATCTAACTGTATGCATTTCACAGTTGTATATCTGTTTACATAGCATATATGATTAGAGTGGAGCCCATCTGTGACAGCTATGTAGACATTATTGAAACTGGTTTATTTAAATAAAATTTCATTAGAAATTAAAAAGACCCTTTTTTAGAGCTTAACTGAAATTAATCAGAGATCATAATAAAGCTGTTTAGGTTTCATTTTAACAATGGTCTGTTAAATCAATATTCCAAGGAAGTCTCTTTTCAGTGCTGGTATACCCTCCCCCAATTAAAGCAACTTGATGTGCATATGTAAAACAACTAGATATGTGTTTGTGTTTTGTAAAATATATGTGCTTCTACTTAAGATGCCAGAAATTAAAGTCAACAAATTCAGAAATGTATAAAAATATGAAATTTTTTATACATGTAATGGCATTTAACATCGGGGCCCCGAGTGGCGGAGTGGTCTAAAGCGCTGTCTGTTACAGATCACTGCCATCTCACCTCTGTCTGCGTGGATTCAAGTCTAGGATTCGGCCAATGTGGGCATGTGAGAAAGCTTTCCAGTAGCTTCTCATGGGTCAGTGGTTCTTTCCGGGGTTTTCCCAGATTCTTCCTCCACCATTAATACTGGCCGCCATGCATAGCCTATCGTGTGCTGAAAATGGTGTTAAACCACACAACAACAACAACAACAGCATTTAACATCTATTTGGTCATCAGAACAGTATAAATAGAAAAATTCTTAGCTCTTAGCAAGTATAATGTCTACATCATCTAGTCATCTAAACAGTATAAACAGAAAAATACATACCATGTCTGATATGTCTATATAGTATAAATAGAAAAATTCATACCATGTCTAATATCTCTACACAGTATAAATATATAAATGCATATATGAATATCATATGTCTACACCATCTAGTCATCTATACAGTATGAATAGATAAATGCATACTATGTCTAATATGTCTATCCAGTATAAATAGAAAAATATATACCATGTCTAATATCTCTACACAGTATAAATAGAAAAATGCATATATGAGTATCATATGTCTACACCGTCTAGTCATCTATCTATACAGTATGAATAGAAAAATGCATACTATGTCTGATATGTCTATACAGTATGATTAGGAAAATGCATTGCTAGTATCATGTCTATTCAGTATAAACAGCAAAATGCATACCAAGTATTCTATGTCTACCTCAAGTGGTTTGTGCCAAATTGTACTAACAAAATGTTTGTGATAAAAGCCCGAGTCCCAAAATTTGACAAATTAAAAATTTTTTACTAAACTTGAAGTAATAGCCTGGAAAGAGACCATTTTGATAATTAAAAGTCTTTAAAGTCTTGTCACTCTAGGTTTAATAGTTTTTTCACAAAGGCAACTAAAGCAGATTCTAGACTGAGATAGAAATTTGATCTGTGGATAGACAGCCAAGATGAAATGGAGATGATAGAAGTCTGGATCTTAAACTGCTGTCTTTCTCAGCAGAATTTAGTCAGATGTAATACAGCTATTCTCTAATGTTGTGGATATTTTGGTAGATTCAGCTGTTGCCAGTGCCAATATTGCAATGACAGATAACAATCCTATCATGTACTAGCTAAGGGGATTATTCAGATTGTCTCTCTGTATTATGTTCTTTAAATGTTCTCCCATTCACATTTTATTTGAACTTTCCTACAATAAATTTTGCAAACTTTGCATTTGATTTAAAAATACTTTTGAATAAGATTTCAAAGAAAGATAAAACATTACAAAGAAAATAAAGTAATTGGTTGAATTAACCAGATTTTCTTGCTCATTGACTTGATGCTTTAATATTCTGGACAATATATGTGTTGCATTTCTATATATTTTTCCCTTTCTCATTTGTTAAGAAGGAATTTTACACAGTTGTGTATCACTGAGTTAATGTAGTTATAGACAGTTATCCATTTAATTTTACAGAGTTATCTCCCATATTAACTGGACTTGCACATTTGACAGCAGTATGTTCCTCATGTGAAACCATGATTTTAAGCAAACAAACATTTACACACAAAATCCAAACCATGTTTACAGTATCACAAATGTAATCAGACACTATTGAACTAAAAATAAGTCATACTGTCTGGAGCTAGAATATATCTGTCAGTCAAGAAATTATTTTTTGTAAATGTCTGTCATGTGTGCACTGATTCAAGATTGCACCTTTTCTGTTGAGTAACAGGTTATTCTATAACATATTAATTGAATAATATACAAATAGTGATGTGAAGATTCTATAACATATTAATTGAATAATATACAAATAGTGATGTGAAGATTCTATAACATATTAATTGAATAATATACAAATAGTGATGTGAAGATTCTATAACATATTAATTGAATAATATACAAATAGTGATGTGAAGATTCTATAACATATTAATTGAATAATATACAAATAGTGATGTGAACATTTTCAGTCCATATATGGTTGAAAATATCACTCAAACATTTTCCCATCCATGTGATAGGGTTGAAATAATCACTCAACATTTCCAGTTTAGATGACATGTTGAAATAATAACTCAAACAGTAATGTGAATATTGCTCTGTTCAGTAATCAAGTCTTATTAGATCACAATATAACATGATATTCTCTAAGTGGGCACAACATCATTTTTCCCTATTCACCATGGTTCCACCACTGTCCCAAGTACATGTAGATGAATTTAGCCAATGATCAGGTCACCAATACAATGAACTCATTCAGTCAGCTGAAAGTGTAACTGACCTGTGTAGTATTTGTTGCACAGATGCATACATGGAACATTCATATAAATAATCTGTGTAATATTGCACTCATACATGAATGGGACATGCATGCAACGGACCTGTTTAGTATTTATTGCACAGATGCATACATGGAACATTCATATAGATAATCTGTGTAATATTGCACTCATACATTAATGGGACATGCATGCAACGGACCTGTTTAGTATTTATTGCACAGATGCATACATGGAACATTCATATAGATAATCTGTGTAATATTGCACTCATACATGAATGGGACATGCATGCAATTGATCTGTTTAGTATTGCACAAATATATAAATGAGACATTCATGTAACAAATCTGTGTAGTACTGGGCATATACATAAATGGGACATGCATGTAACCGATCTGTGTAGTATTGCACACATACATAAAAGGGAAATTTATGTAACTGATCTATGTAGTCTGGTGGACTGCACAATACTGGGGTTGAAATAACTGAATGTCCAACCACTCTGAGGAGTGAGAGATGAAAAAGTGGTATGTCATCATCCAGAATGTTGTACTGTTGGTAATCTTAGTTTTGCCTTTTAAACCCCGTTCTACTTCGAGGATGGCGTTGTATTTAATTTTTATAAATTTCAGTGTCCTCCTCCACTTTATACCACTTCCAGTTTCCATGGCTTGTTGATTCAGATACAGTGTAGTAAGAAAAGTCACTTCCTTAATTGTATAGCTGAATATAGCTTTCAAAGGGTTTATATGATTTGTTTTACTTTCGTTTATCAAAGGGTTTATATGATTTCTTTTACTTTCGTTTATCAAGCCCTTTTTTTACATAAAATTGCTGCCATTTATTGAAATGATGACATTGTTATCAAAAAGCGAGTTAATTGAATTAGGAACAAACAGCAAACATGACCCATTTTTGATTAATCGATACTCAGTTTGGACCAACAAAAAATCAAACATGCCACTTATTCATCCTTCTGATGATGTGTTACAATTTCATTAGGGATAGCAGTAATATGAAATGTTAAATCTGACTGACACAGTGACAATTTAGCAGTGTTATGCAGTGTTAATTCTGGCTGACACAGTGGCAATTTAGCAGTGCCATGCAGTGTTAAATCTGACAGTTTCACAATTATATGCAGTGTTAAATCTGGCTGACACAGTGACAATTTAGCAGTGATATGTAGTATTAAATCTGACTGACACAGCAACAGTTTAGCAGTGACATGCAGTGTTAAATCTGACTGACACAGCTAGTTTAGCAGTCACATGCAGTGTTAAATATGACTGACACAGTGAAAGTTTAGCAGTGATATGAAGCAATAAATCTGACTGACACAATGACAGTTTAGCAGTCACATGCAGTGTTAAATCTGACTGTTACAGTGACAATTTAGCAGTGATATGTAGCATTAAATCTGACTGACACAGTGACAGTTTAGCAGTCACATGCAGGGTTAAATCTGACTGACACAGTGACAATTTAGCAGTGATATGTAGCATTAAAAATGACTGACAGACACAGTGACAGTTTAGCAGTCACATACAGTATTATATATGACAATAACAGTTTATCAAATTGTTGCATTCTTCAGTAAAGTGCATATTTTTTGTCTAACATACATATCATATATACTCACATATATGCCAAATAATTTAGGAAAAAATAGAAACCTGGAAGAAGGGAGGTCAGCTTATCTGTGGGACATGGTCTAAGCTTAAGTGTTTTTTGTTGACTACTGGCATATATTGTTATTGTGTATTGCTGAAGACAAGATGACATGCCTAACCTGAAGTCCAGGACCTACTGTAGTGAAACCCACATGTGAATATGACCATCCTTTCCGATAGATTTGCAATAACAAGATTTTCAATATGGCTGGTATTAAGGGTGGGCTTATGCACAAGTGATACACTTTGTAATGTTTTACCTCTTCAGTTTGGGAAGTTGGCTTATATGTGAATAGCCTTATATGCAAGCATATATGGTACATGACTGAGAGAAGGATAACTAAGTTAAAATGATAAAATAATGTTAACAGTATATCGTCACCTTGTGAACTATTAGCCAACCAAGGGATCACTTTGCTTTCAGAGTTTTAATTGTACCTACTGCCAAAATGTTAAGCTTTAAATGCAAAGTAGGATAAAGTCACAAATGGCAGAAGTAAATCAAATACTATACTGCATTACACAGGACTCTGTATGCACCATGATTAGAAATCACAAAAAGCTGTGCTGAGATCAAGACAAACACACAAACACAATTGGTTAGAACTCCACTTGGTAAAAGTGATAGAATAAAACCAAATATGCATTAAAATGCATGCATAATATTAAACAACAGGCAAATAAATTCATGACTATTGTTGCATGGACCTTTTTAATCTAACATTTGAATTTCTAAGGAAACAAAGGTTCTAGATATTCATCTGTATCCAGTTGAGCACACTTAGTTTTGTATTTTACAGATCTTTCATCTGTATCCAGTTGAGCACACTTAGTTTTGTATTTTACAGATCTTTCATCTGTATCCAGTTGAGCACACTTAGTTTTGTATTTTACAGATCTTTCTTCTGTATCCAATTGAGCACACTTACAGTTTTGTATTTTACAGATCTTTCATCTGTATCCCATTGAGCACACTTACATTTTTGTATTTTACAGATCTTTCATCTGTATCCAATTGAGCACACTTACAATTTTGTATTTTATAGATCTTTCATCTGTATTCAGTTGAGCACACTTAGTTTTATATTTTACAGATCTTTCATCTGTATCCCATTGAGCACACTTACAGTTTTGTATTTTACAGATCTTTCATCTGTATCCAATTAGGCTCACTTACAATTTTGTATTTTACAGATCTTTCATCTGTATCCAGTTGAGCACACTTAGTTTTGTATTTTACAGATCTTTCATCTGTATCCAGTTGAGCACACTTAGTTTTATATTTTACAGATCTTTCATCTGTATCCAGTTGAGCACACTTAGTTTTGTATTTTACAGATCTTTCTTCTGTATCCAATTGAGCACACTTACAGTTTTGTATTTTACAGATCTTTCATCTGTATCCCATTGAGCACACTTACATTTTTGTATTTTACAGATCTTTCATCTGTATCCAATTGAGCACACTTACAATTTTGTATTTTATAGATCTTTCATCTGTATTCAGTTGAGCACACTTAGTTTTATATTTTACAGATCTTTCATCTGTATTCAGTTGAGCACACTTAGTTTTGTATTTTACAGATCTTTCATCTGTATCCAGTTGAGCACACTTAGTTTTGTATTTTACAGATCTTTCATCTGTATCCAGTTGAGCACACTTAGTTTTGTATTTTACAGATCTTTCTTCTGTATCCAATTGAGCACACTTACAGTTTTGTATTTTACAGATCTTTCATCTGTATCCCATTGAGCACACTTACATTTTTGTATTTTACAGATCTTTCATCTGTATCCAATTGAGCACACTTACAATTTTGTATTTTATAGATCTTTCATCTGTATTCAGTTGAGCACACTTAGTTTTATATTTTACAGATCTTTCATCTGTATCCCATTGAGCACACTTACAGTTTTGTATTTTACAGATCTTTCATCTGTATCCAATTAGGCTCACTTACAATTTTGTATTTTACAGATCTTTCATCTGTATCCAGTTGAGCACACTTAGTTTTGTATTTTACAGATCTTTCATCTGTATCCAGTTGAGCACACTTAGTTTTATATTTTACAGATCTTTCATCTCTATCCCACTGAGCACACTTACAGTTTTGTATTTTACAAATCTTTCATCTGTATCCAATTAGGCACACTTACAATTTTGTATTTTACAGATCTTTCATCTGTATCCCATTGAGCACACTTAGTTTTGTATTTTACAGATCTTTCGTCTGTATCCACTGAGCACACTTACAATTTTGTATTTTACAGATCTTTCATCTGTATCCCATTGAGCACACTTAGTTTTGTACTTTACAGATCTTTCATCTGTATCCCACTGAGCACACTTACAATTTTGTATTTTACAGATCTTTCATCTGTATCCAATTGAGCACACTTACAATTTTGTATTTTACAGATCTTTCATCTGTATCCATTTGAGTACACTTACAATTTTGTATTTTACAGATCTTTCATCTGTATCCAATTGAGCACACTTACAGTTTTGTATTTTACAGATCTTTCATCTGTATCCAGTTGAGTACACTTACAATTTTGTATTTTACAGATCTTTCATCTGTATCCAAATGAGCACACTTACAATTTTGTATTTTACAGATCTTTCATCTGTATCCAATTGAGTACACTTACAATTTTGTATTTTACAGATCTTTCATCTGTATCCAATTGAGCACACTTACAGTTTTGTATTTTACAGATCTTTCATCTGTATCCAATTGAGCACACTTCTGATTTTGTATTTTACAGATCTTTCATCTGTATCCAATTAAGCACACTTACAATTTTGTATTTTACAGATCTTTCATCTGTATCCAATTAAGCACACTTAGTTTTGTATTTTACAGATCTTTTGTCTGTATCCAACTGAGCACACTTAGTTTTGTATTTTACAGATCTTTCATCTGTATCCAATTGAGCACACTTACAGTTTTGTATTTTACAGATCTTTCATCTGTATCCAATTGAGCACACTTCCAATTTTGCATTTTACAGATTTTTCATTTGTGTCCCATTGAGCACACTTAGTTTTGTATTTTATAGATCTTTCATCTGTATCTAATTGAGCACACTTATAATTTTGTATTTTATAGATCTTTCATCTGTATTCAATTGAGCACAGTTACAGTTTTGTATTTTACAGATCTTTCATCTGTATTCAATTGAGCACACTTAGTTTTGTATTTTACAGAATGCTCATCTGTATTCAATTGAGCACACTTAGTTTTGTATTTTACAGATCTTTCGTCTGTATCCAATTGAGCACACTTCCAATTTTGCATTTTCAGATCTTTTATTTGTGTCCCTATGAGCACACTTAGTTTTGTACTTTACAGATCTTTCTTCTGTATCCAATTGAGCACACTTACAATTTTGTATTTTATAGATCTTTCATCTGTATTCAATTGAGCACACTTAGTTTTGTATTTTACAGATCTTTCATCTATATCCGATTGAACACACTTACAGTTTTGTATTTCAAAGATCTTTCATCTGTATCCAATTGAGCACACTTCCAATTTTGCATTTTACAGATCTTTCATCTGTGTCCCATTGAGCACACTTATTTGTATTTTACAGATCTTTCAGTTTCTTTACTAAAACTGTTATTCTCTTTTAGGATGTTAGTAGCATTGATCATACCACTTTATAGCTTTGAATTCTTAAAAATGATGATGTGAAAGGTAATTTTTTATGCAGTTGCAGCAAAATGTTTGCATCATGTTATTTTATTTCAACTTACTTTCTCTTCTTATTTTGTTTGCCCTCTTCAGTCTGGTATATAGCTAAATGTATATCGATGTTAATGTATTAAACCATGAATATCCAAGCAACTTTAATGTCTTTAAAAATTATTTCTAGCCACTACTGTAAATGTTACTGATGTTTTTGTTGAGACATTTTATGACTCCTTCCATCTGTATAGCATAAGACCTCCTTCCAGTAGTCTGTAGTGTAAGACCTCCTTCCAGCTGTTTGTGGTGTAAGACTGCTTCCAACTGTCAAGTGTAATACCTCCTTCCAACCATCCATAGTGTAAGACCTCCTTCCTATTGTCTAGTGTAAGACCTGCTTCCAACTATCTATAGTGTAAGACCTCCTTCCTACCATCTAGTGTAAGACCTTCTAGCTGTCTATAGTGTAAGACCTCCTTCCAACTGTCCATAGTCTAAGACCTCCTTCCAAATGTCGATATTGTAAGACCTCCTTCCAACTATCCATAGTGTAAGACCTCCTTCCTATTGTCTAGTGTAAGACCTACTTCCAACTATCTATAGTGTAAGACCTCCTTCCTACCATCTAGTGTAAGACCTTCTAGCTGTCTATAGTGTAAGACCTCCTTCCAACTGTCCATAGTCTAAGACCTCCTTCCAAATGTCGATATTGTAAGACCTCCTTCCAACTGTGTAGTGTGAAACCTGGTTCTAGTGTAAAACCAACTATCCATTGTAAGACCTGCTTCCAAATGTCCATAGTACCTCCTTCCAGCTGTCTAGAGTAAGACCACCTTCCAAATGTTCATAGTGTAAGACATCCTTCCAACTGTCTAGAGTAAGACCTCCTTCCAAATATTCATAGTGTAAGACATCCTTCCAACTGTCTAGAATAAGATCTCCTTCCAAATGTTCATAGTGTAAGACATCCTTCCAGCTATCTAGAGTAAGACCACCTTCCAAATGTTCATAGTGTAAGACATCCTTCCAACTGTCTAGAGTAAGATCTCCTTCCAAATGTTCATAGTGTAAGACATCTTCCAACTGTCTAGAGTAAGATCTCCTTCCAAATCTTCATAGTGTAAGACATCCTTCCAGCTGTCTAGAGTAAGATCTCCTTCCAAATCTTCATAGTGTAAGACATCCTTCCAACTGTCTAGAGTAAGATCTCCTTCCAAATGTTCATAGTGTAAGACATCCTTCCAGCTGTCTAGAGTAAGACCACCTTCCAAATTTTCATAGTGTAAGTCATCCTTCCAACTGTCTAGAGTAAGACCACCTTCCAAATGTCCATAGTGTAAGTCATCCCTCCAGCTGTCTGAAGTGTAAGATCAATGGCTTAGTACATGAATGTTCCAAATTTACAAATAATATGTTAAACATTTGATTGAACAAATGGCTCAGCACACCAGTGTTCCAAGAATACAAATAATATAGAAGACCTATGATTGTACCAGTGACTTTTTAAAACAGTGTTCCAAGAATACAAAAATACAGTAATATAGGAGACCTTTGATTGTACCAATAACTTGTTACACCAATGTTCCAAGATTAAAAATAATATGGGAGACTTTTAATTGTTCCAATAGCTCAGTACATGAATGTCTAATATTTAAAAAAATTAGTGAAACATTTGATTCAATGAATGAGTAAAACTTTTAGAAACTTGTATGCTTGACATATTGATAGTGAAAAAGCATTTGTCTCATATCGCCATAGTCATGACAGAGTGTTAACATATTGAACTCCCCTTCAGTTAGGCCACTATCAGACAAGGGAGAGACTCCCTGGTTTGTAGGATCATGTTTGTACATTTACCAGTATCATATAATCCTATGAGAAATGCATTTTAACTGAGATGAAGGCTGTCAATATTTATGTTGCTATTTGACCATGTTGTTTGAATGTCTTGTCGTAAAAGCCTTACTGGATTTGACCTTGTTGTTTGACAGCTTTTGTGGCAAAAATTTTATTGGATTTGGCCATGTTGTTGGACAGCTCTTGTAGCAAAAGCCTTACTGGATTTGACCATGTTGTTTGAATCTCTTGTCATAAAAGCCTTACTAGATTTGACCATGTTATTTGACAGCTCTTGTAGTGAAAGCCTTACTGGATTTGACAACGTTGTTTGACAGCTCTTGTAGTGAAAGCCTTACTGGATTTGACCACATTGTTTGACAGCTTTTGCAGTGAAAGCCTTACTAGATTTGATCATGTTGTTTGAATCTCTTATCATAAAAGTCTTACTGGATTTGACCATGTTGTTTTTCAGCTTTTGTAGCAAAAGCCTTAATGGATTTGACCATGTTGTTTGACAGCTTTTATAGCAAAAGCCTTACTGGATGAGACCATGTTGTTTGACAGCTCTTGTAGTGAAAGCCTTACTGGATTTGACCATGTTGTTTGACAGCTTTTGTAGCAAAGCCTTACCGGAGTTGACCATGTTGTTTGACAGCTGTTGTAGTGAAAGCCTAACTGGATTTGACCATGTTGTTTGAATCTCTTGTTGTAAAAGCCTTACTGGATTTGACCATGTTGTTTGAATCTCTTGTCATAAAAGCCTTACTAGATTTGACCATGTTATTTGACAGCTCTTGTAGTGAAAGCCTTACTGGATTTGACAACGTTGTTTGACAGCTCTTGTAGTGAAAGCCTTACTGGATTTGACCACATTGTTTGACAGCTTTTGCAGTGAAAGCCTTACTAGATTTGATCATGTTGTTTGAATCTCTTATCATAAAAGTCTTACTGGATTTGACCATGTTGTTTTTCAGCTTTTGTAGCAAAAGCCTTAATGGATTTGACCATGTTGTTTGACAGCTTTTATAGCAAAGGCCTTACTGGATTTGACCATGTTGTTTGACAGCTTTTGTAGCAAGCCTTACTGGATTTGACCATGTTGTTTGACAGCTTTTGTAGCAAAGCCTTACTGGAGTTGACCATGTTGTTTGACAGCTGTTGTAGTGAAAGCCTTACTGGATTTGACCATGTTGTTTGAATCTCTTGTCATAAAAGCCTTACTAGATTTGACCATGTTGTTTGACAGCTCTTGTAGTGAAAGCCTTACTGGATTTGACAACGTTGTTTGACAGCTCTTGTAGTGAAAGCCTTACTGGATTTGACCACATTATTTGACAGCTTTTGCAGTGAAAGCCTTACTAGATTTGATCATGTTGTTTGAATCTCTTATCATAAAAGTCTTACTGGATTTGACCATGTTGTTTTTCAGCTTTTGTAGCAAAAGCCTTAATGGATTTGACCATGTTGTTTGACAGCTTTTATAGCAAAAGCCTTACTGGATGAGACCATGTTGTTTGACAGCTCTTGTAGTGAAAGCCTTACTGGATTTGACCATGTTGTTTGACAGCTTTTGTAGCAAGCCTTACTGGATTTGACCATGTTGTTTGACAGCTTTTGTAGCAAAACCTTACTGGAGTTGACCATGTTGTTTGACAGCTGTTGTAGTGAAAGCCTTACTGGATTTGACCATGTTGTTTGAATCTCTCGTTGTAAAAGCCTTACTGGATTTGACCATGTTGTTTGAATCTCTTGTCATAAAAGCCTTACTAGATTTGACCATGTTATTTGACAGCTCTTGTAGTGAAAGCCTTACTGGATTTGACCACATTGTTTGACAGCTTTTGCAGTGAAAGCCTTACTAGATTTGATCATGTTGTTTGAATCTCTTATCATAAATGTCTTACTGGATTTGACCATGTTGTTTTTCAGCTTTTGTAGCAAAAGCCTTAACGGATTTGACCATGTTGTTTGACAGCTTTTATAGCAAAAGCCTTACTGGATTTGACCATGTTGTTTTTCAGCTTTTGTAGCAAAAGCCTTAATGGATTTGACCATGTTGTTTGACAGCTTTTATAGCAAAAGCCTTACTGGATGAGACCATGTTGTTTGACAGCTCTTGTAGTGAAAGCCTTACTGGATTTGACCATGTTGTTTGACAGCTTTTGTAGCAAAGCCTTACTGGAGTTGACCATGTTGTTTGACAGCTGTTGTAGTGAAAGCCTTACTGGATTTGACCATGTTGTTTGAATCTCTTGTTGTAAAAGCCTTACTGGATTTGATCATGTTGTTTTTCAGGTTTTTAGCAAAAGCCTTACTGGATATGACCATTATGTTTTTCAGCTTTAATTTGTAGCAAAAGCCTTACTAGCTCTGACCATGTTGTTTGACAGCTCTTACTGGATTTGACCATGTTGTTTGACAGCTTTTAGAGCAAAAGCCTTACTGGATTTGACCATGTTGTTTGATAAGCTCTTGTAGGATTTTTGTAGCAAAAGCCTTACTAGCTTTGACCATGTTGTTTGACAGCTCTTACTGGATTTGACCATGTTGTTTGACAGCTCTTGTAGTGAAAGCCTTACTGGATTTGACCATGTTGTTTGAATTTCTTGTTGTAAAAGCCTTACTGGATTTGACCATGTTATTTTTCAGGTTTTGTAGCAAAAACCTTACTGGATGTGACCATGTTGTTTGACAGCTCTTGTAGTGAAAGCCTTACTGGATTTGACTATGTTGTTTGACAGCTTTTGTAGCAAAAGCCTACCTGGATGAGACCATATTGTTTGACAGTTCTTGTAGCATGTTGACACATTGTTTAAAATGTCATAAAATAAATCCACATCAGCTACATCTTCAGCAATCCAAGATAACCATATCAAAATTTAAAATAACTTTTGTTTGATTATATTCAACATCTTGGTTTTCTCAGTGTCATCAATCTTTTTAACATAGAATAACACTGCCCTGGATATCTTTTCTTATTGATTCTAAGTTTATCCAATACTTCACACGTTTTAACACATAAGAAAAATAGAGTAGATATTGCCCACAGTCACATCTAACCATAATAGAAGACTTATTTTGTGGCACTTTGAATATGTTTCTAATGAAGTAATGATGAAAATTTTTAATTTCAGTCCAACTCCAAACTGCATAGACCCAGATGTGCCCTTGGATAATGCAACTGCAGATCTGTGTCTGTGCAGTTTGTTAGATGTAATAAGTAGAGCAAACATGATAGACCCTAGTCTGCTGATGCATTATGTAAGGGAAGATCAGAGTCCATTTTGTTTGAAGTTGGGTTTGTGAGTGTAGATGTTAAATACATATGGTGCTTTTTATTTCCAATTTTTATCACATATGAAATTATGCTTTTGGAGATTTGCTTTCAGGTGGAAATTATAAAGTGTTCAAGTGTGAAAGAAGAAATGACATATTTTGTGAAATAACTTGCAGTAAAGATTTTTGGAATAGATTTTCAGGATCGTTGGAAGCAACAGTATTTTATCTATGTAGAAGGTGACTGATGAATTTGCTCACTGGATTTATTTTTCAGATTTAGATAGATTTTCCCACACTCATAAGCTGTGAAATTTCAGTGGCTTAATTTTTCTTCCATTATTAAAGTTTACTAATGCACATATATATTTTTTTTTCAGACACACAGATTTTACAGGGATCCCAGACAAAGTGGTACACCAAGGTGATTATTCTGTCTCTGTTTCTCACAAACACACATCCTCTCTGTTTCCATGTATTTTTCTGTTACATTAATGTTTTAATATATACCCAAGATGAAGCAAACCATCCAAACTTTGATTTGAATTTTGTTAATTGCTAATTTGAAATTTTTTTTGCCATACCCAATAATGTGCTACAAGGTGTCCTCACCTTGTTGGTTAGTTTTTAAGGCACTTTCAACACATACTTGGTATTCAACAGCACTTTCAACACATAATTGGTATTCAACAGCACTTTCAACACATAATTGGTATTCAACAGCACTTTCAACACATAATTGGTATTCAACAGCACTTTCAACACATAATTGGTATTCAACAGCACTTTCAACACATACTTGGTATTCAACAGCACTTTCAACACATAATTGGTATTCAACAGCACTTTCAACACATAATTGGTATTCAACAGCACTTTCAACACATACTTGGTATTCAACAGCACTTTCAACACATAATTGGTATTCAACAGCACTTTCAACACATAATTGGTATTCAACAGCACTTTCAACACATACTTGGTATTCAACAGCACTTTCAACACATAATTGGTATTCAACAGCACTTTCAACACATAATTGGTATTCAACAGTACTTTCAACACATAACTGGTATTCAACAGCACTTTCAACACATAATTGGTATTCAACAGCACTTTCAACACATAATTGGTATTCAACAGTACTTTCAAAACATAATTGGTATTCAACAGTACTTTCAACACATAATTGGTATTCAACAGCACTTTCAACACATAATTGGTATTCAACAGTACTTTCAACACATAATTGGTATTCAACAGCACTTTCAACACATACATGTAATTGGTATTCAGTGGCATTTTCAGTGCCTAATTGGTATTCAGTGTCATTTTTTATGCATAATTAGTATTCAAAGGCATATACTTGTACAATAATTTTGTAATTGACAAAAATAATTTAAACTTGTATTCAAGGCACAGGATAATAAAGGCTTTTCACTGTCACTTCTATAATGAGTGAACTTACATTTAACAATATTCAATAAAATAATTTATTCTGAGTTTTGTGTTATTAAATATAGAAAGTTGGGGATTTGTCATATTATTTCATGATTGTGATCAAAGGATGCTGGCCTTAGTTACTACACTGTTTACAAGTAAATACACCAGTAGATATGTATTTTTTATTTTCTTCCATTACAGCTGGTTTGTATCAGGCTGTTCAAGGGACTTTGCAGAGAAAATTCTGACGAACGCCAGGAATTTTGGAATGGGCAACACCCTTCTGAGGGAGAGTACTACCCACATGAGCACAGGCAGCTATGTCATTACCAAGAGGGTTGATCATCCTGGGTAACTCACCTCCCACCCCCATCCAAATTCTTTTTCCTCAATGGGCAGTTAATTAGTATTTGTGACAAAAAATTAATCACTTCTTGGAGAAATTGTCAAACTTGAAAACTAGTTTTTTATCCTCATGAAACTTGATTAAATTTTAATTAAGATTTTCACTGTTGAAGATTAATTAAATTAAAGTTTAATTAGCAGTTTCTCCATATTGAGGACTAGTCAAAATACATGTATCTAGCTTGAGTTAAATCATTATTTCTAAAGATCATCTCTTGAACTTTTAACATAATAATGAACATATTCTTTTCTAATGATAAAGTTAATTTCTAATGGATGCGTTTAATACATTTTTGGAATAAAGCGGGTTGATGATCCTTGGCTAGTGAAGATGTGTTTATTGTAATTAGAAATGGTGAGTGAATTATACATTTTGGCCCATACTGGTAAATGTTTTTGAGAAAATGCAGCTTTTCCAGGTATTTTAAAAGCAGAAATACTCACTTAGAAATTAAGTTCATTTACAAGCAGAGACCCAAATCTGCTGACACATTGCATGATATCAGGTCAGGGTTTATGCAGTTTGAAGCTGGACTTGCAATTTTAAGTCAGTAATGAATCATATTCATCATCAAGACACAATAAGAAAGCTTTATTTATTTCACATGAAGTTTAAATGAATTTTGGTTCTTCTTATTGCAGTGGGTGTGAATTTGACCACTATGAAGTGACAAGAGTTGCAGAGGGATACAAACTCAATGTTGAAAATGATGTAGGTATTAACAGATGCACGACTGTGTTTTACATAAAAAAAACAAAAACGAGAGACTCTGATTCTCTTCATGTGACCCTCCCCTCTGACCTAGGTAGTCTTCCATCTGCCCCATTCAATTCCTATGTAAATCTTAACTTTTTAAAATTCTATGTACAGTCAATTCTGTCCTATGGATCACCTTTACTTGCAGGTAATCTGTACATAATAGTCATTCTAATTTTCTATATAAATGTACTATATGTAATGGTGACCTGCCTTCTGTGGTCAGCAATCAGTTTCTTCCTGCCTTAAGTAGTCATTGGCATGTATCTACATCGGCCACTCAGTCTATGCAAGCCAAACTTTTCCTTCATGAGGAAGGCATTGTTTAGGTAAAAGAAAATCATGTAATCAGTGTGCAGATATTTCTTATCTCACATGTACTCGTGTTCCAGTCACATTGATGATATAAGTCAAAGGTGTCAGTATGTCAGCTTCAAAAGAAAAAGCAGCTTTTATCATTAAGTTCAGGGTTAAGTAGTTTATTTGCTGGATGGTGGGAAAAGGAGTCGTGTTATCGCAGAAGAAACTTTAGTCACCTTTTGTGCCAGTGTGACAGATATAGTTCAATATCTTCATCTATTTGCCTCTGAATTAAAACTACCTCTGTAGAAAAATGTTTGTCTTTGATGAGAGATACGAGTTACATTATTTAGGTTACATAAAAATGACCCTTTTTTCCTTGAATAAATGACCCTTCATTGAAAAAAAAAACATGCCTTTTGCTCACTGCCCTGAAGTAAGAAATTCCTAGCTCAGCAAGACACCTAATTTGGCAGAAATCTTAATAACAATAATAGCTGCATAGTTAAATTGTAAAAGGTGTATTTTTCAGTTAACAATTCATGAAAATGTACTGTATTATGCTCCATTTGCTGGATTACAAACAATAATACATGTAATACATCACTCTTTGATGTAAAATCTCACAAAAGTAGCTGCACTCTCACAGTCTGATCACTCTTTTTAGATATTTGGAGGCAATCTCACAGTCTGATTACTCTGAGATATTTAGAGCCAATCTCACACCCTGATTACTCTTTGAGATAATTGGAGGCAATCTCACAGTCTGATTACTCTTTGAGATAGTTGGAGGCAATTACACAGTCTGATCACTCTTTGAGATATTTAGAGGCAATCTCACAGTCTGATTACTCTTTGAGATAATTGGAGGCAATCTCACAGTCTGATTACTCTTTGAGATATTTAAAGGCAATCTCACAGTCTGATTACTCTTTGAGATAATTGGAGGCAATCTCACAGTCTGATTACTCTTTGAGATATTTAAAGGCAATTTCACAATCTGATTACTCTTTGAGATAAATGGAGGCAATCTCACAGACTGATTACTCTGAGATATTTAGAGGCAATCTCACAGCCTGATTACTCTTTGAGATAATTGGAGGCAATCTCACAGTCTGATTACTCTTTGAGATATTTAAAGGCAATTTCACAATCTGATTACTCTTTGAGATAAATGGAGGCAATCTCACAGACTGATTACTCTGAGATATTTAGAGGCAATCTCACAGTCTGATTACTCTTTGAGATAATTGGAGGCAATCTCACAGTCTGATTACTCTTTGAGATATTTAAAGGCAATCTCACAATATGATTACTCTTTGAGATAAATGGAGGCAATCTCACAGACTGATTACTCTGAGATATTTAGAGGCAATCTCACGGTCTAATTACTCTAAGAAAATTGGAAAATTAAACGATACATATACCAAGCAATTTCATTGAACCTGTAGTACACTTAGGGACCACATGAGATGAAACATAGGTCATGTGACTGGTCAGTCTTTAGTGAGGTCACAGGATACAAGATGAGGCACAGAGAGGTTGGGTGGGTTAGCCCCATGACATGAGCTCCAATAACAATGCCCAGCCTTGGGGTCATGAACAATATACAATGTCAGGGTTATAAACCAATATGATACTATATAGAGTTGCAGTGAAGAGCTCCAATAGCATACAAAACTTTGGGGTCATGAACAGTATATATATGTACATGCCCAGCTGCAGTTTTATCAACCATATTGACATCATACAGAGTTGCAATGAACAGCTCCACTAGTGTGCTCAATCTCAGTGTTATGAACCATATTGATTCTAGATATAGTTGCAGTGTTTCCTACAAGAACAAAACACTTTTATTCATCTGTAACCTTGCCAAAGTCAGCCATAGTGTTTTACATGAAATATTCATACAATGGGACTCAGGATTTTAGTTGTGCACACAGCGCATCATTCTGAGTCCAGTTCTCTTTTACACTAGTCTGGAGAGGGGGCACTGAACTAATGGAAAAACTTAAAAACTTTATTAATAGATAAAACCATGAACTGATAATCACTTTGGACTGTGATGTACAACATATTGATCAATTACCTGACCTATGCATCATCTTATTGGGTTTGTTAGGGTATGTTCGGTTCAGTGAAATTAGGGTCCCAGTCTGACTATTGTGTGAGATAACATCACATAATTTGAGACACTCTAACAGCCTGATTACTCTGTGAGATTAAATCTCACAGGATTAAGGGCAAACTTAGCCTGATTTCTATTAGAAGTAAATGCTCATAGAATTTGATCATTTTCACAGTCTGATTACTCTTTGAGAAAAAATTCACAGAATTTGTGGCAATCTCAAAGTCTAATTTTTTAAAGTTAAAATAGTGACCCCCGTATGAAATAATTAGGTGGATTCCACCTGGAACTTAAGCAGACTCCAGTCAGAATCTGCCTAAAATGTTAAAAATCTGGTTAATACAAAGGTGGACATGGAAAATTGGAGAAGTCAAGCATATGTTCCAGGCTTGATAATTTGATGTTTAAAATCACTTAATTATTTAGTGTCCAGCCAGATTTTGCACATCATGTTTTATATACTGTATATGTTGTACATCACAGATAGAAGGCCTCAAGGTAGATTAGTTCTGTAACTAAATAATAATAATAATAATAATGAGGACTTTTGTATAGCACCTAATCTTTAGAAGCTCTAAGCGCTTTATAACATTAGACAACACCTATAAGATAAAATACATATAATAATATTATTACAAAAACAAACACCATGAAATTAGAAAAACATTAAAAATAAAAAACATGCTGAGAATATTTCAGGTAGGAAACATTATTAGGTCTTTAAGTTTGTTCTTGCAGTCGAAATAAGTGAGTTTTGAGAGCCCTCTTGAATGTGATCACTGTTTCTTTGTGTCTAAGTTCAGTGGGCAATTCATTCCACGTTGCTGGGCCTTGGTATGCAAAAGAACGCTGTCCATATGACTTTGTTTTCATAGTGGGAATAATGAGTATACGATTGTCAGAAGAGGAGCGTAAGTATCTTGCTGGTGTGTACACATGGGTGAGGTCAGATAGGTATGTTGGACTAGAGTCCAACAGTGAAACATAGCACAGAGAACAAATTTTGTGTTTGATTCTGGATCGAATGGATAGCCAGTGTAGGGTACAGAGCAGTGGGGAGGTGTGCTCTGATTGTGGTACTCTAAGTATGATCCAAGCAGCTGTGTTTTGAACTTTTTGAAGTTTCTGGAGTAGATATTGAGATGAACCAGACAAAATTGAGTTACAATAGTCCAGTCTTGAAAGTACTAATGAACACACAAGTGTTTGTTTTTGTTATTGTGTGGTTTAATGCCATTTCTCAGTACATGATAGGCTATGCATGGCGGCCAGTATTAATGGTGGAGGAAGAACCCGGGAAAACCCCGGAAAGAACCACCGACCCACAAGAAGTTATTGGCAAGCTCTCTCACATACTCACATTGGCCAAATCCTAGACTTGAACCCACGCAGACAAAGGTGAGATGGCAGTGAAATGTAATGGAGCACAAGTGTTTTAGTGGTATCACCTGAAAGATATTTGCAAATTGAGCTAATGTGTCTCAGCTCAAGATATGCAGCCTTGCATATGTGCATGACATGTTGGTGCAATGTGAGAGTACTGTCCAGAGTAACACCTAGGTTTCATACTGATTGTGTGAATTTAATGTTGGCGTTGCTGATATTTATTGTTTGAGGTAAAGGATGTGAATGAGAAATTCTTTGTGTTGTGATTAGAATGGCCTCAGTTTTATCATCATTCATCTGCAGCTTGTTACATGTCATCCATGATTTCACATCAGAAATGCACCTCTCTACACCTTGGATGGTAGCATCAACTTCAGTTGGGTGGCTAGATTCATATATTTGGGTGTCATCAGTGTACAATTGGTGAGACACTGGATAATGATCTATGACACTTGAGGCGACTGAGTGTACAGAATGAAGAGAACAGGTCCAAGAACAGACCCCTGTGGAACACCACAACATAGATCAACTGGGCTGGAGTGTATTCCATTTGCAGATACAATTTGTGTCCTGTTGACCAAGTAGGACTTGAACCACAGTAAGGCTGTATCATGAATGCCAAAAACATGCTGGAGATGGTGAAGTAATATGTCATGGTCTATTGTGTCAAATGCTGCAGACAAATCAAGGAGGGTGAGGACTGTAATCTTTCTGCTATCCAACGCAGAGAGAATGTCATTAACTACTTTTAGAAGAGTAGTTTCAGTACTGTGGCAAGGGCGATATGCAGATCGTACATTGCTGAAAAGACTGTTTGAATTTAGATGAGATACAAGCTGGAATAGAACAACCTTTTCTAAGATTTTTTATATGAATGGGAGATTAGAAACTGGGCAGTAGTTCTTTAAATCGTTATGGTCTAGTGTTGGTTTCTTCAGCAGAGGCTTAAATGAGTTACCTTCTCTAAATAAAGTCTTTATTATCATTATATTATTATTATTATTATTATTATTATTATTATTATTATTATTAACTCCTATATCTCTTGCCTTTGATGTCATATAATTACAACATCTGTATAAAAAAATTTCATGCACACTTTGATATCACCTTGGTTAATAAAGTCCTGTTTAATTCATATCTATTATTTCTTTGAAATCTTCTGAAATGTCTGAAACACTACTGAAACTTGAGATAAATACTATATAATGATCAAACTTTTAGTGAAATCTCATGAAAGTTTTAGTAAATTTTTTTGTGAAACCTCACAAATATTTCAGTGAAATTTTAGTGAGATCTCACCACAATTTCAATGAAAGTTTTGGTCAAAATATTTGTGAAATCTTACCAAACATAAAGGGAAATGAAAAAGACTTAAGTGATGCCATCATGGATTAGGTTTGGATGCAAGAAAGAAAATGAGGACAAGAAAAACCTAAACCTTATTTGATAATGTCTATCAAAATAAAATTTATAATCCATTTTATAAATTATTGTGAATATCATTGATTCCCAATAATGTCTAAGAATCATTAGGCAGTTTATTAGAAATCTGAGGTATATTTTTTATGATTTAGACAGAAAGTGCTTAAAAAGCCCATCTGAAATCTGCCTTGACATTTTCATTATTGGATGGGGTTTCTGCGTGTATTTCCATCTAACTAGGCAGAAGTAAAGATTCCACCTAGTAACAGACAGAGTAATTTGCATATTTCGAGCTACATTCCAACCTGAATCCACCCTGAGTCTACCTAAAAGTGATAATAAGGGGAATCTAGGCTAAAAAAGCAGAATAAACAGATTCCTCCTAGTAATAGATGGAGTAATTTGCATATTTTGGGCCATGTTCCACCCTGAATCAGCCTTGAATTCACCAAAAATTTATAATGAGTGGAATCTAGGTTTTAGGTGAAATCCACTTTAAAATTCCACCTGGAATCTGGTTAAAGTCAGGGTGGAAGTTTTGATGCAGTCCACTGCATTAGGGGCAATTTCCTAATCTGATTACTCATGAGGTAAATTTTACAGAATTAGGGGCAAATTGGCAGGCAATTTCTTTGTAAGATAAAATGTCACAGAATTACAGGCATCATGACAGTCTAATTTCTTTGTAAGGTAAAATATCAGAGAATTACATGCAACATGACAGTCTAATTTCTTTGTAAGGTAAAATATCAGAGAATTATGGGCAACTTGACAGTCTAAGTACTCTTGATTATAAATTCTCATACCAATTTCACATCCCTCAGTTTTCTTAATATTGTTTGGATATTTATAAAAAAATTGACTGACTTTCAGCATGGGAATCTAATGGTAAGTAAATAAACAAACTACAACGGATCAGTTTCAATTAGAAGTGCTTTCATTTATTTGCTTCATTAAGTATAAGATGCTCAAGATACAGCTTCAAATGTAAACACAAGATGATTTGTTCTTTTCTCTGTATGTGATTTGGATTTTTAATGTAGCTTTAACAATTTTTCAGTCATATCACTACAATGTCTGGAGTGTGACAGTTTATAGTGATGTAGCACTGGGGCATCATGCTGCAGACATGTAGTGTCATGACCCACCTAGTCACATTATCCTGACACCAGGCCAACCAGTCCTAACACTAAAGTCTTAATGCTGAGCAAGGCACATGTTAGTACCATTTTTACAAGTCTTTGGAATGACTCGGCCAGGGTTCAAACACATGACCTCCTGCATCCAAGGCAAATGCTTTAACCACTTAGGCCATGGAGCTGTGTTATTTTCTCATGTTTAAGTGATCTGGGAGCCAATTCATGGGGAATTTTGATAATATTGGGTAATAATAATAATAATATAATAATAATAATAATGCTTTATTTATAGAGGGTGACTCATTAGTCAAGGACTATTCTCCCTTGAGGACCTCTTAAGGAGAGTATAACAATGCACATTATATGAAGATAGCAATAATTACTGTTTATTTTAACATGTTTAATATTAAAATACTAAATTACATGATCCATTAGAAGCACATACATGCTCATGATATCTCTTCTTAAATTGTTATGTGTTTAGGCTCGAATAAACAGTAACATAGAAAGAGTGAAAACAACAAGCTTTTTCAAATTTAACAAATAATTTATTTCCCTGGAAAAATTCTGTAAAAATGAAGAAAAAAAAGAACTTACATTTTCAAGAATCAAATCCAAAAATAATCCAAAAATAATCCACAAATTAAATTGCAAAAGTCCTAGTAATAAAAGTTCAAATAATTTCAGGTTTGAATCCTTATGGAAAATCCAAGATGGAAGACGATGATGTATGCTGTAGTCAATACTGTGCTTATCTACAGTTCCTTTTAGAAATACAAATAATGACACTCCAGTATTGGAAATCCAAATTAAATTTGTAAGCAATGTCTTTCCAAAATTTTTGTGTGAGCACTCCTCAAAATATTTCTAGAGAAAAAAAGAATTAATCCTTTTGAAATCCAACTGATCTGAAGAAAATTATAACTCAAAATCTGGCTACAACAAAATAACTTGACATCAGTGTAAAAAGCCCAAAACTGAGAAATCTCTCTCTATGCATCTGTATTAAAACTAACAAATGCACAGTAATGTGAAAACCAGAATTGCAAAATCAAAGGGGGGGGGGGTCATGTGATTGTGTTTATGTTACGTACACCAAAATGATCCTGTCAAAAACAAATCATTTTAAAATAAAATAGAACTTATTTATGAAGGTTGCTACAAATTCTGAAACAAGGTCAGGAATTAGATCAACACCTGGTGTTTATAAAAAGAATGATCCAGGTCAACATATTTTCTGGAAAAATGTCATCTCTGTGTGAATAAATTTACATCATAAAAGCATTTAATAGAATAAAAAATTTAAAACTGACAAACAATTAAATTAAAATAAATATGAATTAAATCAGATACATGTATATGTAACAAAATACAGAACTGTGCCAGAGTATTGGAAGCTCTTTTTAAATTGGTTTGTTCTTGGTTTTGGTGCTACAAGGTGTCCATGTGATATTGATCTCAACTGGTATTGTGATGAAAAAGGCCTGAATAAGTCCTGAAGATGCTATGGTGCAGTTCCATGTAGACATTTATATAAAAGAACTGCCTTGTGAAAATCTATCCTGTCATATATTATGAACCATTTGAGTTCAGTAAATAATGCTTTTGAGGGATGATCAATATATGCATCTAAAATTATGCGTGCTGTTCGTTTCTGAAGTTTACAAATCATGTCAAGCTCAGGTTTAGCACAGTTTCCCCATACATTTTAACAGTAATCCATTGTTGGAAGAATATATGACTTGTAGTATAGATTTTGAGTTTCCATTCTTGATTCAGCTGTGTAGGGCAATTTTGGATGACAATGTTTTACAAAGCTTATCAATATGGTCATTCCATAATAAATTAGTATCTATGGTCACACCTACAAGCTTTTCATGTTTGACATTTTCTAATGTATGATTATTTATTGCAAGAGATAGTTCTGGGTTCCCTGACTTGTGTAGCTTTTGTGATGTCCCCAAATCATATAGTTTGTTTTACCTTCATTATTTACTATCCTATTTTGTTGTGCCCAGTTTTTGAGTCTAATAAGGTGAGTTTAATCTCATTTGGATAACTTCAGTATCAGAACTAGATGTATAAAAGGTTCATTATTTAATGGTAGATTATTGATATAGATAAGGAAGAGGAGAGGGCCCAAAACTGAGCCCTGAGGGACCCCTGAATGAATTGTGTGAGTTTGAGAGCTAATATTGCCAATGCTTACTTGTTGAGACCTTTGGTTTAGGTATGATCTAAACCAGTTTAAACAAGGATTGTTGAACCTGGAACAGTTCAACTTTTGCTGCCGAATTTCATGATAACAAGATCAAAGACTTTCTTGAAGTCAAGGAAAACAATTCCAGTCATATGTCCATTATCCATTTCCTTCTGCCAAAGATCAGTTAATTTGGTAAGCTCTGTTTGGCACAAGTGGTACTTTCTAAATCCTGATTGCACTTTATGAAATAGAGAGTATGTTTCAAAAAATGTATAGAACTGAATGGCTACATGCTTTTCAAATAATGTTGACAATACAGGTAGAATTGATATTGGTCTGTAATTCCCTGGATCCTCCTTTTCTCCTTTCTTAAAGATAGGTGTAACCTTTATACATTTCAGTGTTTCTGGAAAATTACCACTCATTATACTTAAGTTTATGATATGCGTTAGTGACTTTGTTATTACTGGTGCAACAATTTTTAGAATTTGTGGGCTAATCCCATCCAATCCAGAGGATAAATATTCACCGTAATTAGCATATCAAAAACATCAGCTTCACTAACATTAGCTATTGAATAATAATTATCATCAGGAATTTTAGCTCTTATAAATAATAGAAGAGCATCAAGTTCAATTGGGATGTTAGTCTGGTACTGAATACTGTTACTGGAGATGCTTATGAAGAAATTGTTGAACATTTCCACAATGTCTTGTACAGATGTTCCTGTATCATCATTTTGCTTAAGTCTAGGGGGGAAGACAACTGTTCCTGGGTGGGTTCATTTCTTGTAGATGCTTCCACAATGTCTTGGTACTCTTACTTTCATCAATAGCCTGTTTATAGTAGTTCTCTTTTGCCTCAGTTAACAACATATATCAGTTAACTAGTATTTCCTCATCTAAAATCTTCCCTCACTGCACTAAGCAGAGTCCCCATGCTTACAGCTCTATCATTCAGCTCCACTGTCACAGGTCTTGCACTTACTTCACTGCACTCCCTATGTTCTTTCACCTCATTCCTTCCCAGTCAGTGTATGTGGTCAAATTTATTTGTGCAAATTAACATCTTAATTTTTATTGAACTAAGTCGCTACACTTTAATTTTAAAAATTTAAATTCTGCATTATTGAAACTGTGAATATTCCATATTGATAACAAGATGACAATTATAAACTTGAATTCTTAAATATGATAAATGAAAATATTAATTGACTGTAATTTGAGTCTCTAGCAAATGATTTTTGTTTTTGAATATGCATTTTAAGTGAAAGATCCATATAGACACTTTTGGTAACCTAGTAATCTCCCTTTCATATTAAGTATTTGCTATATCCAGTAGGTAATTAAGCCGCTGGACAAGAAGATAACTGCTGTTGTCACTAACGAATCTGCCTTTGCCAAGTGTTTTGTATTTATTTATGTTAACTATGATGCAGTGCTGGGTGATTTCTAACCCTTCTCACAATATACAATTACCATGGGCAAAAGGATCAGGAGAATATAAATGTATACAGTGGCACAATAAGAAAATCTTTCTCTTAATATATATTTATAAATTAACTCCAGTCTCGTCACTATTTAGAAAAGAATTACTAAAGCAAGACCAGAGAAACATCACAAAACATACTTTTATACAACTATTATACCTTACACTATTTTTCTTTTTTGTACATAAATAAAAAAGTAAATAATTTTTAAAAAATACAAATTGAAAAATACAAAAAGCCCAGTCCTAACACAAACATGATATAGCATGATTAGAACAATATAGCATACACATGTAACACACACAGGACATTGGATTGGTCCTTGGCCAAGGTCACTAAATGTTGGAGACCATGATATAGAAACCAACTGCAAGATCTAGGGAATTATGTGTCATACAAAATATTCTGGGAAGGAAAACAAAGGGACCAGCTCCAGGGACCTTGTGAGTATGACTCACTGTAAAATAATAAAATGCAAATAGCAATGAGCATCCCTTGAACAAAATTAATAAATACTTTTTTCTTCCAAATTCTTTTTGATTTTGTACAGAAAAACAAACACCTACACTCTGGGATACAGAAACATGTAAAAGCTTTTAAAATTTTTGGGTAACTGTGGGGGGACACTACAAAGGCTGATAGCTTAAGATAACTAATGATGGAGAAGTGCCCACAAATAAAACAGTATACAGTCCATTGTTTGTAAAGAAAATATTACAGTCCAGAATTAAGACTCACAAATCTGCTATCATATCTTTTCTGGTCAACAGCAAGAACTTGATCCTGAGTGTTGTGGAAAAGAGGTACCACACACAGACTGACTCTGAGACTAAAAGTTTCCCATATAATTTCATTTACTTCATTCTTTGTTGTTGTAATCAGTGAATGTTGCCCAGTGCACAATACCTACCAAAAATGCACTTAGTGAGGTTACCAGAAAGGGCTATATGACTATGTACAGATTATAGTAAATAAATGTTTTGATAGAGACAGGCTTTTCTAAGCTGTATAAACAAGTTAATGTTATATCTTAAATTTATTTTTGTTTTATTTCAGGCATTGATTGTGTGGTCATTTAAAAAGATGTAGAATTCTTTGATTAATGTCTCCGATTTTGTTATGGGGTTTGCATGTTATTGGTATGTTTGATGATTTTAATTTCCACCTTTTTATCTCATCCTTCTGATTACTGCAGATGACAAAACTTTAGTCTTCTCTAATGGACATGAGTTGTGTTTAGGTACTTGACTTTGACCTTGATCATTGTCTCCTTCCTTGTTAGTCTCAGATTCAGTCTGTGTATAGTGCCTTAATATTTATATTTTATCTCCAGCTTTCCTACACAAGTAAAATGAACCCATCCATTAAGGATATATTTCAATTACAGGCTTGTGAGTAGATGCAGCCAGACATATGGATCTATATGGATATTAGGAACTATTTTTTTCTTTAATATTTTGCTTGTGCTGCACCCATATTTATATTAGCTAGTTCATGATACACCTAATAATTTTCAATAAATCGCTGTAGACAAGCTTTACCTGTTTTTTATCTGTTTAACACAGTCTCTGTTAACATTAGCATTGGGGAAATAAGCTTTGCTACTCCTCAAATCTGGCAATCCTGGAAAGAAGAAAATTGCATATATATCATATAGACAAAGAGAGGAAGCTATTACCCATTAACTTCCCATCAGCTGGTTGTTTACCAGTTCAAACATTTGCTTAACGCAGTCCCTATCAGCCAGCATTGCCTGTATAAATCCTTCATTTCCCTCCATCCATCAATAGGTATGGTATAAAAGTGTATTTTACAGTTTCTGCAAAGGACTGGTGAACTCATTTGTGATTTTCAATTGATAATTCTTAGTATTTTTCAAAGTTTATGGATTTGTTTTCTGACCTGGTGAGTATTAATACCATGCATGTGGGCCGTATTTTGTAATTCAAACACAGCTGGTTTTTTAAAAATTTATTGTGTTATTACAGGGGTTGTTGTTTATTTCTGTAAAATTTTGGGTTAGTTGTTTTTTGGTTTTATTGCTTATTGTTTTTTTTGTTTTTTAAGAAACACAGTAGCATACAGCTACATCCTCAGAATTCTGCAAGTTCAAGGTTAGCAAATGATGATCATGCCACTTGAATCACCAGTACTCAGTATACATCAACAACACCAGTACTCAGTATACATCAACAACAACTTGCCTCACCAGTACTCAGTATACATCAACAACAACTTGCCTCACCAGTACTCAGTATACATCAACAACAACTTGCCTCACCAGTACTCAGTATACATCAACAACACCTTGTAGTGTTTATCATTCTTGGTCAGAGGGAACTTGGTCTTTATAGTATTTATTGTTCCTGGTCAGAAGGAACTTGGTCTTTGATCCTGTGCATAAGTTTGAAGGCAAGAGATAGACACAATCAAAATCATTGGAATGCGTTGTTTTGAGCCTCCACCCAAAATCTTCTGCTGTGAGTATAGTGGAGTATGTTCCTGTGGCACCTTCCTGTTCAAAGATTCCTCCTGATTAATGACCTTCCAGTCTAGCCTTCCAGTGGACTATACAAACAGGGGATGGGAGATCATCCCTTTAAATGGACCATGCTTTCCATCTTGTTGTGGATGGAACCATTCAGGGACTGGTATAACTGATCCACCAGTTTCACCAGCTAGTCAGCCTTCCAGCTGACTGCCAAGCATGCCTTCCATGCTTTCTTTTCTACTTTCTTTGCCTGCAGGCCCAACATTATATGCCTATCTGGTATATTAATAGTGGCCTACACCTGGGATGATGGTGCTACCACTTCCATGCCACTTGATATTTTGTATGCAGACATAAGAGCAAATGCCAACAGTGAGTGGAGAAACCTCTAATTCTACCATGGAGAGGACAGAATTCAGTTCAGGTAAGCTGCAGTGGAGGCAATTGAGCAGCTTTAAACACTGTTCAAGTGCTAACTGCTTCTTTCTATGAGGCCATTGACCTATTAGCACAGACTATAAGGCCAAGGCCTTGTTGGGGATGAGGAAAAATATGCCTTCTTTCACCTCCTCCCACATTCTGTGTAAAATTGGTTCAGTTTCTGGTACGATCTCAAAGACGATCCAGAACCTGTTACTTGTATCTTATTCCACATGTTGGTGCTGCACATACTCAGATACAAATAGCTTCAACATTCTGAGTATCAAGTAAGAAGATTGTAGCAGTACAAATGTCAACCCCTTCTTGATTACAAGGTGTTAGATGTGGCTTCAAAAGTTCTGCAGAATAATGCATGTTTGCAGTGTCATCAAAATTCAACATGGCATCATTAGCAATTTTTTAACTTGCCAAAAAAGTGTGCAATAAACATGCATGGGAATCAATGACTGGCAAAGTCTTAGTTTGGGCAGTACATAATTTCATCGCCATGCGTGTCCTTATGACTGGTATGCATATCAACAAGTTGTACTCTGTACATGGATCACATAATGCCTGAAACATGTTTAAAAATCTTCTGTTACATTCAGTAATATACAAAGGTTCAGATCCTGTTTGTTGCTGGTTATGTGTTGCATAGGCCTTCATTGTCTTTACCTATTGGCATGCGCATAACTTTTGTTTATGTCCTAGTTCATTACAAACATAGCAGTGATTCTGTTTTCCATGCAGACACATCTGTGTCACATGTCCCTTCTGTCCACAGTACAAACAACATTCTGCATTATACCTAACCCCTTTTATAAATGTTATGTATCAGTCCATATTCTAAGGGGCAGGCAGTGCCTCAAATGGACAAGTGGATTCCATCTCTCTGATATAATTGTAGGTTCACTGTACCTTGATTGTCTTTGGAAAAAGTCATGTATTGTGGAACAAAGAGCAATTGAAAGTTTTCACAAAAAGTACTGAGCATATTATTTACTGGAGACACCAGAGAAAACTATTTTGCATTCTGTATTTTCGGACCTAATGGCACACAAGAAGCTTTCATCTTTAGAGACTGACCATTACTCTCATTGTTGTTACCAATGAGAAGAATTACAGTATGATATGGAGACATATCCATTTCAAATATTTTCTCCATAATAATAATAACTCTTGCACCACAGTGGGTTTTTACATCAGTATTGTATAATCCTCTTTTGCTAACTCCTTTGGTTATTGAAGATCATCTGAGAAGACCTCTGTCATTACTTATGTTTCTGTTTTTGAGACATGAAGGTTTTTGATGTATTGCTTGGATTATAACTTATTGATTTCTAAGACTGGACTAACTACAGTTGTTACAACTGCTGTAAGTTAATTTTTTCTTTTAATTTAGCTTCATGCTGTGGGTGATTGGAGTCTGGTTGTTTATTAAAAATCAGTTCCTTCTTTAGCTGGTTTTGTTGTTAAGTGTGACTCATGGTTTTCAGTGTTTACAATATATGCTATAACTGATTTTTGCTCTGTGCATCTTGTGCCTGCAAAAGAGAGTGTTCTTAATGAATTAGTTGGGATGTATTTTTGTGTGCATACAGAATTTCTCCTAACAGCTGGTTTGGGTATGGTCTGAGTACACTGACAGACTCCTGGTTTTGATCCTTTGACATGTGTGTGTATTGTATTGTCTTAGTTTCCTGGCACATTCTTTTTGTACATGGTCTAACCACCTGACATTGTGCATACCATTTGATTTCAGTAGTGAGAGTTCAGTTATTATTATTGATGGAGGCAGTGTGGTATTACCAAAAATTTTGAAGATATTTATGCTCTGAGCATTACTAATGATCCTTAGAGTTCTTGTTCTGGGTCTGGAGATCACCTATCCTTAATGAACACTGTGGGGTGATGCAGGTCTGGTTATGGGTTCCATGGAACATAAAGGAATCAGTGGAGTTTATCATATACTGGGGTGCAAGGGCTTCCTCCTCATTATTTCTTACGTAGTTTACTTCATGACAATTATTTTCTCTGTCAGATGAACTCTTTGGAGTAGATGTTATCAGGTTTACGGCTTGTATTTGTTTTAGCTCAGTTTACTCCCTTTTGTCTTTACATCTAGTGATAAAGTGGTAAAGCAAAGCCATGGTGATCTGTCTGTGAAGCTTACTTGTGGTTACATGTAACAGTCATGCATACGAGATTCATATTGAATTTTGTACACAGTTGCACATTGAATGGAAGTACAAAGTTCGTTTAACTCAGCTAAACTCAGTATTACTATTTTATTAACTTTTAAATTAATATTCTACTTGATTGAAACAGAAACTTGTATACATGTATCACTAAATTATTGAAATAAATGAGAAGCAAATGAGTTATTAAATATTATAACTTACACATTTCTTTTACTTTAATTTGTACTTGGCTATATATGTATGAATAAAATTGATTCCAAATGACAGTTTATATGAACTATGGTCCATCAGTACACATGGATAAAAATGTGTTAGTACTACTAATTCTTGAAAACATTGCTATTTCTTGTAATTTACCTGTAATGCTAAATTACAAAGGTTTTCACTACTAACAGTAATCTTTGTATGAATCCTGTATTTACACATCTTTAAAGCTTTGGGAACATTTCATTATTATTATTATTATTATTATTATTATTATTATTATTATTATTTCAAAGAATATTTTGCAAGAGCTGATTGGCTATCACCTGTTCAATATTATACCTTGCAACATTTCATGAGGTTTACATATCATGATTTAAAAGACATCAGATAATTAGAGAATAATTTTAATTTTAAAAAACATGTATATAAAATAATTTCCTTGTGCTCTCGAAAGAGCAGATTTCATATTATCTATAGTCTGTTTCTGTTAGATATTCACCTATATGTTTTAGAACTTAATTCCTTTGATGCACTCCCTGTATCTCCTGAGTTACCCAGCATTATAATTATCCATAAATGTTGTGCATACATTTTGGTATTTTTTTATTTATTTAAGATGACTTGAAACAGAAAATATATTGTTGAAAAATGTAGTTTTGCTAAACAAAAAGAAAATGTGTCATAACTACATGTAAAATGTTATAGTTGCAGGCCCCTTGGGTGATCATTAGTTGACTGTTTAACTGCTGTAAAATGCAATAATAACTTGGGTCCCCTGAGTGATCATTATATGTCTGTTTTACTGTTGTAAAACATGCTGATGTCCCCTGAGTATTTGTTATATGCTGTCTTATCAGTAGCTCATGTTCCCTGATTGATCATTTAATGAAAGTTTAATTGTTTATGTTATGCATGATGACGTTTTTGAGCAAGGATTTTCAATATCGATGTTCTTGCATTAAAGTCACATTTATGCATACACAGAAGACTATAAAACCAGGAATATTCATGGAGGATATTTTCTATGGGTAAAGAATATCTACAAAATGAAATACGTCATGATAGAAAGCACTGCAGATTAGATGTTATAGTAATTAACGGTGTCAACTTAAAAAATCATCTCTCTGCTCCAAAACCGCTGTGTTTTATCCCCATAAATATTACCATAATTTAATCATTTATTAAGCAATGATTTTGTAACTTATCCAGGTCTCATTGATATGATTAAATATGATATTCCTCATGGTAAAAACATGAACAGGTGAATGTAACAACATTTATGCTTCTTACAAGTCAGATCCAACTGGAGGTTTATAGACCTAGATGTGCCATGCATAATGTTCTGGCAGACATGATTCTATTCAGTTACTAACGATTAATCCGTACAACAAACAATATACAATCAGATCTGCAAGCACATAATGTTATAGGAAATTTAGGTCGATGTTTGACGCAACTTTTAAGTAACCTTTACAGAAAACTGCCAATTTACATAATTTTGACTCGAGCAAAATTTGCATTAATCCAATTTCATACAACTTTTTAAAAAAAATAATTTGTTTTGTGAGGACTAAAAAATATTAAAATTATTTGTTTAAAACAAAAATACATGTATTAGAATTTGTAAACAGCTAATATGATTGGCATTAAGGTTAATTGAATTAACATATTTTTCATTTAAACAAGGCTGTGAACCCAAAATTTTGAGTTACACTATTTTGAGTTATGCCAATACCCTTGGAAATATAACTGTTACATAAGTTGTGGGTTAGCTATATTGGATACATATTGGAAACCCTTTGTTAAACATGGTATCTTGCTTTCATCAGCATCAACCGTTGAAATGCCTCTCAGAGGTAATGGACTACTTCATCCAGACTGCAGGACCTACCACTAAACTCCTGACTGATAACAACTTTCAGAAACTAGGGCTGGACACACCCGACTACCAGAGAATTATCCCCAGGAGCAGTCAATCTTTAGAAAGTATGTAAAATTCTTGCATCCTTGTGCTGATGTTTCCCTTCCCCCCGCCCCACCGAAAATGACTGTTTTGGTTTGAAAACACAATTTTTGATTTTTACTTCTTTTTTCTAATGTTTTCTTGAACATGATACCAATAATTGCAGTAAAATATATAATTCATTATCGTCTGTTAATTGAATACAGATTTTGATTAACCAATCAAATTTCAGAATTGGATTAAACTGTTGGTAAGAATTAAGATTTTGTACTAGGTCATTGTTAATGTCATTTAAACTATATGGTTGGTATGAAGTCAGGATTGGACTAGATTGTTGGTAAAATGTCAGAATTGGACTATATTGTTGGTATGATGAAGTCAGGATTGGACTAGATTGTTATTAATAAGTTGGATTTGGACCAGATTGTCAGTAATAAATCAGAACTGGACCAGTGTTTGTCATGAGACAGAATTAGACCTGATTGTTGGTAATAAGTCAGATTTGGACTAGTTTGTTGGTACATGTATATGTAAGTCTCAACATTTTAAAAATACTTATATCAGAGCAGTTTAAGAACTTTGGCTTGATTCAAGAAATAGTCAAACCCTTGTATATCCAGTGGCACAAAAATGTAAATGTATACAAACCTATTTAGAAAGACTCTTTGCTTTGAGAGACCCTAAATTAAAATGCTTTTTACATGAATTTGTGCAGTCTTTGCTCTTTATGGGGACTGGTGTGTGACCTTTTCAGCTTCTGGCTGGAACACTGCAACAATAAATATTTGATCTGAAGCACAGTTTGATGTAATTGTATTAATATTTTATATGTTCTAGGTAACTTTTGCTGAAATTTCAATATTTCCATGTGTACATTGTTGCATATTTTCATTATGCAAAATTACTCAATCAGATATTGTATCCTCTTATGAATTTTGCACTAACATCAGAATTTTCTAAACACTTCAAGAGTTGTATCTATTAATACCTTCCTTTAGTTCATTCATTTTATCTCATGGCTTAACACTATTTTAAAATTTTTTTATTTCTCTTACACTCCCTTTGTCTCTATCACAAATTAATTTTCTTTTTGGTTAACCTAACACTTGCTTTTTTCTTTGGCTTCTCAGAGTCAAGTCAGTCATCTGGTCCTGTTGAACCACCAGCAGGTAACTATAGCAACCAATTTCTTATATTTTTATAAAAAAACATTCCTGATCAAGATACCGCTCTGGTGGCCTAGTGGGTAGAGCGTCTGCCTCGGAGTCATACCAAAGACTTACAAAAATGGTACTAACATCTGCCTCGCTTGGCACTCAGCATTAAGAGGTTAGTGTTAGGACTGGTTGGCCTGGTGTCAGGATAATGTGACTGGGTGGGACATCGTGCTACCTGTCTGCGGCATGATTCCTCAGTGCTAGACATCACTATAAACTGCCACACTGCAGACATCGTAGCGATATGACTGAAACATTGTTAAAGCTACATTAAAAATCCAAATCACACACTCTTGATCAAGATTAAAGAGTTATTGACTTTGGCTTTCAATTCATTATGAAAGTACCTCTGTTTGCAAAAGATAAGCTCATATTTTCTTCCTAGAGATGAAGGGGTGTGAGGTATTACACCAAAAAAATCTCATATTTTCTTCCTAGAGATGAAGGGGTGTGAGGTATTACACCAAAAAAATCTCATATTTTGTTCTTAGAGATGAGGGGTGTGAGTGGTATGCACCAGGTGCTGCCAATTTTGTTGGGATTTTTTGTTGTCTTTTTACAGCAATCTGAAATGCCGCTCTTATGTTTTGGGTAAATATTTACAACTCATCAAAATCTTGTTCTGATAAATTATATTAAACAAGCAAAAAAATATCTTTGGAATCAGATAAATGGGATTAGATAGGGTTGATGCCAATTCATTTACTAATCAACACATTTGGTGTAAGACTGGAAATCACTGGTTTTCTTTCATTGTATTTTATTTTCTGCTCAAAGCTGTACAAAGACATTTACTCACTTGCCACTTAATTGAAATGATAGCAAGGGTTATCTGCTTGTATAAGCATATATAAAATTACTGGAAATTCAAATTTTAAATAAAATAAGATAAAATATGTTTTCTCTGAAACATTTAACACTCTTTCAAACCAAACATTGCTGGTAGACTTTGCATTGTCAAATATCATCACCCACCCATCCATATGCACAGATGCATGCATGCACACATATATATGTAAATACAACCATACAGGCAGGAAAACAAATATACATCAAGTTTCTGCCTTTAAACTGTACTGGACATTGGAATATAATCTTAAATAGCTGCAGTATTCACTGTTTGGAATAGTTCAGTGGGCATTTTAAAGGGATGTGCATATCATCATAGTTCATTCATGAACTCATTATGGATATGATGGTACTCATTGACCACTCGTTGCATTCATGATGGTACTTGTTGATCACTCATCACATACATGATGGTACTCATTAATCACTTGTTGCATTCATGATGGTACTCATTGATCACTCATGGCATTCATGATGGTACTTGTTGATCACTCATCACATACATAATGGTACTCATTGATCACTCATTGCATTCATGATGGTACTCATTGATCACTCATTGCATTCATTGATGGTAGTTGTTGATCACTCATCACATACATGATGGTACTCATTGATCACTCATTGCATGCATGATGGTACTTGTTGATCACTCATCACATACATAATGGTACTCATTAATCACTCATTGCATTCATGATGGTAGTTGTTGATCACTCATCACATACATGATGGTACTCATTGATCACTCATTGCATTCATGATGGTACTTGTTGATCACTCATCGATTATACTCATTGATCATTTGTTGCATTCATGATGGTACTCATTGATCACTCATTGCATTAATGATTGTACTTGTTAATCACTCAGCACAGACATTATGGTACTCATGTTGTTCACTCATCACATACATAATGGTATTCATGTTTAATCATCACTTACACGATAGTACTCATTGATCACTCATTGCATTCATGATGGCACTTGTTGATCTCTCATCACAGACACTATGGTACTCATGTTGTTCACTCATCACATACATAATGGTATTCATGTTTACTCATCACATACATGATGGTACTCATTGATCACTCACCACAGACATGAAAGAACTCATGTTGAGCACTCATCACAGACATGATGGTACTTATTGATCACTCATCACAGACATTATAGTACTCATGATTGATCACTCATCACATACATGATGGTACTCATGTTGATCACTCAACACAGACATGATGGTACTCATGTCGTTCACCACACACAGACATGATGGTACTCATGTTCACTCATCACAGACATGATGGTACTCATGTTGATCACTCATCACAGACATGATAATGCTCATGTTGATCACTCATCACAGATATGATAATACTCATGTTGATCACTCATCACAGACATGATGGTACCCATGTTGTTCACTCATTCCAGACATGATAATACTCATGTTGATCACTATTTATAGACATTATGATACTCATGTTGTTCACTCCTCACATAAATAATGTTATGTTTACTCATCACATAGATGATCACTCATCACAGACATGATGGTACTCACATTGATCACTCATCACAGATATGAAGGTATTCATGTTCACTCATCACAGACCTGATGTACTCATGTTGATTACTCATCACATGCATGATGATACTCATGTTCACTCATCACATACATGATGGTACTCATTGATCACTCAACACAGACATGATGGTACTCATGTTCACTCATCACAGACATGATGGTACTCATGTTCACTCACCACAGACATGATGGCACTCATGTTGTTCACTCATCACAGACATGATGGTACTCATGTTGTTTACTCACCATAGAAATAATGGTACTCATATTGCTCACTAATTACAGACATGGTACTCATGTTCACCCACCAGAGACATGATAATATTCATGTTGTTCACTAATTACAGACTTGATGATACTCATGTTGTTCACTAATCACAAACATGATGGTACTCATGTTCACTCACCACAGACATGGTACTCATGTTGTTCACTTATCACAGGCATGATGGTACTCATGTTGTTTACTCATCATACAAATAATGGCACTCATATTGCTCACTAATGACATACATTGTACTCATTTTCACACACCACAGACATGATGATACTCATGTTGTTCACTAATTACAGACATGATGGTACTCATGTTCACTCATCACAGACATGGTTATACTTATGTTGATCTCTCTTTACATACATATGGTACTCATGGTGCTCACTGACCAGACATGATGGTATTCATGTTGTTAACTCATGATATACATTATGGTACTCATGTTGATCACTCATCATAGACATGATGGCACTCATGTTCACTCATCAAAAACATGATGGCACTCATGTTCACTCATAACAGACATGGTGGTACTCATGTTGTTCATTCATCCCATACATGATGGTACTCATGTTCACTCATCACAGACATGGTGGTACTCTGTTATTCAATCATCACATACATGATGGTACTCATGTTGTTTACTCATCACAGACATGATGGCACTCATGTTCACTCATCACAGACATGGTGGTACTCATATTGTTCACTCATCACAGACATGATGGTACTCATGTTGCTCAAAACTTGCTGAAAATCTTGTTGAAAATTATTTTTCTTCATCAACATTGTTTTGTGGGAGAGTCAAACATGTGATGGTGGGACTGCAGTGGCTCAGGTGGAGATTTGAATCCTACCCTTATATCAGCCTGGGCCAGCTACTGTAATGTGTCCTTGGGCAAGGCACTTTTTTTACTCCAATTGCCTTGGTACTATATAACCAACTTGTGTTACTGTGCTGTAAAATGCCAATCCAAAACCCAAAATAGGCAATGGATATGTTTGTTGTAATGTTGAATTGTGTTAAGTGTTTCCCTTTGGGACTGAGTTGTGCATTTGATCATTGTCCCAACTGGGGCATTATTTTGTCTGCAGATGTTGTACACTCCAGAATGACCATGGGTATGACATGGGGGGGGGGGGGGCTGTGATTTTCTTTCAAGCCTGGATGTTTCTTTTTTTTTTACCACAAGACAATTTTACAGTTAATTGATATATTCTTTATTTGAGGGTAGGACATTTTTTCAAAGGAAATCTTAGACCCTCCTCCTCAAAATATTTAATAGTGAGTCCCTTAATGTCAATATAGTGTTTGCAGTTTGGGCAAAGAATAAAATTTTCACTTAACAAAGTCTTACTCTGTTCACCAGGAGTTCTGAATTATAGTCTGATTTACATAGCTTATCACTTTATAATAGCTTATAATTTCTTGAATCACAAAATTTTTGACAGTTTGTCCAAAAAAATTGAATTACATTTCCACAAAAGTTCCAGCTACCAAAATAATCATGTTTGTCATGTTGCAAATAAGCATGGAGTATAATTCAACTTCATACAAATGTTGCTACTGACCATGAACTAGCCAAAAGTCTGTAATAAAGCTGACTCAAATATCATTATTCAAGGCAATGAAGTAATAACTATTGCTTCTTCAACATAAAGAAAGATTTCAAATTTACAATGGGGATAAAGTTAGAATAAATGTGGTAAATGATTTCATGATATCATCATAGAAAATAATCTTTTTATCTTGTACATGTTGTGTAGTGCTTTATAGAAGATAAATGCTTTTCTGTTGTACATGTTGTGCAGTGCTTTATAGAAGATAAATGCTTTTCTGTTGTACATGTTGTGCAGTGCTTTGCTTTGTCACTTGTAGATTACGAGGAACCTGCGCCAAAACCGAATCCTTCACAATCACATACTTTTAGTGCAGTGACTTATGAACAGGAGAGTAGGAACTATCAGAAAAGTGGTGCTGGGCGACCAGTGGGTTAGTATGAAATGGTCATGGCAGATTCCTTTTGAGCATATAGTTTGACAAAATATTCAAATTCAAAAAGTGTCATGATTTTTTCCCACAGGTTTTAATTCACATAGTCAATAGATAATATTTACCCATGCACAATGCACACTCTAATATTAAAACCATAGGCCCCAGTCTACGTAACTGACCAGCAGATTGAGTGCTTGTGTATTGGACATGCATTATACATGAATGAATACTGTAATTTGTACTGCACATGCATGCATTTTCACATATATAGGTAAGAACAGCACTCCTTCACTGTAATGACCTTCATTATAACATAGTACTAATTATAACACAAGCATGGTCATTAGTAGTCCGATTATATGTGTCATATAGTTCATTATAAAACAGTCTCACTTTAAGGTGGTATACCATATGACTGTCTTAGCAATATACTGAGGGAGTACTGTACATGTGTCATACTTCATTATAAGGCATCTCACTGTAAGGCATTCTATTCTAGGGCTCAGTTTGACAGTTGTAATACAGGAGTACTGTATAGTCTTTTGATTTTGATGTGGACCTATTATTCTTTAAGGGATTATTACATCTTTTTTCGTATCAACATTACATATACCATATGTACTTCCTTATAAGACAAGTCCAACTGAATGCTGTACAGACCCAGATCTGCAGTCACGTAATGTGCTGGCAGATCTGGGTCTGTGTAGTATGTTAGGAGTAATCTGTAGAACAATCAACATAGACCCTGATCTGCAGGTTTTTTCAGTTATAGTTGTCTTCATAATAATCTGCAATCCAAGTTCAACATTTGTAACATCTGATACTCTTTGATGAGGACTACTTTCAACAACAGTTTGTGCTTTACATAAAAATATGCAAATGTGTCAAGAGATTTGTTTCTTGTTAATTTCCCTTTAATGAGATCAGAAATTTAGCATTACTTATGAGATGATCCACTGAGGTAATACAGTATTGAACATTGCATATGTGAAAATATGGCACAGAGCCATAAAATGTAAACAAAATGTATGCCCACATGTGTATTGGTCAGTGAGTAATTATTGAAGGCCTTTACTCAAAAGATGACAGTTGATTGGTAAAACACAGCATGTGACATATAGTTTTGTGTTAATGCCTGTATAAGTCTGGTTCATTAGAACACTTGGTTGAAATGAATTATGGGAAAATATGGATGATTTGTATTATGGGCATATATCTCACATATTAAATATAATCTTTGTGGGGAAAAATTAGCAAAAATGTAGAAAATTAATAAATTAAAAGGAAGAATTAGATTTCATAATTTATTTCATACATAAAAATTAAATTTCTGTTTGTAAAAGTTACAGTTTTCGTGCTTAAGCTTTCCATGAGTGCTCCAATGTGCCACATGGAGACAGTTGGGAGAATTAATGTTAAGAAACAACTGGAAATATTTAATGTTTCTTATTGGTCTAGGTTTATTACTGTGCAGTTATAGAAAGATTTCTGTCATATACATTTCACCAAATAGTTGCTAAATAGATTTTATTTTAAATGAAATTAGTTCATTATTTACCAGTATGTTATATTGAAAGAGCATTTGGTAAATCTGAATGCACATAAAGTAGTTGTTTATTATATCACATTATTCCCTAACATTTTCTCCATACACATACATTTTTAATCAAAGATGTAAATTTTTTGAAGACATATTTATAAAAAGAAATCAATTTAACAGTGAAACTCAAAACATGTAGGTAAAATAGACTAAAATAATTGTCATGATGAGAACTGATGGTCAGTTTTTAAGTATTTTTCAAAGTATAAACCTGTTGTTCAAGTACTTCAAAGTGCGATTTTAATAGCAACACTAAAAACTTTTACTGTATTCCTTAACTTTCTTCCAGGTATTAGTTGCCAGTCCAAGGTGAATTCCCTCCTCTTGTTAGTAAATTCAGGACTTAAAACAAAACCAATGTGACATGTTATGCTGCCTTAATTATTTCCATTATAAATTGGAATATCACCTTTTTCTCCTTGGACTTCATGTGGTTATCATGTGTCACTTCTTTTACCATTTAAGCTTATTTTAGCATAATTATCCAAAATTGTATAAAAAAATTTAAATAAATTTTACATTTTATTACCAGTCCTTGCATATTTCATTTTTATCAGAGGGCCAATTTATTGATTTTGAGGGTTTTGTGCACTCACCAACAAAGCATTATTTCTTCATATTTGGGCCCTTGTTACCAACCAGTGTATGGGTAAACTTGTTTTTGTGCTTTTAGTTTTACCAGTCATAGACCAGAAGAGCTTAGTGGTGCAACAACAGCTTATTTTGAAAATCTTATTGTTTATGAATATTAGAGATGGTTTCAGTACTTGGCAGATGAAAAGAAGAAATGGTCTTATCTTGAAATCCTGGAAATTCTTTTCTGGCTGTAAATCATCAGTCCTTTCAAGTAGTCTTGTTACATTTTGTTTCAGCCTTGCAGCGTGCCATGAGGAGTTGTCAAATCCTTCCATGAGAATGTTACTGGGGACATTCACCACATAGTGTGCATTATGTGTGATTGCATGGATGGATGTCCTTTCTGTACCTTATGGTCAGATGAAGTATGGGATTTAGCATAAAGGCAGTGCTCATATAGAGGCAGAAAGAAGGGAGCCACATGCTCCTCTTCTTCTCAGGAAGACAACTTCATTCACAGTGTGCACTTCTCAGTGTTAGAGGGTCTGTGACCCACACATGTAAGGGATAGATCAGTAAGAAAGTCACCATTTCTCATAAGGGAAGGATCATTTACACTTCTCTGTGTTAGAAGGTCTGTGACCGTCACATGTAGGGGATAAATCAGTAAGAAAGTCACCAGTTCTCTTAAGGGAGGGATCAGTGATACTTCTCAGTGTTAGAGGGTCTGTGACTGTCACATGTAGGGGATAGATCAGTAAGAAAGTCACCAGTTCTCATAAGGGAGGGATCAGTTACACTTCTCAGTGTTAGAGGGTCTGTGACCGTCACATGTAGGGGATAGATAAGTAAGAACGTCACCAGTTCTCATAAGGGAGGTATCAGTGATACTTCTCAGTGTTAGAGGGTCACCCACACATGTAAAGCATAGATCAGTAAAAAAGTATTTTGTTTCCATGAGGAAGGGGTCAGTGACACTTCTCAAGGTCAAATGGTCACCAATTCCTGTGAGGGATCAATCAGTCACACATCTGATTAAGGGAATCGCCAACACCCATGTTTGCACCAATTCTTCCACAATGAAAGTTCTAGCATGTTCTTGCTTTGGTAGACCTGCATATAAAACCAGGTAGTCTTGTACATCACAGTCAAGTTCCTTGGATAGAAACTTCTCTGTCAGGTGTTCATCGCTTGATAGGGCAGGTCACTGTTAACCTTGAGTTCCTCCATTCACATGGTAAGTGGACAAGTAATAGTGAACAGGTGTCTATCCCAAGTCTCTGGTGAACAGGCACTGGGTACCAGTCACTGGGCACTAGGTTTAGACACCAGCCATTGTTTAGCTGACCAGGCACAGGATTTAGCTCTATTTACCGTTTAAGGTGAATAAATAAGAATCTCTAAACTGAAATTAAAAAGTTAAGATATTTATTTGATCAAAATATCTAGCTGTCCTGAAATGCACATTATGGCATTGATGGACTTAAAACCCTAATATAGCAGATAAGAAATCAGGCATTATAGTCAGCAAAGCACTTTTAGTGATAAATGTTATTTTGGACCAGAAGTATCCCAAAGATGAAACCTATGAGCTATGGAAAATTGTACATAACAACCATAAAGAATGGTTTCCCAACTTGTTAAAGCTAGCTATGTTATGTATACCCTTCAGACAGCAAACTGGGAAAGGAAGCTTTCAGTACAGAACAGTATTCATAGCATTTAGACACAGATTAAGCTCAGAAACAACCAACAGATTAAAGCTTATCCAATCAGAGGCAACATCTTTAAAAATAGAGCTCTAACAGAGCTGAGCAGGAAAAAAGAGAGACAGATATTGCAGCATTAGATAAATATTGAACAATGGCTGCTTCCTACTCCCCTTTCTTTTTCTACTCTGTTCTAATTTTGGTGATGGGGGTGGGGGACTACCCTGTTTGATAAAATCCTGGCAGCATCTCTGCTAATTGGAGGAGTTAATTCACCTTGGATTGGGGACAAGCGCCAGGAAAAGTGACTTCATTATAATAAAATCATGTAATTATTACATGATTAAAATTAGTTATATACCCAAATCTGCATTATCCAGTAACAATACAGTGTTATCCCTATGTTTTTTTATTTACCCATAAAAGTTGCTATGTTATTCTAGAATAATTATGAAAATTAGATCTTTAAATTTTTGGATACATATTATGTATTTCTAACCTGTTCCATTTATATGGCTTAATCATGTGTACATGGTTGATGTTTATCTACTGTAGCTATGTTATGGGGCCCCCATGTGGTATAAAGTGCTTTCCTTGACTGTTTGCTTTATGAATAAAATGTAATTCATTATGATGTAATTTGTTATCAATTGATATATACTGTTTAAACTCACTGATAAGTTGGGTCCAACTGCAAAAACAGTATAGACCCTGATCTGCTAGCATATAATGCACTGGCAGATAAGAGTCAGTGTTGTTGGTTCTACTGATTACTTCCAACATCGATGACAGATCTGGGTCTGTCTGACTCGTACATTATAATACATGTGTGTGGTAATTCATTTTTGAATCATTTGATCTTTAATTTAAAGAATATCTTTATTGCTCATCTATAATTAAAGAAATATAATCTGGTCCTATCACTATCTTTTAACAACAACAATGATAAAAAACATAAATACATTTTCGATGATGCCAGTAGTTTCAGTACTTCTTCAGGCCATGTTAGATTTTGCACGATGAACACTAGATTAAATTTATATTGTTCATTCTCGTAAGGAGCAACAAGTGAACTTAATGGTTCTGTTTGTCTATGGGGTGCAGGATAGCAGAGAATTAAAAACCATAAGTCTTGTTATGGATGGTTGACCGCTAACCCATTACAATTTATTATTGTATATCTAGTACTGGGATTCAATCCAGAGACTTAAGATAACTCCAAAGCAAGTATTTTACAAATGTACCATCAAATTATAATTGTAATAAAGATGTACGATTGATATTTTAATAGTCATATCAAGATTCCAAGGTGCTATTGTGATATTTTTCAGTTGCAATTGGAAATAAGACCTTTTCAGGACCTTCTTCTGTACGCAATACAACTACCATGAGAGAACTGGCTTACAGAGCAGATGTGGCTGGTATGAAATAATTTTACCTTGTCACAGAGACATAAAGTATCGCTCTTTTTACTGTTGTTGTTGTGTTGATGGCTGTCATTATAGACATGGGAACCCACGCTAGGAATTTGCAGTTTGCTTCTTTTTGCTGGAATTTTTCTTTATAGTCGACTGTCATGAAACTTGATGACCAAACAAATTTTCAGTAGTGCTGCTGGCATCAGTAAATTTTAGTGGTGTTGGCACCATTCCATAGAGCTCATATTTCTGTTATTATACCTTCATCTCTATATAGGTGAGAATGTATACCTTTCTGTTCATATATCTGTCTTTCCATTCATCCATCCTGTTCAATCTAATGTTACTAAAATAAGTTTTGCAATATTGATGGATTGGCATTGAAGTTTCTAAATAATTTGGTCATCACTGAAACTGTATGTATCGACCAATCACTTTGCTCCCACAGACTTTGTTAGGGTTATTGCCCTTTATATCTGGTAGCTTGATGCAGTATATGCTAGTGCAACTAGTCCAACAGTTTTTAATGGAATGACATGAAAACTGGTATTTATTATGGTCATCACTTTGTGCAAATCACTTTGCTGTCACAACTCTTTCAGGTCTAGTGCCCTTTTTGTCTTTTACCTCAATGCTATATATGACAGTCTCAATAGAGCAACGTGTTCTGCAGCTTTTGATGGATTGCCATGAAACATGGTGAATATTATTGTCATCACCTGAAGAAGCACATATTGACAAATCACTTACTCAAGCAAATTTTGTTAGAGTTATTGCCCTTTTTGTACTGCAGATGAATGCCGTGTAAGACAGAATCCTATGAATGCAGACTTCGTATATATTACAGTCATCATTTAATAACACATAAGAGGTTAATGAGAATTAGATTAAAGTGTTTAAGATACAGCATAATATGTTTTGCTGGCACAGAAAAATTCAATATTATTTACTTTAAATTACATTATTTCATATCCATGAATGAAAAACAGGAACAGATACTAATAAGTAAATGGCAGCACATGACATCTGTGTACTGCAGACAGCTTGTAACATGTCCACAAAAAAAAATGGTGTAATTTGTTCAGATGTTGTAAACAGATAATGGTATGTTTGGGCAAAAATTGTCATAAATGGTGTTGAAGAAAATAGATTTAAACTTTTCAACTGTTTAAAAATGTATAATTTTACATATTTAAGGGTTTAAGCAATCCAGAAATAGCCTGGTTGTTGTGTAATTTCTTGCATTATTCTGGGCTGTATATCTGTCTACAAGTAAGGGTTATTACACAGAAATTTTGTGGAAAAAAAACTTTGTTACTAATTGCCATCAAATAATAGTTAAATGAGTATTAAAATGTTCTTCAAATATGCATGATAATACTTTTTTTTAATATCAAATACACAAAAGGGTATATTCATTAATATTTCTTGGGTCTTGTAGGCATGTCCTTGACATTATTCTATTTGATTGTTATTGCTATCATTGAATTCTTCTTTTTCATTATTTAATAAGACATAGAAGTGATAGTCATGTCATTTTATATCAGTCTTTTTCATATAGATTATGTTATAATGTAATAATCATGTCATTTTACATCAAGTTTCTTTCATATCAGTTACATCATAATGTAGCAGTCATGTCATCTTATATCCAGTCTCATTAATATTTATTACACTGTAATGTAGTAATCATGCCATCTTATATCCAGTCTCTTCCATATTGATTACATCATAATGTAACAATCATGCAATTTTATATCCAATCTTGTTCTTACTTATCTAATTATAATGGAGCAATTGTGTCATTTTGCATCTAGTTTCATATTCATTACATTGCAATGTAACAATCATGTAATTTTACATCAAGCCTCTTTCATACTGATTACATCACAATGTAAAATAAAAATCATGCAGTTTTATGTTGACTTTTTCATATTTATTGCACTATGTTGCAACAATCATGTCATATTAATCCAGTCTCATATTGATTACATCATAATGTAACAATCATGTCAATTTACATCAAGCCTTTTTTATATTGATTCCATCATAATGTAACAATTACATCATTTTGCATCTAGTCTTTTTTGCATTGATTACATTATAATGTAACAATCATGTCATATTACATCCAGTCTCATATTGATTACATCATAATGTAGCAATCATGTCATTTTACGACAAGCCTCTTTCATATAGATTACATCATAATGTAACAATTACATCATTTTACATCCAGTCTTTTTTGTATTTATTACATCATGATGTAACAATCATGTCATATTACTTCCAGTCTCATACTGATTGTATCATAATGTAGCAATCATGTAATTTTACAAGCCTTTTTCATATTGATTCCATCATAATGTAACAATTACATCATTTTACATCCAGTCTTTTTGTATTGATTACATCACAATGTAACAATCATGTCATATTACATCCAGTCTCATATTGATTACATCATAATGTAGCAATCATGTCATTTTACAACAAGCCTCTTTCATATAGATTACATCATAATGTAACAATTACATCATTTTACATCCAGTCTTTTTTGTATTTATTACATCATGATGTAACAATCATGTCATATTACTTCCAGTCTCATACTGATTGTATCATAATGTAGCAATCATGTAATTTTACAAGCCTTTTTCATATTGATTCCATCATAATGTAACAATTACATCATTTTACATCCAGTCTTTTTGTATTGATTACATCACAATGTAACAATCATGTCATATTACATCCAGTCTCATATTGATTACATCATAATGTAGCAGTCATGTCATTTTACAACAAGCCTCTTTCATACAGATTACATCATAATGTAACAATTACATCATTTTACCTCCAGTCTATTTTGTATTCATTACATCATAATGAAGCTATTATGTCATTTTGAGTTGCACAGTATACTTTGCTTTTTCAAAAGTAGACTAATGAAAGAAACAAAACTGACATGCATACAGTGTTTTTTTTTTAAAGCCATGATATTACTACACTCTTAAGGGTCATATTTAGGCAGAATATTCAAGGAAATGCCTATTTTGTATCACCTGAGATAAGTGATGTGGCCTCAAAGTTCATAGGAATTCCATAGTCTGATTTAGTAGTGTCAGTAAAACTCTGACATCTGCCTATTTTACCTTTTTAAAATTCATGTGCCAAAACAATTTCCGTGAAAACTAAAAGTTTGTAATTATTTTGTGTCTGTAATTACTTTGTGTCTGTAATTACTTTTCCCTAAATGTTGCTGAAAGTCCACTTATTTTCCATGAAACCTCCACTGACGAAATAATTCAAGTCTTTGCTAAACTTCCACTGAACTGTTTGGTTTCCACTGAAAAATCGTGTATATATTTCAGCTAAAAAAAATCCACTGATATTCTCCACTGATTTTCCACCTGGGCTGCTTAAATTCTTTGCTCAGTTTCCACAGAAATCATTTGCATAAATATTTTTGGCTAACAACATTCTGCTGTTTTGGTACTACATTTTGTGTTGTTAAGTTGGTTTCCATCAAGCAGTAGTGTACAAGAGTTCCACTGACATTCCACTAGATTCCAGCTGATACTTATCCATATCATTTTTATCAAAATGCTACTTACTTTCCACTGAGATTAGGCATCATCAAGAAAAGTAGGTCACAGTGCCATCTGCATGTTTGCTTTAGAGAAAATTTTGTTCCTTTCTGAATTTTCTTGGTTTTCAGATTTGTGATAACAATAAACTTTTCCATGTTAAGAGACTTTACAAATATTGATTTTAAATTAATTTCATCATCATCATTCTTATCTCATGCATTCTCTCCTTTCATTTTTTTGACAGTTGGGCTGGACAATTTGAATAAAGTGATAGAGGGATTTGAAACTCCATCAAATGCCTATTACAATGAACCTGACTTGTTTACAAAAGGTAAACATTCAATGTACATCCAATTTTTTTTAATTGTAACATTCTGCTTTAATATAAAATTTCTGAAGATGATAAAAGTTAAATTTTCTACGATGAGCAAATGTTGTTTTATGTTATTATGTGACATTTTAGTTTAATTTATATAATATATAAAACCAAATGCTGTGGTACCATGAACCTTTATATTTGTATTATGTAAAACATAATAATTTGATCCCTTTTTGTAAGACCCTTAAGGCAGCATGATATTTTACATAGCTTATAATGTACCCTGGTACAAGGTGGTGCCACCTAAAACATGGTACATTTTTGTGGCTACCCTTAATAGTGTCATAGCTAGGAGCCACCTAAAACATGGTACATTTTTGTGGCTACCCTTAATAGTGTCATATCAAGGAGCCACCTAAAACATGGTACATTTTTGTGGGTATTATTGCAGTCCCTAATCTGCTGTAACTCTGCAGGTGTGAAGAGAGTGGTTTTTCATTTCCCATTTTATTAAACCCTAATGCTCCTAGTTCTACATGCTGACTTCCTGCACTATGTTTGACCCTGGCTTATAGACAGTCCTAGCAGACTTCAGAGAAAGCATTCTCTGAAGACCTTTTCGTGCAAACTTATGGTCTGATTGTGGTAACTGCAGACCCTTTATCTGACCCTAGTCTACTTACCAAAATGCACAAAACCTAAATCGTATAATCCAGTTCAAGCCGTATATCTGCTCTCCACACACACTTTTTTGCAACCTTTAATGTACATTAGAATTTCTCAAAATATTGTAATAAGTTGGCTATTACTTGTAAAATTTATCCGTATCAGCTAATTAATGCCAAATTAAACTGTAACTACTTAACTGTATAATAAGCACTTTTCATCTACTAAGATAGCTTCAAATTTCACAACATTTCGTAATTAAACTAAATGCTTGACTATTTAGGGAAACTTGCTATCATTGATTTATTTATAGTAGATCTACAAACACACAATCCCATCACTTTAATGGCTTCTTTGTTTTGATATTGTCTTTTCCTGCACTGCAGACTAACTCCATTGTCCATGATTGGCTGCAGATAATATTATATTTAACAGGAATCACAGCCTCTATTGTGTCGGACATGCAATTATTAAATTTATCAAGAGAAATTAGAAAATATATATACAAATGTATTTCTTTCCTAAACTATGATAAATACCATATCACCTTAAATAACTAAATATAGCCTTATTATAGTAAAACCATTAACAAGGTCATAGTAAGGAGCCATTTGCAAACCAATGAAGCATACTTTATTACCATCTGTACTTGCTTATAAGTCCATCTGCAGACCAAACAGACCCAGATTGTCCTTCACATGATCGATCTGAGTCTGTGCATTTTGATAGAACAAATAACATAGACCCTGATCTGCTGGCCATTAGGTTAGAATCTATGTTGCTTAAAGTTGGACTTATCAGTGAATATTTACTGTATGCCCAGGAGGTGTTATAACTACAGAGACTAATACTAACTGTCCTATTATCAGTCCCAATGGAAGATTATGGAGTCACTTCAGAGCCTTCCCATTCAGATTATTTAATGAGTATTCCAGCAAACATTTGAGCTTCTCAGTTTAAGTATTAACTTCTCGCACAGATAATCATTTACAAAATATAAAAGTTTGCTGGAAGTCTTCAGTAGAAGAAACACCATAGAGCCTATATTACACAATTGCAGGTACATGTAAATATTGGATAACAAATGTTTATTTTGTTCTCCTGGTTTTTCAAATTTGTAAACTTTTGTCTTGAAGCTAAAGAGCAACAGAAAGAGAGAGATAGAGCAAAGAGCACCATATCATCTCCACCTCCCCCTTCCCCATGTACTCCCAAAGATAGACACCTTACTGACCCTGATGTTCCCTACCAACCTGCCCCACCCCTACCAAGACAGACGGACCAAGCAGGTATATATATATATATAATATATATAAATGTCAATGCACACAATAAAAATCATATATATATATATTATATATATATATATATATATATATATATATATATATATATATATATATATATATTTATATGATCTTTTTGTGCATTGACAAGTATCAGATACAAAACAATGACACATTAAATATGTCTTGTTCAAATGAAGCATTAAAAATGATATTTCACCCTTATAAATAGCTGTGTTTCACCTTCACATAAACAAGCAAAATCAAAATTGCATCATTAGTTTGTCTGTCATGTGACTTGTTTGTAAATGGAGCTATTTAATCTTGTTAATCAAAGTGAAGTTTTCTATGACTTTCAAGAGTCTGTTATCTCTCAGTTAGATTGTACCACAGGAAAAGAACTAATCTTACCTTGCTGCAAGTTTGAAGTGCAAACACTGCTTTCATGTTTATCACTTTGCCAGGAATCAAAAGCAAATATTTACTAATAATATTCTGAGTACAGTTGATTTTTTGCTTTAAAAAAAAAATATTTTTCAAATTTGATTTGCTTTCTTCCTTTCTTAAAGTCCTGTCATTAGGAACTTTACATTCCCACAAACAATATTCACTAAGAATTCCAATCAAGACAAAATTTATGTGTATTTGAAGCAATAGATGTCATTAGCTTATTATTACCTGTAGAATAATTTTCATGTGATTTTTTTCTTTGAGTGAGAAAGTGACAAGTGATATCAAAAAGCTGTAAAAATGAATGAAAAAATATAAATATTAGAGATCATATGCATATTGTAGTTTTCATATTATTTACGTTGTGTTATTCTAACAAAGACTCAAATCTTTCCTTCATTTTTTAATTACTTATTTTTATTAATTTATTAACAAAATCAAGTATTTAATTTTAAAATGCTGGGCTTCAGCATTTATTTTAGAACACTAAATATTCAAGTGGACAATATCTGTTAATAATAATAATAATAATAATAATAATAATATAATAATAATAATAATAATAATATAATTAATTATTATTATTATTATTATTATCATTATTATGTTTTAATAATATCTACAAATAAAGCCATTCTTTTTAAATCATGGCTTGACAGTTTAACAGTGAAAAATTTGTAAGGAAATACGTTCAGATTAATTTGGAAAATACACAAAAGATTAATATCACTTGATGAATGATTTTAAATCATAAACTTCTACTTGTGTAGAAAATGTTTACTTTGGCAAGGCACTTTACTCCAATTGCCTTGGCACTAAAAAATATACTTGTGTTTTTGTGCCTTAAAGCAGCAAACCATACCAAACCAAAACCCAAACAATATACTTTGGTCAAATACAGTTTTATTTTCATAACTTGTGTAAATTGATGAAATGTTTTTTTTAAAGCTCAAATTCATATTAGTAAGTTTTAGTTTTGTTAACTAACAACAACAGCAACAGTAATTATAATAATCATCATATGATCACATTATAATTAAGTCCAAAGCCATACAAATTGTAATTAATACCTTACAAAAAGTATTTGATATGAAATACAACAAGTTCCTAAACAATGTAGATTATCAGAAAATGAGAAACGGTTTTGGATTATTATTTATTTGCTACATGTAAATATGCAACATTTTGCCCAGAATACACCATTTATTTTTTGTTTTAAGATGTTGTTGCCTTGACGTTAAAAAGATGCTAGTATATACCTTGATTTGCATTTCAAACCCCATATCTATATTTTCATCTAAGTTTATACAAACATATTTTTATCTCTAGATAATGTCATTGTGGCAAAATAATTATTTAAAGGAAGACAAAGGAAGTTGTTTAAAGGAAGACAACTGAAGCAAAACAGACATACTAAAATGCAAGATAAGCCTTTGTTAGATTGGGTTGCTGGCAGTAAGATAAGCGTTTGTTAGATTGGGTTGCTGGCAGTAAGATAAGTGTTTGTTAGACTGGGTTGCTGGCAGTAAGATAAGTCTTTGTTAGATTGGGTTACTGGCAGTAAGATAAGCGTTTGTTAGACTGAGTTGTTGGCAGTAAGATAAGTATTTGTTAGACAGGGTATCTGGCAGCAAGATAGCATTTGTTAGACTGGGTTGCTGGCAGTAAGATAAGTGTTTGTTAGACTGGGTTGCTGGCAGTAAGATAAGCATTTGTTATACTGGGTTGCTGGCAGTAAGATAAGCATTTGTTAGACTGGGTTGCTGGCAAGATAAGTGTTTGTTAGACTGGGTTGCTGGCAGTAAGATAAGCATTTGTTATACTGGGTTGCTGGCAGTAAGATAAGCATTTGTTAGATTGGGTTGCTGGCAGCAAGATATCATTTGTTAGACTGGGTTGATGGCAGTAAGATAAGTGTTTGTTAGACTGGGTTGCTGGCAGTAAGATAAGCATTTTTTAGACTGGGTTGCTGGCATTAAGACAAGCATTTGTTAGACAGGGTTGCTGGCAGTACCGATCAGATAAATTGGGAAGTAATTCACTTCAATCTCCTGTTGAAAAGTTTGCATAAATCTGACTATTAGATGAACAGATTTAGTTTTCAATGACATTTGATAGATTTGTTCCAATAGTAGTGTATCAAAATGCCTGTTTGTAAATGGGCCATTGGACTAGAAAGGATGGCTAGCATATACAGCTGTGATTGATCAGATAATTGGAGCAAGGTTTTGAAATACCTAACAGCTAATAGTTTATTTTGTGGTACATTGAGATGTAGGTTAACTATAGCCAATGGTTATTAATGGGTGATGAATCAGGTGTCAATTTTCACCCATTACTCATCATTTCAAGTGGTTGCCAATCAGAGCCTGATGAAGGTCATTTTCCCTCTGTGGCTGCTAAGTTGACTGATCGTAGTTTAAAATCTGCTCCCTTTTTAGTGTGCAGTCCTTGCCATAATAATCAGATATATATATTATCTTCAGTAATGGGATTAGAGTGGGCTTCAGTAATGAGATTAGGCTAGACTTCAATAATGAGATTTGACTGGATTTCAGTAATGAGATTAGACTGGACTTCAGTAATGAGATCAGGCTAGACTTCAGTAATGAGATTAGACTGGGCTTCAGTAATGATATTAGGCTAGACTTCAGTAATGAGATTAGACTGGACTTCAGTAATGAGATCAGGCTAGACTTAAGTAATGAGATTAAGCTAGACTTCATTAATGAGATTAGACTGGACTTCAGTAATGAGATTAGACTGGACTTCAGTAATGAGATTAGATTGGACTTCAGTAATGAGATTAGACTGGACTAAGAAGGTTCAGACTTTTTGCATAGTTTACCATTATTATGGTGGAAGAAACCTTGAAACCTTACAACATGGGGAAAAAAGATCAACCCCATATGGTTTATTAATAAACTTTTGAATAATTAAGCACTTGATAGTGAACCTGATTCCAAACTTGCAATATGAGTGTTGGATCAATTAATTACCTATACCTCCTTGCTTGTATGCTATAAATGGTTGGATAAATTGGTTACCTAGGCCTCTTAGCTTTTATGCTATAAGTGCTTGGATCAATTAATTACTAAGGCTTCTTGGTTTATATTCTGTAAGTGATTGGACCAGTTAATTACACAGGCCTTCTGACTTATGCTATAAGTGGTTTTTATGCATGTTGGACCACTTTATCATGTAGGCCTTCTAGTTTATATGCTATAAATGATTGGACACATTAATTACCTAGTCCTCCTAGCTTATATGCTATAGGTGGTTTTTATGCATGTTGGACCAAATAATAATGTAGGCCTCCTAGCTGATATGCTATAAATAGTTGGACCAATAAATTACCTTGGCCTCCTAGCTTATATGCTATAAATGGTTGGACCAATTAATTACCTAGGACTCCCAGCTTATATGATACAGGTGTTTTTTATGAGTGTTGGACCAATTGATTAACTAGACCATCAAGCTTATATGCTATAAATGGTTGGACCAATTAATTACCTTGGCCTCCTAGCTTATATACTATGAATGGTAGGACCAATTCATTAACTTGGCCTCCTAGCTTATATGCTATAAATGGGTTTTAGCTAATATTTCAAGTGGGTGACCAGAAGTTTGGATTAGGTGTAGTAGACAAAAAACATATTCTAACATGAAATTTGAGACTTTTAAAACAAAATCCAGTTGAAGAGTCTAAATAGCAAATTGTTTGTGCCAGCTTTTAACATGGACGCTTATTACACTGAAGTTAATCATTTTATCTTTTCATCATGAACACATTGTATTTACTTGCTTATAAATTGAGTACAAATCCAAACTGCATAAACCCAGATCTGCTGTTTCATAATACAGTCTGGCAGATTTGGGCCTGTGCAGTTTGTTAGGAGTAATGCATTAGAACAAACAACATTGACCCTGATTAACAATTATATTATGTAAAAGTAAATTAGGATTTATGTTGTCTGCCATTGAACCTGACTTATAAGCAAGTATGTACAGTATTTTTATGCAAAGAAGAACGAACTTAAATATCTTGAGTAAACAATTGCTAGTGACAAGAGTAGAAGTTTAGAAGACATAACATAAAATAAAAATGCAGGAGCATTGTGATGTCACTGATTACTGTAAATAGGTAAATACGCCTCTGTTCTTTTACAAAATTGTGATGTGCCATTTGTATGATTTGAACATCTATACCTGGAAATCATCCAGAAAATCCACAGGCACAAATGATAAGTCCTTTCTTTTGAAAAGGAAAAGCTAAACGTTTTGAAATTATTTACATCTTTTATCACCATATATCTTTGGTCTGAATCAACAAAGCTTACTATAGTTTCTGACAGAGAATTATTATTCCATGATGGGGACAATAAGAGATAATTAGTACATGTATTGGTTATTAATATTCATTCTTTCATGATGGGGGCAATAGGAGATAATTAATTTTGGTTATTAATATTCATTCTTTCTTGACGTGGGCAATAGGAGATAATTATTATTGGTTATTAATATCCATTCTTTCTTGACGTGGGCAATAGGAGATAATTAATTTTGGTTATTAATATTCATTCTTTCTTGACGTGGGCAATAGGAGATAATTATTATTGGTTATTAATATCCATTCTTTCTTGACGTGGGCAATAGGAGATAATTATTATTGGTTATTAATATTCATTCTTTCATGATGGGGGCAATAGGAGATAATTATTATTGGTTATTAATATCCATTCTTTCATGATGGGGGCAATAGGAGATAGTTATTATTGGTTATTAATATTCATTCTTTCATGATGGGGGCAATAGGAGATAATTAATTTTGGTTATTAATATTCATTCTTTCTTGACGTGGGCAATAGGAGATAATTATTATTGGTTATTAATATCCATTCTTTCTTGACGTGGGCAATAGGAGATAATTATTATTGGTTATTAATATTCATTCTTTCATGATGGGGGCAATAGGAGATAATTATTATTGGTTATTAATATCCATTCTTTCATGATGGGGGCAATAGGAGATAATTATTATTGGTTATTAATATTCATTCTTTCATGATGGGGGCAATAGGAGATAATTATTATTGGTTATTAATATTCATTCTTTCATGATGGGGGCAATAGGAGATAATTATTATTGGTTATTAATATTCATTCTTTCATGATGGGGGCAATAGGAGATAATTATTATTGGTTATTAATATTCATTCTTTCATGATGTGGGCAATAGGAGATAATTAGTATTGGTTATTAATATCCATTCTTTCTTGACGTGGGCAATAGGAGATAATTAGTATTGGTTATTAATATTCATTCTTTCATGATGTGGGCAATAGGAGATAATTAGTATTGGTTATTAATATTCATTCTTTCTTGATGTGGGCAATAGGAGATAATTATTATTGGTTATTAATATTCATTCTTTCTTGACATGGACAATAGGAGATAATTAGTATTGGTTATTAATATTCATTCTTTCATGATGTGGGCAATAGGAGATAATTAGTATTGGTTATTAATATTCATTCTTTCATGATGTGGGCAATAGGAGATAATTAGTATTGGTTATTAATATTCATTCTTTCTTGACGTGGGCAATAGGAGATAATTATTATTGGTTATTAATATTCATTCTTTCTTGACGTGGGCAATAGGAGATAATTAGTATTGGTTATTAATATCCATTCTTTCTTGACGTGGGCAATAGGAGATAATTATTATTGGTTATTAATATTCATTCTTTCTTGATGTGGGCAATAGGAGATAATTATTATTGGTTATTAATATTCATTCTTTCTTGATGTGGGCAATAGGAGATAATTATTATTGGTTATTAATATTCATTCTTTCATGATGTGGGCAATAGGAGATAATTATTATTGGTTATTAATATTCATTCTTTCTTGATGTGGGCAATAGGAGATAATTATTATTGGTTATTAATATTCATTCTTTCATGATGTGGGCAATAGGAGATAGTTATTATTGTTTATTAATATTCATTCTTTCATGATGTGGACAATAGGAGATAATTATTATTGGTTATTAATATTCATTCTTTCTTGATGTGGGCAATAGGAGATAATTATTATTGGTTATTAATATTCATTCTTTCTTGACGTGGGCAATAGGAGATAATTATTATTGGTTATTAATATTCATTCTTTTATTTACTGAGAATCATGTAATTCCTCAGACAGATTTATATTCATCCATATTGTATTTTAGATACAGTTTTAAGAAGAAATCAAGTTAAGTCTGCTGGAAGAAATAGAACAGTGTATATGTCTGGTATACATTTAATGATGACTCTTCATATTGCATAACCATTTTATTTGCATTATAACTTCTATATTTATCAAGTTAAATAATAAACCCTCCAGCAGAACATGATAGACCCAGATCTACTGTAGAATTGTACACCAGAATTTTAAGGTCTACTCTAGCCTGATGAGTGGGCAGACTTATAACATGCACTCTTTTTATGTACCTGTGTAACAATTGTTTGGATTTTATGCATAAAAGACACTTTAATTTTGGCCTGTTTCCTAATAAAATCACACAGCAAGCTTGAAATACATAGGCAAAGCATAGAAACAGAAAAAAATATACTAAAAAGTGTCAGGTTTTAATTTTAATTTCATAGGAAATGGATTAAATCAGTATTTTGAACATTACATAAAATGAGACAAAGCACAGCAATAAAACAAAAATTATTTTCGCTGCAATCAGTTTTCAAATATGAAAGTTAGTCTTCATTTGGAAGAGGAGTACATAAAGGGAGTAAATCTTGCTGGATTAAATCTATAAGGAATTCCTTATAAAAGTCAGTTTGGCAGAAGGGCTGTAATATGAGTCTTGTTCTGTCTTTTAACTCATTCGGCCCTGGAGGTTTTTGTCGTTTTCGCCTGAAATGCGAGTAGCAAAGACAGTTTGGGGGCTATTTCTGAATACATTGTAATACATTGGCTTTCAACAGAATTTCCATGAGACTAATGCCTAGTTGTATTAGAAACATCATTTTCCATTAGTTATTTTGCTTGCGCATGAGCAGAAGGGTAAAAGTTGGAGTTCTCTCTTTTTTTTTTTGTTGCTTAATGGACCCATCTTTTTTGTATGGAGACCACTCCTTATTCCAATTGCCCACCTTGGCATATTTTTTGCATAGGTTCACCAGTCTGTGTGCAGTTCAGACCAGTCTGCCTTAGATCTGAGGCCAAAAGGCTTAAAATCCGAACATGCAATTGCATTCTGACCACGTGCGGATTCTGGGTGGAGAAAAAACGGGTCCAAAAAATTAGGTTTTTCCCTCTGTATTTTGTTGTGCAAAACTTCCAGATTATTTGGTATCATTGTAGAGCTATATCTGTCTGCTTTTTTTGTAATACCACACACTTTGGTGTATCTCAAATGACCTTGATGCTGCAGAGCTTGGAAATATGGTACAGCCTCATCACGCCTACAGGCGGGATTGGGGCTGAATGAGTTAAGATGGCACATCAGTGGCACATTGGTTAGCATACCAAACTTACAATCAGAAGTGTATGGGTTAGAATCCTACCACCCGGTCAGTAAGTGTAGGCTATGTTGGTGTGTTCTTGGGCAACAATTACTTTACTTCAGTTACCTCAGCACTAAATAACCTACTTGTGTTTCTGTGCCATAATAAAAAATAAAAAAAACCTGTCTGCAAGAAAAAGATGTTGATGTTCTAGGATTATGCTGTTCACCTAAAATCATGAATAAATGAACAACAGAGACCTACACCAGCTAACACATTATACAGCATTAGATCTGGGTCTAGGTTGTTTGCTGATGGATGTGCATTATACATAATCAAGGAAAAATGGTGTGATGGTTTATGGTTATATTTATTAGTGGGAGATTGACATGTATGTAATACTGTATCCATTATCATCAGGAAGCGATGCTACAGTTAATTACATTTATTCATGGAGATATGGGTAAATTAAAAAAAAGCTCATATTTTGGCTACTGCATGTTATTTTTCTATTGATAAGCCATGGGGAAGCTGCTTATCACCATGCAACAACTTTTAAAATAAATATAAAACTCAGCCTTGTTATAACCTGTTTTATTATCATCTGATTACAAGTATAATGTGGTACTACTATTAACATAATAAAACTATTGTATCTGAATTGGTTTATCAAGTGTATGACAAGACTGGTTCAAAGAAGACAATCTAAAACTTAGCATTGTATCTTTATTTCCTTGTGAAAACCACATTTGACAAATTTGATTATTTCTGTATGCTTTGGTTTGGCACACACATAGCTCTAGCTATACCATGGTTTAATTAATAACATTGTTCTCATTATTCTGCTGTTCATTAAATAACGCTGTTCTCATTATACCATTGTTTGGTAGATAACACTCTTCTCACTATTATACATTTTGGTACATAACACTGTTCTCATTATAACACGGTTTGGTACATAACACTGTTCTCATTATATCATAGTTTGTTACATAACACTGTTCTCACTATACTCCAGTCTGGCACATGATGCATTTGGTAGCTATGAACTCCATACTACCAAGTTATGATGAGGATGAGATGTATGCATGTTTGTATAGGCACATGAGCACATTCCACACTATTTAGTGCTGAATAAGTTCAGGTATCCCCAAAAAGGTATTCAATAGTCAGTGAATGGGTAAAATCTTTAAAATACAAAATAAGATTTTCTGTATAAACTGTACTCTTTTTTAAAAAGTTCAGGAATTTCTCAGCCGTAATATCATCATGAAATGTATCCCAGTGTACAAAGTCTGCCTCCTTGAATCACCTCTTATGATATACAGGAGGAGGTACAAGACCTTTTCTATATCCCAAGCCCACATGGTGCTTTCTTAAATAAAAATTTGGCATACTTTGTAATTGTTTTAAGAAATTATAGACTTGTTTTAAAGAATGGACTTGCCATTGGAAAATTTTCAGCAACTAATAAAGCAGGAGTGGTTATAACCATACTTAGGTGTCATTTGTTTTAGGGTTTCTTGTTGCATGCTTTGTAATAATATTAATACAATAATAATAATAATAATAATAATAATAATAATAATAATAATAATAATGATAATAATAATAATGACTTTATTTAAAGAGGGTGACACAATTAGTTGCAGGGAACTAATCCTCCATTTGGCCCTCTATTATATGCATATTGACATTTAAAATATATGTACATAGTTGTACACACACACACACATACATACACACACATATGTATGCATCCACACACACACACACACACACACACAGAGCATTGAAAATAATCTATATTTGTATATTGACAGAAAAAACAGAAAATTTAAAATGAACATGCTTCAACTCAGTGCATTATGTATATACAGTACAAAAGTAATGAAACAGTATGGGAGGTTAATATATTTATATTTTAGGTTGAAATGTGTTTGTCAAATTGAACAGGTTCCTCTTTTCATCCATTGAATTAGATCATAATTAAATGCATTTATATTTGTCTTTTCTTAAATATGTAAAAAGTCATGTACATTTTTTATGTTTTAAAATTGAGATTGTAGTTCTACATCTGCTGTTTGGATTTGACTGGCAGTTCTGTAACACAAAACTGCAGAAATGATGTTTACAAAGTATGTACAATGATCATTGAAGCTGTTGCAACTTTGAAATAGACTATCGGTGTTATTAATCTTGAATTGGTTTGAAAATTTATTTGCATGCCATTGTTAAACACATGCAGTTATTCACCAGGTCATGAGGAATTTAGGAAAATGATTATGGATTGTTATGCTGTCTATCAAATGTGTTGTTGTTGACCTCATTCTTATCCACTTAATATAAGGTTATGAACAGAATATTGAAAAATATTGGTCCAGGGTCATGTGGTGCATCATATTGAAAAATATTGGGCCCAAGGTCATTTGGTGCAGAATATTGAAAACTATTGGGTCCAGGGTCATGTTGTGCAGCATATTGAAAAATATTGGGCCCAAAGTCATGTGGTACAGAATATTGTGGATTTGTTGTATTGTAATATTCGGTCAGTATCTTTTTTATTACATACTTCAATACAAGCATATTAATCTTTCTGTTATAGGAATAACACAATGGACACAAAATATTATTTCCATGCTTTATTGAACATGCCACATGCAGTTCTTTGTATCAATGAAATAAGCACCATTCAGTAATACATACTCTGTATTACTTTATACCTTTGGGAGCTCATGCATGCATGGGGTGATTCTCATTCACCTGTAAACAAAACTATGTTAATGAAGATCAAATGTCATGTAATAAAAGATACACATTATGCATTAGTATATAGTTATGTTATAACAATTTTTTGTCCTCCTAGATTTGCAATTTTGAAACTTTTGTCTTGATGCTAAACAGTAATAGAAAGAAATAGAGCAAAGAGCAGTATATCAACTCCCCCTCCCACATGTAATCCAAAAGATAGACACCTGACTGTTTTGTTCCCTACTCTTCTGTTTTAGCTTCAGTGCACAACAGTACAATTTACTTTATTCATTTAGAATTGTGTACATGAATGGAGTGAATGATGAAATGTGATGTAGCCAAACAAAACCTGTTGGTATTCAGAAAATATGACATAAAAATGAAAATTGAATATACAGTAATGAGATGAGTCAGAAAAATTCTGTCAAAGTTTGGTTGTTGTGGTTGTCCTTTTGTGATGTTGCTTTCATGGTGGTGGGTAAATTTAAAACATGCAGTGTGCACAAGGATTATTGTGGCCTATCAGTCTTAGATAATACCTGAAAATAATGATATTTGTTAATTTTGAGTCACTTGTGTTCTGTTAAATATCTATTGCAGGATAAAATAGTGTTATTCAGAATGGATAACAATGCACTGTTTATGTAAAAGAGATTGTTCATTGATACATTGTATCTGAGGTAAATTGGATTCACTCTTTCTCTTTCTTGTTTATACTAACAGCCGGAACTGTGATCACCAGCAGTCCATTTTGAATATTTGATGATTCTTTTTTCTCCTTGCAATTTAAATCTTTGGATGTATTTAGATTCCTGATCTGTTGTATATAAATAGAAATACCCAACATTGTCATTCTTAGTCAATTCTTATTAGCATTATTATAAGCTGCTTCCCTTTCTATCAGGGAATTGCCTCCCCTTAGTAGGTCAACCACAAAACCTATGATCTTGTTGCTGTGAAAAATGAAACATTTGAGGAGGTAGAGGAAGCAAAGCGTCCACAAATAGAAACCGAAAGAGAGAAGCAAAATGTCAACAGACAGAGACCGAGAGAGAGAAGCAAAGTGTCAACAGAGACCAAGAGAGAGAAGCAAAGTGTCCACAGAGAGAGAAAGAGCTGAGAGAGAAGCAAAGTGTCCACAGACAGAGACACAGAGAGAGAAGCAACACACAGAATAAGCAAAGCAATCAAAACTGAAATACCTATGTAAGTCCAAATGATTTTGACTCGAGACAAAGCTGAGGATTTACTGAAGCAGTGTCCTTGGAGTGCAGCTGTATGGGTCAAAACACTGGAAGCTAACATCAAGGATTGCATATACTTGAAATCTTTCAATACAAGTGCCTGAAAAAGATTATTGGCCAAACAGGATCGATATTGAAGATTTGCATGAAAGGACAGAATGAACATCTGTTGTCCAGATTGGGAAGAAAAGAATATGGCAAGTACTGATGTACAGAATGTTGCTGGGTGCATTGCCCTACAGTGCAATCCAGATAGGTATGAAAGAGAGGTCATCAAGAGACATCAAGGAAGAGATGAAAGAATTTTTGCCTGATATTGAACACCATCAAATGGAGGGCTCCAGACCATTATCTGTGTCACTGTCTAATAGAACCCTTATGCGTCAACTAAGGCACAATGAGGGATGAATCTGAGGCTTAAAATAAAGATGTTATTATTGTTAATAATAATAATAATAATAATAATAATAATAATAGTATTGTTTCCGTTTCTCTCAGCCCCATAGGTTATTTGCTAAATACATAATAAAAACATAAAATTTTGGCTGATAATACTTATAATGTAAAAATACTATTTTATATCAATTGATAGACAAAACAGTTTCTTTTCAAATCATTTAAACCATGAAAAATTTGCTTGTTTCACAGTTGTGCCAGCAGGAAGACATCATTACCTCATTTAGCTAACTTTCTCTTGTGGCTTTACAATGTCAAGAAGTTACCACCCATCACTATAAAGATTACCATTCCACAATCTCAGACATGTTTTGGAATCATGGAAGGGAGCCTATAGGACAAAACAAAAACATTTCAGACCAAGTTCTAGCAAACTTTGACCTGTCATGACATAAAGCCTTGGCTTTGTAGCCCAAAAGGTATTGACCATGGGATCTGGCATGGATGGATAAAACCCCTTTTGAACCACTATCTAGATCATTGTTAGCTCATCTCTCATAAAACTTGCTTCCTAGTTGCTCTAGCCACAAGTGTTATAACTCAATTAGCAATATGCTTGTCAGACAATACAAATTGTCTGCATTTCTGTCATGATGGTTTAATTTCACTCTTGATGGTCCAAGCTTTCATTGCTTAGAATAGGCTACTGTTCGTGGGCAAATAAGTTATTTGTGGTTATGGACTTGATATATTGATAACTGTCACAAGATTGGATGAAGTTATTGCTCATTTTGGACCATGAGGTAGGACAGTCACTTTGAACATACAATTTTAGTGCAGCTGTTCCCTTATAATGAATTGGGATGGCAGAGATGACTTTCCCTAGCTTTTACCTCCAAGATCTGTCATCCCAAATGTTTAGTTTGACCTGGTGGGACCTATCATCTCAAAGGGTTTAGTTTGACCTGGTGGGACCTATCATCCCAAAGGGTTTAGTTTGACCTGGTGGGACCTATCATCCCAAAGGGTTTAGTTTGACCTGCTGGGACCTATCATCACAAAAGGCTTAGTTTGACCTGGTGGGACCTATCATCCCAAAAGGCTTAGTTTGACCTGGTGGGACCTATCATCCCAAAGGGTTTAGTTTGACCTGGTGGGACCTATCATCCCAAAAGGCTTAGTTTGACCTGCTGGGACCTATCATCCCAAAAGGCTTAGTTTGACCTGGTGGGACCTATCATCCCAAAGGGTTTAGTTTGACCTGGTGGGACCTATCATCCCAAAGGGCTTAGCTTGACCTGGTGGAACCTATCATCCCAAAGGTCTTAGCTTGACCTGGTGGAACCTATCATCCCAAAGGGTTTAGTTTGACCTGGTGGGACCTATCATCCCAAAGGGCTTAGTTTGACCTGCTGGGACCTATCATCCCAAAAGGCTTAGTTTGACCTGGTGGAACCTATCATCCCAAAGGTCTTAGCTTGACCTGGTGGAACCTATCATCCTAAAGGGTTTAGTTTGACCTGGTGGGACCTATCATCCCAAAGGGCTTAGTTTGACCTGCTGGGACCTATCATCCCAAAAGGCTTAGCTTGACCTGGTGGAACCTATCATCCCAAAGGGTTTAGTTTGACCTGGTGGGACCTATCATCCCAAAGGGTTTAGTTTGACCTGGTGGGACCTATCATCCCAAAGGGCTTAGTTTGACCTGGTGAGACCTGTAGCAGCAGCAGAACAGACTACCTTCCTATGTCATTTAGCAGCTTCTGAGTCACACAGTCAATTGGCTGGATTTGTAGGAATAAGTTTTCCTGGTCAGCATATTGGAATCACTACTCCAGCATGTATATTTTTCATGAGTTGAAAGCTGCTTGACATACCTTTGGAGACCAGAGAGAAGACCTTCTTTTGACTGAGTCACGTTGTTTGAAGAAATAAATTTCTTCAATAATACTAACCTGATAATAATTACAAATGGTTACATCCTGTTTGCAGAATGAACATTCCACACCAGGTACAGGTAAAACCCATTATAACACAATTCATTATAAAGCAGTTCTGCTTATAACACAATGGCAGCATGGCTCCCATTTTTTAATTTAAGGTGACCTCCCTGTTTAACATCCCAAATACATGCTTTTAGAAAAGCCAATTATTCATATCCCTAGCACATTTTTAATCCCAGCACTGCGTTTAATATTGACTTAACTTCCCCATGCATCATTTCCATCATATTGGCATGTATACAATTCAAAACTGAAGTATATTTGATATCTGATGAAACCTGGCAAACAAAACAATATATAAATAATATATGATCAAGAGGGTAGTAAAAATGGATGACATTGAAATTTCAGTGCACATCTTCTATGGGGAAGTTTTTCGAAACATTTGTTATCACGATCCTGCTTATATTGTGATGTTATTCTTTGAACACCGAGCATTGCATTATAATGGATTTTACCTGTATTTAACTTGTAACATCATATATCAAATAAGCATCTCAAACAAACTGTTACTGCCAGGAAAGTGATTTTCCTTGATACAGTGAAGATTTTCCCTTATGGTTGTAGAATTTTCCTTGATGTCCAAACCCTATGTGGATCAATGACAATCAATGCCTGCTATTGCAGTGAGCTGACAGGTTGATATAATTTAATACCAAATTGCATAAACTATCCCATTTGGAACATCCTTATCTCTTTCCTTTATGAATCAGATATCAATGACACTATAAAAAAGACTTGGTAATCATAGACAGTGACATTTCCCTGACTGGTAAGTTTTTGATAGAGAAATATCTGGCTCAATATGCAAAGCAATCCATGTTCTTATAAAATGACAGGATTCAAAACTATGCAATCAGTGAAGTTTTAACAATGAATGAAAAACTTGCATTTTTAATTTATGTTGTTTCTGCTACTTTGTAATGCAAAAATTGAAGAAATCTTTTAGTTTCAAGGACACGAACCTATTGCTTTTGTTGCCCTTAGCAATGACACATCATTTAGACAATGTGACATCATGTTATTATGACAATAACAACCATGGGTTTGATGGCAGTTCAAAAGTGCCATTGTTTTTCATGCAAGGTTTTTTTCTTTCTAGTATGCAATTAAAAAGGCTGATGACATTGCAGCTGTAAACAATAGCATAACCAGAACAGGAACAATCTTACAACTTTACCCATAAGCCCTTGAGGCTGCCATTACAAACCTCATATTTTGAACTTATACTTGTCCTTTCAGTAGGCAGGGTTTGGCTTTGCCTTTTTCATCATTATTAATACTACCTTTCAGTAGGCAGGGTTTGGCTTTGCCTTTTTCATCATTATTAATACTACCTTTCAGTAGGCAGGGTTTGACTTTGTCTTTTTCATCATTATTAATACTACCTTTCAGTAGGCAGGGTTTGGCTTTGTCTTTTTCATCATTATTAATACTATTATTTTTTATTAAAAAGGCATTTAAGGAAGTTTATTTTTAAAATAATAGAGTGAACAGGTAGAACAAGGAAGTACAGATTTTCCATTTCACTCCTAGCAGATTCTGATTTTCCATGATATGTGTACAGATTTTCTCATTTAGAAGATTCTTGAAAGAATCAAAGATTGTGGTAAGTATTTTTTTTATAAATTTAGTATTACTTTATGAGTGTGAAACTTTAGAAGCTTTCAAATTTAGCAAAAATGCAGTAAAATAGGCCTATAATTTTGCATCATATTTTTTTCTATCAAAGATCACTTATTAATTAGGAATATCATATATTAATTGTAGTTTTTGTTACTTATGCTCACAAAAGAAGAAAGTAAAGCTGCTCACAGTTTTTGCCAGGTATTCCAGTTCTGATTTAAGCAAATGTTTTTTTGTAATGACATGCTCACTAGTAATTTATGACAGTATGAATATTCAAATTTACCCATTTAAAGATAACAATATTTAGTCATGAACTGGTATATTTAGTTTAGTTCAGACCATGATTTTTGCTAGGAATTAGCATGATTTTGTATTTTCCTAAGGATTAACATTATTTTTCTTAGGATTAGCATGGTTTTAAATTTTATAAGGATTAGCATGGTTTTAAATTTTAATAAGGATTAGCATGTTAAATTTTTTAATGAGAATTAGCATGGTTTAAATTTTAATAAGGATTAGCATGGTTTAAACTTTTTATAAGGATTAGCATGGTTTAAGTTTTTAATAAGGATTAGCATAATTTTTATATAAGAATTAACATTATTTTATTAAGAATTAACATTATTTTGCAACAGTTGTAGTTTGAAGCCCTCTATATATATATATATATATATATATATATATATATATATATATATATATATATATATATATATATATATATATATATATATAGGACATGCACCAAAAACATTGTAATTCTGTGTCCAGGTACAAATTGCAAGGACAAAATGTAAATTATCACAATGTTTTATTAAAATTTTTGAAAATTTTATTTCAGCAATATAGAGATTCATTTTCACATTTTTATAAATATAGAAATAAATATTTAAATGTAAAAGGAGGAAAAGACTATACAGGTTGGAATGGTCATTTGTAATATAGATTAGACTACATCTTTATAATGAACAAAAAAAACATTAATTTTTTCTTAATTACCTGCTTTATATTGCCTGTATGTATCCCATTATTGTTCAAATCTCCTAAATTTGACCACTGCACCATACACATTGGAACACTATAGGTTACAGTGACTTCTGAAGATAACTAAGGAATTATGGGTAAAGCAAATGTAAACATCATCAAATGGGTACGTACTCTATATACTTGCTTAGAAGTCAAGTCCAACTGCAACCAACACAAACCCTGATCTGTTGCTTCATAATGCATCAGTATATCAGGGCCTTAGTAGCATTGTTATATGTTCTGTTGACAGTCCTAACAAACTTCATAGACCTTGAGCTGACAGCACATTATGTTGAGAGCAGATGTACCTGACTTGTAAGCGAGTATGTACTATTCTTTAAAAATCACTGAACCTGAAAATTGTTTTTAAAATTAAATATGAATTTTATATTTCCACTAAAAATTTTAAATTCCAGAAAAATGCCCAGTAATGTCTGAATTGGAATTGAATCTGATCAAAAGACATCTTTACAACCATTTCAAGAAAAGGAGCTTGTGATAGAACAACAAAAGAGAGAGCCAATTTACACCAGCACTACCATGGCTGAAGTTGAGCCCAAAGTCAAGCAACCAGCTATTTCAAAGATGCAGTTGCAGAATTAAACACTAATATCATCATGATCCAGAGCCACTCACTGATACAGTTACAGTGAATGTCCATACAGGTGGAATTACAAAATGAAACTCATTGCAACAGATGTGTCATGAGATGGATTCGATGTGGAGAGATCGATTCAGAGAATGACTTGTAAAAACACCAAGTGAACCACATAGATTGATGTATCTGTGATGAAAATGGAAAAAAATATACATCAACAAAAAGAATAAATATGCATACAAAGTCAGTCCATGAAGAAGGTTATGCACACTACAAATGTAAAGTTTGTTACAAAACTTTTCAAGAAATTGGCAATTATAATGGCCATGTCAGCTCCAGCCATGGAATTGAAACCTACAACAAATGTAAGAAGGGATCTTGTAGAAGTCCATGTTACAGAGATGTCACTCCAAAACATGTTCTGGATGAAAGAAAGGTTCACATGTGAACTGTGCAGTGCTGTGTTTTCTTGAAAGAAGACATTAGAAGAACACAAGTGGGGTATACATCACACGTAACCATCCTACTCTTATTCTTGTGGACATAAATCCTTCTAATAGAGATCAGCACCGTCCAAACACATAAAATCATTTCATCTCATATAATAGTGATAAGCACTGTCCAAACATATAAAATCATTTGATCTCAAATCCTTCTAATAGAGATCAGCACCATGCAAACACATACAATCATTTGATCTCAAATCCTTCTAATAGAGATCAACACCGTCCAAACACATAAAATCGTTTTATCTCAATTTCTTCTAATAGAGATCAGCACCTTCCAAACACATAAAATCATTTGATCTCATATCCTGCTAGTCAGGAATTTTAGTTACCTCCTCTCATTAACATTGAAGTGTACGACATTCATCTCTTGGGTGGAATTCTTGAATTCCACTTTTACCTTATGATGGTGCAAACTGTTCACTAACATCTATATTTTTTCTCCTGGGATTATTTTGTTTTCATTCCAGAATATCCAGTATGATATGAATCCAATATGATATTAATCCAGTATGATATGAATCCAGAAAAGATTATGGTCTGAAGCGTTAAAAATAAAAACATACTTCATGTCAAGTCATCATTGCATAATACCAAACATAACATCATTGTATAATACCAAACATAACATCATTGTATAATACCAAAGATAACATTACTGCATAATGCCAAACATAACATTGCACAATACCAGTCATAACATCATTTCATAATACCAAACATAATGTTACATAATACCAAAGATAATAATCAATGTATAATGCCAAACATAATGTCATTGCATAATACAAAACATAACATCAATGTATAATGCCAAACATAAAATCATTGCATAATACCAAGTATAGTATCATTTCATAATACATGTACCAAGTATAACATCATTTCATAATACAAAACATAACATTACATAATACCAAACATAAAATTGCACAATACCAAACATAACATTGCATAATACCAAAAAAATTGCATAATAATAATAATAATAATAATGAGGACTTTGTATAGTGCCTAATCTTTAGAAGCTCTAAGCGCTTTACAACTTTAGACAACACCTATAAGATAAAAAAACTTATAATGATATGATTACAAAAACAAACACCATGAAATTAGAAAACATTAAAAAACATGCTGAGAATATTTAAGGTAGGAAACAAGTGTTTTAGTGGCATCAGCTGAAAGATATTTGCGAATTGAGCTGATGTGTCTCAGCTCAAGATATACAGCCTTGCATATGTTCATGACATGTTGGTGCAATGTGAGAGTACTGTCCAGAGTAACACCTAGGTTTCATACTGATTGTGTGAATTTAATGTTGGTGTTGCTGATATTTATTGTTTGAGGTAAAGGATGTGAATGAGAAAGTCTTTATGTTGTGATCAGAATGGCCTCAGTTTTATCATCATTCATCTGCAGCTTGTTACATGTCATCCATGGTTTCACATCAGAAATGCACCTCTCTACACCTTGGATGGTAGCATCAACTTCAGTTGGGTGGCTAGATTTGTATATTTGGGTGTCATCAGCGTACAATTGGTGAGACACTGGATGATGATCTATGACACTTGAGAGCGAAAGAGTGTGCAGAATGAAGAGAACAGGTCCAAGAACAGACCCATGTGGAACACCACAACATAGATCAACTGGGCTGGAGTGTATTCCATTTGCAGACACAATTTGTGTCCTGTTGACCAAGTAGGACTTGAACCACAGTAAGGCTGTATCATGAATGCCAAATATATACTGGATACGGTGAAGTAATATATCATGGTCTATTGTGTCAAATGCTGCAGACAAATCAAGGAGGGTGAGGACTGTAATCTTTCCGCTATCCAACGCATAGAGAATGTCATTAGCTACTTTTAGAAGAGTAGTTTGAGTACTGTAGCAAGGGCGATATGCAGATTGTACATTACTAAAAAGACTGTTTGAATTTAGATGAGATACAAGCTGGGATAGAACAACCTTTTTTAAGATTTTTGAAATGAATGGGAGATTAGAAACTGGGCGGTAGTTCTTTAAATCGTTATGGTCTAGTGTTGGTTTCTTTAGCAGAGGCTTTACAATGGCAGTTTTGAAAAATGATGGGAATTCCCTGGATGAGAGAGAGGTATTAATAACATCAGTTAGTGAAGGCAATACTGGATCTAAGCACTCAAGCAGCAGTGATGTTGGAATTGGATCAAGTTCACATGACTTTGGTGCACTCTTCATCAGGAGTGTATGTAGGAAATCCATAGAGACAGGTTCAAATGCTGCATAATACCAACCATAACAACAACTGCATAATACAAAGCATAACATCATAAAATGGACAGATGCAACAAGTATTAAACTGTACATATTGTTTCTTTACAGTAATTATGTTGTGTTTTTAGAGAATGTGGATTTTAGTCATTGATAAAACATTTTTTACTGTTCTGCAATATACAAAGTCACATGATTTTAATATAGATACTCCATTCATTGTCCACCACTTTTCATAAAAAAGGCAAACATTAAATTGGTTTTGTCTATCTGTCAATCAATCCATCCATCTATCCAGCATTTGATTTTGCACAGTAATACCCTCAATTATTTTGGGATTTCAACATGATTCGGTATGCTACTTGACAGTTGACGTAATTCTGTATGCTGCTTGACAGTTGACATAATTCTGTATGCTACTTGACAAGACCTTAAATGAGTTCATTTGTCAGCCTTCTGTATCAAACCTGTCACCAGTGACCACTCATGGGAAAAGGCAAAACTGGCAGTTGCACACAGGTGATCACTGTACACAGGTTCACCTTTTAAATTTGGTTTCTGAACAAATACCATGCAGTGAATATTATTATTATTATTATTATTATTATTATTATTATCAAGGATGTTTTATGTGCACAGTACAACAAAATAATAACTATGCATATATATTCTCTCCTAAATTTATGTTCCACTCAAGATCACTGTATCCTGCTCACTTTAATCCATTCTGTATAAGAAATGATCATTGACTTTACAATACACACTGATCATTGACTTTACAATACACACTGATCATTGACTTTACAATACACACTGATCATTAGTTTACAATACACACTGATCATTGACTTTACAATACACACTGATCATTGACTTTACAATACACACTGATCATTGACTTTACAATACACACTGATCATTAGTTTACAATACACACTGATCATTGACTTTACAATACACACTGATCATTGACTTTACAATACACACTGATCATTAGTTTACAATACACACTGATCATTGACTTTACAATGCACACTGATCATTAGTTTGTTTACAATATAAAAACAATATCTAAATTATTCAGGAGTCAAAGACAGTCATCTTATCTGAAGAACTTGCAGTGAACAGAAAATTGTTGTTGTGACCCATCAACCATAGTTTTTAGTGTTGAATGATCCCTGATCAAAATGAAAAGGGACATAACTCATATCTCTTCTCAAATACGAACTTTATTCTTCAGAGACAGTGACAGGCAAATAGATTAAGATATCTAATTATACCTGTCACACTGGTACAAAAAGGTAATTTTCATTTCTGCTGTGATAACAGAACTACTTTTCCCACCATTCAACAAATGAATTGCTTTCACCTAATAATAAAATGTACCTCACTTTCAAATTTAATATAATGACGCCTTTGAGTTACACTGTCATTGTGACTGGAGTACATTGAGTACAAGTGAGATCATAAATGTTTACACATTGATTCACATAATGTTCCTTTATCTAATGCCTTCATCATTAAGCAATAATTCAGTTTGCATCGACTGAACAGTAAATGTAGATATGTTCTAGTGGCTGCTTAACATGGAGAAACCATCGTTTGGTTAGTAATCACCTGGCTGCAGACCATGGATGCCAGGCAGCCTTTAAATACAGAACATTTATATAGGAAATTTGCTGAGGGGAAATTAGAATGGCCATTGTAAACAGGTGACCACTGAGTAAAGGTGATTCTTAAGACAGGTTTGTCTTTAGTACAGTACTCAAGACATCAAAGATTTCTTTACCCATTTTCCAAATGGTAAAACTTAAAACCTTTGAATACATTATTTTGCATTGGTTCATGGAATGTAATATGGCACACTGTATTCATTTATCTATAGAAAGAGCAGTGATTGGATCTATTGATGCCTTTGTAGTCTACATTTTGAACCTAGGATGGAAGAAAGTTTGCAAATAATTCTTGTTGTCTTACAGACCCATTCCATTCTTCGACATTGTCAAAATTACCTGCTATAGAAAAATGTGCATGGTTATCTAATGTGATTTCTAAAATACATAAACATGAAAACCAATCAGGTTTCAATGACTTTTGTGAAGTCTAGTCAAATTTTGACTATTGCAGTATTTCATAGGGAAATTTTGACTATTACAATATTTCATAGGGGAAATTTTGACTACAGTAAAACCTGTCTTGAGAGACCAATGCTATGAAAGACCACCTGTCTTGAGAGACCAGGTTCTTCATTTATTGATTATATAGTGTTATGACCTGTTATGAGACCACCTGCCATGAGAGACCATTATGTTTTGGCAGAAGGGGTGGCATTTTAAGACAGGTTCCACTGTGTTGCATTAATTCATTGGACAAAGTTTGACTAAGTGCAATTTTTCATAGGTCAAATTTGGACTAATGTAATATTTCATAGGGAAAATCTGCAAATACAAACTACAAAAGCTGTTAAAATTATCAAAATACCTTGTAAAATTGTATTTTGATGCTCCATTCAACAGCATTTTTGAATCAAAAGACCAGATGAAAATTGTATGCATTCTCAGAAAAGCAGGGGTGACATTTCACATATCTGACATCAGCCCTTGAGTAAGTATATGCACTCTTTTTGTCATAAACAGGGGTATATATGACTAGCAACATTCATTATCACTTCTCCCACTCCCACAAGTTTGTCTTTTAAGAATAAAATTTGTCATTGCCTCTCCTCCCTTAGTAGCTGAAGGATTTTATTGAAATTCTGAAGACCAGATATGGGGTTAATGCAGATGTACAATCCAATTTATTTTTCTTCCATTAGCCAATCTTTTAGGGAAATTTCTTGAAACTTTGTTGAAGATATGGAATATTGAGAATTAAGCTTTTCATAACGTCACCTGCTAAACCGCTTGACGTATTGAATTATTCCTGCACATCAGCAAAACACAAGGATATTGTCAAAGACCGTGTTTGTCATCCTGTCCCTCTGTCCGTCTCTCCCTCTGTCAGTCTATCTCTCCTCTCAGTCTGTCCCTGTGTCTGTCCTGCTGTCAGTCTGTACCTGTGTCTGTCTGTCCCTCTGTCAGCATGTACCTGTGTCTCTCTGTCCCTCTGTCAGTCTGTCCCTGTGTCTGTCCCTCTGTCAGGCTGTACCTGTGTCTGTCTATCTCTCTGTCAGTCTGTCCCTGTGACTGTCTGTCCCTCTGTCAGCCATTTTCATCAAAGACAAAGCTTGTCATGACTTCTAGATGACATGAAACTTTGTTGGCTAGATATGTGTTTGGTGATGTTGATGTGCAATAAGATTTTACTTTTTCCTCTTACCCATGTTTTGGGGGAAATTTCTTAATAAATAAGGGTATTTTGAGAATGTATTTCTCCTCCCAACCTTAGACTTGGAGGGTTATATGGGACAATGTAGGTTATATAGAGTGCATGAAGATGAAGGGTCCATTTATTGGAAGAGTTTGTGAAAAATTGTCCAAAAGGGGAATTTGGGGAGAATTTAGTTTGTTTATTTGGTATTTATGAAGTTCTCTGCAATATTACTGCTAGACATTCACAGATATATAGAATATAGGTCTTGAGAGATGTTGAGTATACGTATATGTAGTTTGCAATATAAAGAACAACATAGTGATCAGAACAGGCATGTACATAAATATAGATGCCTGTGATTGCATGTATGACTAATTATTATTATGTGTAATTTTAATGTATCATTATTATTGTTATTATTATTATTATTATTAATTGATTTTTCCCCCCATTTCTTTAAACTGCTTCGACAGTACCACCACCTCCTCCCCCTATCTCCAGCTTAGAGAAGCTCACCCAAACCTCCCCCACTTCATCAACAAGTGGACCCATTCGAAAGTCTCAATTGCTACAAACAGTCCATGAGATACCTCCTATTCAGGAAGAACTAAAAAATGCACTGATGAAACGAGCAGCTTTAATAACAGATGGATCCATCAGACAGGAACCCACAGTTCCATCAACTCTCACATCACAAAGGTTACAACAAACAACCATTTCACCTAAAATTCTTGGTCAGGGGCAGCGATGGAATCCAGGTCAAGTTCAGAGTCAAGGTCAGTCAAAGGAGCCAGTCGAGTCAGGGGTGGAGACGAAGCTGCATCATTCATTTGCATCAATTAGACGGAAGTTTGATGTACCAAAGCCAGCTATTACGGATCAGACTTTCAAACCTGAAAAAGGTATGTTTGCTAATGTTCAGAATCTACAGTTGAATTGAAACTGATCTGGATTATGGAACTGAAGTGTAAATCAAAAGTCTTAAAGACATATAATAATGCCAACATCAATCTAAGTGTGTCCTAATACTCGAATATCTTCATTGGTTTGATTTTAAAATCATTGTTTCCTTGACTATGATGAATAGTACTAAGTTGCCCAGTTTGAAAGTAATTTGATCAAAACACTGATTTCCACCATTCTTTTGAAAGTAAAAGGAAAACTTAGCATTTTTATTGTGATGAAAATAAAGTATGCAGTATACTATTCGGATCAATTAAATAAATGTGATGTACTGGAATATTAATTGTTTATTAGGACATTAATCACTCAGACCAGTTTCTAATTAAGAAACATTTCTGCATTAGCAATTAATTGGATACATTTCAGCTCCATTCTTCCAAATAAGATTCAAAGATTTGCTCCTTTTCTTTTGTAGATTTTAAATTTTAAAGTTACTTATCAACTGCCTAATCTTCATCATAAAAATCATGATTGAAGGATATCCCACTAAACACCGCTAACATCTATCATTAATCATGATTGAAGGATATCCCACTAAACACCGCTAACATCTATCACTAACCATGACTGAAGGATATCCCACTAAACACCGCTAACATCTATCACTAATCATGATTGAAGGATATCCCACTAAACACCGCTAACATCTATCACTAATCATGATTGAAGGATATCCCACTAAACACCGCTAACGTCTATCACTAATCATGATTGAAGGATATCCCACTAAACAATGCTAACACTGCTAACATCTATCACTAATCATGACTGAAGGATACCCCACTAAACACTGCTAACATCTATCATTAATCATGATTGAAGGATATCCCACTAAACACCGCTAACATCTATCACTAATCATGATTGAAGGATATCCCACTAAACACCGCTAACATCTATCACTAATCATGATTGAAGGATATCCCAATAAACACAGCTAACATCTATTACTAATCATGATTGAAGGATATCCCACTGAACACCACTAACATCTATCACATTTGGGAAAAGCATCACATGTGGTGGAAGGAACAAAACATGATCACCATATATATAAAGGCACGTCCATGCTTACTAACTTCGAATGTACAGCTCTTCCCATTTTAATGTGCCTCATTTTAACACAGTTCTGGATATAAAGTGGTGCTACTTTTGACCCCATCACCAAAATCACAGCAATGTATAACAATAAGGTTTGAAAGAAACAAGGCAAAACTTAATCTTATATCTTAATTTCCTTTTCAAAACACTGTGATTTAGACATTTTTGATAGTGCCTGTTATAGCACTGTTTTGTCTATTACATTATCCTCAGTATAAAACAGTTCCACATATACCGCAATTCTCTATATAACATGGTTTGGCACATTATGGACCTTATCAACTTCGTTATTATGAGGATGGGCTGTACTAACATTCCAGATGAGAAAGTGAATGTTGTTAGTAACTTAGCCCCAGATGAGATGGAATGTATGCCAATACAGTATATTTAGGTGTTGAGAAAGTTTGCCAGTAGATTCCCATGTGTTGGTGGATCATCCTGGGAATTGTATGGGATTTTCCTCCATGAAAAATACTGGCTGACATGTATAGCCTATCATGTACTGAAAGATAATGTGAAACCCAAAAGTACAATAAAAATAACATGTACAAATGGATTGGAGAACTTAATAGTGTTCCTGGACCCCATAAATTCAGTTGTCTTTTTTTTTGCATCAAGATAGTTTTGACACTCTTATGACCAGGCAAATATTTTACGATTTTTAATTTTTAACCTAGCCCGCTGGCCCATTATACAATATATGCAAAGAAAAAAATCACCCCAAACACACATGTATATATGTGTTTATATTAAATATATTTTCTTATCAACACAGCAAATGGTATATAAATAATGCAACTCTGTGTATAACAAAATGATTTTGCATTGACATAAAGCCATAATTGTTTCTGTATATGGATATGTATACACTGTACCAAGGTTTGTCTAAATACTTTTCTCTTAGATTTTTTGAAAATGCATGAATTGCTAAAATTAGCCCCACTGCCACAGAATCTAATCATTTTACAAAAATGTTGTGGATTATCTCTCACAGACACATGTCCTATGTTCTCTTGATATTTTTCTTTCCTTACAAACATATTTGAATTTATTTCTTGCATGCAGCTCCAGATTAACATGGGAGTTAACTTATTTTTTAAACCTTTGCTATTTGCACACTCAGTATCCCACCAAATACATTGACAGGACAGTTTGTACATAGGTTAGGGTACTAGTATATACATTCATTCAAGTTTGATTGAAGTGATCAAAATTAGTTACAAATTTTAAGATGAAAAATGTGCAGAAAATTTACGAAACTAGAAAATTTTGAGACTGGTTATAAAAAAAATTAATTTTCTAGCATGTGAAATTTATGACCTTTTATCCAGTCTACCAAAGTTTTGTCAGATATTGTGCTTTGATAATGTGCATACATAAAATCCAATATTTTCCGTCAAAATTATGTCTTTTATTTGATGGCTTTGAAACATTATTTTTTTAATAATATTTTTGGGGCCAGAGTACACTTTGTAACTTGCATCCTTTGTTCACTGTTTACCATTGTCGTTCACTCTTTCCATATCACAAGACAATTTTTTTTATATCAAGTACTCAACTGGGACCTTTGGTCCAAAAATGAAATAAGTAGTTTCTTTTATCTTATTTCAGCAAGACTTTGTACAGACAGAAAACATGTTTTATTAAGTTACAGATTTCTAAATTCCCACTATAATTTTGGTTCCCTACTTGAGATGTCCCTCCAAAGAAAGGCCACTTTGCCTGATACCAAGATAGCATACTTTAACCATTTATGTTCCCTTTATTTTGAGGTCACATTTTTGTTTACACCTTACAAGAGGGGGGCCACTATCTTTTTACTGACTAACTATATTGGAATCAATCTATGCTGAAGCCAAGAGAGCCAATACAAATGTTCCTTAAAAAAACAATTGTTCAAAGCACAAAATATATGTTTGTAATACTATACAGCTTTTTTTCAGACTCAAGGTAATAACATCATGTTAACATTTGCTACATCTAACTTCATTATGAATAAATTCCACTTTATTTTATTCTAAAAATTAAAATTTGCATTAAATATATTTTATAAATAACATATTCACAAGCTTATTTGTAAAACTGCATCTATCATAAACCTCCTTTAATAAGCCCATATTTGATAATAAGTCCATCCACTACTGTTAGAAAAAAAATGGCAAATCTACAAGACAGCTTTTCTGTCATAAGACAGGTTGTCTTATTAAAACAAAAATTGTATGATATTAACCCCCTGGGCTTATTACTGGATTATTTGTGTCTACCTCAGCATTGACTCTTACCTGCAGCCATAGGTGTCAATACTAACCAGTAACTGCTTCAGTTGGCAGGGCTTCAAACAGTGGGGATTGTGAATATGATGACACTGCTATAATCACAAATGTTTCAGCAAAGTCCAGTGGGTCTTCTGATAACATTCCACATTACAAGGATCCTAGACGGAGAGCTAGTGAGCCAGTCCTTCCAGGGAAGACAATTGGAGCAGGTAAAAATAATATTTTATAATGTATTTACATAAATTTTTTATGGAAGTTTTTTTTTTTTTTTTTTTAGAGTTTAGTATTGCTAGACCAACCAATAGTTTTCAGTTCAAACTCTGGTTCATTTCATCAGGTTTTCAGTTCCTGATTTACCTCTCCTGAAAAAAGTATCCATAATCTTTTGAGTTAATCTTCAGCATTTTTTTATTTTTGGTATCTGAAATATGTCACATGATGATTTGCCCCTAGAAATACAACAAACATTACAAATATTGATGGCTTTATACATTTAATTATCAATTTTGTTATCTGTACACATCGGCATTAGGAAAGCAGTTTATTTCATGCCATCAATTTAATATGCTGAAAGTTGCACATAAAATGATCAAACACAAGATGGGGACACAAATATCAAGGGAGGTTATTATGAAACCTGGAAATATATGAAAAGTGACCTTTGGGTTGTAAATAGCAATATAAAGTTTTCTAAGTGTGATAATAAATGGACCATTAACCAAACTGTTCAGACTAATAGACAGTTCAGTAAAGATTAACTTCATTTGATGTTACTGTAACTACAGATACTGTTGTTACTATTGTCATTATTATTCAATTCTTTACCATTATTTGCCTCTCAAATATAACCATATCATTGCGCAGTAAAACTTCCATCAGCAAAACTGTGTTGAGATTTAAAAAATTAGCTGATTTATAGAGACTGCCAGTTTAAAAAAGTTTGATTATTTATACTACTACCATGACTAAAAGGACTTACTTCGGACAAAAATGTATGGGTGGTCTCAAGAATGCCAGTACATAGAGGATCCAGCTTGTGGAAGTTTCAGTGTTATAAATGTTTATGATTCCTGTTGTAATGAATATATGTGATGAACATTCAGTCTATATTCAGCTACAAACTTCATGTTCATATTATAGAAATATGCTGAAAGATCATATAAAAAAAACCCAACATAAATCTCATAAAGGAGGTAACTCAAATTTTCCAACTTGATTCAAGGTTTGACAGTAGGAGTTGTTTCCCTTAACTTTTCTTGCTACAGGTACTTTGTTTTCTGTTAAAATGCAGTTTTATTTCAGTCAACTCTCTAAGAACACTTGGAAATATTTAAAAAATAAATCAGACATTAAGCATATGATAAAGCTAAATTGGTTTGCCCTAGGCTGGAGTAGCCATGTTAGGAGTATGTCATCCAAGTGTTCAGTCATTAAACATTGATATAGATATTATTCTTAATTTTTGTGTACTTGTCTTGGTTTTCTTGCATAGCGAGCTGCATTAGATAGACTGTGTACTTGTCTTTGTTTTCTTGCATAGTGAGTTCCATTAGATAGACAGACTGTGTTCTTATCTTGGTTTTGTTGTGTAGAGAATTACATTAGAAAGACTGTACTTATCTTGGTTTCCTTGCATAGAGAACTACATTAGATAGAATCTCTCTATTTTTGTCTTGGATTTTCTTGCATAGAGAGTTGCATTAGATAGACTGTGTATTTGTCTTGGGTTCTTGCATGGAGAATGTCATTAGATAGATTCTGTGTGTTTTTGTCTTGGTTTTCTTGTACAGCAAATTGCATTAGATGAAGTCTGATGTTTCTTTGTCTATGCTTTCTTGCATAGAGTATTACATTAGACAGAATCTCTGTGTTTTTGTCTTGGTTTTCTTGCATTGAAAATTACATTACATGGACTCTGTGTTTTTGTCTTGCTTCCCTTGAAAGAGAATTATGTTAGATAGAATGCTGGTGTTGCAGGAAGGAGAAAATGAACGAAACAAGCAAATGGATGATTCTAACATAAACTATAATCTCAGTATTGAGTCAGAATGAAGATGAAATTCATGGCCTCTATATATACAAACTTCATTAAAAAAGAATTTATAAAATCTCAACCAGCAATATTTAAAGCATCAATTGTTTATATCTAAGAATTGGGTTGAACCTATGTTTTTTGTTTTTTTTATGCAACATTTTAGTTGTATCTGTCGAGCTGTGTCCATAAGTTTTAGACAGAAAGATTAAAGTTGTGAAAACTTAGACTGGCTTGTGCTCAAAAATAAATCTTGTATGACATACATGAAAATTTCTTATCCTTTTGCATGGAAAGGCTTGTTAAAATAAATTAAAATATTTCTGTACAAAAACTAAATTTAATTTTCTCTTTTCATTTAATAAAGATATTCAGTCACTGAATATGTCTTTCTAATAAACAATTGATTAAAGCCAACAATACTTTTCAAACTCAATTGTGCAATTATATCATTGCCATTAATGTAAATCCAACAATACTTTTCAAACTCAATTGTGCACTTATAGCATTGCCATTAATGTAAATCTAACAATACTTTTCAAACTCAATTGTGCAATTATAGCATTGCCATTAATGTAAATCTAACAATACTTTTCAAACTCAATTGTGCAATTATAGCATTGCCATTAATGTAAATCTAACAATACTTTTCAAACTCAATTGTGCAATTATATCATTGCCATTAATGTAAATCTAACAATACTTTTCAAACTCAATTGTGCAATTATAGCATTGCCATTAATGTAAATCTAACAATACTTTTCAAACTCAATTGTGCAATTATAGCATTGCCATTAATGTAAATCTAACAATACTTTTCAAACTCAGTTGTGCAATTATAGCATTGCCATTAATGTAAATCTAACAATACTTTTCAAACTCAGTTGTGCAATTATAGCATTGCCATTAATGTAAATCTAACAATACTTTTCAAACTCAATTGTGCAATTATAGCATTGCCATTAATGTAAATCTAACAATACTTTTCAAACTCAATTGTGCAATTATAGCATTGCCATTAATGTAAATCTAACAATACTTTTCAAACTCAATTGTGCAATTATAGCATTGCCTTAATTAAATCCAACAATACTTTTCAAACTCAACTGTGCAATTATAGCATTGCCATTAATGTAAATCTAACAATACTTTTCAAACTCAATTGTGCAATTATAGCATTGCCTTAATTAAATCCAACAATACTTTTCAAACTCAACTGTGCAATTATAGCATTGCCATTAATGTAAATCTAACAATACTTTTCAAACTCAATTGTGCAATTATAGCATTGCCATTAATGTAAATCTAACAATACTTTTCAAACTCAATTGTGCAATTATAGCATTGCCATTAATGTAAATCTAACAATACTTTTCAAACTCAATTGTGCAATTATAGCATTGCCTTAATTAAATCCAACAATACTTTTCAAACTCAACTGTGCAATTATAGCATTGCCATTAATGTAAATCTAACAATACTTTTCAAACTCAATTGTGCAATTATAGCATTGCCATTAATGTAAATCTAACAATACTTTTCAAACTCAACTGTGCAATTATAGCATTGCCATTAATGTAAATCTAACAATACTTTTCAAACTCAACTGTGCAATTATAGCATTGCCATTAATGTAAATCTAACAATACTTTTCAAACTCAACTGTGCAATTATAGCATTGCCATTAATGTAAATCTAACAATACTTTTCAAACTCAATTGTGCAATTATAGCATTGCCATTAATGTAAATCTAACAATACTTTTCAAACTCAACTGTGCAATTATAGCATTGCCATTAATGTAAATCTAACAATACTTTTCAAACTCAACTGTGCAATTATAGCATTGCCATTAATGTAAATCTAACAATACTTTTCAAACTCAACTGTGCAATTATAGCATTGCCATTAATGTAAATCTAACAATACTTTTCAAACTCAATTGTGCAATTATAGCATTGCCATTAATGTAAATCTAACAATACTTTTCAAACTCAATTGTGCAATTATAGCATTGCCTTAATTAAATCCAACAATACTTTTCAAACTCAATTGTGCAATTATAGCATTGCCTTAATTAAATCCAACAATACTTTTCAAACTCAACTGTGCAATTATAGCATTGCCATTAATGTAAATCTAACAATACTTTTCAAACTCAATTGTGCAATTATAGCATTGCCTTAATTAAATCCAACAATACTTTTCAAACTCAATTGTGCAATTATAGCATTGCCATTAATGTAAATCTAACAATACTTTTCAAACTCAATTGTGCACTTATAGCATTGCCATTAATGTAAATCTAACAATACTTTTCAAACTCAATTGTGCAATTATAGCATTGCCATTAATGTAAATCTAACAATACTTTTCAAACTCAATTGTGCAATTATAGCATTGCCTTAATTAAATCCAACAATACTTTTCAAACTCAACTGTGCAATTATAGCATTGCCATTAATGTAAATCTAACAATACTTTTCAAACTCAATTGTGCAATTATAGCATTGCCTTAATTAAATCCAACAATACTTTTCAAACTCAATTGTGCAATTATAGCATTGCCATTAATGTAAATCTAACAATACTTTTCAAACTCAGTTGTGCAATTATAGAATTGCCTTAATTAAATCCAACAATAATTTTCAAACTCAATTGTGCAATTATAGCATTGCCATTAATGTAAATCTAACAATACTTTTCAAACTCAGTTGTGCAATTATAGAATTGCCTTAATTAAATCCAACAATAATTTTCAAACTCAATTGTGCAATTATAGCATTGCCATTAATGTAAATCTAACAATACTTTTCAAACTCAATTGTGCAATTATAGCATTGCCATTAATGTAAATCTAACAATACTTTTCAAACTCAATTGTGCAATTATAGCATTGCCATTAATGTAAATCTAACAATACTTTTCAAACTCAATTGTGCAATTATAGCATTGCCATTAATGTAAATCTAACAATACTTTTCAAACTCAATTGTGCAATTATAGCATTGCCATTAATGTAAATCTAACAATACTTTTCAAACTCAATTGTGCAATTATAGCATTGCCATTAATGTAAATCTAACAATACTTTTCAAACTCAATTGTGCAATTATAGCATTGCCATTAATGTAAATCTAACAATACTTTTCAAACTCAATTGTGCAATTATAGCATTGCCTTAATTAAATCCAACAATACTTTTCAAACTCAACTGTGCAATTATAGCATTGCCATTAATGTAAATCTAACAATACTTTTCAAACTCAATTGTGCAATTATAGCATTGCCATTAATGTAAATCTAACAATACTTTTCAAACTCAATTGTGCAATTATAGAATTGCCTTAATTAAATCCAACAATACTTTTCAAACTCAACTGTGCAATTATAGCATTGCCATTAATGTAAATCTAACAATACTTTTCAAACTCAATTGTGCAATTATAGCATTGCCATTAATGTAAATCTAACAATACTTTTCAAACTCAATTGTGCAATTATAGCATTGCCTTAATTAAATCCAACAATACTTTTCAAACTCAATTGTGCAATTATAGCATTGCCATTAATGTAAATCTAACAATACTTTTCAAACTCAGTTGTGCAATTATAGAATTGCCTTAATTAAATCCAACAATAATTTTCAAACTCAATTGTGCAATTATAGCATTGCCATTAATGTAAATCTAACAATACTTTTCAAACTCAGTTGTGCAATTATAGAATTGCCATTAATGTAAATCTAACAATACTTTTCAAACTCAGTTGTGCAATTATAGCATTGCCATTAATGTAAATCTAACAATACTTTTCAAACTCAATTGTGCAATTATATCATTGCCATTAATGTAAATCTAACAATACTTTTCAAACTCAATTGTGCAATTATAGCATTGCCATTAATGTAAATCTAACAATACTTTTCAAACTCAATTGTGCACTTATAGCATTGCCATTAATGTAAATCTAACAATACTTTTCAAACTCAATTGTGCAATTATATCATTGCCATTAATGTAAATCTAACAATACTTTTCAAACTCAGTTGTGCAATTATAGAATTGCCTTAATTAAATCCAACAATAATTTTCAAACTCAATTGTGCAATTATAGCATTGTCAGTATTGACTACATGATCAATGCCAAACATTGTAACTAGGTTGCATTTGGGATATAGAAACAGCATTTGTCATTGCCAAACATTGTAACTAGGTTGCATTTGGGATATAGAAACAGCATTTGTCATTGCCAAACATTGTAACTAGGTTGCATTTGGGATATAGAAACAGCATTTGTCATTGCCAAACATTGTAACTAGGTTGCATTTGGGATATAGAAACAGCATTTATCATTGCCAAACATTGTAACTAGGTTGCATTTGGGATATAGAAACAACATTTGTCATTGCCAAACATTGTAACTAGGTTGCATTTGGGATATAGAAACAGCATTTGTCATTGCCAAACATTGTAACTAGGTTGCATTTGGGATATAGAAACAGCATTTATCATTGCCAAACATTGTAACTAGGTTGCATTTGGGATATAGAAACAGCATTTATCATTGCCAAACATTGTAACTAGGTTGCATTTGGGATACACAAACAGCATTTTGACAGTAGGATAAATGGTGAAGGTTACTGTGACTGAAGAAAAATGGTTCACACACAATAACGTAGTTGTACTTCACAGACCTGGAACAAACTTTGTGAATGGCTGTCACTTGGGGCATGGAAAAAGACTATAGATGGGGTGGGTGGGTGACAAATTCAAAGGTCACAGACTAAAAGAATAAAAACATTTCTGAACATTAACTTATGATTCCAAATGATAGACCTAGACTAAAATTTCTGCATGGCTTGCAATTTGAGTAAGGCAGAAGCCTATAATTTTTGGCATCAAAATATCAAGGTCACTGTGATTAAAAAGTAAAAATTCATTCTGCAACAAATTTCAGTTCTCAGCCATGCATCATCACCAGAGTTTGTCGATGGCTTACACTATGGGTAAGAAAGAGGTTTAAGATCATGTTCACTGTGGCTGAGAAATGAAAAATGGTTTCTGCCCAAACAAATTCAGTTCTTTACCATATATCTTCACCAAAGTTTGTGGGTGACATACACTTTGGATAGGGGAAAAGCCTATTGATTTTGGGGTCAAAAGGGCAATTGTCAAGGTTATTGTGGCTCAAAGTAAAGTGGGTTATTCACAATAACTTTTGTTCTAAAGTAATTTCCTTGACCAAACTTTGGGGATGACTTGCAATTAGGATAATAAATAAACTTTTAGATTTTTGTGTCTGAAGGTCAGAGGTTATGGACATGGTGAGTCTAATTAATGGTTTCTGCACAGAAAGCTTAGTCAGATTCCTATACATGCAAGGGATTTGAAACAGCTGATCAATATCACAAAGACTCATTGAGATGGCATAATGACCAAATCAAGCAAGATTTAGTGCAAATGACAAATAAGTAACAGAAAGTGCAGAGGGCTGTTAATACATTGATCAAATAATAAGAAACATTTGATTGCAACTTTTATTTTTACACTTTAAGGGTAAACTATAAGACAGTCAAACCTCAAATGCTACAGATAAAATGAAGTAATTTACTTAGTTTTGTATTGTAAAAGCTTTAAACTTATGCACCTGTATAGTGATCTGATTGAAACATTTTGTTTGACCTGGCAAAGGTTACTACACGAATTGTAAGTACTTTCATAAGAAGTACCTGTCAAACTCACACTGAAAAATGGTGTCACGAACAAGTTGTTTTACCTGTGAGGTGAATCTGTTGTTTTATCCCCCTTCCCCCCACAAGGCTTGTTCTAAAAAACTTTATTTCATTTTAATCAGGATAAATTTCTTTCTAGTAATTGAAAATTTTGGAGGGATAGTAGGTGCCTGTCATTGCAATAAAAACTGGACCTAAATAGTTTTTAATCTATAAACCTATTTTTTGCTCAAACCAAAAAGAGTGTTATTTTTCTCCATCAAAACCTTTGTTTTTGCTTCAAGTTTTAAGACAATATTGATATGATTTAAATAAGCACAAGCATTTGTCCCTTATTTGAAAGTTATAAAGGGATCATCCCTGTAGTTTCTTGTAACTAACATTTAAATTTTGGTTTAGATTCATCAAAAATATGTTATAGGACTTAATTAATATGCAAACGAATCCAAGTTCTTTTTCAATAGTTGAAAGCTTAAAAGGGATCTGACTTGTTGATTTATGTTATAGAGTTTTAAAGTTTGGTTAATAGTGTAAACAATTCACCTGATGTAAGATGCACAATACTGCACTTGCCCAGGTAACTTCATGCATATGAGAGCTATAGTGCACATGGAATAATATGAAAGGTGAGAGAGTTTCCAAACCCTCTTTTAATATATAAGTTCCTCATTTAGTTCAAGATCACATTCCTTGACCAAAGATCAAGGGTTTTGTGACCAATGGCAATGATGCCCTCATGGTGCCTACATAAGGGACTATTAATCACAGGATAGACATATCATGAGGTGTTAATGGCATAAACAGTACTTATCTTTCTAGTTTATTCATGATGAATTAAGTACTCATAAACATTACTCATCTTCCTAGTTTAATCATTATGAATTAAATGCTCATAAACAGTACTCATCTTTCTAGTTTAATCATTATGAATTAAGTACTTATAAACATTACTCATCCTCCTAGTTTAATCATTATGAATTAAGTACTCATAAACAGTACTCATCTTTCTAGTTTAATCATTATGAATTAAGTACTCATAAACAGTAGTCATCTTTCTAGTTTAATAATTATGAATTAAGTACTTATAAACAGTATTCATCTTTCTAGTTTAATCATTATGAATTAAGTACTTATAAACATTACTCATCTTCCTAGTTTAATCATTATGAATTAAGTACTCATAAACAGTACTCATCTTTCTAGTTTAATCATTATGAATTAAGTACTCATAAACAGTAGTCATCTTTCTAGTTTAATCATTATGAATTAAGTACTTATAAACAGTATTCATCTTTCTAGTTTAATGATTATGAATTAAGTACTCATAACAGCACTCATCTTTCTAGTTTAATTAATATGAATTAAGTACTTATAAACAGTATTCATCTTTCTAGTTTAATGATTATGAATTAAGTACTCATAAACATTACTCATCTTCCCAGTTTAATCAATATGAAGGATAAGATCATGTTTTCATTAATATGTGCTGGTGTGCTTTGTCATCAGAGAGTTTGAAAAAAAACTAAGTGTAATGGTAATTTTGACTAAATCTAGTACAAATCACAGCACTGTGCTGTTTACCTAATTGAAACTAATTAGAATAGATTATTATAATTTTAGATTTCGGTCATGCACAATGTGAGAGACATGGAAATCTAAGAATTTCCTGTATTTCTATCAATCAATAGGTATGTCTGTCTATTGTTTTTTTTTTAATGTTGGGTTTTCAGTTTTCATCTCTGGTCCTACTCATTAATTAGTAATTTAAATTTCAGACTATGTTAATATGAGAACAGAAATTGAGACAGGTAACATTTTTATTTATTTTGAGATACGCGCTTTTGGTAGACTAATGTGTACTAGTGTGCTTTGTTGTCTGAAAGTAGGTAACTTTGCTAATATAATTAAGTTGCTTTTAACATTTACTAATCTTGCACAAATCCAAACAGGTTTCTGTTTGTTTGATGGAAGCCAGTTAGAAGATATTTTGCTTGTATCACAGTCAATTTGGCATGTATGAGAGGGGGTGAGAATATTTTAAAAAGTGCCAATATTTTTAATGGCTGTTATAACTTGACTTGATGTTTTGCACTAGGTCTGTAACACATCAGGAAATTTGGGCATTAGATGAATGTATTATATTTTCTACAAAGCCCAACAGTATTGGAGAAAACAACCAGAAATACTTTTTTCAGTCATTTAAAAAATCTTGGTAATTGTAGTACAGGTTATGGTCATCTTTCCTGTATTTTCCTCTCTGCACAGAAATAAATGAATCTGGATAATCTGGACAGTATTTTAGAGAATTCCAAGAAAGCTCAGATTCTTGGATTCAGAAAGCTGACAATCTTTCCTCAGAAATGGCCTTTTTGCTCTCACCTACAGCAATGATAATATACACTAGATCAGGGATCTCAAACGCAAACCACTCTGAGGGCTGCATGAGGGCATTTTTAGTGGCCCAAGGGCTGCACCACCTTTTTTATCTCTCATGACACCCTGTGACGCCAATCATTTTGCAGACCACAGGATATGGCTTGGCAGGGTGCATGCGTCCCATGAGCCGCGTGTTTGAGACATCTGCACTAGACATGCTATACTGGAGTCAGAATTGATCCCTTGCATATACAGTGAAACCTCCCTTAAAGGACATCTGGATGAATGTCTCCTCTCCATATAGGACACTCATGAACCCACAACAAGAGTCCCCATACGTTTAACACAGAGGACACTTTATTTTGGCCAAAAGACATATTGAATATGCTTCCTTATAAGTTGGTTCCAATGACAAACTGCACATAATTTGCCAGCAGATCTTGGTCTATGCAGTTTGCTAGGAGTATTCAGTAGAACAAACAACATAGACCCTGATCTACCAGTGCATTATGTGGTGGCAGATTAGGGTCTGTGTTGCTTACAGAAGGACTAAACTTATAAGTGAGTGTATGTGGTATTCATTTTCACATTTTCACTGTATATATGGGATCTTGTGACATGTAGTATTGACAATCATCGTGTAGATTAGGCTTTTCATTTTTTGTACATTATTTGGGGTCTTGATTCAGTACAAAGATGTATTTTTCAGAAAAATTAAGTCTGTCCAGGACAGTCATCTTCATATAAAGTATGCCAATACATATCTTTCATGTTTCTTTCAGACAGATTTTGCTGTAGGTAAATACTGTATACTGGTACCATGGTGGTATAAATTCCTATCAATAAATTTTGGAATTTATTTTCCAACTGTATCAATATATTGAATTTACTCCAGTGCTGGATATTTAGTATTGCTTCTATTTTAGTGCATTGGCTGATAAGTGTTGAAGGTAAGCAAAAATACTAGCTTGTTAAATACTTTTTTTTTGCAAGTTGTTGACACTATTTATGCATAGTTGAAAGTTGCACATGCATTTCTCAATCTGGACAGTTTTATTATAGCCATACTGTAGCATATATCATATATACTTGCTTAAAAGTCCAACTACAACCAACATAGACTCTGGTCATCATTTGCATAGTGTGCCCAAAGATCAGGGTTTATGGTGTTTGTTCTATTGATTACTCATAAAACTGCATAGATCCTGATCTGCCAGTGGATTGTTTGATGGTAGATCTGGGTCTACACAGTTTAGCTGAACTTGACTTATAAGCAAATACCTATGGTACCTCGTTTTCTGAGAAATGTCTTGTGGTTTTTTACATCTATTAACACCTTCATATGTGTTTTAATAAATAAAGCCTATAGTTTTGTTTATTCTTATATATGCCTGAACCCATAAAATTGTTCTGATTCCTTGAATATCTTATTTCTTTTTTTATATATATATATATATATATATATATATATATATATATATATATATATATATATATATATATATATATATATATATATTGTTACAAGAAAGGGGTCTTTACTTGACCGAGCGGTTGTCAATCCCTGGTGCAATTCCAGCTGCTACAAGTCATAAGTTTTCCCCAACTTTCCAGAGACTTCCACTTCAGTTGTAACTACAGGTTTCTGTACTGCCACCTGTTCTTGCCTTGGAAAATATAGGAGTATCCCCTAACACTGGGAACTATTTTAACTCCACCACCTTAGGCCAGTCAGTGTATGCTTTCCAGGCACATTTAGCCAATATAACTGCACCACATTTGCCCCCATGGCAACCTAAATGGTATCTGCTGAGTCCCTTCTTTTTTATTCTCTTGTGTAATTTACCATTTCCTATCGTAAATACTGCCACTGCAGTCACACCACCAATGTACACCACTAGATTTTAACATAGACTATCTTACTCCAGGGACATTCATTTGGTTTTGGCCTGAATTCACTGCTAGTGAACCATGGCATCATGGAAACTCATTAACACTTCACTCCGTGACGTTTGCTCCTAGCAATTGGCTAATTATTTCGGGCTAAGGATATTTCCATTCCGAATTCCAATAATCACACAAGTAATCACACAAATCTAAGAATTCCTTAAAATGGGGCACTATAACCAAATGCGCATACTCCAACTTTATTACTATATATATATATATATATATATATATATATATATATATATATATATATATATATATATATATATATATATATGTAGTGTGTGTGTTTGTTCATGTGTGATTTGGATTTTTAATGTAGCTTTAACAATTTTTTCAGTTATATTACAACAATGTCTGCAGTGTGGCAGTTGATAGTGATGTCCTCCACTAGGATATCATGCTACAGACACGTAATATCATGTCCCACCCAGTCACATTAGCCTGTCACCAGGCCGACCAGTCCTAACACTAACCTCTTAATGCTGAATGAAAAGTGTTGCAGCTGCTAGTACCATTTTTATAAGTCTTTGGTATGACTAGGCCGGGGTTCAAACCCAGGACTTCCTGCACCTGAGTTGGATGCTCTAACCACTTAGGCCACGGGAGCAGTTATATATATATATATATTGGAAAATGTTGTGGGACCTTATCATTTTGTAGTCTCACAATCTGGACTGTATTATGTGATGATGTGCATTCCCTGATGTCAGGTTGACAGCTAGTGTCTGTGTACATGCATACCCTGATGTCAGGTTGACAGCTAGTGTCTGTGCTGTTGCTCTGAGGCAGTTAATGAAATCAGGAAGCAACCCATACTAAGTAGGATTACAGACAGGTGGAAAAATTACATCAGCATTTGTCACTTGGATCTGCCTGTATTTATTACAAAAAGATAAATTTAGGAAAAGATTAAAGATGCCTGGATGGCATCAAGATTTAAGCAATTAAAATTTCAATTTCCATAATTTTATGATAAGTGTTGTCATTATACAGATGTTTTAATGATTTCCTCTCATTATTTTGAATTAGCAAGGTGTCAGTCAGTGTGGATAATTTTCTGCAGAAAGGATCTATATTTTTTGGAAGGATTCACCAACCTTATTTTGTGCTTATACCACCTACCAAGGTGTGACCAATGTAGATTTTTCATGAAAATTACTCAGGTTTATCCCTCTGCTACATTTTTTAATATGTCAAATTCAGGATTAATAAATTTCAGTATTATGCCCAGAACAACCAGCTTGTTGTAAAACATTAGTTAAATGCTATTATCGTATTATAGTTTTTAAGTAATATCATTTTATTTTTAAAAATTAAGTTGAGTTTTTGTTCACAGTTGACATGTTAAATGAAATTAAGATCATACAATTCTAAGCTTTAGTGAGTTTACCACCAGCCACAGCCAATCAAAAAAGATGTTTCAGAATATAGTGTGAAAAGTTGTATAATTTTGTGTCTGATGTCACATAATGTGCTGCAGATCAGGGTTTGTTGTTGACTTGAAATACAATAAACAATGCATACTGTGATATACATCAGCAGATACAGTAAATTATTTTCTGTTTCAGTGGATCCAGCTTTTCTGGCCAAGCTCAATCAGATTATGGTGACCCCTCAGACATTTAGATCTCCAATACCCCATCAGTCATCATACCCTGGAGCAGGGAATGAGGACGACTGGTATGAACCAATTCCAGCAGATGAAGTCTTCTATCTAAATGAAAAATACAACAATTGATGACAATGACATTTGGCAGATTGATGCACATAACATACAAAATGTATGCATTAAAGTCAGTGTTGTTGTCTTTGCTGATTGAAAATGGACTTCACATCAAGACAGTTGGCATTGTTTAAAGATCGCTGATGGAAATCTGCTCCGAAGATCCAGACAAATGAATCCAGATGAACTACACTTGACAATTATATGTATAATATGCTATAGCTTGAAGATAGTGACATCCATATACTCTGATCTGCACAATATTTGACTTTGGTCTCTTATCCCTATTCCTAGTAGAGCCATCAATTTTAGGGTTTCTTTGTTTGAATTACATGCAATAATTGCTGATATAGCATAAAACTGTCAGAAGATTCTATTGTCTAAAAAATGATTTCAGTCGACAGATTTTAGGTAATGCAACAGCAGTTTTTGGGGTCTAAAATTGCTGTAGGCATATTAGTCAAGATTGAGTCTTTTGCTGCATCCAGTATTTAGGTCATCTGTATGGGAAGCAACAATGGTGCCATAAATCACAAAAATAATACCTACCGGTATGTTTAAAATCAGCTAATGTTTATCTCCAATTAATTAAGTTTTACTCAATTTAACTATACTTATAATTAGATGTTATATATTTGTAACAGTTCATACCAGTAGGTATTTTTGTGCACATGTACATAGTTTCACATGATATAATGGCACTGTGACTGTGTTTACATTTAGAAGAGTCTACTGAAGATACATGGGGATGTTTATAGGGTGAGAAATCTCATATATGCTATTAACTTTAATTCCTTGGAGTTGTTTTGAAATGTTAACATTTTACTCTTAAAGCCTCAGCTATAATCAAGCACAACATGCTACAGCAGGAATAGTCATCAAATGGAACACTTCCATCCCATTTATGAAAATAGACCCCACCCTACATATTACAACTGTGTAATCACATCATATACCTACTGTAACTGTATAATTCTACTCCATAACAGTCGTACATCTCCTTCATTCATCTTATAATGTCATATGCTAGACAGTTTTTTTTTAATGCTTTCTGTGAATTCACTATTTTTCATGGGATACCAATGTATTTAAAAAACCAGTGAACAATATTTCTACTTTGGAAACAATGAGACTACTTCCAAACTCTATAAATTCAAGCACTTAATAAAATATCATTATTGAGAAAACCACCAAAGTTGATGTGCACAAAAAAAAATTGAATTTAGGGTATTTAAAACAAAGTTTTCTGCCCTACGTCTAATGCCATATGTTAATAAGCCCCAGTGGAGAAAATTGTTGCTTAATGTTATATGCAAATATTTCTAAGTGAACCTGCTGTTTTGTTCTTTTGTTTTCCAAATTTCATTCCCAAAAATAAATGTAATATTAGATGCTTACCAACTTCTAGCTGAGAACCACATCTCTAGTTTTGCTAATGTCTTTAATTTGGTACATATACGCTGACTTGTACAGGCCAAATAACTTTTTTTCAGACTTTAAATTATTATTTGATAGAGCTTCGAGAATTTGTTGGTACTGATGAAAATATACCATACTTAAAAAATATATGCATTTTTTGTTGAAGACTTGTCTTTGTATTCTATCATAGTTATTTGACATCAATATTTGTTTAATATTTTTTTGTAAATAAATTATATTTTTTTTATGAGCTTTTAAGGTGTATTAATACAGCTTTCAATAGGTTCTTCAGAGTGTCTGCAGTCTGTCTCAAATAGCAGGGAATTTACATTTATGTACTAATTAACAGTAATGAAGATTTGTGGTTGGCCAGAAAATGAAACACATTAAATAAACATTTCAGCAGATCAATACATATTAGTTCTGGCATAAGGATTAGTCGGCAGGATAAAGTGATACCCTTTCCTAATCTAAGATGCCATAATCTTGGTAGGTATAAGCTGTTTTTCTTTACAAAGAATATATGAATAGAACATTTTTATACTAAAAATGATCAGTAGAAATATTGGGAGAAAGAGAGGGTGAATGAAATAGGGACTTGGTATGATATTGATACACTTACAAAGGACTTGGGATGATATTGACATACTTACAAAGGACTTGGCATGATATTGACACACTTACAAAGGACTTAGCATGATACTGATATACAGTGTGACCCCGCTATAGCATGCTCCGTTATAACATGAATTCATTTATAACATGATTTTGGCATGGCTCCCAAAATTTCATATACAGTGTGACTCTGCTATAACACGGTAGTTGGGAGCCATAAAACCTGACTGCGTTATATACTGAACCATGTTATATGCAACCAAGTCAGTTAGCTGAAGAAAATATACCCCCCAAAAAAAAAATGGGGGGTGGGGGTGGGTAATAAATGCGGGAGTTAAAATACGTGCTATGTGTACATGTACTTTTTTTTCATACACAAATAGTTTTGTTCTCTTTCTCAAAAGTGTGAAAAGTAACATGTAAAAAGTCCATTCTCATTTTGGGGAAGAGATTGTGTATGAATTTAATACAAAATGATTGTGGTGTGGCTTGTGCAATTTCATACACATGTATTTTTCTCATACACAGAAAAATGTTTTTTCATCTTAAAAGTATGAAAAATTATGTGTAGAAAGTTTATTCACTGATCACGCTGGCTTTGCCAATGTTGCAAATTGCAATTTATTTTCCTTACTTACAAAAAATGTACCATCTGGAGAGTTTGTGACACTGTTGTCCGTTTAAGCTTGTATGTATGACCTTGAGTTTGGAGTATTCAGATTCAGAGGCACCATGAAAGGAAACCACAGACTTGATATAAAATGCACTGAAATTTATTTATTGTTAGATAAATTCTTTGTTCATATTAACAAACCATCTTAAAAGTACATTGTTATATCATAATCCACTTATTCTGACATCTGGCCTTTCAAACAACTTTCAAAGGACTGCTGTGAGATTTTTTGTTGTTGGCATTTCTGGAAGTGAAGATCGACTGGATGAGGAGGCATTATCTCCAGATGAAATAGTGTCGGACTATAAGCCATTCGTTAGTAATTAATATACATGTATTTATTTCGACTGACATTTGTATGTGGATGGTAAGTAAAATTTCTCTTCTTTTCACTCATAGAAATAAATCCTTCAGAACACTCACAATTTCTTTAGTAATCCCTGTCAGAACACATGTTGTTGGTCTTTTGTTTTAAATTTCTTACACATGCATGGAAGGCAGCATCACTCCACTACCAGAAATGTAAAAAAAAACCCAAAAAACAACAACAAAAAACAAACAAAAAAATACAACTGAAAATGGAGATCTACTTGTTGGTCTATCCAATAGTCATGCTACCGGGACTAGGTCTATCCAATAGTCATGCTACCGGGACTAGGTCTATCCAATAGTCATGCTACCGGGACTACGTCTATCCAATAGTCATGCTACCAGGACTAGGTCTATCCAATAGTCATGATACCGGGACTAGGTCTATCCAATAGTCATGCTACCAGTACTACGTCTATCCAATAGTCATGCTACCAGGACTAGGTCTATCCAATAGTCATGATACCGGGACTAGGTCTATCCAATAGTCATGATACCGGGACTAGGTCTATCCAATAGTCATGCTACCGGGACTAGGTCTATCCAATAGTCATGCTACCGGGACTAGGTCTATTCAATAGTCAGGCTACCGGGACTAGGTCTATTCAATAGTCAGGCTACCGGGACTAGGTCTATCCAATAGTCATGCTACCGGGACTAGCTACAATCAAACAACTATTGAATGCAAGAACAGTAACTTCTACAATTGGCCAAAAAAAGACAGCTAATTCTTTTTGTTTTTAAAATGTACATAGAAAAAAGTTTTGCTGAAACTTCAAAGAAAACTGATCACCTTTGAAGCACTGATCATTCTGTAAAAATACTAAGCAAAGAAAAAAATTTATATCTGAGTATAATAGACAAACAATGTTCTACAGTTATTTGATGTTGCTGCCGCATTAAGAAACAGACATCTATTTGGTCCTCCAAAGCTGTCCTTTAGGAGTAACTTCAATAACATGCACCATTCATCAAAGAAAGCCGACTACAATCTTCAATAAAAACAACAAAAAATGTTCATGAAAGGAAGTTGGCACCCAATTTAAATAAAAGTACACACTTATGATTAGCCTAGGTAGTCTCAGCAAGGTGATAGGTCAATGTAAGTACATGTACATGTTGTATGTAAACAACTATAGCCACATGCTATTTACACAGTTGTAGTCAATTGTTTAGTGATGATTGGATATAGATCAAAATGAGGACTATACATTTTTTATATGTGTGTTATTTGTGTTTTCTAATAGGATGTGAATCATACATGTATTTTATAGTATGGATTGTACTAAACAAATTCAAGTTGTTGTTGTTTTTGTTGTTGTTGTTGTAGGGTTTAACACCATTTTTCAGCATACGATAGGCTATACATGGTGGCCAGTATTAATGGTGGAGGAAGAACCCGGGAAAACCCCAGAAAGAACCACCAACCCACAAGAAGCTACTGGCAAGCTTTCTAACATACCCACATTGGCCGAAACGGAGACTTGAACCCACGCAGACAGAAGTGAGATGGCAATGATCCATAACGGAGAGCGCTTTAGACCACTTGGCTACTTGGGGCCCCAATTGCAAGTTGTTAATATACAAGTGTATTTCAGACTAGATTTATCTTCATTAATCAAAAGCACATATTTTTGTGACCAATTTTATTACCCACTCATCCACCCCTGGCCATATGTTAGGTAAATACATCATTTTCTTCAGCTAACAGACTTGGTTGGTTATAACACAGTTCAGTCTATAACATGGTCAGGTTCTATGGACTTCAACCATCGTGTTATAGTGGGGTCACACTGTACTTACAAGAGACTTAGCATGATATTGACACACTTACAAAGGACTTGGCATTATACTGATGCCCTTACAAGGGACTTGGCATGATATTGATGTACTTACAAGGGACTTGGTTGATGCACTTACAAGGGACTTGACATGATATTAATACACTTACAAGGGACTTGGCATGATATTGATACACTTACAAGGGACTTGACATGATATTAATATACTTACAAGGGACTTGACATGATATTAATATACTTACAAGGGACTTGACATGATATTGATACACTTACAAGGGACTTGGCATGATATTGATACACTTACAAGGGACTTGACATGATATTAATATACTTACAAGGGACTTGACATGATATTAATATACTTACAAGGGACTTGACATGATATTGATATACTTACAAGGGACTTGGCATGATATTGATATACTTACAAGGGACTTGGCATGATATTGATACACTTACAAGAGATAATATTATATAAAAGGTGTATCAATGCAGCTTTTATATGTGACCACTAACATCTCTGCAGTCTGACTCAAATTGTAAGACATCTGCATGTTCCTTGGTACTAATTAGGGTCCAACATTCAAATGATGTAGCTAGGTTGGTAATAATTAGGGTCCCACATTATGATGATGTAGCTAGGTTGATAATAATTAGGGCTCCACATTCTGATGATGTAGCTAGATTGGTAATAATTAGAGCCCTAAATTTTGATGATGTAGCTAAGTTGGTTATTAGGGTCCCATACGAAGATGCTGTAGCTAATTTGGTAATAATTAGGGTCCCATATTAAGATGATGTAGCTAGATTTCTAATAAATAGGATCCCATATCAAAATGATTCAGCTAGGTTGGTAATAATTAGGGTCCCATAAAATGCTGTAGCTAGGTCGCTAATAAATAGGGTCCCATATCAAGATGATGCAGCTAGGTTGGTAATAATTAGGGTCCCGTATCAAGATGATGCAGCTAGGTTGGTAATAATCAGGGTCCTACATTAAGATGTTTTAGCTAGGTTGGTAATAATTATGGCCGCACATTAAGATTACTGTTGAGCTATCCAGTAATCACATTTACATATATTCATTCATTCATACTTATTGCAGTGATTACACTTAATTGCATCATATTTGGTGGGTGAATTGCCTCTGACATTTACATGTGTCTTTTAAAAATTCATCTTGTCAGGTTTAATTTGAATGGAGTTATTGCCTTTGACCTATCAGTTTAAATCTCCCCACATCTGATCATCATATTCAGCATAGGTCATGAACCATTCAACATATTTGGACGCAATTTGGTATGAACCTTGCCTCACAGATTTATGTGTGCCTTTCTGGATTATGTGTCCTCATCTCCACGTTTGTAATGGAGTTATGGCCCTTGACAATTAACTTAATATTACCACATGGGATGTTGCTTGTAACAAGCATAGCTCAAGAACCAGTCAACATGTTCTGATAAAATTTGGTATGAACATTGTCTTACATGCCTTTGGATAGAGTTATGGCCTTGACAATTAACTCCATATCTTAACATTGGATAATTCCTTATGACCAATATAGCTCAAGAACCATTCAACATATTCTGATGAAATTTGATATGAATTTTGTCTGATGCTGTCTGCTCCATTTTGGACAGAGTTATGCCCATTGTCAGGCATACTTAGGCCTCACTTTGAACATTGTTTTCAATCATCATTGCTCAAGAATGATTCAACATATTCTCTTGGAATTAGATAAGTACATTGTCCTGTTACACTTTGATGTTTTTCTTATTGATTTTGTCTCATCTGCACCATTTTGGAAAATTTGTAACCCTTGTCAGTCAACTTTGTATCTATTCATGGAATGTTGCCTCTAGTCAGCATATTCTGATGCAGTTTGGTGTGAACATTGTTTAATATACATTTATATTTCATCTACTCCATTTTGGACAGAGTTATGGCCCTTGTTGATCAGCTAAATATCTTTATATGGACCGTTGCTTGAATTTATGAGATCTTGAATGAGTTGGATAAGTTTTCATTTCACATCATCATTTACATTAGTAATGGCCCCTGAATGCAGATCATCACCTGTCTCTGCTTTCTCAACGTATGTTCTTCTAAGGACTTACGGAACAAATGATAGTGAGTGGGCAGTGTACTGATCCCTAATAGCGCTAGTTTGTACTTAATTATAAATTTTGTCCATTGTCAAGTATCTTTCATTTTATATTTGATACTGAAAATTAGTCACCAACTGCTGGTGTGGGTTCTGCTGAAATATAAAATATGGGTAAAAAATATGGGTCAAAAATATGGGTCAAACTGTAATGATAATCATTGATTTGGTCCAGGGAATTTTAGCCATAGGACTGGATGAGAACATACTAGTATTTGTGTTTTATATTGATCATCAAGTTAACATATTTTGATTTTTTATACTCGATTTCCTTTGAAATATATTGGTATATTCTTCATATATAGGCTTTCTCTTTGTGCCACCAAATATTTGGTCTCTGAGAAGGGAACATTGACAGATGAAAAGTAGACCAAACAGACATACTTCTGTAATCATAACAATGAACTCGGGTCTTTAAATGACAGCGACAAGACAGGGTCAGAACATTCTTATTATTTACTCGGATAATAAACCCATTTAAACACTTAATAAAATGTATGCAAATTTATACAAAGAAACCCTTGTCAACTATTATACCCCTGCCCACTTTTCATCACATTTACAAGTTGGGACTTCCTGGACTTATCATGGGAGAGACACTGTCCCTAGCAAATACGACAAAAATCTCCCAAAAGAGAACTAAAGTTGCATCTGAAAAAAGTAATATACACTTTCTTATTCAAACCTGACAGTAGCAATAAAAAATTTTTTTAAAATTTAAGTTAGAAGGGGTTACAGACACTTTATTTCAAATGTTTAAGATGCATCTTAAGGTTTGATTTTGGAATTAAAACTTGACATAACTTTGAAAACTATTAATAATGTACTTTAGAAATTTTTCCAGTCAAGCAATCATTGTCTAACTTAAGATTAATAATTGTGGGTGATTCAGATTTGTAACATTGAGCTTTAAAAAAATTTCAGTTGTATCACTACGATGTCTGTAGGAAGCTAGTTTATTGTGATGTCTAGCACTGGGGCATCATGCCACAGACATGTAGCATGATATCCTACCCAGTCACATCATCCTGACACCAGGCTGACTAGTCCTAACTAACCTCTTAATGATGGGTGCTTAGTGAGGCAGCTGTTACTACAATATTTATAAGTCTTTGGTCGACTCTGCCAGGGTTTGAACCCACATCCTCCTGCATCCAAGGTGGATGCTGTAACCACTGAGGCCACTGGATTAGTCAGGATTAATAATAAAATAATTCAAGAGTTACTAGTTATACAGTGTACGGTATGAAGATGTTAAGTACAACAATTTGTATAACCTACCAGAGATTATACCTTTTTTACCAGGGTGAGAAAAACTATTTTAACATTATTTATATATTTATTGGCATTACCAGCAAATACTAAAATGTGTTTGTTTTCAAAGTGTCAGTTTTCCATGATTTTGTCTTATTTTGTCTAGTCTGCTATTTCAAATGCTTTGTCAGGTTATCCTCTCATCCTGTTATGTACCATATTTCAAATGCGTTAACAGGTTTTCTGTCATCCTGTCTGGTGTGCTATTTCAAATGCTTTATTACTTTTCTCTCTCATCTTATCTATTGTACTATTTCAAATGCTTTATTACTTTTCTCTCTCATCTTATCTATTGTACTATTTCAAATGCTTTATTACTTTTCTCTCTCATCTTATCTATTGTAATATTTCAAATGCTTTATCTTGTTTTTCTCTCATCCTGTGTTATGTGCTATTTCAAATGCTTCATCATGTTTTTCCTCTCATCATGTCTGGTGTGCAATTTAAAATGCTTTATTACTTTTCTCTCTCATCTTATCTATTGTACTATTTCAAATGCTTTATAACTTTTCTCTCTCATCTTATCTATTGTACTATTTCAAATGCTTTATTACTTTTCTCTCTCATCTAATCTATTGTACTATTTCAAATGCTTTATCTGGTTTTTATAAGGACAAGAGGATTTTTCCACTCAGTTTTTTGAAAATACTCATCATACAAATTTGAAATTGTTTTATCATTGTTATCAAGCCAGTATATTTTGTAAAATGTATCACATTCTGAATGCCAGTTATGTAAAATTTTCCTCATAAATGGATAACTTCCAAAATTTATATTTGTTTTTGTTGTTGTTGTCCATCTTTCATTATGTCTGTATTAGAATGGAAGATGAATTACCAAGTTATACTTGCTTATAAGTTTATTACTTGCAGAAAACTGCACAGACCCAGATCTACCATCACATAATGCATCAGCCGAACTCTGGGTCTATGCAGTTTGTTACAAGTAATCAGTGGAACAAACAACATTATGTGATGGCAGATCAGAGTCTATGTTGTTTGCAGTTGGACTGGACTTATTAGTGAGTATATATGGTACATATAATATTTCATTATCTGCACACAAAAATAAACACAAAAAGCAACACAACAAAAACCAAGCTATGATTCTTATTTTCCTGCATAAAAATGTCTGATTTATACAATGAGTCAAGAAACATAAATTACTTTTTAACAATATCCAGATATTCAATCAGTCCAGCACTTAAAATGTTAAGTTAATACAATAGATATACTTTGTATATACATCATTTCATTGACTTCAAATTTATCTTGTATATAATAATAATAATAATAATAATAATAATAATAATAATAATAATAATAAAATTAAATGTATTGTTGCATTATATATATCACACACCATAATATCATATAATTAAGATTACTGAGATATCCAAGCAATCAGTTATTTTAATGGTGGATGTCAATTCGTTATTTTCATTTTGTAACCAGATTTTTGTCACCACTTAGTTTAGACAGATTCAGTACCAGCTATACTCGCTTATAAGTCATATCCAACTTCAAACAATATAGACCCTGATCTGCCACTGCACAATGCACTGGCACATCAGGGTCTGTGTTGTTTGTTCTACTAATTAATCCAAACAATATATTCACAAATTGTTTTAATTATCACTCTAATCTTATATATATATATATATATATATATATATATATATATATATATATATATATATATATATATATATATATATATATATATATATATATATATATATATATATATACGTTTTTATTCAACTACATATCCAAAGACACTGGATAGTGATTTGAGATGAAATAAATGGCATGTAGAGTGGGTATTTCTAATCTTCAAAAGCAAAGTTCCAGAGTATTGGAACCTTTGTTTTTGAAGAATTCCTTATATGGTTTGTGAATTTTATGCTGTTTGTCAGACATGGGTCTCCAATCAGAAGTGTTGCTAGGCTGCTCATACTGGAATCATGATTATAAATAGACTGTAACTGTATATCTTGTACAGATGGAATTGGACTTTAATAAATAATAGTATTAAGAAATCAGCTTAAGATCTCTGTTTTCTGTTTGGTCTCAGATTAGTCTGATTGCTTGAAGGTGTGCCAGCATTGCTATGTTTTTATCACTGAATTACCTCTTGCTGTAATACAGTATTCTAAATAAGGTTGTATGAAACTAATGATATAGTTTCCTGTACCTTTCTTGGAAAAAAATGGCTTATCCTACAAAGAAGCCATAAATCTGAATTAGTTTTTTTACTGATATATTTACTATGTGCTGTCCATCATAGATTATTATCTACAAAAGCACCATGTACAATGTACCATGTACATGTATAATTACAGATCATTTGCAAATATATATTGTTCAATATTGGCCATTGTAAATCATACAGGTCATGTATGTGCATTTAGTCATCTCAAATTAAATATCAATTGTTTTAAAATTTAATAGTAATTGTGTTTAACCAAAATCTATTAAATCCTGATCATTTCATCAAGAAACATCTAGATGAAAATTATTGATCGCTATTGACCTTTATAATGGTGGTCAGGTACTAAAACTGGGTCAAGAAAAGAGCACGTTCAGTCTAATTGTCACAGTATAGGGTAGTACGAATTTGTTTATCAACATGCCTAGCTTTAATTGTGATATCACAGTGTGTGACATTCAATCCGGATTATACTGGATCACACCTTTAGGTTGATCTCGTCCAAAATGTCCATATACTTTAACATTGATTTTTGCTTTATGTGCTTCTAAGGGCATGTAAATAATGACTTGTTGAGGAATATGATATATGAGGATCCAAATAAAGTGAATAAAAGGTATATAGAATCAAATTAAAAAAACAATGCCCATTACTGAAATATTTGATGGCGAATGCCTGCATGAACTGTATGACTTTTGCTGTGATAATTATCAAGAATCATCCATTATTTCTGTGTTGAGTAATATTTTCGTTTTACCTGTTAACTACCATACCAATTTCTCACTTTGCTTAGAGCACACCGTTCTGTAAGGAAATGTCCAATTACTCTTTGTGCTTTGGATGTCTGATAACATTGTGTCACTTGCATAGAGATCCATAGATGAAATTGAGTCCCCAGTGAAAGGAGTAGGTCATTAATGAATACTAGTAATAATAATGGACCTAAAATTTGGGGACTTCATATTTAACTTTTAAGGTTTAGAGAGAACATCATTTATATAAACATGCCATGTTCTCTCATTTAAATAAGAAGTAAACAATTTAATTTTGCAGTCATCATATTGGTAAATATTCTATTTGCTCAAAAGGATTTCATGATCAACCATGTAAAATGCTTTCCTGAAATCTAAAAGTACAGATCCTATAACAAAATTAATTTTCTTCATTCATAATGACGTCTCTGATTGAAAGAAAATGGGCTAGTATTTGTTAGAATCTGAAACAGTTGCATTTTTCTTATTAAGGTAAATCCAACTTTTGACAAGAGGAATATTATAAAACAGTTATATTTTTAGTAATGAAATTAAAATTTGACCATTGATAATAATTATAGAAAAATCATTGTAAATAATGTATTCTAAAGTTAAGGTATAATATACAATTCTATTTGCAACCATCTCTTTGTACATTCACATTAATGTTGAATAGTTTTTGTCACCCTTGCTTGCATTGTATGAGGTAGAGACAGTGTAATATCCATTGTATAAGATAGCTACAGTACATTATCCATTGTATGAGATAGACAGTGTACTATCATTTGTATGATATAGTTTAATATCCACTGTATGAGATAGAAACACTGCATGATCCATTGTATGAGATAAAGAGACAGTATACTATTCATTGTATGAGTTGTATTGTCCATTGTATGAGATAGAGACTGTAATGTCCTTTGTGTGAGATTTAGACAATGTAATATCTGTCTTATGAAACAGACTGTAATATTCATTGTTTGAGATAGAGACAATGTAATATCCATTGTACGAGACAGTGTAATATCATTTGTATGAAATAGAGACAGTGTAATATCCATTGTATAAGATAGAGACAGTGTATGAATAATAAAATTATGCACATTCCATGTACAGTGGTCCCTCACTTTAAATCTCCTCAGTTTATTGCCACCTCTCTTAAAACAGGTGTCTAATCATGGATTCTATTACATTGGTTAACTATTGTTTTTTCAGTGCTGTTTCATTTTCCTTTTTGGTTTAGGTTATGCCTTGAGAAAATCAATTATAATCTGAATTCATATCATTACATACTAAAAATTTTTGGACTGCAATGCACTGTCAAACACAATCTTGCTTGAAAACCCCTCCATACAATCCTTCCTTAATTATAAAATGATAACTGTTTGAACATACCTCAGTATAAGCCTTCCTCAGTTATAACATGGGTAACTGTTTGAACATCCCTCAATAGAGGCCATCCTCAGTTATAACATGAGTAACTGTTTGAACACCTCTCAATATTAGCCCTCACCAATTATAACATGGTAACTGTTTGAACACCCCTCAGTATAATCCTTCCTCAGTTATAACATAGTAACTTTGTATAGTTCAATCAGGAGTAGTACGGTTTTGGGGCACTGTACATTGTACTTGTTTTATTAATTATTAGAATATGGTCTCATGTCTCTTTCACTCAGGTACTACATGAATTTTGGATTTTGCGTGTTTATATATATATATATATATATATATATATATATATATATATATATATATATATATATATATATATATATATATACACACACACACAGTGTGACCCCGCTATAACATAGTAGTTGGGAGCCATAGAACCCGACCGTGTTATAGACCAAACTGTGTTATAGGCAACCACGTCAGTTGGCTGAAGAAAATGATGCAAGGTGGGATAGGTAATAAATGCGGGCAGTAAAATACATGCTTCATTGGCACAGTTACCATCTTAAATTGATGCATATTAAATCTGAAATATACCTGTAATGAAAATAGAGAAGGCATATATAATAGTTTACTTTATTTAGAGAACCACGAATTGGTACATATACATGAATACTGTTTATATATACATATCTAATACATAGCATGAATAGAGTATCAACCTCGTGTACTCCCCTGCAAATCTCATTGTATACATTGAATCCACAATACAAGTGATTCCATCAAAAATATGCACACACAGAGATTTAAAATATTCAGTAATTTTGTCACAGGTCATACTGGTCTGAATTCAGTGGGAAAACATAGCACAATCATGTATCGAATGATGAAGCACATTTCCTTTTCAGTACATCCCAAGTCAGTAAAGGTTAGTTAGCATTTTAAGCCGCTGTTGGTAGCATTTGTAACCATAAACTTTTTCCCTGCAAAAAGGAAACTTTCATGACACAGTAAAAATGCTCAAATCACATTGGAAAATGTAAAAATCCATCAGATTCCATAACTTTTATTTAAGTTTGGTACTAACTTCCTTTGAAGAAAAGTCTTTTGTTTTTATTGAAGATTGTAGTCAGCGTTCTTTGATGAAGGGTACATGTGTTATTGAAGTCACTGCTTAAGGATAGCTTTGGAGAACCAAACAAATGCCCATTTCTTATTGTAGTGGCAACATCAAATAATTGTATTGCATGATTGAGACTGATTTATTTCCATCTGCTGAGTATGCTTTCATAACATTTGGTGCTTTAAAGGTAATCTGTTTCCATTGAAACTTCTGCAAACTATTTTATCTGGGTACATTTTTAAAAAGGAATTGGTTGTCGTTTGGTCTATTCTAGTTACTGGATGTTGAATAAACCAATAAGTAAGATGTGGTTTTTTTACATTTGTAGTAGCAGCATGATGCTGCCTTCCACATATGCATCAGAAATTTAACAAAGGGTCAACAGATGATAGAGACAGGTGTTCTGGTCTGATGACAGGGATTATTACAGAAAATGTGAGCATTCTGAAGGATTTAGTTCTGAGAGAAAAGGAGAAGAATTTTCCATCCACATACAAATGTCAGTCTATGTAAATATGTTAATTACTAGCAAGTGGCCAAAAATCCGATGACAGATAGATTACGAGATAATGCCTCATCTGGTTGATCTCCATTACCAGAAATGTCAGCAACAAAAAAAGGATATCTCACATTATACAGTACTCATGCTACATGTGAAGATAAGCAAATTGTGATATAATAATGCACTGTTTGGATGGTTTGTCAATATGGACAAAGAATTTGTTTACGTAGAAAAAGATAAATTTCAGGGCATTTTTTAATCCAGTTTGCAGTTTCCTTTCATGAGGCCTCTGAATTTCTCCACTCCAAACGAATGGTTGTATATACAAGTTTAAACAGCCAACAATGTTGCCAATTAAAAACTAAATCTCTAGATGGTATATTTTGCCGCCGATAAGGAAAAAAATCCAAGTTTGTGACATTGGCAAAGCCTTACTGGATCCCAGAATAAACTTTTTACACATTTTTTTTTCAAACTTTTAAGAAGAAAAAAAACTATTTTTTCATGTACAAGAAAAATACATATAAAATTTCAGGAGCCACGCCATGATCATCTTGTATTACTCATATGCGATCTCTTCCCCAAAATGATAAGAAACTTTTTGTTTTTTTCATACTTTTAAGGAAGATTTTTTTTCATGAACTAGAAAAATATATGTATATGAAGTTTCGGGAGCCACACCACGACCATGTTATATCAGAATTCATGTTATTATAACGGAGCATGTTATAGCAGGGTCACAATCAATATATATATATATATGGTCATGTTATAGCTTGTTGGCACAGCATACATAGGTGCATGCTTTCTATTTATTCTATAATATGTTCAATTATATTTTTGAATTTTAATGCATGTCTTGTTTTATATATCTCTGCAGTTTTCAGTTTGTATTTAAAAAAACTTCATCATTTTTATTTGTATCACCTTTATCATTTGTAGAGAGTACCTTTATTGTTTCTGATATCATGCAGAAAGGTGTCTAAATATAACAAAATTCTAATTGTCAAAGGATCGCATTTGAGCTCATCTGACCAAAGTCCATATAAAAATATGGCATTATGTACGATGTCCATTGTGTGTTTTTCATCATGCATTATCAGTTGTGTCAGTCAAGATTCAGCACATTTGTGACATCTTTAAACAGCCAGTTTTAAAAATTCATTATAGTATGTTTCCTGGGTAATTTTCTATTAAAGTCATGTCAGTTTTTCATAATTTCTATATCATTCGTTTGTTTTCCATAGCAACAAAAGGTGAAGATTATTTATGATATTTTCTATGAAACCTTAGAGCTAATTTTGATCAAACTTGGTAGGAATATGTCTTAGGATACATTCTATCAATTTCTTTTTTCATCAATGCTTGTAGTAATCATTTCACTTAGAGAGTAACCAGGTGGAAAGTTTATTTTTAAGACCTCTAACAACCAAGGTTCATACATGACATGTTTATCAGGCTTTTATAGCTTTTTGTTAGCTGTTTGACTTCCATAGCAATCAAGTGGAAAATGTGTTTGTTACATATCTTCCTCAACCATTTCCTAATTTTTATCAAAGTCTGTTGGAATAATAATGCCATGTTCTACCAAAACTGATTCTAGTGGCTTCCCTAGCAACCATTTGAGTGCTAAAAATCAAATGGAAGATATATATGTAACATGTCAAAGAAAAAAACCACTGCACCTTTTTCAGATTTTGTAGGACTATGTCTGAAAACTATTAGATCAAAGTTGTACTTTGGTCACTTCCCTAGCAACCAATTGGTTTCCATAGCCATGTAAACGAAAAAAAAATTCTGAGATAAAAATATGGTCTTTGCCAAATTTCATAGGAATATTTCTTGGGGCATGGCATACCAAAGTATATTTTTATGGTTTCTGCAGTGACCATTTGGTTTCAAAAACAACTGGATGGATAATGTATCTCCAAAAACCTTTGGTCTAAGGTTGATTAAGGTTCATGATAACATTATCTGTTGGAGTTCTACCAAGATTTTCTTTTGGAGGCATCCCAAGTATTTATTTGGCTTCCATCAGAACTGGGCTGAAACTTTACTTTTTACACCAATATATTTGTACCAATGTTGGTCAAACTTTGCAGAAATGTTAATTGGAATCTGTTTTACTCATGTTGTTAATTTTGTGTCCTGCTTAGCAACCATGTATGGCTTCTAAAACAGTCAGTATTGAGGTGTAATGGTAATTGCTCATTCCTTAAACAGTCTTGGAAAGACCACGAATATCACCTGAAATGTTGGACTTTTGTTCATATGCTTTGATGTTGTTGGTGTCTTTAAGTTTTTCCTAAGTCATCAATTGCATTCCACAAGTAAGTTTTTACAGGAAAGGTTACATCAATAAATAGACACCATTGTCTAAAATGATTTCATGTTGGTGTGGTACTTTACACACATCAGTGATGTATCTTCTTAAATGAAAGCGCCATATAGTGATTGCAAAAATCTTGTTTTTAATTTTTGTATTCACTTGCCATTGAGCATACAAGATTTAGCATTCTGTGGAATTCTTTTCTTCATCACACAGATGCATGAAATCATAATGACCATAACGTGGATATAAATGCATCAAATTCAAGTTTTGCAATCATGATCAATAAAGTAATTACACTCTTAAGTTGGGGGCAGACTTAATTTAGGTCATGGTCATTATTAATGTATTATCTTTCTCCTCAGGATTCCTGGTTGGTGGCACGTGCTTCTGCTCAACCATAAAGCTATGTAAAATCTGAATCTTGGATGCTGACAGTTTGGTTTAATTACAGTACAACTAATGGCATTCAGACATAGCATATGGTATATTCATGATACTTCAGCATGGACTTCATTACTGGCTTTTGAAGAGCTTTTATCTTGTATGGGTGTACATTGAGAATTACCCTGTGGTAATTTAGTCAGTTTGTATGCCCGAGTACAGTAATGGCAGATACACAGAGAGAAACCCTTGTTTGTCCATACATACAACACACCTTGGTTAAGTTTTTCATATAGGTCATTTCAGGCACTGTGGTGAGGCATCCATGTTCCATGAACACGTTCTTACTTTGAATACATTCCACAATCATATTAACATTATAACTATAAACTGCTACTACTCCCAAAACAAGCCTTACTAAAAGAAGAAAATTCATCTTTTTTGCCTATATCATATAGAGAAAGGGCAATAACTCTTGCCATTACTTCTCCTTGATAACGCTAGGTGTCGCCAGTATTTTTATGCCTAACTTCTGTGCACAACTTAGTACTGAATAAGCAGCCTCCTGTTAAAATCAGTCTGGTACAAAAGCAGATAAGACTGACTTCCACATATCCAACAACTGAGCCCAGCATTCTCACGGCTAGCCAGCTGTCTGTCCCAGATGCAACAAAATTGCTCTGCAGAACCTGCTTTCATTATTTTCACTGCTTACCTGCAGGGTACGAGCAGTACTTTATGTAGGGATGATGGTATTGCATCATCGTTATCTCAGGGCATAGTAGAAAAAGACGAAGACAAAGAATATTCACACAGTGAGTGTGAAGATACTTCTGAGCAACAGTCCCACTTCTGTCCGACCCTGGGAATGACGGAGTTTAGTTTTAAGGCCTGCGTCATGGAGACACAGCGTTGTTGCCGGCTTTGGAATACCACCCACACCCTACCACCAAGCATGACTATAAAGTCGACGTTTGGTCTACATTGACGATCTTTCCAGCCAGCAAAACTCAAGGAGACTAACAATAGGCTGTCTGAATGGATATGTGACCCAGAGAATGCTATATTCGGAAAGCCAGTTACAAGCCTAGTCCTAGTTTTCGTTGCACTGGTATAGGACACATTCCAACGCCTACCGTACTGAACTCCAGAGTTGGGTAAAAATGTAACCGGGGTTAACATATCTTCGCAGTCATTTTATAAGGTGGATAAGCATGTGTTTCTCGCCACAATGAAGCTGGTTCGAATGCAGGTTGACACTTCTTCTATGCCTGAACATGCCTCGTTGGCGATTTTCCGACAGACAGAAACATCGGACAGCTAAAACGCATGGAAGTCGATGGCCTGAATTGCTCAGTTCATTAATATAACAGATCTAGACACATACTGATACGTATTTACCCGCCATATCGCTACAACTGCATCATGCTCTGGTTTTACGCATGACTTCATTTAGCTCAAGATAGCTGTTTGGGGGTAAAATTGATGAAGTTCTGAGGCATGCAGCTCAGGAACTACCCTTCCAACTCTCCGTTCAACCTGTATCCTCGTTTATGAACCCGTTGCCCATGCCCCAATGGAAGGGATCTTTCACGTCACAGTGGTGGTTCAGATATCAACCTTATGCAGTCCGACAACAGATAGATCAGTTTAGGAGACAATCTTACAGGAGAGGTAAGAGACCAAGTTTCCTTACTCCTAACGCCGACTTTACACTCCCACCGCCCGTAGACAAACTACGGATGTGCGGCAGCCTCATGCAGTTCTGATAACGTTCGATCAACCTATTTCCTCAAAATGGATGGGTGACTCAAGTCATCTCAGAGGGGCTTCGGATTTCGTTTATACATCCACTTCCTCTTTCTTCCTCTACCATTGTACGGATATACCCTCCGAACTGGAGAAAGACCACAATCTTAAGCAGGAGATGAAGTCCTTAATCAACGTACAGGTGGTGGAGATTAAATGGGGTTCTGTTCAATGCTGTTCCTTATAAAAAATGCCACCAACAAATTTAAGCCGATCATTGACCTGGGTCGCCTAACGAATTCATTCTTCTGCCGAAGTTCATGACGGAGACGGTGAGTTCTAGCCGACTCTCTATCTGCAGTGTTCTCCCAGGTACATAATTTTATGTCCCTATACACACAGTGTCACGAAAGTTGCTTCGGTTTGCTTACCACGACAAAATTTATCAATCTCGAGCCCTTCCCTTCATTCTAAATATCATCTCCTGCGTCTTCACCAAAATTGTAAATTGCATCGTCATCCTATTTCGGTCGACATCCTCTACCACTGGACGATCTCCTCCAAAAATATATGCTAAGTGCTATTCTCCTCAAGGGCAGAAACTATCTTCTATCCCTTTTGAAATCATGTTGGTTATATAGTAAACTGGGGAAAATCTGACCTTTGTCCACCAGGGTATGGAGTTTATAGTCTCAGTTTTGTATGTCTCCCTCTTGTCCACCACCTACAGATCGACAAACTCATAAGGTCCATTTCCAACATGACGTGGGCTTCAGCGACAGAATTCTTGCAATTCCTCTGATTACTCAACGCGACAACGGATCTGATCCTGCTTTATCGCCTTTTTATGCAACCGTTACAACTAACTTTGCTGGCTCAAAGGCGCCCTTTTCCAGTCCACTTGAGCGGAAGGTAAATAGCACGAACGAGGTACGATCGTTCTGTGTCAGTGGCGTGACCACAGCTGGCTCAGGACAAGAATTCCTCTGGAGAATCTCGAACCGGAAATGACGGTATGTACATACCCTAGTACGTACGGATGGGGAGCCCACTTGCTGTCTGGCTTCGATACAGTCAGCGGCAAATGGGGACCAGGGGAACGGCCGCTTTGCATCAACCTTCTATAAATGAAGCTATCATAAACATTTTTTAGGTGTGCAGGAAGTCGGTTCCAAATATGTCAGACAACTCTGTAGTGGTTAGGGTAGAGTGGGGTGAGATGGGAGAAGCACCAAAATCACCTGGCCAGTGCGTGTTGGTTTGTTAGTTTCTTTGTTCAGTGGGCAATCAGGAAGTCGTCATACGTTTCCTCTCGGCTATAGATAAGTCGAGAGTATCGGAAATTCAAAATCCTCTCCTCGCCATCCAGCACTACTTGAAGCGGACAGGGACAGTTCTTTCTCCCCGTGAAAGCGGGAAAGGATGATATCACATCTCAAGTAACGTCTTCGGGCTTAAGTGGGTTATGCGCTCGGCTTACTCTTAGGTTACAAAAACATCAAAGTCTCCCAATTAGGATTTCAGCTCATAAAATTAGAATGATCTCAGTGAGCTACGCGTTCGAACGCGACGTTTCGATCCGAGACATCACAGAAGCTGCTGGCTGGCATGCAGTCAACCTTATCGTGTTTTTATCTCAGAGATAGCTTCTCAGGGGCAAAATCTGGGTATGTTTGGTCATGTGGTTGCGTCCCAGATGGCCACCAAACCTAACCAAATTAAACCAAAACAGGATCTTAGCTTCGCTGGATTCGCCAATGTATTTTGACGGTAAGAAGATTTCAGTACTCGTCTCATTAACCTGACAAACCGTAACCATAGGCTGTGTGGCTCTTAGCAGGAAAACGGGTAGTCATTCACATAGGGAATCCAATCTTTCTTCCCTAGAAGGATACCTGAGGTCTTGGTAGAATGCTCAGTCTAATTAAAATCAGATGGCCACTGTCGTACGTGAGGTCTGAAAGCGACCGCGTATGGTCCATGTTCCGGTGACTGTTATTACTATCTTCGCTGCTTAAGGGTTAAGTTCTGATGACTGTGTTATTACCATATTCGCTGATCAGCAATCAGATAAAGTCATATTCGCCTGGAAGAATCTCGCCATTACAAATATATTATGACATTTTTAACCTTGATAAAAAAAAATCATAATTTTCTTTTGAACACGAAGTGTCTGTAAACCGATTTATCTGTTCATCGTGTGTAGTTATTATTATTTCCGTTCGTCCCATTTGTCCACAAGTTTTCTTCATGACGGCTAACGTTTTGTATTTTCCCACAGCAATATTATCATAAAAGGTACGCAGTACCTCATTTGATGGAGCGTTGGACTTGGATCAAGGGTCATGGGTTAGATACCTTCACAGGCTAGTCGTGGTCGGCTGCCTTTGTTTGTCCTTGGGGAAAGATATGCTCACATTTCCTGGGCATGAAGTAAATAATGTGTTAAAAGTGCCATTGAATACAACAAATGCAGAAACATGTATTAATATTTCTATTTAATGCCATAAAGTGTTTACTTGGGATGCAGTTTTTGATGGTCATAAACGTGCGATTCGGGAACTAGGCCAAAAGAGACACTACCTTTCAGAGCGAAACCGAGTCTGCGGTTTTCCCATTTTTTGTCGCATATAGTTTGAAATGTATTTATTTTTGTGATCTTTCTGATTTCGTACAAGACTATTTCATTCTTTATGACACTATCTAGGACAAATGTGTGGCTGATCTCTTCATTGATTTTGTATTTTTTTTTCTTCCTCGTTTGTCATTAATTTACTACGGGTACTTTGTACCATAATGTAAATATTGTTTTCTTAGCTTTAAGATGACGGGAAATAACTCCTAGAGGCATATCCACTCCGTTGCTTTTCTTAAGTATCAACAGTGTTTCACAACCAATCTGATGAAAATCAGATCTCTACTGTCGTACGTGAAGATCTAACAGTGACCGATTACGGGGCCATGTTCTGGTGACCTATGTTATTACTATAATCGCTATTAAAAGTGTTTTAGCCAATCACATAAAGAACCCACGACCTCCCGCATCCGAGGCGGAGGCTCTAACCACTTAGCCCACAGGAGCGGTTTTGTTACTACTTGTTGGAACGCATGAACATTACCTAGAGCTTGTTACAACCATACGTGTCCGAAAACATGTATTTCTAAATGTGTTTAATTCGTACTACCCATTGCATTTTATTTGGGTTAGCTATAAAGTTTAGAAATTATATGTCATACACAATTTCTGTTTATTTCCAGCTGCTGAAATTTACAATTTTTAATCAGTATGTGAGATCAGTGGAACCAAGGCCAAATATTTCACCAGCTAGCAAGGGGTTGATATAGACGCACTACAAACCAGAAGGCATTGAAATCCCACTGAATAGAATATAAACATTAATTTTTGTTATTTATATCTCGTGACATCACTGGAATACGAGGAATTTATCAGAGTTGATCGAATGTTGTTCATGTTTTTCTTCTCTGATGACTCCCACAGTATTTGACAATAGGTTATTCCAAGCCGATTGTTCATTTAAGCCATTTTATTTTTTTAAAAAAGATCAAAAGCCGATGCAACCATGTGTTATGATAATGTTATGTTGGAATTTTGGAGGAATTTTATAAAGTGCAATTTTTGGGATTGTAATATAATTTTTTATAAATTAATAAAGCCGTAGATTATTTAGAATTCTCCCTAAAATATCTTACAATTATATTATTTTTTTGTATGTTGATTTTTCGACTTTACTTCTTTCTTTCTGTGAATGTCGTTTTCTTTATCGATCCTCGAGGACTCGACTCAGATATCCTGGACGGTATTGTCAAGATGGAATTTGAGAAATATGCTGATTTGGTTTTTCACAGGAAGCAGAACATAATTACTCGTAAGACTCACACTTTTCCCATCGAGAATACTTCTAGTTGTGTTTATCTGATCTTGGTGAACATGAAGTCGTAGGTCCTTCATAAACCCTGGAGCATTGGGTGCCGCGCGCGCTCGCGCGTGTGTGTATGTGTGTGTGTGTGTGCCAGCTGTGTAAGCCCTAGTTAAGGTGAATCCAATGATGGGGGCGAGGGAGTTGATATGGAGCTGATAGTTTGGGTCAGAAAGTACGATTCTGACCCGCCAGGTCGACGTTCGTAGTCTGCACTCATTCCAAGAATGGCAGCCCGCGTTTTAGATTTTCTAGCGTATAGTTCCAATGCCCATCGGGAATGGTGACAACTAACGTAGGGTTGGTTGGGGTCGGGCTTGCGACAAATCGGTTGATACCAATCGCAGCTGAAACGCTGTACGTTCCTCGGCTGAAGTAAATCTTTCTAAGCCCTACACTGGTGCCATGATAATTTACTTACTAGCCCAACTAGAGGCTGTTTAATATAACAATTTTAAGGTTTTCCAACGGTTTAATTGACGACTTGGTGATCTGAAAAACGAGCAATCTTGTATAGACTGGCGAGAAAGTATTTATCTTTCATTGACTTTAAGTTCACAGCTGGACTGGAATGATAGGTGAGTGTAAGTTTTTCACTGTGCATTTCACATGAAGTTTACAATGTGAGAGCTATAGAAGCCAGGTCCATCAATGCACATAAAACTGTCCGAGTCAAATTAAAATGCACGGTCATCTAAAAGTTCTGAAACTGAATACAATGTAAATTTGTGTTAACTGTCACGTAAGCAGCAATGATCACCTTCATAATCTCGTTGGTTTATACAGAAACTCGGACTCAAGACCAAGCTGAGGATTTACTAGTCCGATAAATCAACCCCAAAACTCTGTGTTAATACTGATGGACGATGTTGTGGGTCTGATGTCATCCGTTCATTAAAATATGCAATTTTGCTGCATGCAAATCATTCCGGAACAAACCCGCGTACACTTTAGACACATGCGAGTAATTGGTAACAGCCATATCAAGCACGAAATTCAAAATGGCCACATGACAGATGGTTGTGCTATTCCAGGTGGATTTACAAGTCACCAAACATATGATTTGCTCAGGAAATATAATCTACATGTCATCAAAAGAACCCTTCAGCCGACGGTAGCTGTACAGCCACGAGAAATACCGGTAAGTCTATAAAATATACACCGATGTGTGCAGGCAAATTTAAATACAGATAATTGCAGCTTTTAATGAATAGGCGATATCAGCCCCTCACCCGAAAATCAATATCATCACGGGTGAAGGGCTGATTTATCGGCCTAAGGATTTACCTAAGTAGTGTCCTCGATGTGTAGATGTAAGGCACAAAATACTGGAAGCTAACATAAAAAATAGCACGTAAGCGTGAAATCCTCCTATACAAGTGCCTGAGAATGATGATCGGTATCTTTTGGCCTAACATGAGCAATAATGATGATCTTCATGAAAAGACACAATCAACATCTTTTATTGTGAAGAAAAAAAGATGGCAATGACTGGGACATGTGCGACGATTGTCAGGGCATCTTCTAGGTGGAATCCGGACGGGAGATTAAAGAGGGATCGGTCCAAAGAGACATGGCGGCGGCTAAGTAGGCTCATAGACGGACAAAGACACATAATTATAGAAGTTTTCAACCGTGCAATGATACATACTTACAGTACGATAGGTAGGTTTGTTGTTAACTCTTTGTTACACATCTATATACGCTCAGAGTGCGGTTAGCAAAGTTTATTTTCGACTGTGCAATACATAATGTCGCATCGCATCGCGTTAAGTGTCCCGCTACATGATGCTGATCAAGTCTTCTGATTTTCCACGTCTCTAATTTGAGAACATGTGAATCAGATTGCAGCACTTTGACAAAAGAAACTTACAAGTTCTTTATTCGGCGCAAAGTGTGAATGGGGAGTTATATTTTTGTTTGTTTGGTTCTATTTTGCAATCAGGAAACAAATGTACATTAGCAAACGAAGAGAACAAAATGTCTTTACAAACTATGAAAGTGAGAGAAGTGGCATGATAAAATCACACACACACACAGTTTTTTCTTATTACAAGGTGCGCCAAATCTAACATGTTTAAGATGATCAATATTTTCTCATTCCTGCTCGCATACTTTAACATGATCTATAATTCGTGCAAAACAGATATAAAACAAAATATGCCCTAAATACTGTATGTGACAGCTGCATTAAAGGACAACTCCTAAATGCATGCATGCATGTATGTATGAATGAATGCATGTATGTATGTGTCGGCCTCTCCGGTGGCGTAAGTGGCTAGAGCGTCCGCCGCGGTATCGGAAGATCTCGGGTTCGAACCCCGTCCGAGTCCCAAAGACTTATGAAAATGTGACTAGCAGCTACCTGACTTGGTGTTCAGCATTAAAAGGTTATGTTTGGGGCTGGTATGTTGTCAGCTACATTTAGGGACAAGACCTAAGTGTATGTATGTGTGTGTATGTATGTATGTATGTATGTATGTATGTATGTATGTATGTACGTGTCGACCTCTCCGGTGGCGTAAGTGGTTAGAGCGTCCGCCTCGGTATCGGAAGATCTCGGATTCGAACACCGTCTGAGCTATACCAAAGACTTATACAAATGTTACTAGCAGCTGCCTTACTTGGCGTTCGGCATGAAGTGGTTACTTTTTCGACTGGTCGGCCTGATTTCAGTTGGTACATGATGCTACATGTCTGCGGCATGATGTCCCAGTGCTGGACATTAATATGAACTGCCACATTTCAGACATCCTAGCGATATGAGTGAAAAATTGTTAAAGCTACGTTACAAATCTAAGTAACAAACAGACAGACAATCAGACAGACACACACCGAAATACTCGTTCTCACAACTCAATAAGTGGCCGAGAACGGTGTGACTGTCTTACATAAGGTCAGAGAGAGAGACAGAGAGAAAGAGAGAGAGAGAGTACCATGGTTAGACTAACCAACAACGACTATCATCATGAAAGATCACGCAACTAAATGGTGAAGCAAGAAATGAAGAGAGGACGACGACCATATTTTCTTCGATCTTCTCGAGAAGGTAAGTCCTGGAACAAGTTTATCTAGAAAATGTAACGAAGAGATGATTGATTCTTATGTATCACTATCATTACGACGACGACGACCACCACCACCACCACCACCACCATCATCATCATCATCATCATCATCATCATCATCACTACCATAGTCACCACACTGACACAATCTCCCCTCCCCGACAGAGAGGGTTAAAATCGCTCAAGAGTGGAATTTGCTCTTTTGCCCTCATATTCAGCATACCAACAAAGTGACTGCCATAATTTTTCGAACGACGTCAGACACTTGCACTGTAAATTAAAACAAGTGAAGTACGACGTCACCGTTTGCTACTGACTTATTTGAATCAACGTTGTTCGAGTTGAAACGACAGTGTCGAATCGAAGATTAGGATCACATGCATTCTTCCATCACTCGCATCAGTTTGGCATCTCCTATTTTGCAAATATGCTGAATTAACACTTTCCAATATCATCTGGAAAATCCAAAAACAATCTTCCAACAACTTTCATATCACCAATGAAAAAGCGATGGTGCATGTGACTCAAGTTTCACTTTCTTCGGGAAGCGGACAGCGACACTACAAACTTTTATCTCTGGATCATCTCCCGACCAACAAGTGAAGCACAAAGATCGACAAAGAAAAGGACAACGATAGTGTGAAATCATGGTTGCTAGAGCTCATTCAGAGAATATACCAATACATCAGAATGGAAGCGATTATCGGTCAGCAATCGAAAATCACCCAAACCTAAACCCAAACAACGGTACGAAGGAGATGCACTTTTAGAATAAACATGGATTTTGCAAGAAAATTCAAACGCTATTAACTACTCGCCATTTCAATGTTCACCCTCAAGTCATGCCTGGAGATCTGTCTCGAGGACCGAATTTTACAGACCAAAAATATATACACATCTATAATAACCAAAATCATTTTGATCAATATCAAAGGATTTCTTGGAAAAGGCTGCTTTTGGAAAATTGTCACTTAATCTTCAACACTCAGGAGAAACATTAACATTGTGGAGAGAGATGCCATGACCATTTAGCATCTATTCCCTGTAGTCTTGAGGGAAAAAGAATGATTCCGTACTCCACCAATGCATACCAATTTGTAAGTCAGACAAAGCAACGCTGACATAAAACAAAACAATTTCAACAAAAGTGTTTGTTAATTACTGGAAGTGTCTCTAAAATGTGGACAGAATGTTCGCACCACTTCCAAAGCTTGACATATTTGTCAAGAACAGAACGATGTCCTATTTCATCATCTCATCGGTCTTGATCATAGGTGTTACATTGATCGATACGTCAACGAACAAAATAAAAAGTTGAACAAGCACAAAAAAGGAAACGGAACTATCTTGTATACCATATGTTGTTCTTTTACCTTACATGGCACATACATTCACATTCCTAAATTTCCTCTTTCCAATCGAGTTTCTAAACGTATTCAGGAACCTTTATTTTATGGATGTCAGACTTGTAGCGTGCTCCGGTTTGACGAGAAAAGATATTTCGTGGACCCAACACTCTTCTAGATTTGAACAATGGATCTTGGAAGCAACTGACAACTGGGACTGAAACTTTAGATCGATGAGGCAAATGTCACCAATGCATCAGAGTAATAACAATTTCTCATGTACGACGCCTAGTTTCTTTTGAAACATCGTACAGAAAAAAGGACTCATTCAATTTATTTGGAGAATATTATCTTTAGATCTGTAACTTCTTTGATGTGTGGTTATCAGCATCCGTTTTGTTTTGTCGAAATTAATGACCATTTCCTTGATGTTTACACCATTTGGAGAGTTCACAAAAACATTATGCAAGTTTCTATCAACAGTATTATTGGAAAAGCTAATATAATATTATCTGGTAGTGTCAGACTAATCTCAGTATTTCCTGTATGCCAATGTAGATAATTCGAAACATACGAGATAGTAATAACCCTAAACAATTATTTTAATTAGCGCATTTTTTTCAACTGATGTAACACTGGCTATGTCAACTTTTGGTTTTAGTCCTATCAAATGAGACTTAATCTAATTTAAAGAGCTGCTTCTGAGCAACCAAAGTCTGTAAATTTTCAAATAAATTATCACGATCAACTAATAATAAAAAATTCCTGTCCTAAAATGAACAAACACAGCTACCACCAGATCATCATCTTGAAGGCTTAGATCAGTTTGCAAGAAGAGTTTCACACAAATGATTTGGGCGAAACCTGACTGTCTATCGTGCAACATATTGAGTTCATCAAGCAAAATCGCCAGGTGTCTTGAGATAGTTTCCCCACAACGTTTGATTAGACGGGAATGATAGAGATGGGTCTAAAAGAATTATTTCCTCGCGGGGACTAGATTTATGAAGGCGTTTCACTTTCGCCTCATTCCATTTCTCTAAGAATTGCTTTGCTGAAATTAAAGGTACTAAGGTCTGAAAACTTTTGGTCCAATCACGTCAGCAAGCACCAGTTAATTTTGGTAATTCTAAATTTCGCAGATACTTCCGTACTTTCTGTCTATTATGTAATTAATTTCATAGAAAGTATTGTCGCGGATTCTTTCTATGAAAAGGTATGAAAATATCTTCATGATTTACAATGATTAATTGGTTCTCTATTATTATCAAGACAATAAAAAAAAACGTTATTGAACTCACTGACAATATATTCCTTATTATTGATACATACACCATTTTTTCATGAGGTGCACTAATTATTACAGCACGAGTTATGCGAACAACCTTTGCAGCTCCCAGCTCTCAATAAATTTTTCAAATTGTTTTCTGATTTCTGTTTAGTTGTTCGTTTAAAATAACCTTTTGAACCATAAAGACTTTCTTATTTATTGTAGTGTCGGGTTTCGCAGTGCTTTATGTCGATCACGTGTTTTTATCGTTTGTATGATTTCGGGTGTAAGCCAGTCTGGCGGTTTAACTTTGTGCTTTTTCAAAGGAATAAGCCTATCAATGAGATATGTAATGAGCGAGTACCAATAATCTAAGGCATCGCTAATATCATCAAACATTTGTATTATAACCCACTGAAAATACTTTAAGTCACCTTTCAACATCTTCTCAATTCAGTTTGCAAAATATATGTAAAATTGTATGGTGAGATGATTTTCGGTATAAGTATTGGTCTTGCATGTTAAAAATGCGGGATAATGGTCACTCAGGTCAATGGATGGGACATCAGTAAAATGTACATTACTCGAAGAACTGGAATGAATATGGTCAATTAGAGTTTGACTGTTTTCAATGCTTTAGCTGAACCAGTCCAAATGAGGCCATGAAGTTAAGTCAGTAATACGCCCGGATGTGGGTCAATCCTCTGGAAAAACCTAACTGATACATGTTATTTGTCACGTACTCCAAGTATGTCCTCGATTTGTTTTAAAAAGGTTGTTTACTACAACTCTCACTGATTTCTGAATCAAGGTCAGGAACATGGTCAGCATTAGATACAGTGTCTCTATAAAGTTGTTTCCATCAAAAATAATTAAAAAAATCAGTCAGAACTGAACTCTTTTCCAGTAAATAAAGTTACATTACAATAGCAAGTAAAGATTTAAAACTAACAAACAAAAAATTAAATGAAATCAAATATACGTAACTATATATATATATATATATATATATATATATATATATATATATATATATATATATATATATATATATATATATATATATATATATATATATATATATAATCTGTATGCATCTATATAAAATTGGCAATATGCTACATATTCAAATATGATTCAATTTATTTGTCCAGAATATAAGTGAAAAGTTCATTAATATAAAAACTGTTCACATATTTGTACTTTTGCATTTATGTGTTTGTATTTGACCATTCTCCCATGGTACATCACCGTTCCTGTTTTCTTTATAATATCGAACCTCAAACAATGATTTCTTTAGATCGTTATAGTTTTACACTCATTTAAGTGTCATTTCAATTTTCTTTCGTTTAAGTTTAAACTGATGCATGAAATATGATGCGTTTTGTATTTGTTGTTAAAAATGCTATTCTAAGTTGGAAGATATTGTACCTAAACCTTTTGCTTTACGTACATCTGCAGTAAAATGTGCTTGCAACGAAAAACGTGTTAATCCTCAATTCACTGTTTCATCGTGTCAAGTTTGCGAGGGGAAATCATCTGTCGTTTTCTCAGTATGTTATATATGATCAGTGATGCGTAAGTTGTGATTATGACACATCGAACGTATTCATATGTAAATACTTCTTGTAACACCTTTATTTAGACGTCTGCTAAAGTGATTTGGTACCCTGCCAAAACTGGTGCTTTGGTGTACATATGTCTATTTACTGTGTATATTTGCCACAAAGAACACTACCGTATTTTTACTTCCTCTTGGCATAGCCATCCATAAAGAAGTCACCCGTATGAGAATATTCATAAATGAACCACCTGTTGAACAAATGACAGCGGACGGGTAAGAGACTTACCTACTGTTGGAAAGTCTTGTTAAGATAGGTGTTTGGATTATAATAAAGATGTCGGATACGGGAACTATTAGACCACAACCTTGGGAGAGGAAATTCCACGAAGGATATATAGAACATAAGGATTCACAGGTAATAATTTATTATCCCCCACTCCAGTTTGTGGCAGACATTAAAAAACTACAAACAAAGGCGGTCAACACGATTTCCCTGCAATATGCTGAGTTTTGTTGTTGTTGTTATTGTTGTTGTCATCATGGCAATGAGGACGGATACTCAAAAGTGTTCTGTTTTGATGACCAAACTTTACATTGTTAAACATGCAATTTTCCTTACGAATCTTTTATTTTGCTTTTATTTCTCAAAGTGTCTCTAGATACTGAAACCACTGCAATCTGAAGAGATGGTTTGCAGACAAATGCAGTGAAAATCAGAGGCGTACCTAGTATTGCTTTTCCGTGTCACTTCTACCCATTCTTTTAGTGAGTTCCATGAAATGCGTATTTAACTCCTAATATGGATTGTACTTCTTAGTTACGGATGTTATTCCTTAAATGTGAATAAAACTACAGATTCACTGCATGCAAAATCAAAGTGGTAGCCATGGGAATATAATCTATCTGGTATATGAGTACGTAAAGACGTCAGTTTTATTTATATTCGCCACTTTTATAATATACAAGTAAGATTCATGACATAAACGTATGGGAAAAGTAAAAATTGCCCATAAAATATTAGCGGAACTAATGTTTCCAAATTCATCGTATTTGAACAGATCGAATAAACAAGATTCTTCTTATCAAATGCAAACAGGTATGCGCTCAGTGATTTTTTTCCCTCTCAGTATGACACAAATGAGATCGCATAAAGTCTGCCCAGGTCGCAATTTGCTAAAGATTACCAAATATCTCGTATGCCTATGGTCGACTTTATCATTTTCTTTCTTTTTCGAGACTGTTACTGAGATTATTAAAATTATATACATTTTTTTCGTTATTTAATAACAAATTGAAGTGGTAACCACGTGATCTTCCAAAGTTTATAACGCTGCGATACACCGAGGTCAGTAGTAATGCCAATTCACGATGCCATGTTGTTGTAATGATCATGCCATTTCGAGCTGCGCACAAAAAGCTAGTTTTACAAAAGACGACAACCTATCCTGGCGTTTATTTCCTATAGACTTAATTAAACTTTATTACATACACATGTAATCTTGAATACTTTATATGGCGTTCGATACAGCTTTCAATCAGTATTTCTGTATCACACCCAGAGACGAACTATTTACGTTCTTCTTTGACGTAGCGCGTGGATATTTTTAGATGTAGTAAATCGAACTTCTCTCAATCCTAATTCGTATTGAATTGCATTTCCGCCTACTCAGAACAATACACTTATGAAGTTTTTTGTATTTATCAAGCACCCTATTTCTGTACCAATGACCTTTATCGAGCCTGTATTTACTGAAATGTGAAAGAGAACCGGTTTTGCATACTCAAGTCGGTTGGTTATATTAGCCTGTATTCATAGATAGCTGCAATGTGCAACGATTATAGCTAGTGTGAAGTTCTTCAGATGCTTTGTCCCAATCAGCACCAGTGCCAGTTATCATTTAGACAACTATTTCAGTCGCAATTTTTTACAAGAGAAAAATGATCGGTATCATTATCATGAAAAAATATACTATACCTAGCATTATATTTTTTTAAAGCAATCTTTTATGCCAAATACTGTCATATAGACATTGAAGAATGCTGTTCTTTCGAAGACTGGCACCAGTCAAAATTGTTTTAGGCCAACCAATCTTGTGCAAAGTGTTGTGAGAATATGTATGTATGTATGTATGTATGTATGTATGTGTATAGATGGATGGATGGATGGATGGATGCATGCATGCATGCATGTGATAGCGTTGTATGGCAACTCAGCACACTAGTGGCTACATGATGCCAACTAACGGTAAAGCAATACACATATAAAAGACGATTGCACATGAATTTAGGAAGCCTTTCAAATAAATGTAGACATGAAGTAGAAGAAAATATAAAGCGTAAAGATGCTAAAATGCTGTAAAATGTACATAGAAAGGTAAAGGTACCGATAATAGACTCGAAAATTTCCCAAATGTGTCCAGCAATTCAAACAAAGAAGACAATCGGACAATCAAAGTACTTTGTGTCCATATGTTTATATTCAAAGTATCGCTTTTTCGTGTTATCAGACTATTTGTCAAGGCAAGGTTGTACGCTGAGACTAAACATGTCATTCAAGCTATGTCATGTATTGAAGTCGTAGCTAATATTCTGTAGTCACTGAGGTCTTGCTTGATGTATACCAATAATCTTTAGTCATCGAGGTCTTACTTTAAGTATTCCAATATTCTTTAGCCTTGAGGTCTTACTTGATGTATGCCAATATTCTGTAGTCTTTGGGGTTTTTTTTTTTGAAGTATGCCAATATTCTTTAGTCACTGAGGTCTTACTTGATGTATGCCAATATTCTTTTAAGTTTATAGATTTACAGGACAAAGCTTGATTGGAAGTGTGATGATATATAAATACCGAGACTGTTTGTTACGCGAAAAGTTTGTGAACTTGGTTGCATGATACATTATATTGTCGCAAAGGCAATAATCGAACATTCTACGAATGTAGGGGAGCTCGACGAGAGCCAGGATGTGGGGTCATTGTTTCTGTTTATCTTTATAGTTATATAATAGATACGGACATGTTTTATTTCTTGGTTGAAACGCCTTGTACCGCTAGAACTAATGCTCGAGTTCAAATAGAATATTTATAGTAATACTGAACAACGTTGATTCGAACTATCGATTTCTCCCCCAGTTGATTCACTCTGCCGAGTGGTGGTTTGAACCATCAAGAAGCGGTTTGTAACATGCTAACGATATGTCACTTACTACTGATGGTTCAGAAAAATCTCTTATGTCTGTTTTACATATTTTATATCAATATTCCAAATTTTCTGGCCTTAATATAAATACTGAAAACCAAAAATGTTTTAGATCGGAAATAAAACTGATATTAATGAGAAATATTATCCAGAATATTATCTTAATTAGGGATGTACCGAGTTTGTTATCTTAGGTGTAAAGCGTTCAACTAGCTTTGAAAAAATTATCTCCTAATGATTCGCCTAAATTTGATTAAATTAAGATTAAATTAAAAACTGTTAATTCAATGGAATAAAAGCTGTTTAACTTCTCTTTTTGAAAGAAAGCAGTAATAACATTTTTGGTTATCTCCAAAATGAATTATCTGTTATTTTTATTACCGAATCGGTCTTACATGGATCGAAGTGAACTAAATACACTCTTTCACATGTTTTTCTGGCATGGGTAAAAAAAACAAACAAACAAACAACAGAATTAGACGAAATATTGCTGTAATGGGGAATTAAATAGGATTAATACATCTAACTTTGTGACTGCTTTGTACCTTACACGGCATAGGGAAATGTTGTCTGGGTAGTCTGAATTAAAAAGTCTGTTACAATATTCAGTATAAAATATTTATTAATTTCTTTTTGTTGGAATCACTGTTATTTACTCATTACTAAGGATCTCAATGCATTTTTATAGAGTTTGTAAAGCATTATTAAAACAAACTAGGAAATCGAACAGCTGAAAACGTTTCAGAAATACATATGGTCTAATGCTTATATTATGCTAGACGGAAAAGTGTATTATAAATATGGTTTAAGAAAGGCGTTACATATGCAAATGATTTTGTAATTGAGGATTGTTACCTGGATACATTTTGATAATTGTAAAAAGATTTGTTCTTTTCGTATTCATTTAGTAGATTTTTAACTAAAAAGCCATACAAATTTTCAAGCTGACTGAAAAATTGAATTTGCCGTTTGGACAATGGAACTTGCCTAAAAATGGTCAGGTAGAAAATGGTTTGGAAATAGCTAGATTTTTGAGAGAGAGAGAGTCAGACAGACAGACATACAGACATCAGAGTTTAAACAACCAATAACAGTTTCTTTTTTATTTTAATCATGTTTTGATACACTCCTTATCTTTCCATTTAGTTAAGAATAATGAAAGCTAGACTGTTGATTAATTTATACTCGTAACTGAAAGATTTTTGAACAAATATTGTTACGAGTCTCTGCTCTTAAAATAAGTAACAGAAAAGAGTGAAGACTACAAGCTTTGTAAAATTTAACAAATAATTTATTTTCCTAAAATACAAAATGAAAAATGAGAAAAAAAGAATATGCGGTATTGCGAATTAAATCCCTAAATAATCAAAGAATTATAACACAAGTCCTAGTAATAAAACGTTCTGAATAAAACTCAGTTCAAGTCCCGAAGAGATCCAAAATTGAAGGTGATGACGTGTCTTTTATGGTCAGCGAAGTGATGATGTGTCAACAGTCTCTTGTTGAATCACAAAAATATTATTCCATGTTTAAATTTAGTATAAATTCCAATGAATGTCTTTATCTAAGAATTTTGTTAGAGCACTTTTGTATTTCCAGAGAAAGCAATCACTTGAATTCAGAAATTTGAAGAAAATAAAATTCAGCCCAACTGGTCACAACATAATACAACTTAAAGTGCTAGATGTTAAAGCACAACTGGTAAAATCTTCACAGTCAAAGATAATTGAGTTCTCTGCTTGGCCACAGATAACATTATCATTTTCTAAAAACAACCATTACCTAATGGAAAATAACCTTCTAGAATGGTCTAATGAGCCTTATTTACTTACAACACAATGACTTATACAATTCCCGTGGGAATCTCCAAAACCCTGACCCCGATCAAAATATTTACAACATCTTGTTTACCTGAATGTGTGTGTGTGTGTGTGTGTGTGATTTAGATTTTTAACGTAGCTTTAAAAAAAAAATTCAGTCATATCGCTACGATGTCTGCAGTGTGGCAGTTTATAGTGATGTCTAGCACTGAGGCATCATGCCACAGATATGTAGCATGATGTCCCACCCAGTCACATTATTCTGACACCAGGCCGACCAGTCCTAACACTAACCTTTTAATGCTAAGTGCCAAGCGAGGTAGCTGTTAGTACCATTTTTATAAGTCTTTGGTATGACTCTGCCGGGATCGAACCAACGACTTTCCGCACCAGAGGCGGACGCTCTAACCAGTAGGCTACCAGAGTTGTCTGTTTACCTCACTAAGAATTTGGTTAATATAGAATAATGAAGCTATTTTTAGTTGTTTACATAAATGAAATTTTTAAAAAAATGCAATCAGTTCAAGCAGAAATGAACTCACATTTGGACAAATTCAAGTCCAGAAAACAATGTTACACTACAATAACATGTAATGAAATTTAAAAAAAAACGTTAAAACTAACAAGCAGTTAAATTAAATATACATAACAGTATTTTATCAATGTACTTCACAATTAACAGTTGGTCATCTTGAAATCACCGACCTGCATCAAAATATTTGACAGGCAGACTTCTGAGATTGAGAATACATATTTTTATCCATTTAAATGTTTACGAAGAAGTATTTGCGTATCAGTCGCCTGTTAACTACTACATAAACAAGAGAACGCCACGTGCGGCTGCTGCATTTTCGGTTTATTGTTTATGCTCTGAATGAAATTCCTGATGGTTAATCGTTAGTGACGAGTGCCTTTTATTTCTAAACACATCTTTTAAAAACGGCTACATTGCATCAAAACAGTCTTCAGAATCGGCCAGTTAACAAACTGCCCGAGGCTAAGTAAAGGACCTGGAACTCGACTAATCCCTGATGCGTAAAATGTTACGATTAAAATATAACTGATAAGTTATAATATAAATATTTATTCCTTTTATTTTCTCTTCGTCTTTCTTTCATTACATTATTAATTAACCTTTATCTTTCATCTCACAGTGATACAAACTAATTGATTAGAACCGCCAACGTTGCTTGTTCTAACGAAAAGTGGTAGAAAAACTGTTACAACATTTAATGTATCAGCTGTATATTTCACATTTTTCATGTCATTAAAACGTCGGGCATAAATGAAACATAACTGCTGCTACTACTCGAGCACACACGAAAGTCGATCAATGTGAACCACTACTCGAACATACACGAAAATCGATCAATGTGAACCTCTACTCGAACACACACGAAAATCAATCAATGTGAACCAAGTTAAACCATCTGAGCACGACAAGCACATTATGAGCATCATATTTAGATATCTAGGAATTAATATATACAATGCATACGCATTATTATAGACAAATGTGAAAATGCGGTTATCTACCCTGTCCGCTAGAGCGCGCCGCTGCATACTTTGAATTTCCGGTAAGTAAATGGAATCAGGTCACACAATGAGTACTTCCAGTTCAGTACCAATGTAGTTCTACTCTACTGTTAGAACTTTTTTCCTCTCTCATTTTGTGGTGACAGAAGTGTTATATTTATGCATTTTTGGTAGGGATTTAAAGGTAATTGTTTATTCTTGAGAATATGAGCTCAGGGTGCGGTGTTCCTTTGTGTATTTCGGAGACAGTGCACAGTGAGTAATAAGGCCTTGGTGATGATCCGGAAGTGAAATATGTGTTCTGTTTACATGATGCTCTGTCATCTTTGAACGTATTTTAGATTAACATATGATTTGTATTGATGGTAACACAGTGGAAAGGTCAGTATTGAGAAACAAATGTAGAGAACATATAGTAAAATTAATTGTGTTCTATGTCCAAATAGCGCGAGCAATTGACTAAAGCTGTCTTTGCTTGTGATGATTCACACATATAAGTGCATGTGCTCACATGCATGTGTGTTGGAATAAAGTTTTTAGTTATCTTTGATGCACATGTTTTACGCAGAATCTTATTTTTCATTATTGGTTTGCTGGTGTTTATTTGTTTAAATTGTATACAAGTGGATTAGTAGCCCTCTAGTCTGTCATTGGATGGTTAAGGTGAACTAGTTATATATGTGTAGATGGAAACATTTTATTTAATCAACGAAGCCAGCAAATTCAGCAACTCGATCAATGGTAACATCATATATCAGATAATAATGGTAACTGTACGCTTAACAACCAGTTTAATTTCTTTCATTTATTATGTAATTCATTTAAAGATATGAAACGCTACATCTGCATTATTCAATAGAGAGAAGACTTCGACTGCACTATGCATTTATTCAGGTGATATTTGTGTGTGTGTCTGTGTGTGTGCATAAAATAATCATTCTTAATTTTAATCGTCAGTGAAATTTATACAATTCCGTGTGTGTGTGTATATATATATATATATATATATATATATATATATATATATATATATATATATATATATATATATATATATATAAAATCTATTATAAATGTACAATATATTAGCGGTTATATTGCCTATAATTCATTAAATCAGATCTTAAGATAAATGATTGGTATACCAAATTACTCAGATATTTCTCATATTATAACAAGACTGTTCATTTAATAATTCGATAATTTTGTTCATATTTGGCCTAACCCAAAAATGTCTATCTATGCATTTAACTAATCGATACAGAGAACAACTTTCACAGTCGATATCAAATTCAGTCTTCGAGTACATTATAAAGGACACATTGTGCGTTCAGTAGGAGTTGGATGAGGTCTATTCTGCATGACAACTTCAATTTGCAAATTATGTGAAGATGTTCTTAATTTTAAAATAGCATTTTGAAACTTTTTTTGTTGCAACGAAATGTTTTTTCTCCGAACTGGAGACAATTAAAAAAAAAAAAAATAAATAAACTAGGTCTTCAAATTCCCCTATTCTTGAATGCCACTTTGTAACACATTTTGACATATTTAGAAGCCGAGACCTCTCCCTTTCTGCCTCAATGAAGTATAGTATTTAAACTGATAATTATCCATTGTATTTAGGTCACGAGTGACATTAAGTAGATAACGTATTGACCTGTTACTAACTCGCTTTATCTTGATTCGTCTACGGTTTTAGATAATGTAGCTTTAATACTTGTAGATGAAATGGCTTAGCCACTTTAATGAGAAACATTTTATACAAGGACTGTCTGAACCTACATATGCTAAAAAGCTTGAATAAAAATGGCAAAAAAATTTATAGACGTGTTTTTATTATTCGCTTTTAGTGTTTGTTTTTGTTTATTTTGCTGTTTAAGTGCAATAACACAGATATCATAAAGAAACAGATCTCAAAGTGTGGTAAAAAAAATGTTGTAGGTTGACGGAAGCCATTTTCTGGAGTCAAGTTTTTATATAAATATACGCGAGTCTATATAACGACAGAATTAGGGGACATTTACTTGAAATTAGTAGGTCAAATATATAAAATGCCAAAGAGTCAGCACTTTTAGCATACTCTTGAAGTATGCCATCTGTTCAACGCAAAGAGGTGTGAAAATAACATACTGTATAGATTCCGGGCTACCCTGAATGATCAATCGTAGATTCTCGAGTGTGCCAAAAGAACTATACCTGTTTATGTAAATTTATAATGATGCAAGGGCATCATTATCATTTAACATCTTGTGGACGTGATCTAACCCATTCGCTAACCAGAGGGGAGTCCGTAGGCATTAGACGAAATCGAGTAGAATGAATATAACTCAATCTAGAAACTGTGACGCGAACATAGAAGTAGATCATCACCATCCCGTTCTATCCGATCGTTTTGGCCGGGTAGTGTGTTGATGACTTAACTCTAAATATAGTAGTATTGACTTCCAGTTCTAACCTGTGTCGAAACTAATTTAGAATTTGTATAATTTTGCTGGATTAATTGTGGGATAGGAACCAGAACATGTCAAACTAGAGTCCCAGTTTCCTCTGACCCTAGCTACGATGTCGTAGCCTCAATTTGATTTTGTTGTGGTTGAGGCTACGAACTGATCCCATATCATGTAATGGAGCAAAATAAATCATCAGAAAAACAAACAGTGTAGAAATCTACTACATAAGTATAACATGCTGTGAAAGAAGTTTGGCTATTTTGAATTTATTAAGCCCTTAAACGATAAAATAAATTGGCATGGTTACACTAACCTCACCGTAACCGCCATAACAGATAACGCGTGACTCTCGCCGTGACCCCTGTTCTACGTAAGACTTGCCAGACCATATTGGATATTCTGCCCTATGTTAGTATCGATCAAGTGGCGAATAAGGTGGAATTTCAAAGTTGCCGATAAACCGTATTTACTTTAATGCGCAGAATTTCTGACTCTGACCGCGCTAAATTTTTACTACGATTTGTTAACGTTTCCAAATAAGGTCTCAATGTCCTTATATGACACACAAACAAACGAGGCTGAGAACGGAAGTAATCATTATTTGAACTAATATCGCGGACGATCTAAACGAAAATATCGGATACAAAATGTAAACGAGAATTTACAACTATGTCTACAATGATTTTCTATACTTCCGGTATTAAATAAGAGGGCTACTCAATATTTTGGATTATATGCAAGGAATATGTTCAAATTGTTGATATTAGGCTAAAAGAGCGCCGGGTGTGAATCACACCCGGCTTGCTCCATTGACACGTATATGCTCGTGTTAGTACCTGTCCACGCGGTAGAAGTAAGGGTACTAATATTAGTACTACTCTGACCCTTGCCACCCAATTTATGATATTTGCACATTTATGTTGGGGTATAATCCACTGCCTATCGAAAAGTTGGAATTCGTCGACACCTTATGCAGCAGTTTTCTAGTCGGCCTAGCAAACTTGAACTACTTTTCATCGAGATATATCTGCATGAAATCGATAGGAATACGATTTATTTTCTCAGAAATTGTGACCTGGATCTCGCCATTTGCACTCATATTTACATAACTCCACAAATATCGCAACCTACATGAAACGGACATCAGAAGTCATAGAGTCACGTGATATCAACAATAAATCATGTATAATGTTGCTGTAGGAAAACAAATAGAACATATAAATGAAAGTCACGCAATCTTTATACAAAAATGAAGGAACACGAACTTCTAAAATTATTTATTTTGAAAACAACGACCGGAAATCTGAAAATGTTGCAGCAACTTGAAGAAAACCAGATTCACAAAGCAGAGAGCACATGCCAATACGGTAGTCACGTGATACCCAAAAAACAAAACAAAACAACAAACATTGCTGACACGTGCTCAGTACTTGTTGAAAATGATCTCTCCACCCTAATGCGATACCGACAGGTTTCTGGTCGTTGTTCTCAAAATAAATATGTTGAGAATTAACTGTGCATTATATTTATTTACAATATTAAGTGTCTTCTATATAATATTTCCAAATTCTATGTACAACTTTGGAAATTTATGGGCGATATCACGTGACTCTTTGGCCTCTGATGTCATTAACATGTAGGTTGCGAGAGCTGTGTAGTCATGTGACTCGGAATGCAAATGGCGAGATCCAGGTCAAATTTCAGCAACACAGTAGTATCGTCTCGTCCGCTAGTCGATGAAAGACATGACGAATGCTATACTCGCAAATTTTGAGAAAATAAATAATATTCCTATCGATTTCATGCATGTATATTTCGATGAAAAGTCGTTCAAGCTTGCTAGGCCGGCTAGAACGCGTTACCCTATGCCGACACCAAATGGTGTCGGAGAATTCCAACTTTTCGATAAACAGTGGGTTCTGACCCTACGCCCCAACATAAAGGTGCAAATATAATTAAAAAAATGGGATGGCAAGGGTCAGAGGAAACACGGACTAGCCAAATTATGGAATCTTTTATCCAAGGTCAGGTGACAAACATTATAAGCGTTTTACCGTGTCACTGGTGCAATACAGTTGTTAAAAAGTAACGCGTATTGTTAATATTCTAGCTTCAGCTATTCGTATCCACATTGCAGTTAATTTTTTCAGGATAGCTTATAGACAACTGGAATCATCAATAATCGATTCTTGGAATGTTTATAGCAATGTTAAGCATTACTCACCTACAGATGTACGCCCCCCACCTGAGCTCTCGTGGATGCCTCATATTTGCTCGTGTACAACGTGCATCCATCTAGCTGAACACCCTAAACTCGGCTCTACCATCGCATGCACGAAGAGGCAGATCTGCTGGTTCTAATTTGTTTATTTTATTAATGATTTTAATCAAACTATGTAGACCCAGAACTGACGGTGAATCATGCTAAGGTAGATCTAGATCTGCTCCGTTTCCACTTATGTGAACTTTATACACAGATAAAGGAGGATACTCATTTTAGAACTTGTTTGGTGTATCTACAGCCTTACACTGACCAAAAATATCTCCAAATAGGATAATACTTAGGTAATTTTCGAAATAGTAGAGTGGTAAGTTCTTGAAATACATAGAGAGTAGATACGCCGCTCCTTGATTCAGAATTCCTAATAACTTACATATTACACATTAACTTACCTGCCCGTATCCTTTTGGTATAGATATTTAGACATTTATGTTGGTGTGTGAAGTCGAGCGTATTCCCTATCGAAAACATCGAATGTGTCGAAACAACGTGTTGTAGCATGGGATAAAACATGGAAATCACGTGGTATCGACATCGGATAGACTACGGTTATGTTAAGCATTTTGTAACGACAGGTGTGTGTAAGTTTCCCGCCTCAGCTCTTATGGATTCTCCCAACGTCCCCTATTTGCTCATGTACAAAACGTGCATTCAACTACACGAACGCCGCAGACTCGATCTACCATCGCATGCACGAAGAATAGGCAGGGCAGATCAATTTTAATCAAACAATGTAGACCAATATCTGAAGACGAATTATGCGAAGGTAGATCTAATTCTCCGTGCGCATTTGGGCGAGCTTTATAAACATATTTAGGAGGACATTGATTTTAGAACTTGTTTGATCTATCTAAAGTCATACATTTACCATAAATATCGCCAAAGAGGATAATACTTAAGTAATCTTCGAAGAGTGATAAGTTCTTGAAATACGTAGAGAGTAGAAACGCCGCTCCTTAATTCAGAATTCTAATTACTGTACAAAATAAACTTATATTAACTTACCTGTTCACATTTTATCGTAAGCTACTGTCATGTTTTCCGAGGCAATGAAAGCCTTGATGTTGAAAAACGGGGGTAATCCGAGTTTTCTCTGACCTTTCCTACCTTGTTTTAGATATTTGTGTATTTATGTTGGTGTATTAGGTCAGAGAGTATACTCTATAGAAAACACTGAAATCAGTGAAACCAAATCGTAGTAGCATGTGATAAAACACAGAATTCATCGAAATTCCAACTTAAATGTCCAAAAATCTAAAACAGGTAATCGGAACATCGCTCGTTCATTTCCGTTAACTGTAGAAATAACCCTAAATGTTGGTTTATTGAAATAAACATAATTTTATTTCATAATTCGCATCCAGCGGAGTGCACTCCATATTGTCTTCGTCCTTCGAGTTCTACGATGACCACGAGATCTCTCATTGGTTTGGTTTCTGGGAGTACGTGATCGGCTGAACAGGTCAAATTGTGCTTTGATCTGTCTGTAGCCCACTGGACAGATGATACCTCTTGGGTTTGCTTGTTCAACAGAGGAGGTGCTGCAGTTCTGAGATTTATTATGCTCACGCTTCTGTACTGCCTCTGCAATTGTCATCCATTCAAAATCTGTAGCTCCAGCATGGATGAGACTCCGCCAGGTGGAGCGATCATGTGAGAGATCTTCACGAGACACAGGGCCAATGCTTAAGTGTTGCATGGATGGCTTGAGGGAATCTTTAAAGCGTTTCTTCTGACCAGCATGAGATCACTCTACCTCTTTCAGCTCGCCATCGAAAGCCTTCTTTAGTAGTTTCTCTTCCGAGATCCCGGAGAAATGACATGCCCATCTCAACTGTGATTTTAACAGCAGAGTGTGGATACTTGAAATACATGTACGCGTGAGAACCTTGGTGTCTGGGACCCTGTCCTGCCATCTTATCCTCATCAATTTCCTCGGGCAGCCCATGTGAAAATGGTGCATCTTATTGGCATGGAGTCTGTACATCGTCTAGATTTCAGAAGCATACAGTAGAGTCAGTATTACACTGGCTTTGTAGACCTTAAGTTTTGTTATACCATACCATTGCGCCCAGATACATTTGCACAGTCTTACAAATGTCTCACTTGCTTTAGCAATTCTGGCGTGGGTTACATCATCGATGTGGACTGCACGTGGCAGTGTGCTGCCGAGATAGGTTGACTTGTCTAGTGCCATGATGGTTTGGCCATTTACTACGATGGTAGGCTCTACTTTAGGCTTTCTTGATGAAGGTTGGTGGATCGACTGTCTGTTTGATGATGGTTTGGCCATTTACTACGATGGTATGCTCTAGGTAAAGCTTTCTTGATGCAGATTAGTGGACCACCTGTCTGATACTGATTGTGAGACCAACATGATCAAAGGTTGAAGAGAGATGGTACATATTGTGTTGCATATCAGACAGATTTGTCATTCGGGAACAATCGTAAGCAAATATGAGATCACGAAGAGTCAATGCCTGCAACTTCGTCATCTCCGGTAGTCTAATAAGATTTAAGTACTTACCATTTGTCCGGTATCTAATGTCGATCTTAGTCTCATGGTCACGGAAGGCATCAGTAAACAAGGAAGTGAACATCATCCTGAAGAGAGTTGGGCCCAACACATAGCCTTGTTTGACTCTATTGGTGACAGTGTAATGTTCAGATTACTCTCCGTCGTGCACGACACTAGTGAGCATGCCATCATGGAATTGCCGAACAATCACGACGAATTTTCTGGGCATCCAAATTTTGCCATCATCTTCCAAAGGCATGCACGGCTGACTATACCAATGGCTTTTGTCAGGTCGATAAATGTCGTGTACAGGTCGAAATTCTGTTTCTGACATTTCTTCTCTAGTTGACGAGCTGCAAACATCTTGTCTTTGGTCCTTCGTTCTTTCCTGAAGCCACACTGACTCCCTGGCAGGAGTCCTTGCTCGATGATATGCACAGGATAATTCAGCAGAATTTTGGCGAGGATTTCGCCGGCTGTTGACAGCAAAGAGATGCCTACTTGGATGTGGCAGTAATGTACGTTGCCTTTCCGCTTATAAAAGTTGACGATAGATGCATCCTTGTACTTCTGTGGTATAGTTCCTTTATAGTTCTGGACCATATGTTTCACACTAGTTAATCAAAACTTACCGGCGACGATACTAACACCCTGGCGACGATATTTCGATGCGCTGGCAACAATATATATGGCGAAAGGAAGAGTCATGAACAGTTCGTGACCAGTTTCTTTGCTTGATACATATAATAAGAATTATGCTTCTACTTGTAATTGTCATTTAGAGTTCCTAAAAGATTAAACTAAATATTTAGATGAGGTGACTCAGTGGTTAGCGTGCTGGACTCGTGATTGAAGGTTGCGGGTTTGGATCCGCTAGTCCTACCATCCAATGAGTCTGGGACGACTATCGAGGTGTGTCCCAGGGCGAAGAAATTTACTCCAATTACCCTGGCACTAAATAACTTATCTGTGTTTCTGTGCCGTAAAACACTAACGCAATAACAACAAACGTCAGCTAAATAGATTACCTGACCAATGACCTAATTCTCCTGCCTCCTGCCAAGTTTTCTTTTTAAAATTTTTATCTTACAAAGTAGTGATATGATCGAATTTAGGGTTATATATATATATATATATATATATATATATATATATATATATATATATATATATATATATATATATATATATATATATATAGATATATATATATAGATATATATATATATATAGAGAGAGAGAGAGAGAGAGAGTGTGTGTGTGGGTGTGTTCGTGCAAAGTACACGATAAGACAGATTTACAGGTCTGCCATTCAGTTTAAATGTATCATCATCTGGACAGATTTACCGGTCTGCCATTCAAATTAACGTTAATGTTGTCGAGACAGATTTACAGGACTGCCATTCAAATTTACTTTATTGTTACCGAGACAGATTTACTGGCCTGCCATTCAAATATACTTTATTGTTACCGAGACAGATTTACCGGTATGCCATTCAAATTTACTTTATTGTTATGGAGACAGATTTACCGGTCTACCATTCAAATTAACTTTATTGTTATTGAGACAGATTTACCGGTCTACCATTCAAATTAACTTTATTGTTATCAACTTTATTGTTATCGAGACAGATTTACCGGTCTACTATTCACATTAACTTTATTGTTATCAAGACAGATTTACTGGTCTACCATCCAAATTAGCTTTATTGTTATCGATACTGATTTACCGGTCTACCATCCAAATTAACTTTATTGTTATCGATACAGATTTACCGGTCTACCATTCAAACTAACTTTGTTGTTATCGAGACAGATTTACCGGTCTACCATTCAAATTAACGTTAATGTTATCGAGACAGATTTACAGGACTGCCATTCAAATTTACTTTATTATTACGTAGACAGATTTACTGGCCTGCCATTCAAATTTACTTTATTGTTATCGAGACAGATTTACCGGTCTGCCTTTCAAATTTACTTTATTGTTATCGAGACAGATTTACCGGTCTACCATTCAAATTAACTTTATTGCTATCGAGAAAGATTTACCGGTCTACCATTCAAATTAACTTTATTGTTATGGAGACAGATTTACCGGTCAACCATTCAAATTAACTTGATTGTTATCGATATTGATTTACAGGTCTACCATTCAAATTAACTTTATTGTTATCGAGACAGATTTACTGGTCTACCATCCAAATTAGCTTTATTGTTATCGATACTGATTTACCGGTCTACCATCCAAATTAACTTTATTGTTATCGATACAGATTTACCGGTCTACCATTCAAACTAACTTTGTTGTTATCGAGACAGATGTACCGGTCTACCATTCAAATTAACGTTAATGTTATCGAGACAGATTTACAGGACTGCCATTCAAATTTACTTTATTATTACGTAGACAGATTTACTGGCCTGCCATTCAAATTTACTTTATTGTTATCGAGACAGATTTACCGGTCTGCCTTTCAAATTTACTTTATTGTTATCGAGACAGATTTACCGGTCTACCATTCAAATTAACTTTATTGCTATCGAGAAAGATTTACCGGTCTACCATCCAAATTAACTTTATTGTTATCGAAACAGATTTACCGGTCTACCATTCAAATTAACTTCATTGTTATGGAGACAGATTTACCGGTCTACCATTCAAATTAACGTTAATGTTATGGAGACAGATTTACCGGTCGACCATTCAAATTAACTTTATTGTTATGGAGACAGATTTACCGGTCAACCATTCAAATTAACTTGATTGTTATCGATATTGATTTACAGGTCTACCATTCAAATTAACTTTATTGCTATCGAGACAGATTTACCGGTAAACCATTCAAATTTACTTTATTGTTATGAAGACAGATTTACCGGTCTGCTTTCAGATTTACTTTATTGTTATCGAGACAGATTTACCGGTCTACCATTCAACCATTCACATTAACTTTATTGTTATCGAGACAGATTTACCGGTCTGCCATTCACATTAACTTTATTGTTATCGAGACAGATTTACCGGTCTGCCATTCAAATTTACTTTATTGTTATCGAGACAGATTTACCGGTCTACCATTCACATTAACTTTATTGTTATCGAGACAGATTTACGGGTCTACCATTCACATTAACTTTATTGTTATCGAGACAGATTTACCGGTCTACCATTCACATTAACTTTATTGCTATCGAGACAGATTTACCGGTCTATCATTCAAATTAACTTTATTGTTATGGAGACAGATTTACCGGTCTGCCATTCAAATTAACTTTATTGTTATCGAGACAGATTTACCGGTCAACACGCTGTACGTAAACAGATACTGATCACTATGTAACATATTTACATTTTTTTTTAAAAAAACAACCTGAAACATCAATCAGATTCAGCGTGTATAATGAATATGTTCTTAAGACTATCTTTCTTTTGTGTTACACAGAAAGTGAAGTTGCCACAAAAGAATATAACCTGACCACATGTACGTTTTTGTTTTCGCCTGCCAGAGATTTTTCATCAGAGTTGCGGATTGCAGATCGAGAATGCAAAAGTGCTGATTTGTTTCATGTTAATTATTTACATCGTTACGATGACCATGCGTTTTTAAATTCTGTATTTACTGGTTAATTTCAAATTGTTTGTTTTGAAATATTGCACGCCCAGTTAACATATCACCGAAAATTTCATGAAAATTATGACTACCTCGGTTCTTTTAGTGTTACTCATACAGATTGATTTCTTTCATATTCGGATTTTATTAAGTGCTGATAAAGGTACATTTTTTTTTCTTTCTCCAAATCTGTGACGACGAAATTGAAGTGTTATGGTTACAGATCCATTTAACTGATCTCTGAACTTTCCGTTAATGTGTCAAGCATATCTAATAAATTACCAAACCCAGCAATGAGCAATAAGACTAAATATTGCTAACTAGATAGAACCACTGGGACATTTCAGTGTTCGTTATAATTTGAAATATATAATAACTTTATATTCCAATATCTTGAAAGTTATAATTTAATTTTTGTCAAATCATGAATTTTGATTTAAATTGGTGCAAACTAAAACTCGGCACTGTTATATTTTAAAAATCTGCCAAAGACAGCAGTGCATACTCGTATTCAAAATACCAGTTTGTACAGGCGGGTTAGACTCGAGATGATTAAGTCCATAAATTTCGAAATAACATTTCATGACAAATATATATATAATAAAAGCGAAAACCTTGTGCAGACTTGTTAGTACAATTATGAACAAATAATCCGAGATGTCAGTTTATACACCAGGAGGCCAATTTATACAGACTCATGTAAAGATCACGCACTAATATTTTCAAACACATTAAACATTGATGTGCCCAAGGGAGACACCTTGATGTCAAATTGTGAATTATTTTATTGTTAAAAAATTACAGCGTTCTTATGAAAATTAAAAAAAACAGGTATCCAATTGGAATAGTATTTTTAAAAATTTGCTTAAATAGTGTATATACTGGACTTGAAATTCAGGACGTCTAACCATACTTTACCTGTTGATACTGGTCGATGAGATAAAATTCCAGAAGAAAGAAAATGTGTCAAATGTCAGAATAATGTTTTCGGTGACGATTTCCATTACCTCCCCGAGTGTGAATTTTTGTAGCAAGGTTAAACTGTATTTGGTAAGGAAATTTTATTACATTCTGAAATATCAAAATGTAATGACAATTACAACTTAGATAATAGTGAAAAGCTGTATCATATTTGTTAGAAAAATTATGAGCGAACTGAAATTGAATATATATCTTGATATATACGTATGCTGATTTCACATTTTAATCGAATGACGTCCGTTTTATATATTAACTGAAACATATGAAGATTTTCCTTTAGAGTATGGATATTAGTTTGGTACATACTTACATAAAGTACATATCATATATGGCAATATAGTTGGTATTGACGTACCAAAAAACCCTATTATTTGAAGGTCAATTCAATACCAACTAGTTGCAATAATATCATCGAAGTTCAAACCAATGAGGCACAAAATTTAGAATATTCAAATAATACTTCCATTAGACGTAGTCATTTAAAATTTTGTAAATTAAACGCTTGCCTTTTTGTTTATTGTTTGGCTTTTTGTCTCTGTTTTGTAATTTCTTTTGACAAAGATACTTTTGCACCGTTCGTTGTCAGATTTCTTTTGCATTTGTCTTAATCTATCCTTACCTATTACCCGCTCCCTCTATTTCTCTCTCTGTGAAATATATCCGGTATTAATATAGGAAAAGAAAATTTTCTTTTTATTATATCCTAAACATGCTCCGAAATCGAAGTTTAAAAGACTAAACTCACTCTTATTTTGCACAACATGATCATCCCCACCCTCTTTTCGTAAATTTACCTCACTTTCATAGGCTGATCATATGAATATAGGTGACTTAGAAAGGGGTAGGAATGGGTTGACCTAATCTGTCGCAGAAAATTACATTTGTTAAACTATTTGGTCCTATCTGAAAACAATGCAAGTCCGATTCAGCTGCTCTGGTTTGTCGTTGTTGTTAATGGAAGTAAGGGGAAATAATTTCAGAGACACATGAACGGCGTCTGGTCAAATTTCTTTAATTTCCATGTCTGAAATGTAAGGCAGTTTCTATTCATTTGTTCTAGCTCACAAAGTACTCGTTTTTACTGCTACATTTGCAGCTTTGTAGGCACAAACAATAAGCGTCGCATGACGTTTTGGGACAATCTTATATTTTCATAATTATGCCGGTTAAACGCTCTTATATATGAAGGTTGGGAACGCTGTTCATATTAAAATACTCCTTTTCAAATATTTTTATATAATTTGTTTTACCAATGCATCATATAAAAATATCGATCACACAACGGTTTGCATTGTTCTTACGTTTGCCGGAGCATTGAGTACAAATTGTGAATCCTTCGATTCAAGCCCTTCCCATTAGGCTCCTGGAAAATTTTTCAGAGAGCAAAACGCGAATGGTCTCTACGTATCTGTTATAAATTTATGACGACATTGAAAGGACGAAACCTTTCTGATACGTAGAAAAATGTATTGATTGGAGTTGGAGATGCACTTGTGTGACAGAGTTTGTTTCAAAACTGAGTTGCCAGAAAAACGCCAGTTATTACGAAAAAGCGCGATTTCGGCTGAAAGGTTTGCAAATGACTAGATGTACGGTCCATTCAGACTTTTTGTCATGAGTAAAACAACATTTAATCTACTTAGATATGAGCCACATGTATGAAAATAGTATAGCTAGTATTTCAAGAGAAATCTGTCGACTTATGACGTCTCTAACACCTAGAAACGACCCTACTCCAGCAATTTGTACTCATATTTTCCAGACCGTACGACAATGTTTACTTATATTTCCAGGGCGTAATTTTTGGGGCTGAAAATTATAATTTCGTCCTGCTTTTCTAGTCGCCGCTCGCTACTACGCCACTGAATATAAATGTAACCATCTTGTAACACAGTCAATGTCATAGATAATAGTAAGTTAGCTAAATATAGTTCTGACATTTTTAATCAGTTAATTTACTCTATTTTAGTTTACTTTGTTTTAGATCTTGCTAAATAGAATCATATGCATAGATTCACATTTATCACACATACGAATATCCTTTTTGTGGTTCGCTTAAATACTTTGCCTCATTATCACAAAGGGGCTCGTATGCAAGTGAGATCCCGCTGAATGGAATACTGTCCTCTCATTGGTTAAAAGAAAATGACGTTCTGCATTTATTTATAATTTATTTTCACTTGGCCAATGAGAAGGTAGTATTCCATTCAGCGCGTTGTTCTTGCAAATTAAGCGGGCACGATCACGGCCATGTCGAGCAGTAGCGTGGGAAAATGGTCTGTCATTCCTTAAAGGTATGAGAGTAAGCCAAACTTTGGATACGCATACAAAGTTGAATGCCTGAGCTAAACATCGGTTCCAAATTTATTACGTTACACGAAATGTAGCTTGACATAACAGCGTTTATTCTTAAATTGGTAGCACGAAAAAGGAGAGAAGTGTCCTCCATTGTAGTTATTACATAGTACATGTATGGCAGATCAATTGTAAGCAACGAAACGAGCCCCTGTGATTATCACACACCGATGCATACAATATACCCAAATATAAGCTTGTCTCACTTACAGCAAAGTACAGTTTATAGGTCCTATGAATCACGTTATTATGAATTACCAATTTTGATGACAGATCCAGAGTAATATGTGATTTTTTTTTCTTCCAGAGAAATGGTTGGAACAAATACTGGCTGGTCTTAAAACAGTGTCAGAAATTAAATCTGATCATTTTCAGAGATGAACACACTTCGTCTGAATCTGTAAGTATCGATTTTATGAATCCACAGACGCCACATATTCGTACTTCTCTACCACCAACTGTCAGTCAATTGTTTCTTATTTTGAATTCCAATGGATCGCAAGACAGTCTTGTCCCAAGCAACATATGACCCTGTACGTAACGCAGTCACAACTGTGTTCAGCATGTCTAGCAGTAATGGCATGAAACGTTGACAGTTTGTATTAAATAACTTGTGTAAATTAAGTGTTTAATAACATCGTTAATTTTCATATAAATTACATCACATATTCACAATCAACAAAAAGTACACTAATAAAGTGGCAAACATTTTTATAAGAAAAATTTTGCTTTTAAAGATAATAAGTAGTTGAGTTATATCTGTTTAGGCTATTGGATGGGCGTGGTTATCACAGTCTTGGCGATTGGCCAGTCGTGTTAATCTCAGTTTTGGGCAATTCGTCAGGCGTAGCAACCTCGGTTATGACGATTCGTCAGACGTAGCTACCACGGTTGTGGTGATTCGTCGGCATGGTCATCTAGGTTCTGACGATTTGTCAGGTGTGGTTATGTCCATCCTGGGATTCGCCAGTATGGTTTCCTAGTTTCTGGCGATTCGTAAGGCGTGGTTTCCTCGTTTTCTAACATCAATTCGTCAAGCGTAGTTTTCTCGGTTTTGATTGATTCATCAGACGTGGTTATCTCTGTTTTGACCGATTAGTCAGACTTAGTTATCTCGATTTTGATCGATTCGTCAGATGTGGTTATCTCGGTTTTGATCGATTCATCAGGCGTGGTTTTCTCGGTTTTGATCGATTCATCAGGCGTGGTTATCTCAGTTCTGATCGATTCGTCAGGCGTGGTTTTCTCGGTTTTGATCGATTCGTCAGGCGAGGTTATCTCAGTTCTGATCGATTCGTCAGGCGTGGTTTTCTCGATTTCGATCGATTCGTCAGGCGTAGTTATCTCGATTCTTGCTCTTCGTCCGTTTTATTGCATTTGTATGAAACTCTTGATTACAGTTTGAAAAGGGTCACCTGTTATTTTTACAGGGTTGTTGTGAGAGGGTCGGGTGTGTTGAGAAGTGACAAAATACATCTTTTGTTGTTCTCCATCCATTACTTCTCCATACTGCATTGCGTCATAATGTACAACACGGTACCAAGTTAGCGGTGATATGATGGGTATTCAAAAAGTTGTGATTATCAGTGCGGTGTATAACAAATTTCTTAATAATTGAACAATACATCAGCGCACCCTTTCAAAGGACTCCTCTTGCCCCTCTACACGCTTTCTTAGCCTAATTGTCAAATTATTAAATGACATCTTGTATTCATTTTTTGTATGTTGTGCATACACTCGAAAACAAACTGCACTTCAAACCGCGTTCCGGGTTTCAAAACATCTGCCCTTCGACGAATCTCGCTAACAGCATTCAACTAAAAATCACATGGAGCCAAATACGGACTGTATAAAGAATGTGGCAAAGTTTGGATGTTGGTCTCTTTCAGGAAGTCCGTCTCGATGGCGAATTTATGCACCGGTGCGTTGTCGTGGAGTAGGTACCACGGGCGGTTGGGTAGTGTTCCGCAATTTTTGGAACTTCTTTGGAGATATAAAGATGTCCAGTAACGCTAAGAGTCAGGTGGATGTAGGTACCAGAACAACCGGACCTTTCGCATCAAAAATATTGCATATATAAAGCTGTACTGACAGTCCGGCTACGTGGAGTGATTTGTGGTCTCTGCTCGTTTTCTCCGATCCAAACTTTATTTTCTCTTTAGTCGGGTTTAAGAAAAGTAAATCCACGTTTATTACCTGTGGCAGTCTCATTCAAGCGTCCGTGGTCACTCTCTCACATCTTGTGAGTAGCTGTTCGGCGTTTTCAACCCGAAAATATTTACGGTCTGCCGTAAACAAACGTAGGACCCATCTTGCACAAATGTTTGATGATTAATTGAATATATTAAAAATAGAGGATAAATTAATGCTCGTGATAAAAGAATTATCTTCTGCCGTGAATCGAGAATCTTCATTAATTGTCCCTTTCATAGTAGTCAATTTCCGCGCAAATCGAAGACAAAGGTATTCCAGAATATTGATTATCTTCCATGTATTAGCGTAAAATCAACTCAGAATTGTAGAATATGTCAAAGAATTATCTCCGTGAACTTTATGCAAATCTGCCTTAATATCAGTCTGAGACTACTCCTAGAGCGCCCAAGTGTTACAGCATACAGTTTTCTCAGGAACAGAATTGTTCTCTTTCTCCGACATTTACTTTCATCACACGCATATTGCTGCAGGTGTTCGGCTTGCTGTAGGTGCAGCTGCAGATCTATTTTTATACCTGTTACAACTCTATGATCATAGACTAAGTAATAGAAAGGATCAAAACCAATATGCTTTGTAAAATTTTACAAATAATTTTATTTTCATTAAAATTTGAGAGGATCGTATAATATTATAAATTGAATCCAAAATAATCACAAGAGATCCTATAAGAAGTCCAAAAGAATAGTGTTCCGAATGAAGTCCAGATCCAGAATGTCTTGACGTGCACGTATTCTCGAATGTGGTGATGTGTCAACAGTTTTGATGAATCATAATGCGATTGTCCAGAAGTATGCGCACTCTGTAACTCTAATAGTTTAAACAAACAGTTTCTCTCTAACAAAAGTCCATACACAACATTAACTACATCTACAGACTGAACATAAAATAAGAAGAGATAAGAATCAATAATTAGAATGAATTAATTGCTCAGTTCTCTTCTTATATATCTCGCCAAGAATCTATTACGACTAAATGTCGCAATAAAACCCTAAATGACAAACTTCACAACTCATCCCCACATTTCACAATACCTCCCCACGTGACTTAAATCGTAGCAGTCAACCACCTGAATTAATTATCCAACCAGAAATTACTCCAAACTCGTAAACAGGATTATTATTTGTAATGAAATTAAAATTTGTATATACCTATTTATAGCTAATATTCAATCTACCTAAGGGGGGCCCCGAGTAGTCGAAACGTATTTCATGTGGAATTGTCATATATCAGTTCAGTCCATAATCACGAAATTTCGTAGAATCGAAATAAATATCAAAATGTATTCCTTCCAGATCAAATGGAAATGTTATTGCAATGCGCATTCATTCACAATATGACTCCAAATTTCAGTGTTAACTAGACACGCCATTTTCTTTCGAAAGTTATGTCGAGAGCGCGACTAAATTCAAATTTATACGGGCGGAGTTATGTGTGCAGTAATAATGATGTTGTTGTGTAATGATGAATCTGCGCTGGTATCTTTAGTTTGGAATACGGCATACATTCAGTTACTTTGTTTCTTGTAGTGTATTTTGTTAATATAATTAAGCATTAGGTCTTCTTGGCATCCGTCCGTCTACGGGAGACGATGGCGTAGCTCCAAAGTACGCTTTTGCTTATCCTTCTTTTTAGCTCTCTTTTCAGCTTGTTTTATTCTTCTCTTTTCCTCTGCATTTTGAACTCCCTGCCTGACAGCTAGACGCCAGCTGGAACGCTTGTTTGCACAGCTCTCCCAGTCGTTGACATTGATGTTTGCTGTCTTCATATCCTACTTGCAAACATCTTTGTAGCGCAGATGTGGTCGTCCAGTTGGTCGTGCACCTTCTGCTAACTCCCCATATAACAGGTCCTTGGGAATGCGACCTGGGTCCATTCTCTTGACATGGCCAAGCCAGCGAAGGCGCCTCTCGCTGAGTATGGAGAACATGCTGTTCATGTTGGCGCGTTCTAGAACCTCTGTGTTGGGTACTTTGTCCTGCCACTGGATGTGCAGAATGCGCCGCAGACATCTCAGGTGGAAGCTGTTGAATTTCCTCTCGTGTCTTGCATAGGAGGTCCATGTTTCGCTGCTGTAGAGAAGTGAGCTGAGCACGCAGGCTTGGTAGACACGCGGTTTGGTCTTCTCTGTGAGGTTGGGGTTGTTCCAGACCCTCTGGTTAAGTCTGGCCATTACTGCTGCTGCCTTGGCAATCCTGCCGCTCACCTCAGAATCAATGGAGAGTGAGCTGGAGATGTTAGACCCGAGGTATGTGAAGTTCTCGACAACTTCCAAATTGTACCCATCGATGGAGACAGAGGGAGGGGAGTCTGTGTCCTGTGCCATGACATTAGTTTTCTTCAAACTGATGGTCAGTCCAAATTCCTTACATGCATGGGAGAGGCGGCATACCAGCTGCTGAAGTCCATCTTCCGTGTGTGATGTCAAGGCTGCATCGTCGGCAAAGAGCAATTCACGGATGAGTACCTCTGTGATTTTAGTCTTAGCACGGAGACGGGCGATGTTAAACAGCTTGCCGTCAGCCCTGGTATGGATGTACACTCCCTCGCTGCAGTCCTTGAATGCGTATTGGAGAAGCATGGAGAAGAAGATGGCAAAGAGCGTCGGTGCAAGGACACAGCCTTGTTTGACTCCGCTAATGACTGGGAATGCTTCAGATGTTGCGCCATTGAAGCACACTGTGCTGTGCATGTTCTCGTGGAACGACATAATGACAGCAAGCAGACGTGGGGGGCAGCCGATCTTCTGCAGGAGTCTGAAGAGTCCACTCCGACTAACCATGTCAAACGCCTTCGTCAGGTCTATGAAGGCAATGTAGAGGGGCATCTGCTGCTCGCGACACTTCTCCTGCAGCTGACGTAGTGAGAAGATCATGTCTACAGTTGACCTGCCAGTTCGAAATCCACACTGGGACTCTGGGTAGACGCGGGAGGCTAGGATCTGCAAACGCACCAAGGCAACACGGGCGAAAGCCTTTCCGACGATGCTGAGGAGGGAGATGCCCCGATAGTTGTTGCAGTCGCTACGGTCTCCTTTGTTATTGTACAAAGTGACGATGTTGGCGTCACGCATGTCCTGTGGGATGTATCCCTGTTCCAAGCAAAGGCAGAGGAGTGTGTGTGTAGGGGCTGGAACAGTGCTGGTTTTCCGTTCTTGAGGACTTCAGGCGGAATGCCGTCGCTTCCAGGAGCCTTCCCACAGGCAAGGCAATCGATGGCTTTTCCGAGCTCTTCCAGGGTGGGCTGTGTGTCTAGCTCCTCCATGACAGGCAGGTCTGGAATGGCGTCCAGGGCAGTTCCAGTGACATTGTTTTGGGTTGCATATAGCTCGAGATAGTGCTCAACCCATCGCTGCAGTTGTTTCCCCTGGTCTGTGATGACTTCGCCCGTCTTGGACTTGAGGGGGGCGGTCTTGTAGCTGGGGGGCCTGTCGCCTTTTTGATACCCTCATACATTCCTCTTGTATCCCCGGTGTCAGCAGCTGTCTGTATACTGTTGCAAAGGTTCAGCCAGTAGGTGTTGGCACAGCGGCGGGAGGTCTTCTGGGCATTATTCCTTGCAATCCTGAGGGCTTGTAGTGTTCTGGGGCTAGGTGCAGCCTTGTATGCCAGGAGGGCTTTCCTCTTTGCCTCAGTCACGGGCTCCATCTCCTCCCAGTTTGCCTCATACCAGTCGACATTCTTTCGCTCCCTTTTCCCGTAAGCTGTGATGGCTGAATTGTACACAGAGTCACGGATATGGGACCACTTGGAGTCAATGGTGTCATCAGGTGTCACTTTGGTGAGGGCTTCCTTCAGTTTGCTGATGAACTGCTGTGTTTTCTCTGGGTTGCTTGCACAGCAGGTGTTGATGCGTGGGTGACCCTTCTTCTTGGCGTGGTGCAGCTTCTTGGGTAATATTCGCACCTTGCTGGCCACGAGGGAATGGTCCGTGTCACAATCTCGGCTAGTTACTTTGTTTCTTGTAGTGTATTTTGTTAATATAATTAAGCATTAGGTAGAATAAGAAAATGAACATATTATAAAAAGGTTACTTCATTTGTATGGGAAAAGATGAACAAGTTTTGTCGGATGGATATACTGTATTCCCAAGGTCGTGCAGTATTCCATCCGAAAAACTCGTTCATATTTTCCCATCCAAATGCAGTAACCTATAATTATGACCCAACGCTCTGACGTCATCACTTGCGGTAGGGAATTATTTAAACCTGCAATATCGGAAACAAGTATCTGTTGATTTGAAAAAATATCTGTTTTCAATTCCTTGGTTATTCAATAGGGAAATAATAATAATGAATAACTGTTTCATTTCTGTTGATTTTGGGGGTAATTCATACCCGCATGCCCAGAAGCCAAAAGTAAAAATATGATCAACCTGCCATCGTGTGTGCCCTTAACGTGAATTTTAACTCTTGTATTGTAATATTGTGAGAAACTATTAAAATCTTTACAGTATGATGTACAGAGTCCGGTGTGGGAAGGGGTCTTGTCAGTAATCTAAGGAAATGTTGTCGCCCGATATGATTATTTTCTTTAGGCTATGATATTTATTTTCAATTTTAACTTGTGTCAGTTACCTGTGACGGGATCGGTGCCTGATGCTTGGCGCGTATCATGTGCCTGTGACATTACTGTGTACAAGCAAAGCCAATCTTGTTTGACTATTAGGTACCTATTAGGACTTTGCAGGCATTTTCTATCTGATGGAAATTTGTAGCTTCCCATTTTGAAGATGTCTGTTTTGCATTCTGACTATACAAACAACCAATATAGTATTCCAATCCTTGTGCATATATTCGGCTTCCACACGGATGAAAACAAATCAAACTTTAGTATTCAATAGGTGCGACACTATTAAACATTAGTAGGCCATAATAATCATGAATACTGTGGTATTATTCGGAAATGCAGTTTTCACTCAGATAAAAATTACAGGTGTAAAATTTTGTATCCGACAACATCGTGCATCAGTCTATCTGATAGCATTGTGCATTATACCACATTGTGTATCATACAACATTGTGTATCTGATAACACTGTGCATTCTACAACATTGTGTATCATACAAAATTGTGTATCTGATAACACTGTGCATTCTACAACATTGTGTATCATACAACATTGTGTATCTGATAACACTGTGCATTCTACAACATTGTGTATCATACAAAATTGTGTATCTGATAACACTGTGCATTCTACAACATTGTGTATCATACCAAATTGTGCATCTGTTAACATTGTGCATTCTACAATGTTGTGTATCATACAACATTGTGTATCTGTTAACATTGTGCATTCTACAAAATTGTGTATCTGATAGCATTGTGCATTCTACAATGTTGTGTATCATACAACATTGTGTATCTGATAGCATTGTGCATTCTACAGTGTTGTGTATCTGTTAACATTGTGCATTCTACAACATTGTGTATCATACCAAATTGTGTATCTGTTAACATTGTGCATTCTACAACATTGTGTATCATACAAAATTGTGTATCTGATAACATTGTGCATTCTACAACATTGTGTATCATACAACATTGTGTATCTGTTAACATTGTGCATTCTACAAAATTGTGTATCTGATAGCATTGTGCATTCTACAAAGTTGTGTATCTGTTAACATTGTGCATTCTACAACATTGTGTATCACACAAAATTGTGTATCTGATAACACTGTGCATTCTACAACATTGTGTATCATACCAAATTGTGTATCTGATAACACTGTGCATTCTACAACATTGTGTATCATACAACATTGTGTATCTGTTAACACTGTGCATTCTACAACATTGTGTATCATACAACATTGTGTATCTGATAACACTGTGCATTCTACAACATTGTGCATTCTACAACATAGTATTCCATTAAAATGGTAATACTTGTTTCACTTTCTGTAATTTTTATTTTCATATTGACAAAAATAAACTACACGGACTACATGACTGAGTCACATGATTGCGCAATACTGAAGAATTACATGGTCATATTATATAGATATTACATCTTTCGGGATAAAATACTCTCAATTTTGTAAGCTGTATATACCCTGGCAAAATTAGCTTATTTTATACAAGCGGGTGGCATTACGTGCATCACATATTTACGTTTCATGTTAAATGTATCCAGAACTTCAAAAGATCTGAACAGGATCCGGTAGAAATACATATAAAATAAAAGTCCTATCCAATTTTATTAATTTATATAATTTTCATAATTTATTTCATTCCTCTTACATTGATTCTATCACAACCCCTTCTGAAATATGAGAATATTTAGGATCATTGTCAATTGGCACAAGAATTGTATGAACACTACAAGCGTTTTTAAAAAGGTAACAGACAAAATGATTATGAGAATTCAGTCTTTATATATCTACTAATATTTTAAATCCAGTTAGGGCATGACCGTTATTGAACTACATAAAGGAATATTTTTGTGACCTTAAAAGGGCATGTGCTAAACTACATCAAATAAGAAATTTATTTCTTTCCTTAAAAGAGTAAGGGATCGCCCTTTGGAGCAGTGGTGATTTAGCGCAAATGTGTTTATTTATCCTGCAAAATTTGAATGTATGCTCAGTTGTTACATAGAAGAAATCAAGTTTAAAGAATGTCTCTTGAATTTTAGTTTTAGAAAAGATGAATTGTTGCCAGAATAAGTGAGTTTTGACTTCATAATATTTTATCCATGAAGAAATCTGTTGATGTTGTTATTTATTTATTTTTACAGCAAGTCGGGCTCATAACCTTAGACAGCCATACAAAGTTCAGAGTCCGAGATGGAGATGCAAAGAATGGTTACAAGTTTGATATTTACACATCAAACAGAAAAAACAGATTCAAGGTAACTTCAAATGGAAAAGCAATGTTCGTCGTAAAATCATCTCAACAACAGTAATGTTTCATGTCCGTATATAGGGGCCAAAAGATCTTTCCATAAAGCCTTATAAGTTTACAGAAATCTAGTTTTTTTCTTCCTGTGAAATATTTAAATTATAAATTTCAGTACAACAAACCCTGGTTAATATGAACTCATCTTACGAGAATATCTCTAAATCTGAATGATAATTATAAGCAACATTATTTCCTCAGTGATTTTTTGAAAACACTAATTACAGTATTCTCCCATGAAGAGATCAGGGGACCTGCCAAAATATGAAATCTTTGAAAAGTGAATGCTGGGTTTTTAATTTGGAAAACTTTTGTAAAAGAAAGCAATGGGTTATTCATTTATAACAGACTTATTATTGGAGAATAACGTTAATTACAATTTTTCATCGATGTAAAGGACAGGAGACGGAGCAGAAGTATCTGGAAGGTTTGTTCATTATTGCTACCTTACTGAAATTTTTTTTAAAACAATTGAAATCATTTTTTAAAGAAAAACTTCTTTCCATAGTTTAGTTATTTTAATAAGGTTAAAGATGGAATGAAAGTTTTTTTTTCTACCACTGTTTAACAGTCCCATTGCTTTTATACTCAGCCAAAGTTTAGAAACGAGTAAAGAGGACAATCTTAGGCCAACTTCGGCCTCTTGTTTCAGATGAGTTAAATGAGTACAGGTGGGAAAATCAACTCATGAATTGAAATCTTGGGTTCTCCTCGTTCTCAGGTGTAATGTTATTAAAGTCCTTTTCTCCTTTTTTAATTCCAGAGCAAGATGTTTCATGAGAGAGAAACATGGCGGGCATACATTGTAGGACTGGTGAAGGTGAGTAATACGAATCATGACAAAAGCCTGAAATATGCATGTTTTTCGAAATTTGCTCAAGTGCTTTTGTGACAGAATTTTGTTTGAAATATTGCAATTTTCATTAGGCTACCCCCAACTTTATTTGTTGTTAATGTCAAATGATGTATTACATGCAATATTATTTGGATACAAGTCCACATGATAAGAATACAATTATGGAAACAGAATTTGGAATTTGGAAGACTTTTTAAGCTAACATATATTTTGCTGATGATGCACTCCAAGATTTTAAAAAAGCAACAAATTAAAACTACATGCAAAACAAGAGTAGATAGGTAATAGAGGTTTTGGATTTTGGTTACTGATTTTGGGTTAAAACCTCCTGCCAAACATTATATTGTGCTCACATTATGCACAAACACACACACAAACACACACACACACACACGAGTTCCCACTCGCTAACCTGTGTTTATAAATCGCGATCTTCATCCAACCGGATCCCTTAAGAGACTGTAAGACTTTAACCAGGATCGTAACGAAAACATATATTACCTATCTAATCCTTGAACACGTGTATATACACAAGTACATACGCGTTTGTACATTATTGACAATGTACTGCAGACCCATTGAAGTTACCAGTGCTTGGAGATAGATCAATATCTGAAATTATGAGTAAAATCAGCACAATCAAATCGATCAAAATGCCGTTTGAATGCACAGTCGATTCCTGTTTAACGATGTGTTAAGTTCTGTCTTTTACATTCCAGTCGTTTCTTAGAGTAAACATAGAATTTAATCAACAAATGTATTATCCTGGCGAACCAAATGATCTCAAATGGGGTTCTACATTTCTTGTCCTTATGCAAGAGTCCATTCATTTTTGTCAATGTGGAAAGTTATTCGAACTATTGTTGGCGAAAGGGCTAGCATTTATTCATAATGTAGTACCTTTCCATACTGGCGCAATATAGGGACTGTGAGCGGGCATGTTTATCACTATCCCGTTAACTTCAAGAATGATTTCTTGTATATGCTTGGGTTCTAATCAGTTACGGAGTCATGCTGGTGACCAGCACATTACTAGTCAGGCCAGCTTATGTGAAATAATATTATTCTTTATAATGCACGAAACGTCGCAATTTGATTTGGTTGCATATGTGACGTTACATTCAGAATAACGATGTAATGTCGACAGCAAGTAAAAAGTACGGTGGCACGCATATTTCTTTGAGAACGTATTTTATGGAATGGGGCAACTTTTTGGGTCTTCTAGTATGTCATTTGGCGCGCTAGGGATTCGTCTGGGGTTGCGACCAAACATCTGTAATTGACACTGTCAACACACATCAGATTGAACGTCAGAAATTCATATTCATATGCAACAGCTTACAAGCGACATCGACGCGCATGGTATTTTGAAAGAATTTATAAGTAAGTCTAATACTGGAATTAAATTACCAGCCTAATGGAGTCTTTCAGACGCTATGGAAATATTAAATCGCTATTTCGCTTAAGTGCGTCATACATATGTTTTAAAGTAGCCCTAAAGATGCTGTTTGATTTTTCAAATACGTATCTCGAGCATCTTGATAAATTAATCGACTTCCGAACTATCTTGGAGGAACAGCGACTTAAACTTGGCCAAGTTTAGGAAAAAACATGAAAAAGTCATTATACGATATTGTTCAGGAATGAATGAAGTCGTTGATGTAAACCAAACTGCTAGTGCTCGAACCTAGCGACGAAGATAGTTACGTCACCAGTGATAGAAATTTAACGAGGATCATCACAATTATAAGTGTCAATATAACAATTGCATCTACACTCAATAGCGAGATTTCATGAGCCCATTTCTAAGTCCAGAGAAGCAAAACCCATAGGTTTATGCCTTGGAAAACGTGAAATCTGCGGCATAGCATGCCATTACGAATACTGCAAATCACATTTATTTACAATGAATTAAATGGGGTAATGGGGTAAAGACGGGAAATCTGCTTTGCCGACCATAAGGATCCATACGCGAGTATTATCGTGAGCGCAGTTTAAAGACTAGCCGAACCACTCGGCGATATGATTATAGAAACACCACACAACGTTGATCAAACAGACATAAAAGTTAATGAAATAATATCCATGTTTTGAAGCGATTGCAATTTATGATCCTTGTGAAAAGAAAATGCTAAAACAATGTATTGTTTGCATTTGCAATTAGACAATGATTCCCCCTTAAGTATGCCTACTTTCAATCAGCTGGAATAACGTGCGCGAGGGCATGGGATACGAATACCAAGCTGACATACTTGTTATGTTAGGAGTTCACCTAGAGACACGACAGTTAACTGAAAGCAAATTCGTGAAATAGCAGTGCAGCATTAAATCAAGATTCATACACGTGCCAAGCGGGCTGAAATACCACAGATAGTTGACAATGAACAAGAGTTTCATCGCCCTATCGCACATGCAATTGCTACTGAGTCTGCCTCGAAAGCATGACAATCACAAGTCCCTGAATTTGAGTTACAAACACTACGTTGTGAAATAATATAAAAAGTATCTGGCAATTATCCCATTCGAGTACGAGACAGGTAAAGACCTGGAAATTCTTTTTTAAAGGATGCGTCCAGAAATCGTATCAACGTTACAGCACACGGGTACCTCTGGAGTTAACGCAGATATTGTTCTTGGTGTATATTTTGATCATGCCACTTAACCATGACAAGGATGGATTAAATATCGCAATCTCGTGGATTCATGGTGGTCCACGTATGATCATGAACTATAAAAACATCGAGGCCATCCATGTTGAATTCATTAAATATGTGTCTCTGATATCTTGTTTCTTATCTTATGGATCTGCTAGGTAATGCTGACAACAGTAGCAAAACACCTTATGTCTTCAATTCCATATTCTACCCAAATATCTTTTATTTCAGTTTGGAAACCTAAAAGCTGTGCAAGCTCAAAAACTTTCACTTCATTCAGTTCAAAAGCTGGGTAGGCATTGGGTTTGAAAATGAAATACATACACAGAAAATATTAATTCTTGTACAAACATGGTTATTTCTTGTCTTTTTTAATGAATACGTCCTTCAAATGACATCATCTTTGTATAGATTTGAATTGACCCCTTAACTGTTTTTTTCTTCAGCATTTTGACAAACGACCTTGATGTGATATTGTCATTGTAACCATAGTGAACTTATAATGGAAAATTTCCATAAAGCCTTAACCTGGGACAAATTCCGTGATGTGAAAATATTGGTTTTTGATCCAATGAACCTGAAACCCATGATTTGTAATAACCTTTCAACCTCTAGAAAGGTTCATACCCACCCCATCCCACCAAATGGTATTAATGTAACAGAGGGTTTCATTCGTTTCAGGGTACTTTACCTGTTGACCTAGACCTACCAGACGTTGATAAACACATGATTCAGGCAAATATTGATTATCAAAAGCAAGGTAGCTCAGGATCGGATAGATCGAGAGACTCAGGATTCGGAAAGGATCTCGCTTCACTTGAGGGTTCTTGTCGTTTCTCTATATCTCATAGTATCGATTCTGATGAATACTCAACTATAGACGGAGGTCCTACCATGGTAAGATTATTTATTTGAAAATAACAACAAATTGAACTTGTCACAAGATAATGAAAAATGACGCACTTAAGTTCTTTACCTAGTTTTATGAAGTCCTTCAGGTTTGTTCCCAAATACATCCCTGGTGTTTTTCAAACATCTCAAAATTTCTTCCTCATTATGAGATTCTTAAATTTTAAAAAAATATTGGTTGCAAAGAATTTTTATGTGGTTTCACTGAATATTCGGCAGTCATCAAGGATTATAATACATACATAAAATCTTTAACTTTCCTTTAAAAAGCCTTGGTAATGAACTGGGCTACTTGGATGTCATACGGAGTCTAACATTACCCCCATAGCTTAACATGGGGGGTATATGGTTATACGGGAAACCCTATTCTAAACTGGCCCATAGATTTAATATGGGATAGTATTATGGAGTAAACGTATTGATGTGGTCAGAAGAGAATGACAATGTTCGTTTTGCAATCAAATAAATGACATATACTATCCAAACACATACTAATACAACCCAGCACCCACTTTTTGATTACTTTCCAAACAGATCACATCTACAATGCAGCCTCCGCTTTTTGATTACTACCCAAACACACCCCTTATTATCATAAGACAACCCCCTACTATGCAACGAAAAGGGTATTATGTAAAAGGAGGTTGAAATCACAATAATCTTGCTATCCAACATTCACTTTTTGTTACATTATCCAACACACGCTTTTTTATTGCAATCCGGAAAAAACCTTAAAATCACATAATGCTTGATTAAAATCCATCACTCTCCTTTTGATTACTTTGCAACACCCCATACGTACTATCCAAAACGCCTTGTATAGTGTCTAAAAACCTCTCACCTACTATCCAACGAAGGGTATGATCCGCTTTTTGATTACAATCTAGCACTCACACCTACTATCCAAATAAATGTTTTGAGTAATATCCAACACTCTATACTTATTATCCGAAACGTCTTGTTTAGAGTCTAAAAGCACAATACCTTCTATCCAATGAAAAGGGCATGCTGAAAATGAAGGGGGATGAAATCACAAAAACATACTACTCATCACAGACATTTTTACATACAATCAAAAACTAGCTTTTTTATTACATTCCACCCCTACCCCCATTATCCATCACCCTCTTTCTGATAACTATCCAACACCCACCTTTGAGTACTATTTAAAACCGCACACCATAATCTGGTATGCAGATGTGAAAGAAAGCATTGATTTATTTTAAAAAGATTAATAAAAAGACATAGAAAGAGCATGCTTAAAGTTAAAACAGTACAATACTATTTCGTTTTCAATAATCGACATGTTTAATAATAAGCTTCTCTAGCACAAACAAGAATACAAATATCAAAGACACTAAACATAAACATATTTACAACATTGACTACGCTGCTGTGTCAGGCTTAGCTTCCAGTGACCAAAGGCATTGTCATTTTGCTATCGATCCACACTTCGTTTCTTAGCTAGAGAAAAGAGATAACCAAGTCAATGTAGGTATGAAATGGTAACGCAAGTTTTTATACCACTTTTTTAAAATGTTGTCTTCTGAGATAAGAATTCATCCCTCTTCCAGATACTCTTCTAACTTTTACTTCTTGACTCATCATACATTTGTCGTGTTGTTTCTGACTTGGATAATCGACTTAACACCCGACACAATATCCTCTCGTTAACCTGTAATTCGTTCAGCTAAATCTCGAGCAAGACAGGAGACTAAATGATGTGTTTGTTCTGGCCATCTTAACACAGTGACTGTAAGTTTGGCTTTTTTGTTCACTTGTGGTCTGTAAATGTGGTGGTAGTTAATCTTGATCAAAAACATCCTCATTGCCTATCTCTATATGTTCTTGGTGTGTTCTTTGTTCTTCTGATAGTCTAGGATTATTTTATCTCAAATTGTTGATTTCGAGAGTATTGTCGAATTCTGCTTATAAGACGATGTTCACTGTGTTGGCCAGAGCTACTGCAAACTGAGAATCCACATGAAATTGGCCTAATTGTATACGTTCGAAATTTTCTTCGTCACTTCATTGTGAAATGAAAGCTCCTCAATTTATATCTTTCCGCATAATCGTAATACGAAATGCCGTGGATGCTGATGGTACCTTGCTGTCCCGTGGCTTCAAAACGTGCCAAGTACGAGATAAATTAATTTTTTCTGGGCACACTATCGTTCCAAGGGTTTGGTACATAATGCTGGGCAATTTCGAGTGACTTTTATCTTGGACACGTTGAATTGTTGGCCTCGAAGGATATTGATGAATGGTTCCGACGAGGGCCGCATTAGAAAACATGATATTGGATCATGGAGCTTGGATCGGAGACAAGAGGTCATTGTGAAGGTTTTCACTTCCACTCGTCGTATCGGATACTTGGCTGACATTCTGCTTAAAAATTGACTGATTTTGCTTCCCAATTTTGGCAAAACTTCCACACGGCGCAAGTAAAGTCTGTCTTCTTCGATGATTGTTTTGAAATCGTTAGCATTATTCAACATGGAACACGGTACTACTTCGATTCAAACTCAGGCGTACATCCAAACGTTTCAGCACATACTTGTCTTACAATTACATGTTCCATTGCAAACGATACATCATATGTAATTAGCATCCTTTTTTTACTTTCTTTCGACGGTAGTTAAGTTGAAAATTTTGAGGATCGTCAGCTTCTGTCAACTCCGTGTCGTTTAAGACATAGAATATGTCAGGCTTCAATGCAAGAGAAGCATCCAGATCTGTGTTCTTGGCTTCTTTACCGTACGCAAGAGATTCTCCAGGTGTGCTCGGTAAGGGTAAGTATCTATGCTACTGCTGACTAGTTTTCCATTAAAGTACAAATCAGCTTCGCTGAACAATGAATTAAAACAGTTTTTGAATGGAGCTACTATGGTAACTTCCCCTGGATTGGTATTGTCCACTTTGAGAACTTTGACTTTCAGGCACAAGCAACTGTTATTAAGATAGATGTAACCTTCGGTCTGTCCTTTTATTTCACATTTGATAGGGGTTGATGTAGTTAAAGATGAACACATGATGAAATTGTACCTACTTTGATTCTTGCGTCGCTATCGTCGTCAATAGCATTGCAAACAGACGAGTTCTGACTTGGAATATTCACAAGACTCTCGGTGCATCATTTTGTTCTGTTTTAAACTTAGAAATTTAAAAGCCAGATTCTCTGCCAGTTGTTCTTATTTCTTCTTCTTTATCTGAACGTGTTTATGAGGAGTGAAAAGTTATCTTTCTCTCTTTCTACCTTGTCTTTGTTTTGTCGGAGAGGATGATGTAGTGTCTTAGGAACCCAAAAGGTTTTTCCTGTTTGAATCAACACAATGTTTGCTGCTTTCATCAAAGCTTTTTTAAGACTATGTTGGTCAATGAGGACGTTTTAAAGAAATTCTTTTCCTTGTGTCAAAGCTACATCTTTTAAAGAACTGCCTCAAGTGATCACATGTTTCAAAATGGGTCCTACCGTGAGAAACGCTGATTTTAACACGCATGTATCTCTTAAAGCATGACCTCGTTGACGACCGATTCCTTGGTACACAGAATAAATTTGTTTTTACAAGTCGCTCGATAATCTTTTTCGAAAATGTAGTTTTACGGGGACTTTTCCATTCGAGAATAGAATGTATTGTCCATGACCTTCTTTTATACTAACGTTGACAGTGTCAAAATAAAATTAACTGATAAAAAGAAAATGCGGAAGTGCAAATTCTCAACGAACGTGATACGTGTTTCGTCGTAAGCATCAATGACTGAATCCACGTTGAAACGAATGTCTCTCAACAACAGCAACAGTGTTTTCTACGAAGTTGTGCTCGATGACATCAGAATACACAAGCATCAAATTCAGTCCTTCCTTCAGTTCAGCAGGGAAGCAAAAATTCTTGTAGAATCGATTGTTGTTGTGAATGTCTTTTGAATGCAGTGCTATGTTCGTATTTTCACCGCACAATGAGAGAGAATCAGAGAACATTTTGATATCAAATAGTACTGATAGTAGAAATGAAAATTAGAAATAACACTTTACATATACTATATGTATTCATTTTAACTACTAACATGTATACGTCAAGATCTACAACAATGTGGTCTACTATAATGAAATCACCACTCTAGCAATGATGCAATATCTAAGTCAAATAATGAAACCACCATCCTAGCAATGATGTAATATCTAAGTCAAATAATGAAACCACCATCCTAGCAATGGTGTAATATGTCACATAATGAAACCACCATCCTAGCAATGATGTAATATCTAAGTCACATAATGAAACCACCATCCTAGCAATGATGTAATATCTGTCATATAATGAAACAACCATCCAAGCAATGGTGTAATATGTCACATAATGAAACCACCATCCTAGCAATGATGTAATATCTAAGTCACATAATGAAACCACCATCCTAGCAATGATGTAATATCTGTCATATAATGAAACAACCATCCAAGCAATGGTGTAATATGTCACATAATGAAACCACCATCCTAGCAATGTTGTAATATCTAAGTCATATAATGAAACCACCATCCTAACAATGTTGTAATATCTAAGTCATATAATGAAACCACCATCGTAGCAGTGTTGTAATATGTCACATAATGAAACCATCATCCTAGCAATGTTGTAATATATCACATAATGAAACCATGATCCTACCAATATTATAATATAATATCACATAATGAAACCACCATCCGAGCAATGTTGTAATATATCACATAATGAAACCATGATCCTAGCAATATTATAATATAATATCACATAATGAAACCACCATCCAAGCAATGTTGTAATATCTAAGTCACATAATGAAACCACCACCCTAGTAATGATGTAATGTCTGTCACATAATGAAACCACCATCCTAGCAATGATGTAATATGTCACATAATGAAACCACCATCCTAGCAATGTTATAATATGTAACATAATGAAACCACCATGCTAGCAGTGTTAGAATATGTCACACAATGAAACCACCGTCCTAGCAATGATGTAATATCTGTGACATAATGAAATCACCATGCTAACAGATACACATACAGCATATTGTAATATAGATACCGTATATACTCGTATTGAGCAATTGAGCATGTCTCTATCAGCAATAATATAGACCCAAATCAGTTGTTGCATAACACACTGGCGGTCCAGAGTCTATGTTGTTTTTTCATCTGATTATTCTAACAAAATTCCAGCATATTGTGCTATGGCAGATCTGGGTCTGTGCAGTCTGCAGTTGGACTCACTCAAATTATAAGTGGGTAGATATGGCACTTTGTTTTGCTGGGATTGAATATCAAAGAATTTTGATTGCAGCTTTGATTTTGTAGATCTGAAACACATGCCAGAGATGCTGAACATAATTTATATTGATTTAGACTCATGGCCATCCTTCATTTTATGGTAGGTTGTATTAGTGTTTGCCCCAGTTATGATATATGGATGTCAAAGACAGCCATATCCACACATTCACTTCTTTTCTACTGAAATCTATAAATGTTTCTACCTGCCACATTTAGACTACTTTGTATAATGTTGTATCTATATCTATTGTGATCATCAACTGATATGCAAATATATAGATTTTGTTTAAAGTCATTTCAAAATACAGTTGTTAAAGGCTTGAAACAATAATTTAGGTAAATGTAGGTTATGTAGGTAAATCAGTCCTCCTTTTCTAATTTATTTTAACAATATGAGTGATATTATTTTGTAATTTTTAAAATATACAATAGGCAACCTATAGGAAGATTGTTTTGAACTAATTGAGGTACTCTCTTTAAAGAAATACAGTATTATTATTATTATTATTATTATTATTATTGATGCAATCCAAAAGGGTGTTATATTTAGTAATTAACCAGCAAATAACACAATTGCACACATTATGTTTACCATAATGTTTGAAGGACAATAGTACTCGTATGGTAAATCAACATTATTTTATTTTTAATTTTCTTTTGACTATTTATTTCCTTACAACTGTTTAATAACACTGTTTTTGACCATACGCCTCTAAACACATGGACATTGTTTCCTTTTGTAAGAGTGCTATGTAGTTACCTGTAAGAGTACTATGTGGTTACATTTAAGAGTGTTATGTGGTTTCCTGTAAGAGTGCTATGGAGCTACCTTTAAGAGTGCTATGTATTCACTTGTCAGAGTGCTATATGGTTACCTGTAAGAGTGATAGGTGGTTACCTTTAAGAGTGCTATGTGGTTACCTGTAAGAGTTTACAACGTATCTTTTTTTTTCTGTAAGACTCTTTACTTTGTGCAGAAATACTATTGCAAAAAGTGTTTTCTTATATAATTGATGATTAAATAAAAGATGTTAAACAATCTTTAGAAAATGACAAATTTATAACAAAGAAAACTGTGCACTTTTCAAGGCCAAAACAATAGAACAGACATTATGATGTGTTTTGATTGAATGTGGATTGGTACATACAATGAAGAAATTTTTAATATCAGTTCCCAATGAATATGTTAAAGTCATGAAGTTTTGGATATTGGCAAGTCTTAAGGCAAGAATTTGTTATTGGCATCAGTAATGAGGTCACTGTGGCCTACTTATTCTGTTTATCAATTATTATAGCAAGGTATTGTACAGGTGTAAATGCAGTCAAAGTATACATTTGATTTTCTCAGTAGTATATAATTTGTACCAGAATGTGCAAGCAACGGTGACTTCTTTTCATAGCAAAATACATGGTTCAGAATAAGGTTAGATGTTTGAAAAACAGCTCTTAATTGTAACTGTGTTTCTTGAAGGATACTAGTATAGTTGAACTTCACAAAAATATTACGACTCAGTTTTGTTTCTATTTTTAACAGTGCCTGTTTAGTGTTTAATTTTCTTTATTAGTTTACTATAAAGGAGGTTTGTGTCTCATCATCATCAGTCCCGTAGTCTGGAAGACCGTTGGGGCACCGCACAAGACCTAACAAACAGCTTAAGGCAGGAACTTCTAACATATCAACATATAAACTTTAGATCTGTGGCAATAATTTGTACCAACATTTTGATAAATGCATCAACAAATGAAGCAAACACTAGACTTTCACAAATTTGAACACAAAACCTTAACACTGACGAACCAAACTTTTTACTTAAGCAGGTGAGACATCTATGAAGGAACTCCTAACATATCAGTAAATAATTATTTGTGTCAAGAGTAAGATTATCATCTTTTTTTCAATGTAATGCACAGGTGTACATGTAGAAGAAATGTGAGTTTCATAAACATTAACCAAAACACAAGGTTGTCTGGGTAAAAATATATGCTGCATATTTTACCTTGAATATTAGAGCAAAGAAAACTTCCTTGTATGTGTCCCATTATAGAACCATATTTTGTATTTTTCCACATGCACCCAAACTATTACAATGATCATTTCTTACCTCGTTATCTTATCTTGACCATCAGAGCAGAGTACACTTCCTTTTTGTCTCTCTCTCTCTCTCTCTCTCTCTCTCTTACCGAGGGGCCCCGAGTGGCCGAGTGGTCTAAAGCGCTCTTCGTTACGGATCACTGCCATCTCACCTCTGTCTGCGGCGGTTCGAGTCTAAGATTCAGCCAATGTGGGCATGTGAGAAAGCTTGCCAGTAGCTTCTCGTGGGTCGGTGGTTCTTTCCGGGGTTTTCCGGGTTCTTCCTCCACCATTAATACTGGCCGCCATGAATAGCCCATCGTGCTGAAAAATGGCGTTAAACCCCACAACAACAACAACAACTCTCTTACCGATAGGTCAACTGTTCTAAAGTTATCACCATTCATCACTGCCATCTGACCTCTGTTTCCGTGGGTTCTAGTGTCAGGCTTGGGCAATGTGGGTAAGTGAGAAAGCTAGACAGTAGCTTCACGGGTTCTTCCTGCATCAGTGATACTGGCCGCCATTTATAGACTATCTTGTGCTCAGATATGGCACTCAACCCAACCCAACACAAATACAAGCAACATCAAACTTGAAGTCCAGGCATTACAATTTTGTTCCTGTTATATATATATATATATATATATATATATATATATATATATATATATATATATATATATATATATATATATATAAAGTGAAAGTTCTCTAAATGGACAGGTCTGAAAAAGGAACACCTTTATGAAACCCTATTTTTCATGTTCATTTTATATATTCGACTTTCCATAATCGCTTACATATGCCCCATTAAACAGTTTCACTAACTTGTTAAAGCTATGTGTACGGATGAGTGAGTCTTTAGTTCTTGATTGAATATTATGATATTCATATTGCTAAATTCTGTCATTATTGTTCGTGTAACTATCAGTTTCTTTTTTTTATCCCCCATCCATCTGTCTGTTGATACATGGGTCCATCTGTCTATTTATACATTTGTACATCTGTCTATTGATTCATTTGTACATCTTTCTATTGATACATGGATCCATCTGTCTATTGATACATGGGTCCATCTGTCTATTGATACATTGTCCATCTGTCTATTGATAAATTTGTACATCTGTCTATTGATTCATTTGTACATCTTTCTATTGATACATGGGTCCATCTGTCTATTGATACATGGGTCCATCTGTATATTGATACATTGGTCCATCTGTCCACTGATACATTTGTACATCTGTCTATTGATTCATTTGTACATCTTTATATTGATACATGGGTCCATCTGTCTATTGATACATGGGTCCATCTGTCTAATGATTCATTGGTCCATCTGTCTATTGATACATTGGTCCATCTGTCTATTATTTCTTTTTTAAGCATTACTGTTCGTTAGTGCAACCAGTCCTACAAGTTTTAATGGATTGCCATGAAATCTGATTTTGCCATGACATCTGATTAATATTTATAAATGGTCATTGCGTGAAAATGTGCATAAATCACTTAGCTCCCACAATTTCTATTCTCGTTATTGGCCTTTTCGTTTTGTAGCTGTGATGATACACTCTTTAGCATGACTTGTCTTGCGGTTTTTGATTGACTGCCAAGAAACTGCAGATGTGCATATCTAGAAATCACATTTTTAGCAATTATTTGTCAAAATCGTTTTCTTCTCGATGTCTTGTAGATTAATGAAGTGCATGACACCGTCTTGTAAGCGCAATTTGTATGAACTTCGTGGAAATATGTAGTTGCTTAATATATGAACTTAGAGGGACTTCAAGGAAATATACAGCTACTAGTCTGGACCACATTATTTAGGAAATGCAGAAGGAGTATTGCTTTAAATTTAAATTTTATATGTTTCTAATTTAGAGTTATATTTTTACAAACGTAAGCGAGTCTGATACAGTACGAAAAACAACTCAGTACTGGAACTAAATTATGAGTTGAGCATATACTCAAAAGTTGAGACCTATTATAAAAAGCACAGTGTTTGGGATGCTTTCATTCCGAGCGACCGCTCCGGTGACCTAGTGCTTAGTGTGTCTGCCTCGGATGCGGGAGGTCGTGGGTTCCATCCCTGGCAGAGTCATACCAAAGACTTACAAAAATGGTACTAACAGCTGTCTCGCTTGGCGCTCAGCATTAAGAGGTTAGTGTTAGGACCGGTCGGCCTGGTTTGTTTGTTTGTTGTAGGGTTTAACGCCATTTCTCAGCACAAGATAGGCTATACATGGCGGCCAGTATAACTGGTGGAGGAAGAACCCTGGAAAACCCAGGGAAGAACCATCGACCCACGAGAAGCTACTGGCAGGCTTTCCCACGTACCCACGCTAGCCAAGCCTTGGACTAGAACCCACGCAGACAGAGGTGAGATGGCAGTGATCCGGAACGGTGAGCGCTTTAGCGGTCGGCCTGGTGTCAAGATAATGTGACTGGGTGGGACATCATGCTACACTGTAGTGTAAGCATTAATGTAAGTAGCTTTGAAATATCATTTGACAGTAAAAGTAATCAGATATTCCACACTGGATTAGAACGATACACACCAACAGCTGGTTTATGTTATACATTCACTAGGCTTTATGTTCCATGCGAAAAAATAATTTCAAGGCAGTCTTTACTCCCCTTCCTAGCTGTATTGTTTTGTATTTAATAAATAGCATAGAATGCCTTCTGCAGTTATTCTTCAATAACAAATAACATTACAGACACTTTAACAAAAGCGCCACCAAAGCTTTCTTTAATAAGTTCTTTAAATCTTAACTGGATGTTTAATGATACCTCAAGATTGGATTGAAAGATAAATGCTGACTGGTTTTTCTCAGTTATAATGTTCTTCTCATAGGATTATGATAGAGATCTGTAGATGTACAAACATTATCCTACAAATCAAGGAGTATGTCCTTTGTCTCATTGTGACCTAACTGAAGGGGAGTTCAGTATGGTAACACTTTGTCGTGACCATGACGATTTGAGACAAAAACTTTTCCCCCACCAATACGTCAAGCATCAAAGTTAGAAAAAGTTTGATTCATTGGTAAAATCGAAAGTCTCCCATATTATTGGTATACGGAGTCATTAATGCAACCGAAGGTCTCCCATATCATTTACCACTCCGGTGACCTAGTGGTCAGAGCGTCCGCCTCGGATGCGGGAGGTCACGAGTTCGATCCCCGGCCGAATCATACCAAAGACTTATAAAAATGGTACTAACAGTTGCCTTGCTTGTTGCTCAGCATTAAGAGGTTAGTGTTAGGACTGGTCGGCCTGGTGTCAGAATAATGTGACTGGGTGGGACATCATGCTACATGTCGGCGACATGATGTCCCAGTGCTAGGCATCACTATAAACTGCCACACTGCCGACATCGTAGCCATATGACTGAAAAATTGTGAAAGCTAAGTTAAGAATCTAAATCGCACACACACACACACACACACACACACACACACACACACACACACATTCCTAGCAGTCTTTACAATACATGTAATATTACACAAACAGGCAAATAATTAGCACACAGTATATCCTGACTTATAAGTAAAGTCCAACTGCAACCATCATATGCCATGCCATTTTTTCATTACAGAACTTACTAACTCGATTTCTACGATTTGCATTTATGTAAGAGAAGGTTCATAATAGCATTGTGTAAAATGAGGTAACTGAAATCTATTAAATAATTAACTTCCTAAGATTTTAGTAGCGTGACCACAGTTAGAAATTAGAGTCTGCAATGGCTCCTGTTATGTATATTTGATTTAATTATATCTGATTTAATATATATTTATTTCAATTTAATTGTTTGTCAGTTTTAAAAAATATTATTTTTTATTACATGTTATTGTAATGTAAATGTATTCACTAGAGAATTTTCTTTTTTCAGAAAATAGTTTGACTTGACTGTTCGTTTTATAAACATCAGGTGTTGATCTAGATCCTGACGTTGATTCAAAATTAGTAGCAACCACGTAAACAAGTTCTATTTTTATTTTAAAATGATTGGTTGTTGTCGAGGTCATGATGGGTCTATGTGTTTAAGATGTAAACAAGTTTTTTATAAAAACAATTCTTAGACTAAAATGATTGGTTTTCGTCAGGGCCACACTGGGTGGACATGATCTTTAACAAGTACCTAATTTCTACTAGCTTAGAGAACATAATCAGGTGACCCCCTTTTTACGTTTTAGAAGACGATATAACCTTTGTTTTGGAGAAATAGTCTCAGTTGCACTGGAAGTTGTATGTTGTGCTGTTTGAAGTTATTTTAAATTACTTGGATCGGAGTTATTTCAAATTACTTAGATTCAAAAGGATTAATTCTTTTTTCCTGGAAATTCGTGTGCTCATGTGAAATTGTTGAACAAGAACAGTTTTTTATATAAAAAAAATTATTAAAATTTCCAAAACCAGAGTGATAAGTCTTGTTTCTACAAGGAACTATGGACTTCAATACTACAGAGTACAGCATACGTCATCGTCTTCCATCTTGGATTCTTCGTCGGGATTCGCACTTGAAATCAGTAGAACATTTTGTTATTAGGACTTCAAAATTATATTCGTGGATTATTCTTGTAATATTTTGGATTTGATTCTTAAAACAGTAAGCTAATATTTTTTTCATTTATACAGAATTTTCCAGGGAAATAAATTATTATATTTTTTCAAAGCTTGTTTTCATTCTTTTTTTTGTGTTACTGTTTATTCGAGCCTAAACACGCGACACAAGTCTCCAATAAGTTACTATTAAATTCAACCTATAAGAGAAACGTTAATTCTTTAATTATCTTCTGAGATGCAAGGTTAATATTACAGTTAAACACATCTTGAGAGACTACCCTTCTGGAAAAAGATGGTCTCACAAGACAGGTGTTCGTTCAAATTAGGTCATTAAACAATATAAGAAGTTCATCTATACATCTAGAATTTAAGTTGCACCAACAGAACGTAAGTGTAGATTTAAATTTAAGTTTAGAAAATAGCAATCTTTTGATCGAAATTTAAAACTGACTTCAAATTGAACAATGAGATATATAAAGTCTAGACTTAACTTGAGTCTTATGTTGGTGAGACGGTGACATGATTAGTCAATTCCATGTCAGAGCTTAACTTCAGGCCTGGTATATATTCAACTAGCAGAACATAAGTATGACTAAAACTGAAGTTTACAATCTAGTGATCTGTTTGGCTGAAATTAAAGTTGGAATTAAAATTGATAAATCAAATGTCCCAAGTCTTGACTAAACTCAGATACTTCTGTTGGTGAAACTTGGGCATGGTCTGTAAAGACAGGTGGTCTTCTGCAACAGTGATCACTTAAGCCAATTTGTGCTTTACATACAAGCATGTCCTGCCAGATCTAATCTAAGAACTTTGCGCTTTATATTTTCAGATTACTGGTATCTGATTTGTTTTTCATTTCGCTGTCAATAACGGACACTCAAACAAACAGAACCTTTTGTAGGACACGCTATTACATGATTCATGCTAATATCTAAATACAAATGTGCTCAAAAATTGAACAAATGTGCAAAAGCATAAATATTGACAAGCCCTTTCTTTGTTCTGCACTGAATTACTCCTGCACGTAGAAATTTCCTCTATTTCATCAAATGGAGGAAGAATTTCCTCCATCCCCCATTTCAGCTGTACAAAAGAATTCAGAACAGAAGCAAAAAATAGAATGTCTGGACTCCGATTCTGATTTTGCTTGTATTTGTGTTTTTTGGAATTGAACACCATTTTCAAGCACACGAAAGACTACGTGGCGTCCAGTATATCTGGTGGAGAAAGAACCGGGGAAAACCCCAGGAAGAACTAATGACACACAGGAAGTTACTGGCAAGCTTTCTCGTATACCCACGTTGGTCGAGCTGAGACTCGAACAAATGCGGAAAAAGGTGAGATGTTTGAGTGATATTTAAAGGTCAGCTTCTTTAGACCACTCACCCACCCGGGGCCCTCCATTTTGATAATCATTCCTCTTGGATGGAAAGTGTCTAATTGGTACATACAAAAATATCCTATTCATTTACGTTTAAATTTGATCTTATATAAGCCTGGCTTGGACAAAATAATTTCTATTGATACTGAATAGAACCTGCGTTGCAGTTGGGTGGGTTGAAGTATTAACATATCTTTGTTTGCAAATGCCACTTTTGGTCTCATCTACGTATTAATGCATGTTTCACAAGTGAGTAAGCAAACAATGGTACATTATTCTTCTCATTTTGAAGTATACTAAAGATTCCTGATTTTTTCATTTGACCCATATTTACGCAGTTTGGTAGTATTGTAAACTAATACTTTCTGTGTCGTGAGGATGATGATTTATTTGAAGTTTGACATCAACTATTGTTCCTTACGAATTGAAATTCTGAGCTAATTGTGAACCTTGGGCATAAGTTAATCTGAAAGCCTCGTTATATATATTTCTTTTAAATACTGTTGGATATAGTTATCTATCTTCTGTAACTCAACATACTTGGATAGGATTTCCCTGGTCTTTTTTATGTGTTTTTGTTTTGATGTAACAAATACTTAACTTCTCATTCATTAACTGGGCCAGCCAGTTTTCTTTGTCATACGCCCACCATAAGGTGGAATCTATTATGTAATGATTGTGTCCACCCACTCACATACTCTTCTGTTACCGATTTGAATTCTATATAACTTAAGTTATCCGTCATCTCGAGTTACCAAACTTTATATAAAGTTTACCCTTGGGGTAAAGGAGGAACCCTGTGGATTTGAATCTTAAAATCAATAAGGTCAAACTCACAGAGACTGAAAGACAGAAAATAGATTTTGCAAAAAAGCTCGAGTTATCCACCATCTACAGTTACAAGACTTTGTAGATATCTTGCACTTCAGAGATGAAAAAACCCTATAAATTTCAGTGTCAAAGAGTCATTTGTCATGTAGTCGAAATTGCAGTACAATTTTGCGGTGTGTATCAAGTTTTGGAACGAATGATATGGGTCATGTCATTCAGATTTGCAGAACTAAGAAAGTACATTTTGAAGAAATTCAAGATGCATACACGTAAGTATATTTACTGTCATTCTTATTACCAGCTAAAGAAAACATTATTTTGCCTGTCGCTTGCATGGTCGCTGTTGGAGGCCCCCCTCCCCCCAGCTTTGACCTGTATTTCTTTATCGCTAGCCTGACATTGTATAAATTGAAAAGCAGCTGTTGCGTGACAGTTCATTTAGCCAGCGGAAATAATATTTTTTCGTCGTCTTGGCTTATTGGCTCTGAAGCTCTTGGTTTCCTACCAAAACTTTCAGTTGTATTTATTCTAGTATTTCGTGTTTTGACTGACTTGTAAACTGGTACAACTCTGACAGATATGCAATAGCCATTGGCCTCAGTATGCTTTTCTATGCTAATGTTATAGACCCTAGAGAACACTGGTCATAATCTGAACCATGATATTTGCTGCACGTTATGAATATTTCTCCTAAATAACTGTTTAAATGATCAGAATTGTATTTTTAATTACTGCGTCTTTGACGTTTATTGTTGACGTTGCGAATATCACGTTCATCCGTTTGCTAGTTTGAAAGTTTCGTTGTGACTCATTGAACTGGTCCACATCGTTAACGTTATCATCTCTACCTTCAAATGGACGAAACAGCTTTAGTTCATACATAAACAAATCTAATCAACCAAAAACGAAAGCGACTAATACATGAGTATAAACGGTTTCTTTACAAAGTTTTCCCTCATACAACGATACAAATCGTAGACACATGTTGCGCGGTATGAACCCTTGTAGCATGGACAAATACTTCGCGATTCTGACAATGTTAAGTCAATGGAGAAAAAAAATGAGCATATAATAATGCAAGTTATTCAAAGCCAAAATCTACATCATGAAACAGACAAAAATGTAACTTATTTATAGACAAAATCTACTTGATATCCAGTTTCATTGAATTGTTGTAGGTAAATGCTATCGGCATATGTATGGCAAACAGATACATTTACAGATCTACTTTGATCTAAATATACTACAAGAAAAAGAAACCCCTCATTCTTCAAAGACAAAATCTACCTTATGTACAGTTTGACAGAATTGTTATATTTGCATGTTAGATCAGTTTTCAGATACAATTGACAAGTAAAATTGTACCCATTTTATTGGTTGCACCAGGTTTCAAACTTCACGAATCTACTGGAAGAAAAACTATTGTCTCAGCTCTTGACAAAAAATCTTTGTTAACTTTCCAGATGAACGCTGAATATCAATTCTCTGTTCTTACTGGACCACTTTAGTGGCCGAGGTTGTTAGAACGTCTGCCACGGATGCGGGAGGTGGTCGCGGGTTCGAACCCCGGGCGAGTCATATCAAAGACATATATAAATGGTACTTACAGCTGCTTCGCTTGGCGCTCAGCATTAAGAGGTTAGTGTTAGGACCTGTCGGCCTGGTGTCATGATAATGTGACTAGGTGAGAAATGATGTTACATGTCTGCGGCACGATGCCCCAGTGCTGGACATCACTATAAACTGCCACACTGCAGGCATCATAACTATGTTAAAGCTAAGATAAAAATCCAAATCACACACACACACACACACACACACACACACACACACACGCACGCACGCACGCACGCAAACGCACACGCACACACTGTTCTTACTGTACGTACTCGCTTCTAAGTCACATACAACTGCAAAACAACATAGACCCTATTCTGCCATCATATAATGTGCCATTAAATCAGGGTGTATGATGTTCCTTCTGTTAATTTCTCGAAACAAACTGAAGAGACGGGCGCATTATGCGACGGTAGATCTGTGTCTATGTAATTTGCAATTGGACTCACTATGCACCTTACAGCATACCAGGTTTATCAAGTTATAAACGGAAATAAATAGCCCTCTTATGATCCGATTCATAATGTGGATTATTGTATTTGGTGACATAACATTCAACTTGCACTAAGCAGGTTTAACAGTAATCTATTGACCTATAATTGATTGACATATCAGGGTCTACTTTGATCATTTAAAATCAGAAGTTTCACAGAGTTGCTTATGCAAAGTATGACAGCGACCAGTGTTTCATAGATCGGGATCTGTTTACACCGGCGAATATGACAGTTGTGAGCCCAGCTGTAACATTATTGAAACTGGTTCATTTAAACAATTAGATTTAATCCGAGTTCGTTATCAACCTGTTTATGTATACATGATATTCACAAATGGGTGACTCAAAAACAAAACAATACCCTACATGTTGTGACATGTTATATGGCTGATGAAATTCAAATCACTTATTCAATGAGATGATGATATCAACGTTTGCTATGCTGGTTTCACGCCATCTTCGCTAGCCAAGGTTATCGGGACTTTGGCTAGCGAAGATGGTTTCACACAGGCTGGATGATGTTCTTAATGTTGCATCAACTGGACCACAACAGCCGAGAGCTGTAAAGCACTTCCTTTTTTTGGTTTGCATGGAACGATGTAATTTTAGCTATGTGTGTCTTTAATTTACATGTGCCTGGTGTATCTAATATGCATAACATGGTATTACAGAGGCCCTTAAACACACTTTACTCTCCTTCCGTTTGACCCCCACAAGTTCACTGTTGAGTGCTCATTTAATATTTGGATCGGGAATTAGCTTTTTTATGTTTTCTCTTTGTGTTAAGTTATATATCGTATTTTCGGGGCTATAAGTCGACACTTTTTTGACTTGAAAGTCAGGTCTTCGTCTTATACTCAAAATCGACTTATATATGGATTATGTCATTGAAATTGCATTGTCTTATATATGAATTACGGTACCGGACATGCCATTAAAATTACTGTATAATCGGCATGGATAAAAACAGGTCACATAGAAGTACGAATTCTTGTTAACTTACTATGTCAATATATTGTTATAAACTAATATGACTGCGTTTATATTTATAAGTTTTGTCATTATGTAGTTTGCATTCTGCGTGTATTTTCTTACTTCTTAAACGAAAAAAAGAAAGAAAGAAAATAATTACCAGTAAAAAAAAAATTCACCGGGTCGCATAGCACACTTACGGTCTATATTCTTTTGTGTACTGTACTAATTCAAAGCATATTGTTTGTTCCTTAAAAAAAAGACATGAAATAATTTTGTTTTATTCATCCTTTTTAACCATACCTCATTCTTCCTGATCACATTTTAGCATCTGGTCCATTGATATTTGATTTTCCAGTATACCGTTGGACACCCTCGAGCGATTACCGGCAAAGCCTTTTCCATTAATCTAATTGATCCTACAAAGGGATGTAATCCATATTAACTCGAGCGTTCTATGATTATTTAGAAAATACCGTAGATTATGCTTTCTATCAAATCCCCCAAATCATGTTTATAATTGTATTTGACAAAGTTTCTCAAATAAATATGGTTTAAACTAAACTTTAAATCAAATATATAGCGCGCGCGCGCGCGCGCGAGAGAGAGAGAGAGAGAGAGAGATAATTGTCAGTGTACAAGACCGTATGTATTCAGGGTGGTTTTTATTTGTTGCTTTTGCAAAGAGAAAAAAAGACTGTATTTTGAGTTACCTGACGATTGTGATAATCCTCGGGTATTACGACCTTACTATATTCCATTATCAATAAGCACCTCTAAATCAACAATTCATTCTTAATTACGATGTATATTGTCACAACAACCACATGGCTATGCAGTTTTATTTACACGGTAATTAAACATGCTTGGCGCTTTGGTTATTCCATTTGAAACCAGATTGAGGGCAAGAATCGACATATTAGATCAAATCAGCGAAATGAGGCTATCTTTAGGGAAATGAAAATCTGTCAATGTGCTATTGAAGCCGTTGTCCATACAGAATTTGTTATAAGGACAAGCGATCATACACATTACTTGTTATTCGAACTCGCCAATAAAGATAATAGAGGGGTAAATAGTTGAAAAGATTTGCAATGAAATTTTAAATATATTCAAGTCAAACAGAACAAACACTTATATGACAGTATATACGTATATATACGAATCAATTTAATGGAGTCAGTGACTTTCAAATTTACGATAGAAAATGACAAGGTTTTTATATTTTACGTTTGTATGACTATAATGAAACAATAAGACTAGTTGACCAAGGGTCTGTGGTCTTCACTTTAGCATGTACAGAGATGTAATTTTTGTTGTATAAGAAAACATCAAAGGGCTTCCGAACTCATTTTAAAATGGACTTGGTGTTTTGTTACGGTGACGTACTTTATAAGGAGAACTACTTAACGATAATCTTTAAAGGTAAGTTCTATGAAGTCCTTTGTCCATTTGCGTCAATATTTGTATCTTCTCACCGACAATTACTTATAAATTTTTGTAAAAACAAAACGGCAATACAGTTTTATCGATCTATTTTGCACTTTTCCTCACTAAGAAGTCTCTCCTCATTATGGATTATATGCATGCACACACTGAGTGCCGAGACAAAAGTGAAGATGAAAACCAAGAAGACGTCGTTAGGCATCATCCCAGGTAGTATGACAAAGTTATTACAACCATTAGACATTTCCGTTAATCGCTGTGTCAAAGCTGAGTTTATTTGTGGGAGCATTGGATGACGGCAGACGAGCACAGCTTCACAAACACGGGATGTATGCTGCGTGCTACATATTCCCAGGTTACACATTGGGTTAAGGATGCATGGGGCAGGGTTCCTGAATCGGCTATTGTAAATGGCTTTGCTAAATCAGAAATTGTCAGCGGGATAGAGAAGCCAGATGTGCATGATGAGATGGAGACAGACGATAATGAGAACATTTCCAATGATCTGATCCCTGATATAGCCGCCATTTTTCATTTTGATACGGAAGACGAAGACTTAGAGATTTTAATATATTGGAGATGATTAAGTGAACTCTTAATCTTTATTTTCTTAATTAGAATGTGGAACAGTTCTACTACAGGTAATAAAATGAATTATAACATTGATGTGCTTTCAATTTTTATTGACATGTTAAATAATATGGATTAGAAAACTGTTCATTTGTGTAAATTTGATACTTTATTTCACAAATATGTTAAAGTATAATAAAAAGTACTTTTTATTTTTCGTTTGTAACTTTTCTGTTTTCTGTCTCTTAATTTTCCTATGGATAGCCTCATCTCCCTATTGTTAGCTTCACTGAGTTTATCTCATCTGTTGACTCTTGCACTCAAGACTGGTTTTAACTGGAATAATTAGGTTAAAGCTTTAGACCTTTGATTAACATGCACAAAGCGTGCACAGCCATGTGACTCTTGTTGAAATGGATATCATAATTAAAACAAGCATGGACTGTTTATTCAGCTGTGTCAATTGATAACAGAATATAGCAGTGCCTTGTACAGGAGTAAAATCACAAGCATGTTAGCATCGGTGATCCAATTTCATGATTACAGGTAATATGGAGTATCGTACAGTGATACCATTAATATTCATGAATCCAGATGTTACTAGTGTAAAATACGAAGCCAAGTTATTGACCTGGCCTCGTCTTATACTCCGAATCGACTTATTTATGTTAACTCTTTGTTTTAAGTTATATACCCTGTACCAGTTTGTTTGTTTTACCATGATTTCTTTTCTATGATGGTATATGGTGTTGCAATTTCTGAATAACTGAGGTAATTCAGTTTATTAAAATAAATTACTGAACTATTGTAATAAAATTTGTAAAACACAAAATATATTTAAATTTTGCACAATTGGATGAGAGAATTGTCCATTGATGTTTTAAATCAATAATAAAATTGTGTCTTAAGTAAAATATAATGTTTCTAAAGAGAAAAATCGTATATATATATATATATATATATATATATATATATATATAATTCGTGCTAAATTGAATAACGGACTTATGCATTCAATATGAAAGGAGTAATAGTAGCTCCAGTGGTAGAGTGTTGGCCTCAATTTAAGGGTTGCTGGTTTGATATCCACCCTGACCTTCCCAAGTCAGCTGCTTTTGTTGTGTCCTTGAGAAAAGCACTTAACTCACAATTCCTTTGAATGATGGCCAATAATGGCTTTAAAAAAGTCGTTAAAACCAAAAGAAACAAAAAATGTAAACAAATATTTATAATGTGATATAACATTGCATCAGGGTTCAAAACTAACTTTAGCATACTAACAGGACAAAAGACACTAGTCTGCAGCAAATTCCATTAGTCCTCAAAATACATGTACATAACACAAAAATAGAGATTTATACACATTATAAATTATATTGATCTGCCATCAGTTTGTCTCAAATCATAATCTTCTCCATCTGATTCTGAATAGTCCTCCATGTACAGTGGTCTTTGTTTCAGTCCACAAGAGTTCCATAAATAAATAGCTGGCACTGGATCATAATCAGCAATGTCTTCACTTAAAAAGTGAATTTTTAACAAGTCATTCAATACACTGCTGCACAATCTGCATCTCCAATCAGATTTTGTCATTTTCAATTCACTGAATCCACGCAGCTGCAGACGAGGCTGGAAGGGTCAACACAATATCCACCAGTGCAAGAATGTTACTGTGACCTTCTTGAAATCTCATGTTAACATCACACCATTGTAAGTTCTCTACCTGACATCCACAGGCATAAATTAAACTTTTCAAGAGTTGCCACTCCTCTGCAACCTTGTCTGGATAGAAGCCTGCCATTGTCATTACTGGGGAAAAATGTTCCAGCAGAGTAGTAACATCCTCTTCATCAAATCCAATATGATCTGAGTCTCTTGGCCATGAATGAAAATCTGCAAATTGTGTGGCTTTCAATACATCACATTGCTGTTTGTCAAATCGGGCATCCAAGTGTTCTGCTAAAGTGTTGATCTTGTCCTCTCTAGCATGAAGTGATAACTGCACTGACATTGGGGAACTTTGTTCTTTTAGTACAAAACCATGACATTATTGTATAGGTCCATTACCAATATCCTGCAGAAACTTTCTTTTTTTTAACCTAGGTCTGTCTCTTAATTTCAACTGTTGCAAGACAGTAATAGTTGCAAGACCTTTCAGGTACACTTCATGCACTATACAAGACTCATTTTGATGAAACAATGACAACTTGGACAGTAAAGTTATGACATCTGTCAAGAAGATAGCCAGCTGCTTTCCCAGTAGCTTCAGGTCTTCTAGGTAAAAGCTGATCAGTTTTAGTCAATGTAAGGAGGTGGCTGACTATTGCTGGATATGATTTCCACAAATTGTCAAAAGCGCTCTGCCAATGTGCCACCATCTAGTTCCACCAACACGAGTAGGGACTACCTTGGTGATTCCCAGCACCTCACATGCACCTAACAAATGATTTCTATTTAAAGGGCTATTCTGATAAAAATAGTAAGATCCTGTTAACAGCTCAATTTTTGCATGGATAGACTGTTTTATAAATGGCAGCTTTGTAAGCCAATTCCAAACTATGAGCATGACAATGTATTCCTACAAGACATTTCTGTGATTCTCTAAATCTAGTAATAGTACCTTTTTCCAGTCTTGACAGCTGCTCCATCTGAATCAAATCCAACAAGATTGCTTGAGTATTCAGCATTGCAATTGATGCAGATGCATCATCAATAGCTTCTAAAATCCCATCAGCATTAGCTCATGAAACGTCTGTCATACCCAAAAATGAAGTGCATATTTGCCAACCGATGGCAGTTCTCACATAAACAACTTCTTGTTCATGGAACCCTTTATCAGTGGAACTATCAGTTAATGCTATTAATAAAGGGTGGTAATTTAATCCTTTGTTCAATTTCTTTTTGCACACTGTGCAATAAATTCTGAAAACACTTGTGCCTCTTTGTTATTGACTATTTTTGACCAACATCAATTCCCTTTTTGGCATCCAACTGGACCATCCACCTATAATCGCTAAATGGCCATCTCATTTTTGCTAGGGCATGTACATTCTTAAACAAAACTAACATTCTTAGGACAGCTTTTTCATTTAGTGTCATGATGACTTTACTTGTAGATGACTGCCCTTTGGGTTTCGATAATTCTCGACTTGTTATCTTGCATTTCTGATGGATTTGTGATTTGGTTTCATGGAATGCTATTGTTTCCAACCAGAAATTGGAAAATCCAACTACAAATGTGCTTTTTCATCCTGTTTTTGAATGCTTTCTACAGGCGCTGCAAAACATGGTATTTACTTTGGGGTTAAAGTTAAGCCACAGTCGACCACATTTCCACTTCTTTTGAAACGTTTGGTTCCTACTTTCTTTATCATATGGTTTGTCGTGTTCCCCTTTGTCCTTATTATTGTCAGTCTTCAACCATTTTGCTGGATTTTCCACATCTTGTACAAAATATCGCAACATTGTTTTCTTCACATTCTTTAACTATGATCCTAGTCATGGTGACAATAATGCTTTGCACACCATTTGTAATGCTTAATATAAATCGCCTAGCTGATCTGGATTTACATACGGAGTTACAACAAGTTCAGTAACTAAAAATAGCAAGTTATTTTCCACATTTCTGTTATGGAATTCATTAAAAAACATGAGAAAAGCAAACTTTAAAATAATTACATGCATTTATTTTTTATTAGTCAGGCAGACTTGTATTGGAACATATTTATTAGTCCTTGAGGAAAACTAATAGTCGCAGACTAATGGACTCCCGTTAGTTTCTAACCCTGTTGCAGGGAAGCTAGTTCTGACTCCTTGTACTGCACTGATATTTGTTTTGATATAAAAGATTCCTTTCCAAAAATTGCTCTGTATACCAATGTTCCAAAACTACAAATAATATGTATGTGTGTGTTTGTGATTTAGGTTTTTAACGTAGCTTTAAAAAATTTTCAGTCATATCACTACGATGTCTGCAGTGTGACAGTTTATAGTGATGTCAATCACTGGGGCATCATGCTGTAGATATGTAGCATGATGTCCCACCCAGTTACATTATCCTGACACCAGGCCAACCAGTCCTAACACTAACCTCTTAATGCTGAGCGCCAAGCGAGGCAGTTGTTAGTACTATTTTTGTAAGTTTTTGGTATGACTTGGCCAGGGTTTGAATCTGCATCCAAGGCGGATGCTCTGACCACTAGGCCACCAGAGTGGTAAATGAAATGGGAGACCTTAAGTTGCATTAATGACTCTGTATACCAATAATATGGGAGACTTTTGATTTTACCAATGAATCAAACTTTTACTAACTTTGATGCTTGACGTATTGGTTGGGAAAACGTTTTTGTCTCAAATTGTCATAGTCAAGACAAAGTGTTACCATATTGAACTCACCTTCAATTAGGTTACAATGAGACAAAGGACATACTTCTTGATTTGTAGGATAATGTTTGTACATCTACAGGTCTGAGTATAGTTATACATCCAGTTAAGGTTTAAAGAACTTATTAAAGAAAGCTCTGGTGGCTTATTTGTTAAAGTATTTGTAATGTTATTTGTTATTGAAGAATAGCTGGAGAAGGCATTCTATACTATTTATTAAATACAAAACATCAATACAGATAGGAAGGGGAGTAAAGACTGCCTTGAAAGTATTTTTTCCCATGGAACATAAAGCCTAGTGAATGTATAACATAAACTAGCTGTTGGTGTGTATCGTTCTAATCCAGTGTGGAATATCTGATTACTTTTACTGTCGAGTGATGTTCCAAAGCTACTTAGATTAATGCTTGCACTACAGTGTCCGCCTCAGATGTGGGAGATAGTGGGTCCGAACCCAGGCCGAGTCATAACATAGACTTATAAAAATGGTACTAGCAGCTGCCTTGCTTGGCACTCAGCATTAAGAGGTTACTGTTATGACTGGTTGGCCTGGTGTCAGGTTAATGTGACTGGGTGAGACATGATGCTACATGTCTTTGGCATGATGCCCCAGTGCTAGACATCACTATAAACTGCCACATTGCAGACATCGTAGTGATATGACTGACAAATTGTTCAAACTACGTTAAAAATCCAAATGACACACATAGAAAGCCTTTCTGGATTTGACCATGTTGTTAGACAGTTTTTGTAGTCAAAGTCTTACTGGACTTCCTGTTAGACAACACTAATGTAGCAAACACCTGACTGGATTTGACCATGTTGTTTGAAAGTTCTGCTAGCATATTGATACATTGTTTAAAATGTAATAAAAATTAATCGACATCGCAAAATCTTCAGCGATTGAAAAATAACCATATCACGTGGTACTCAGTCTTTCAACAACAGTGGGCTGGATATCTCTTCTTATAGATCCTAACTTAATGTACCCAGTACTCAAGATGTTTTATCACATTAGAAAGAAAAAGTCAGTACTACTTACAGTCACGTCAAACCATAACAGAGGATGCATACTGTGACAGTTTTAATATCTTTCTGTAGACATGACAATAAAAAATTGTAATTTCAGGTCCATAATATTCTGCTTATTCTTGCTCATAGGTCAACTTTGGTGTTACGATGGTATCAAAGCCATTGGTCAACTTTGGTGTTACGATGGTATCAAAGCCATTGGTCAACTTTGGTGTTACGATGGTATCAAAGCCATATGCCCAATTTGGTGTTACGATGGTATGAAACCCATCCGCCAAATTTGGTGTTATGATGCTATCAAAACCATTGGTCAAATTTGATGTAATGATGGTATCAAAGCCACATGCCCAATTTGGTGTTTCAATGGTATCAAAGCCATAGGCCCAATTTAGTGTTGTGATGGTATGAAACCCATCAGCCAAATTTGGTGTTATGATGCTATCAAAACCATAGGTCAAATTTGGTGTTACGATGGTATCAAAGCCATATGCCCAATTTGGTGTTACAATGGTATCAAAGCATAGGCCCAATTTGGTGTTATGATGGTATAAAACCCATCAGCCAAATTTGGTGTTATGATGCTATCAAAACCATAGGTCAGATTTGGTGTTATGATGGTATCAAACCCATAGGCCAATTTAGTGTTACAATGGTATCAAATCCATAGGCCAGATTTGGTGTTACGATGCTATCAAAACTGTAGGTCAGATTTGGTGTTACAATGGTATCAAACACATAGGTCAGATTTGGTGTTACGAAGGTATCAAACCCATTGGTCAAATTTGGTGATATGATGGTATCAAACCCATAGGCCAATTTGGTGTTACAAAGCTATCAAAACCATAGGTCAAATCTGGTGTTACAATGGTATCAAATCCATAGGCCAAATTTGGCGTTATGATGGTATGAAACCCATAGGTCAGATTTGGTATTACAATGGTATCAAACACATAGGTCAGATTTGGTGTTACGATGGTATCAAACCCATTGTTCAAATATGGTGTTATGATGGTATCAAAACCATAGGCCAATTTGGTGTTACGATGGTATCAAAACATTAGGTTAGATGTGGTATTATGATGGTATCAAACCCATAGGCCAAATTTGGTGTTGCGATGTTATCAAACCCATAGGTAAAATTTGGTGCTACGATTGTATCAAACCCATAGGTCAAATTTGGTGTTACAGTGTTATCAAACCCATAGTCCAGATTTGGTGCTACGATGGTAACAAACCCATAGGTCAAATTTGGTGTTACAATGGTATCAAACCCGTAGGTCAGATTTGGTGTTACGATGGTATAAAACCCATAGGCCAAATTTGGTGTTAAGATGGTGTGAAAGAGTTAACAAAAATATTTAAGGAAAAATCATATTAAGATTGCAATTTGTGGATTAAATTAACTGACTAATTATTATTTGTGTTGGCAGATGTTTTTGCCATTATCCAATTCAGCATTTGGGTCTTTTTGTTGTTGTTGTTGTTGTTCTAGGGTTTAACGCCATTTTTCAGCACAAGATAGGCTATACATGGCGGCCAGTATAACTGGTGGAGGAAGAACCCTGGAAAACCCAGGGAAGAACCACCGACCCATGAGAAGCTACTGGCAGGCTTTCCCACATACCCACGCTAGCCGAGCCTTGGACTCGAACCCACGCAGACAGAGGTGAGATGGCAGTGATCCGGAATGGTGAGCGCTTTAGACCGCTCGGCCACTGCATTTGGGTCTAGAAATAATCCCATATATTTATTTTTTATATTGCTTCACTTACAAATGTCAACGATGATTTTCAAAAGAGGACAACAAAGTGTTTTTACATCTGTTCATTAGTTTTCCTACTGAAAAATCCCAGAAGAAAGACAAATGGCGATATGTTGAAAGTGACGTGTACTGTATGTATGCGCCAATAGGTTGAGTCCAACAGCAAAGTGCACAGATCCAGATATTTGTCTATCAAGTTTGTTAGGAGTAATAAGTAGAACAAAAAAGCTGATGCATTATGTGAAGGAAGATCAGGGTCTATGTTGCTGGCAGTTGGACATATAAGCGGGTATATACGCTATATACATGCAATGCTTTTATTTCCAATTTTAGTCAGTATTTGAAAATATGCTTTAAAGATTCACCAAGGAGGCGAAGATTATAAAGAATTAAAATTTTAAAGAAAAAATGATGTACATGTATTTTGTCAAGCAGTTTACATTATTATTTTTTCCAAGAGAGGAAGAATTAATATTTTTACCTATCTAGAAGGTGACTGACAAGCATGCTCAGTGGATGTTTCTTTTTGAGATTTAAATATATTTTTCCACACTCATGAACTGTCAAATTTGGTTTGCATACTTTTTGTTTCTTCTCCCATAATCAAAGTTTACTAATGCAGTTGTATGCTTTGGATTTCAGACACACAGATTTTACAGGGATCCCAGTTACAGTGGTGTACCAAGGTGAATATTTTGTCTCTGTTTCTCACAAACACACATCATCTCTGATTCCATTTATTTTTCTGTTAAAGTAATGTTTTAATATATACCCAAGATGAAACAAACCTTACTTTGATTAGAACTTTGTTAATTGCTAATCTGACTACCTTTTCTCCATACCCGATGATGTAAATATAAGGTTTCCTCACCTTGTTGTTCATTGGCTTTTAACAGATCATTTAACATATAATTTGCTATAATATGCAGAGGAAATGGGAGCTAATACCTTTCCCAAGGACACACCAAGTTAGCTCATATGGGCTATCCTGGGTGGGTATCAAACCTGCAGAAACAGCCCTAGGATGTGTGGGGTCCAAGGCAGCAAGCGATGAGTGGGGCCCAAGCAAAAAAACTGCATTGTGGAGTTGATTTTCGTCAGCAGCTCTAGGCCCCTGAAATCGCAGGGCCCAAGGTGGTTGCCTCGTTCGCCTTGCTCTAGGGCCAGGCCTGCAAACCTGCAACCCATGGCTGTTTAATCCAAAACTTTACCAACTGATATACTACAGTTTTCAGATAGGTGAAGGAGATAGGTATTACCTGCAACAAACATAAGAAAGGTCTATACAAAGGAACAAACAAAACAATTATACAGTAGGTTCTGATTTGAGTTAGAATTTATCATTACTACTTTGTGTTGCTCTAATTTAAGTTGTTATTTAAGTAAAGTGATTTATTGGCCCTTGGAGTCAGTTATTTAATTAGTTAAAATAAAATGAGAATTTCATCATGTCAGTCATCTTTATACTTATCACAGGCAAGTATGCAGATGACTGATGTCACAAAGTCACATAATGTACCATAATTTTGTAATTGTTTGAGAAAAATAGTTTAAACTTGTACTCAAAATTACAGATTAATAACGACTTTACATCGTCACTGCTATTAAAGGTGAAATTATATTTAAAGATATCTGCAGTTTTGTTTTCCTTTGAATTCTGAGTAAAGTTAATAAATATGTAAAGCTGGGGATTTGTGGGATTACTTCAAGATTGTCGTCAAAGAGTGTTGGGAATTCATAGGTCCTTGTTACACTGTTTGCAAGAAAATGCTCTAGTAGATCTGTATTGTTTTCTTTGATTTCAGCTGGTTTGTATCAGGCTGTTCAAGGGACCTGGCAGAGAAAATTCTGACGATTGCCAGGAGTTTTGGAACGGGCAACACCCTTCTGAGGGAGAGTACTACCCACATGAGCACAGGCAGCTATTCTATTACCAAGAGGGTTGATCATCCTGGGTAACTCACTTCCCAAAAAAATACTTTTTCTCTTCAGTGGTCAATCAATCCTTCTATTTGTGACAAAACTGAATCACTTCTTGGAGAAACTGTGAAACTTTAAAACAGAAGATTTTTCTATGATCATGAAACTTCAGTATGATTTAATTAACAGTTTTCCTGATGGAAAATTGATTAAAATAAGACTTAATTAATAATTCCCAATATTGAGAATTGATTAATATAAAGTTTAATGAATAGAGAGACTGACATCATCACTGTACAGTTTTATTCATAAGTACTTAAGCTCTATGCACAGCGGAGATGATTAATGCCAAAGGTCATAAATGGATATTAAAGGCTGGATATTGATTGTTTACAGTTGTTTTGATTCTCTGTCAGCAATAGTACAGGTCAATAAGTTGCCAGGAAATCATTATTTTTAAAGTTCCTCTCTTGAACATTTACATTACAATCAGCATGTTCTTTTCTACTAACAAATTAAATTTCTAATTAGATGCAATTAATACATTTTTTGCAATCTAATTAAAATCAGATCTCCGCTGTCCTACATGAAGATCTGACAACAACCCCTGAGGGGTCATGTTCTGGTGGCCTTTGAATTAGCCAATGGAAATGCAGCTTTTAAAAATCTGAAAGTGAATCAAATTGTTCAGTACACATTGATGCTCTTCATCTGCACTGCTCAGTCTCCAAATGCAAATATATAAGACTTCATATGATTGGCTGATAAAATTAGTGATTATGGTTATAACATAGTTTACCAGAAAATGACCCCTAAGTGTTCGCAGTCAGATCATCATGTATAACAGTGGAGATCTGATTTTAATCAGATTGTACATTTTTTGCTTGCCAAGAATCATAAATCCATACGATTCCCCATTAGTATGGAATGAAATGGATTGATAATCTTTGGCAACCCAAGATGTATTTAATGTAATTGGAGATTATGGCATTATTAAAAATGTTGCCTGGATTAAAACTTTTGCCCATACTGGTATGTACTTTTGAGGAAATGCAGCTTTAAAAGGTACCTTAAGAACCACAATATACTGTAATTTATCCTGAAATTAATGTTGCTCTATTAGGAAATAATAAACAAAGTACACCGTTATGAAGAGATATTTATTCACAGTTAATCTCAGCACAATTATAAAGTGAGTATTCAACACTATAATCTGCTTACCCCCCCCCCTTATTTTTCCTTTATATTGTCAATCACTTTATTGGTTTTGGGCTTATTTTATAGGTCCCTCAATAACTCGTGCCTCACTTATAGTACGGTTGATGTTTCTGGACCCCGATGTGCGCGAGTTATCGAGGGAGTGGTGTACTTGCTTATAATTTCAATATTAAAACAATATAGACTTTGATCTGCCATTGCATAATGCACTGACAGATCATATTTTATGTTGTTTGTTCTACTGATTGATCCTAACAAACTGCAGAGACCCAGATCTATTTGCATATTATGCAGTGGCAGATCTGGGTCCATGCAGTTTGAAACTGGACTTGATAAGAGAGGTTATAAAGTGGTAATTATATTTATATCCATGATCGATACATAAGGTAATTATATCTATGATCGAGACACAAAGTAAGTATATCCATGATCGAGACACAAGGTAATTATATCTATGATCGAGACACAAGGTAATTATATCCATGATCAAAACACATATACCAATAAGAAAATCTTCATTATTTCAAATTAAGTTTAATAAAACTTTGGTTCTTCTTAATTTTATTGCAGTGGATGTGAATTTGACCACTATGAAGTAGCAAGAGTTGCAGAGGGATACAAGATCGATGTTGAGAATGCTGTAGGTATTAACACATGAAAAACATTGTTCCAGATAGATAAAAATGGGGGGGGGGACTTCTCATTTTACTAATGTTACCCTCCCATCTGACCTTAGTAGTCTCCGATCTGCCCATCTTCTTAAAACTGTTAATTTGTTAAATTCCATTAGTTTATGTATAACTTATTTCATCAAGTCTTTTAGATCATGAAAATTAAATTTTTTCATTGAATAAATAGACACACCAAATTGCCCACCCCTCTGTAATAAGAAATTATAACCTGGAGCTCTGAAAAGAGTTAAATTTGTAGAAATCTTAATTATAATAAAAGCCACATAGTAATATTACAAAATATGTATTTTTAATGAGCAATTTGTTTGGTTTATCTGATGTGGGGATTGTGTGGTCAGGTATGCTTCCAGTCATGTAAAGTTTTATGATTGTGGGATTCTTTGATTAAACTTGCCAATAATATTTTGGGGGATTTCCATGATACGTGTGTGTGATGATTTCCATTTTACCTTGTAATACTGCTCCTTATGATTCTTGCAGATGACAAAAATTTGTCTTCTGTAACCATCATGAATTGTGGTTGTTTTTTATTAGTCTTAGATTAGGTCCCACTATGGTGCATCATTTCCACAATGCTCTAAATCAAGTTGTTGTTAGTAGTTAAAGGGGATACTTTAGCGACAGTGGGAAAATACATTACAGACCCCCTTGGGAACGTTTAGTGACAAGACTTTTCAGATCACCCTGGGAACATTTAGCGACAAGGGGAAGTTAACATGGGGAATATTGAGAACTAATAGCAACAAGGGAAAGTTGGGTTATTGTATAGGAATAATAGAAATGGAACAGGTGAGGTAATGTCACGGTACTGGATATTGGTAACAATGTTGCAAGGGGCTGACCTCAATCAGACCAAACAGCAGGAAAAAAGACTAGAATGCATGGTGGGGTGGGACTGGCGGGACATAGACATATATAACACATACAACATATATACACGATGAACATAAATCAATCACACCTAAACTATAAAATCAACTAAAAAACTTTTGGCAAGAGAGCAAATCTTTTCGAGACAGTGGAGTGGCCCTGAAAAGGACCTTTGTGTTTCTTATTCTTGTTCTTCTAGTTTCTTCTTTTCCTCCACCGTCTTCTTAGTTTTGTTATCATTGTTGTCTTATTCCTTTTTCATTTTTTTCCTCCTTTTGTTTTTCCTATTCATCCTCTTTCCTTCTTTCATTTTCTATTTCCTTTTTTACTTTGTTATTCCACTCTCTCATCCTCTGTATGTCTTCTTCATCCTTCTCCTCTTTTTCTTCTTTAATCATTTGTCTCAGTTGTTCCTTAGCCTTTTTTAAATTGTTCAATTTCATTTTTAAAATGTATGGACTATAGGAACCATTTTTGATTCTCACTAGTAGCACTTCTACCATGCCAATCGTAACCACCACTTCTTGTAACTTCATCATCTTATCCATATGATTGCTTGCCTTCTTCTTCTTTGGTTATTCCATGTATAATGGCGTGAATGATGAACACTAAAGTTTATATACTTCAAGCACGGACATGAATAAAAACATCCCTTACATTAGTTTCACATATTATCTACTATTCGCACAGAATGGAAGAAAAACTGTTATATACTATCCACAAACCCCAAATCTACTATCCACACACAGGAAGAGGAAAAAACAAACCCCAAATATACTATCCACTCACACGTATGCAGACACTACTATCCACACACGGGAATGAGAAACAAACCAGAATATCTACTATCCACACAAACATACCTGAATGTATACAGACCCAAAATCTATTATCCACACAATGTACGTGCATGCATACAACCCCCCAAAATATACTATCCACACACGGGGTGGAGAAAAAACCCCACAATATCCACTGTCCACACAAATGTATGCAAATGCATACAAACCCAAAATCTACTATCCACACAACATATGCACACATGTACAAACAAACAAACAAGCAAACACACACATATATCAGGAAGGGAGTGAGTGTTTATAGTCACACTACTCCACACTCATACAAATTGGCAACTTGAATAGTGTCTCTTTTCTAGAGATCCGGTTGACCCTGAAAAGGGCCGTTTTTTAGAACTTCAGATGCACTTGGGTAATTGTGACATATCCCAGGCCGGGCACCACAGACACATCAGCGGCTCCAGTTGTTGTTCCAATTGATTTGAATGGTTGGAAGCGCAGAAGGGGGATGAGTGGCCTTATCATGTCAGTTTTCACTTTGTGGAATAGTGAAGACTTCTGTCTGTCTTCTCCTATGCCACACATGGGGATGATGAGGTCTCCTTATTTCCTCTTCCAGTCTTCAGTCTGAAAAACCACTGGTCTTGGTACTGGTGGCAGAGGCTGTGGCTGTGGTTCTGGTACTGGCTGTGGAGGCATTCTCACCTCAGGCTTGACCTGACACAGAGGTCTTAGCATGAGGTGAGACAGGATCCCTCTCTTCTTTACCTCTTCTTCTTTTTCCTTTTTTTCCTCTTCGTACTCCTCTCTCCTAGCTTGTTTGGCTATGGTGTCCATAGCCAGCTCATCTAAAAGCCACCTGGCATGCTCCATCTGAAGTTCTGTCAGTTTTGCTGTTCTGCTCATTTTGTCTAGAAGTTGATGAATCAACGATGGGTAGCCAGACTGATGAAAGCTTCCCTTTATATGTGTGAAGCATGGATATGAAGGAAAACATCCCCCCTGATACCAAAACTCAAAAGACATATATCATCACCAAAAAAACATAGATTGTGCAAACCTAAAAGAAACATGTTGACTATTTTACTTACAAACACAAAAAACACTATTTGACAAGACAAAAAAACAAAGCGTGGATAGTCATACTTCTATTTGTTGACACAAAACAAAGAAACAATGTACTTACAGACACACTTCTATTTTTTAATGTACAGACAAACACAAATACACAAATTTTAGCAATTGGACTGGTATGTCTTTTCTAGAGTATTAGGGTAGCCCTGAAAAGGGCTGTTTTTGTGGACAGGGAGTTATGGAAATCTTTTATGGTCTAAGATTGCATCCCCGTCTGGCGGCAAGCTTTCCCACAGGATAGAGTCTACTTTTCCGGAAAGAGAATGAAAACTCTTTTGTGTCTACACGGCAGTCAACAAATCCTCTGTCTGGTTCCTGCTGTTGCTTCTGCTGCTGTTCTCTCTGCTATCTTTGCTTCTGAAGTCTGTACTTGTCTGTCCACTATTTTTGTTCTTTCTTGATTTCTTTTCTGAAGAATTCTTCTTTCAGGTTTTCAGTCACTTTCAACATCCTGACATTCTTCATTTCTTCAGGTTTCAGTATCATGCTTTTTCTGACATGATGTCAATTCACGTAAGCTTTGTTCAGTTTGGCTAGTCTTGAACACATCTTTATAGGAGGATGAGTCAGCAGTGGATTGTCAGACTGTTTGTTCATTCATTTGATTTAAGTCGTTTTTGCCCATATGGGCATGTACGACTGGTTAGTGCCCTCACGGGGGAGCTGATTAATTTTTTTTGATGGGGAAGGAATGATACCACATCTTCCACTGCATTGATGCACTCACAGAGTGCTGTTTAATTTAACTGACAGGTTGTGGGACAATAAATCCCATGCAACCTGTATGGAAGGCTATCATGAGTGGGATTGGACCCAACACACACTCAGTGTATATAAATGTCTGTGTACTGCAGGATAAGACGTATCATAAGATTGAGTAATTTTCCTATTACGTCACCATAGTTCCATGCATACATGCTCATCAGGGCACCTGATTTATAGATGAGTGGGAATTGGCCCATACACTCGTCTTTTAATGTCTGAGCAGCAGGGAGGATAGGGACCCAGAAGGAGGGGCCAAATGTCAGCCAGAATGGACCTGAAATGCCAAGAATAAAAATGTCAAATTCAACCCAGTTGTCTATATTGTGGGTAGATCCTACTGCCAGTTTTGTGTAAGCCACAATTGTAATTAGAGTCATGCTAATTAGTTTAAAACTTTCCTATCATAAAAATTTTTGTTTGGTGTACATGCATACCTTGAAATTGCATTTCTAAAAGCAATCAATGTGACCCTTCTAATTTTTATGTCAAGTCAGGTAATTGTTAGTTTTAATTTAGAGCAGTGTTCAAAGGGTCATGGTAGTTGTCAAAGTTTTATCAAGTGGAGGTTTCCCGAATTGAAACCTCTTAATATGAGGCAATTGGTTTAGTCCTACAAAGGGCTGGGTTTACCCCTCAGGTGGTGATGGTATCAGCTGATATATGTATTCTGGAGCTTTGAACCTCTTCTTTGGTATCCCCTTGTATTCTTGTAGGACTACCATGTCTCCCACCACCATTCTGTCCCAATGGTAATGCATTTCGATTGGAGTAATCTGTATGTTGTGGATCTTGTACAGCTCGTTGACGATTAGGGCTAATACTGCATAGGGGCAGTCATGGAACTTCTGTCCTAGCTTGCTGTTGTCGTCAAGGTGTTTTTTTGCTTCTGTGTATTTTTTCTCAAATTGTTGGGTAGGCTTCCTTCGTTATATTAGAAATGGTATCCTTGCAAGAGGATTCCCAGTATGTCGATGTATTTAGCTGTCGTCTCATTGTTTTTGAGCAGATGTGTTATACTCCATAGTTCAGTTTGTTCAAGGATGTAGTTGATTATACCTGCCCGTTTTTTAGTATCTACCTTTTTCTTATTTTGTCCTCTTCTGGTTCTGGTTTGATCCTCTTTGGTGTAATATTTAATTAATCTTTGTTTCACTGATGTGATTGATGGTCCTGTGGTGGTAGCTGTTGTCATAGCATCCTTGTTTTCTTCATGTTTGTTGATGATATAGATGTAGATATTGCTGCAGATATTGGTTTAGTAGTGAGAGGTACAGGGACTGTTGTTCTTGTTGTTTTCACTAGTGCTGTTTTCGTGGCCGTGTGTTGATGAGGTGTGTTTGATTCATCAGGTTTTTCCTCTTTCACTGTTAATGCAGCTTTATGTTGTACCAATGATGTTGTTGCTGTTATTGCTGTTGCAGTTGTTGCCACTTTTGTTTCAGGTGTTATTTCTTTTCCTGTTGTTATTAAATTTTTCTTATCCTTTGGGGTACCCTTGTTAGCCTCAGTCCCCTTTTCTTCTTGTTGTGGTGGTTTGTTGACTACTGTTTCTGTTCCATTACTGCTTGTGGTTACCTTTGGAGTAATATTCACCAGCTTAGTTACAGGTGATGTACGTATAGCAGCGACAGTAACTGTTGGAAGTTGTAAAGTGTAATCTTCTGCTTTACTAGGGTGAACTGGCAGTGACTTTGCCTGTGATGTATAACTAGAAGAAGGCTGGGGAGTTAATGATGAATCATGTGATGTCCATTGCGAGCTTAAGCTCGTAGCTTTTTCATTCTGTGATGCCTCACATGACCATATTAATGGCTGTCTTCTACTTTGAAGTCCATGTCTCCAATTGTTTCTGTCCACGTTATCTTCCCAAATTAGAAGGAGCGTTGTCCGTTTAGCTTGGGCACAAAGTCTCCATCTTGTTGCGATTCATAGATCAAGATGTATTATCGCATTCCATGCCTGTTGAGGGATTAAGCTTTCCATCTCTAACTAAAGTGCTGATTGTGATCAAGACTGAATGAATGATGGTCAGACTGGAGACGGGTTCACTTTATAATCTTCAAGCACGGATGCGAAAGAAAACATCCCTACTATTTTGTTGTTGGGTCAGAACACTATGATAGTTGATATTAGGGTGAGGGATATAGAGAGAAGTCAAAGACTATGTATGATGATAAAAATTGAAAACAAATGACAGACACAATTTTTTTCAAAACACAACATTTTTATTCAAACAACTAACAATTAACAATTAACCCATTAGCTACTACAGCTGTTGTGCAGTTTCACTATTGCTGATTGCTATCATATCAGTTACTGAGACTACTGAGGCTGGTTGCTAGGTTGAATACTAGAGCATCATCAAGGCTGACTACATAAAATGACAATGAAAACATGTTTACATTTATATTCATTAATTCACTAGTTTTTGCCTGATTTCAGTGAAATAAAAAACAGCTTACCTTGTATAGTGTCTGTTATTCATATATTTCCACTTTATATTACAAAGTTAAGAGTGGTACCTCTTAAAACAGTCATTATCCACACATAAATGACGATGTATATTCCAAAATATGCCCACATCTCCGTGATGCTGATTTCATACCATTTCAGCCCCAGGTCTTGCTTTTGGTCCCCCATTTTCTTGATATAATCATTTGTTTCTTTCACAAGCTTTTCTACCAGTTATTCAGGAAAAAACATGAGAAGAAAAAAAATCATTCTCACTGCTTAGTCCAAGCTTGATTGTTGAATCAAAATCATTGATCTCGAACACAGCGAGGTCATAACTCCATTGCGCAAGTGGGACTATGTCCGCCTCATCATCCGATTACAGATCATTGTATCTGGTGTTGAAATGGGACTAATATCAATATCTGATCCATTTTCTAAGAATGACCCATTAAACTCTTCGATATTACTTGCACTGAACCCATTAAATTTGCTCATATGTGAATTGGAATCCATCTTTGTTTATCTCGACTACACGTGATCCATAAAATGTAGAAAAGCCCCGACATTGTGTCTAAATTTAACCTCTCAGCTTTAACACTTGTATCAAAATGTTGAGTAAACAGTCCTCTCATTGGTTATGATAATCAAAAATATGTAAACTTCTGTACTTTCAACCAATTAACGTTTAGTTAACTTAGCAATCACGTCTGCTTAGATGCAACACTGGGATTTAGAGTACTGCTAAACTATACACACATAAGTGACACTGGGGTAGTAAATTAGGCTTATCAACACTGCATATATGCGTCATTGGGGTTCAGGAGCTTTTTAAAGGTGACGCTGAGATGTGGTAGTCGTACCTAAAGCGTTAAACAATTTTTTTCTTCAAATTATTTTTGACAAGGTTGACAATGTTATGAAGTCAAGCTAGACTTCCATGGAGGTAGGTCATTAGACCATTGATGTACACTACGTTTCCTAGCAAAAGGCACAATATACTCATAATGGTCACAAAACCATTGATCTACTCTCTCATCATTTCTAGAAGAGTTATGATCAAAATAAGTCACTAAATGTTCTAAGGGATATCCAAGACTGAGTTGATGAAGAAGATACACACAATATTGTCCACACATCATGGAATCTGTGCCTTGTAATTTCACATTATTGAATAGTGCCATCTGGGCATTTCTTCTCATAAAGTCGATGATGTTGTCTTCCAAAGGTGGCAATCCATATGAATCAAAATACTCCACATGACCATCATGGGGAAAGTAGACAGCTACCAAGTGGGTTCCTGGGAGACAACTGTCATCTGTGTCAATGACATAAGCTTGATGGTCTTGAGGTTTGCAATGAGGCAGTTCATCTTTAGCACACATGACAGGATTCCAAGAAGAGGTATACGAAATGTTGTTCAAAAGGTTATAAAGTTCCTGGTATCCATTTTTTGTGTTGTTGTTTTGTTTTCTTATTTTTTTTCCTCGCCGGTAATGATAAGTCATCAATTCAATCCTGACTTTTTGCTTGAAAATCTCTGTCAAGTAATCGTCTCTTCACTTTGTCTCCACACTCTGGGCCAAGAGAGCTTCAATGTGATCAATCTCCAGAGCAATCAGTGGAGGAAAGAAATTATATTGCAAGTCTTTATACCACTGATGCAACACTGCTTCTTCTGAGATGATACCCCAAGCATCAGATATTTATCATGTTGAATTTGACTGGGATGATCGTTTTGACATCCATAGCAATCTTTCTTGATCAGTTCCATAATTTTATTAGCCAGTTGTCTGGCAAAACAGGAGACTAAATATTGTTCTTGTTCTGGACATCTGTACTATGTCCTTTCCATGGTATCCTCCCGTTCCATTTCCAAAGATTCTTCACCATTCAAAGAGGGATATGTTTCTTCCATAGTTTCTAACAATCTAGAATGACTTCTCTCAGACTGTTGATTTCTATCATATTGTCGAATTATGCATACGGTATGACATTTCTGTGTTATTTATGGGTATTGTCTTTGCAAACTGAAGTTCCACACAAATTTGGCCAGATTTTATAGGGTGGAAATGCCCCTCATTGCTGCCTTGGTCTGGAGTGAGACCAGAGGCTCACAAAAATTTCTGCATAATCCTCGTATGTCATGCCATGACTGCTGTTGGTTCCTAACTGTCCTGTGGCTTCATACAGGGACAAGTATGATCTCAATCAATTCCTCTTCTCATCACTAAAGTCAGGTTTGAAAAGCCTGGTACACAAGGTTTTGCCATCTTGACTGACTTCAATCTTGGACGCGTCGTAGAGCTGAAACTCAGAAGGATTTTCCTCAAAGGTTCCACTGAAGGCTGTATTTTTGATGATACCAATGATCAAACATTTGGGTAACTGTCCTTGGGATGGATGATCTTCAAACTTTGATTGATGTCCAACGGGAATAGTAGAAGTTTTCACTTGCACACATCATATCAGATACTTGGCGTTTGTTCTGCTCAAAGTGTGACTGATGTTGTTTCCCATTTTAGGTAATACTTCCACACATACGTAGAGTGTGGCTTCTTGAATGACTGTTTTGTAATAGGCAGACTCAGCTCTCAAAAGGAAAGTGGCACTGCTATGATTCAGTGTCAGGCAGACATCCACTCCATTCAGCAAATACTTCTCATACAACTACATGTCTAAACGCAAATGATCCATCAGTTCTAATTTTTGCTGGGTCCTTTGATTTTGTTTCATCATGGTTTGGTTCTTTTATCTGTAATTAAATCAGTATCATTGAATTTGCCTGCTGTGTCAGGTTTCCATACAACATAAGCATCCAGATGGGTGTTCTTGGCTTCTCTTCCATACGTCATGAGATTTTCCAGGTATGCTCGGTAAGGGTAAGTGTCCATGCTGCTACTGACCAGTTTGTTATTCAAGTATAAATCTACTCCAATGAACAAGAAATGCATGAAATTGTTGAATGGGGCTACCCTATCTTCATCCTTTATATCAGGACCATCTGTTGATGTGTCGATCACTGTCACTTTCAAGTACAAGTAACTGATAATCAGATCAATGTAATGTTTGGGCTGTCTTTTGATTTCAAACTCAATGGAAGCTGATCCTGAGTCCTTGACAGAGGAGACAAGATGAAATTTGACACATTGGGATTCTTGCATCATCATCATGATGGGTGGCATGGCAAACAGATCCAGTTACGACTTGAAACATGCACAATACTCTTGGTACATCATTTTCTCTTTTTCTTTTTTCTCTCTGTTTTTCAATAATCAAAAATGTCTAAGTCTCAGACGGTTCTTCTTTTCTTTATCTTTCTTGCTCTAAGGGTGTGATGGCTTCTGGAAGGGTGTCTTCGTCATCGTCTCTTTCTGCCTTGTCCTTGCTGTGGTGTCAGGGAAGCAGGAATGCCTGACTCGGTGGTGTCCAGGGCATTTATAGGAGTTTCTTGTCAGCCCAAAATGTCTGCCTGCTTGAAGCAAGGCATTTTTGCCTGATCTCAAGAAAGCTTCTTTGGGGTTTTGTTTGTTGATGATGACATTTTGGAGAAATTCTTTGCTGTGCGTCAGTGAGGCATCTCTCAAAACGTGCAATTATTTTGTCACCAATGGTTTCTAAACCGGGGCCACTGAACAAAAGACCGATTTCAGCATATCTCCTAAACCATATCCTTGCTGTCAAGTGATGCCTCAGTACACTGGATACATGACTTAGAGAATTGTTTTCAAAAATTACAATCCCTTTAGAGGATCATTTTTGAAAATTCTAACATTTGGTATCCCAGGTCCAGAGCTTTGAACAATTCCATGCTGACCCACGTTCCTGTCAAGGTGCATTCTTCCTGGGTGTGTTGACAAGGCTGGTCTTGATTGCACGTTTCATCGCAAATATGACACAAGGGAAATTTCAGTTTTCCTTGGAATTGGTGAGGTAAAATGGGATGGTACAAGTCTGTGGGAGGCAAGACTTTGCACTTGATCAATAATTCGTATTGTCGAATGTTTCCAGGTCGATGTGTTTTGTCAGCAATTGCGGGTGCCCTGCGGAAAAGTGACGATATTTGCACACGTAAGGATGCAGCAAACACATGTCCAAGTATGTGATTTCTTCTCCTTTCTCTTTGTTGGCATTTTACAGCAAATAGGTGGCATTTGTCCATCCTCTGTACAAACTGTCCCTCGGGATCAGCGGGTCCACCAGCTTGTAACTTTCCACGATGCGTTTAAACTCGGGGGTTGGTTTTCAAACAGTGATCATACTCGTGTTCCCACATTTACACCACTTGGTTTCCTTGCTGTTCTAACTTCAGTCACCATTGACAAGTGGCCTTATACAAGTCTTCCATGGTACTTTGTAAAAACTGATTTTTATTGTCACCTTGAGGGCAGCAGATGGGACATCCGTGAAATAAGCATCCATTAAACTCATACACGATCTTTGGGTTTTCTAAGTCCCAGCCATCCACCAAATACTTTCGATGGTCTTTTTGCCTCCTAAATTTCAGGCATGTTGAATCCGTTTATCTTCCTTGTCGCACAAGTAATGTACCCAGCGTATGGCTTTGGCTGAGTATTGACATTTGACAAAGTTTGTCGTTTGAGGGCTTATAATAGCCAGGGTGTTTTCAGGCATGAATCATTGGTGGTTCACTAAGAAACACGCTTTGACATTAGTACATGCTTCCTTCAAATGGTCAATCCCTTGGTGTTCCATGAATAGTTATCAAGTTATCAAAATTTTCCACAGCAACACCTTACAATTTTCACATCAGAACTACAATAATTTAGCATTTCTTCCTGAAATTCGAAGGGGTCATTGAGGCATGAGTCTGGTACCAAGCGTAGAAGGCTTCTCATTGTTTGGCACGCATGTTGTTGGGGTCATAGCAGTGAGCCTCAGGCAAATTGGGCAGAACAACGTGTTGATTGGCTTTGGTATCGAAAAAGTATGGAAAATAGCTTTCAGCCATTTCTGTCATCCCAAACATTTTAGGCATTCGACTCAATGGCCAAATACAAATAACTCATCAAATCTTTAAACTGCACTTGTCCTGCTTGCATGAAAATGGTTTTGGTTTCATTCAAAGTCACTTTTGGACGTTTGGTACTTTGTTACATATAGTATCTCAAAAGAAATTGTCGTATCCCGAGAAATTGTGAGCCCTCACCATGGCATTGCGATGGCAATTTACATAATGTTCTATGTTCTTTTGACTCCATGTCTTGTCAGTGGGGTCTAAGAGCCATTGGGCAAAATTGGTCAGCATGTTAGGTCCCCAAATGATTTTTTCACGTCCTCCAGGAATCTTGCTGCAATAAGGGCAATGACTAAAGATAGGCTTTTGGATGCACTTCTCGCATGCTTGATGAGCCACGCAGAAATTAGGAATGTGAATGACAGTCTCTTGCATGCATTTGAAATAAAAAAAGATGAAATTGCCTTTCTTCTGGTCATCTTTCTCCTCTTGTTTGTATTTTGAATGTAGCATTTTTGTTCCAATTTAACTTTTTGGCAACAAATGTGACATCGTTTCTTTCCTCGATAAACATGTAAATTGGCATTATTGGTACATATGCCTTGTCCACAGATAGGACACAATCCATGAGTTGGCAAGCACTTTTCTGCTGTGAACCTTGCATCTTCAAATGTTGTTGGTAACAGGCAGGGCTAACAAAAGTTCACTGACAAGCAGGGCAATGCACTCATTCTTGTCCTTCTTCCAGACAGGGTTGAGAGGCCAAACATCCCTCACATTTTGCTCCACAGTGATTGTGTTGCTTTCGATAGTTATAGCCTAGGTCACATTTCTCACAAATATAACCATATCCCAGGAATGCAGTGATACTGGTAATGGCATTGAAATGTTCATCATAATAATAGACGTGAATGTATTTTCTGTCTTTGAAATTTTTGCCTCGAAATAACAGAGGTCCGCACACTTCTTGAGGTTGCACTTTCAAGATGTAGCCTGGAGCCAAGATGTCTTGCATTTTGGAATTCAGGAATGCCACAGGGTGTGTCTTTGGATAGCCCCGCTTGCTGTAACAGGAGTTCTGCTTCTCTTTGTTGTTTGGTTCGGTCCAATTGTTGAATAGTTTTCCAGGCTCTTTTCCAGTCTACTGTGTCATTCTTGTCAGTATACATTAATCCCACCATGATGGCACGGGCTAAACACATCTGATCTTGAGGGTTGTTAATTTGGACGAGGCTCTTTTTGGTGCTGTTAAGGTCGTCCACCAGTAACATCTTTTTTGCATCCTGTCCCTTGGGTCCTGAACTGTATCGCTTTTCCATTGGTGAAACTTGTTGGATTGTTGCATGTGTTGAATCTTGTTGATGACTTTGTAAGGTGTCATTTCTGATGGGCTGCTAGGTTCAGTCCAAACAGGTGACTTCAAACTGTCGTGATGAATGGGAAGTCTCAAGCGATTATCATTTTTGGCTTCACATTGCCATTTCAGTGTGGCTAACAAAGAATCCCACACATCGGTGATGAATTCTTCTGCTTTCTGCAGCGGTACGTCGGACTTGAAATCTTTAAACTTCATCGTGTACATGTAGTAGGCTGTGGTTCTAAATTTTCTAGAGGAGCGCTTTTCTGTTTCTTGAATGTTAGTACTTTTCAGGGTTTACTAGTGGTGGTAGACTTTGGTTGGGTGTAGACTCTCTGGGTCTGAATTCTGGCTCACTCATGTCATCTTCAAAATCACTGGCATGAATCTGAGCCAAGACTTCAGCTACAGTGCGATGCAATAAATCTCGTTTCTGCCTCTTGCTTTCTTCTCCTTTCTCTGTGAAATGATGCGATCGTCTCATCTTGACTGCAGAAAGTCATATGACTACATTTTAAATGCTATGGGTCCCCTTTTCAATGTCAGACTAGTGTCTTCCCTATATAAAGGGTCAATGTCTTCCCCCCCAGTATTCATTTCACTCTCAAGCTGAGCAGAACGATGGAAGAACCAGCACAGATCAAACTTCTGATCAGAGCTTTGCGAGGTGACATGAATGTTTTCTTCAGACAAGCCAACAGACTACACCCCATCCTTTCAAGAAAAAAGTCGAGATACTTGCTATATCTGTCAGAAGAAAAGGCATTGGGCCACAGATTGACAAGACCATCAGTAAAGCAAAGCAGGTGTCAGAAGAGACAAAAATCAAGATACCAGTTATCATTGACAAGAGAAAGGACATTGGTCTTCAGATTGCCCTAAGAATCAACACGAGCAAGAGGAATAGAGGGGTTCCAGACAGGAAGAAGAGGTACCCTCCAAGAAGGAAGAACCCCGACACATCCAGAAAAATAAAAAAGAGAAGAAAAAAAGACAAGATCAAAGTGAGAAAGAAGAGGAGGAAAAACCTGTGAAAGTGAATAAATTCAAAACAAGGAGAGAGTGAACAAAGACACAGAAGAAAGCTATGAACATTTTAAAGTGTTGTGTTGTGATATTGCATTGTAAAATTTGCACAAGAATAGACCAGAAAGAAAAACGTGTCTCCTGGTTTTGATTTTTTTAGAATAAGGACCTACACTCATGCATTCACACACATACATCATGGGTCAAAAAAAGAGATTTTGAGTTTTTATTGATTTTGGCAAAATGAATACTATCTCTTTTCAAGAGAAGTATGTGACCCAGAAAAGGACCGTGGGGTGTTTGTTTTGTTAAAAGAAAAAACTCAGGAATGAAATGTAATCAGCTTTAACCCTTTAGCTACTACAGCTGTTGTGCAGTTTCACTACTGCTGAGTGCTATCATATCATCTGGTGTTTAAACAGGACTAATATCAATATCTGATCCATTTTCTAAGAATGATCTATTAAACTCTTCGATATTGATTGCACTGAACCCTTTAAAGTTGCTTATATCTGAATTGGAATCCATCTTTGTTTCTCTCAACTACATGTGTTTCGTAAAGTGCAGAAAAGCCTCGACAGTGTGTCTAAATTTAACCTATCAGCTTTCACACTTGTATCAAAATGTTGAGTAAACAGTTCTCTCATTGGTTATGATAATCAAAACTATGTAAACTTCTGTACTTTCAACCAATCAACGTTTAGTTAACATAGCAGTCACATCCGCATAGATGTGACACTGGGGTTTCGAGTACTGCTGAACTATATGCACATAAGCAAAACTGGGGTAGTAAACTAGGCTTATCGACACTGCATATATGTTTCAGTGGGGTTCAGGAGCTATTTACAGGTGATGCTTAGATGCGGTAGTCGTAGCTAAAGGGTTAACTGCCTAAGTCTTTGCCATGGCCAAGGTCTACTCCTGTCGATGATTTAGTAGAAATCAATAGGGTTGATATCTCAGTCATAGTAACAGGGTTGGGCTGTTTGTCTTAGGAAGGTCTTTTTTGCTTGGGTCATAATAAAGAAGTCTGATACATTTGTTTAAGACTCCTTAACTCTGCCAAAATGTCTAAGAGTACCATCATTGTTTGACTTTCCCTGTCCTCCTTCTCTCCTAGACCTTGTTTCTTCTCTGCTTCTTCTTCTTCCTGTCGTTTCCTTCTTCTTGCCTCTTCTTCTCACTGTTGCTGTTGAAGGAGAAAAGCTTGTTTTGCTTCTTTCTGCTGCTGTAAAAATTTCTCCAATTCTTCTTTCTGTCTTTGTTTAAAATCCTTAACGTGTGGTAAGGAAGGAGAAGGTGGCGAAGGTGCTGGTACCGTAACCAATGTTTGTGAAGAGAGAAAATCCACTAAATCCCAATTAAAATCGGTTTCTTCTGGAACTAGGTCTGTGTTGACTTTTGTAGTCACTGCTATGCCATCGCTTTTCATCACCATGGCCAGTGCATCACCATGGCCAGTGCATCCCAATTCATCCTCTTTTTAGTTTCCAAACTCTGTCGCATTGATTCACTGCACACAGACGCTAGCACATCTATATAGGGAATGTGACATCACAGGCAGCTGTCTTCGGATTGGAAGACAGACTCCGCATTATATCTAAATTTTGTAAAGCATGTTAGGATTGGTGAAAAAACTCAATCCGTTTTGATGCGTTCTTCCACTATAAATAACCGCAGTTTACTTCATTCCCTTCACCTGTTCTCATCACAAGATGTGGACTAATGTTGAATCATCTACCCTCATATCGTTGATGCTGTTCCACACGGACTTACCCATGTATGCCAGATCATCATGGACAATTATCCAGATCAACAATACAAGCGTTTGGAAAAGAAGGATCTATGTAGAGAGATAAGGCTGTCTGAAGTGAGTCCTCATCTATGGTCCAGATGTCAGAAGAAGTTTGAGGAAGAGAAGAAGATCTATGTGATGCCCTCTGTATTGATAAAATGATGTTAAAATCAAAACCAGTGGCCCTTTTAAGGGCCATTCCATTGCCTCAAAAAGATTTGCACTCTTGCCTAAAAATTGTTTAGTCGATTTTGTAGTTTAGGTGTGATAGATTGATGTTCATCAATCTATGTATGTATTTTGTATGTGTTATATATGTCTACGTCCTGCCAGTCCCACGCCACCAAGTGTTCTATGGTTTTTCCCCGCTATTTGGTCCGATTGAGGTCAACCCCTTTGCAACATTGTTACCAATGTCCAGTACCATGACATTACCTCACCTGTTCCATTTCTATTGTCCCTATGCAATAACCAAACTTTCCCTTGTTGCTGTTAGTTCCCAATATTCCCCATGTTAAATTCCCAGGGTGATCTGAAAAGTCTTGTTGCTAAACGTTCCCAAGGATGTGTGTCTGTAATGTATTTTCCCATTGTTGCTAAAGTATCCCCTTTAACTACTGCTGTTGACCAGCCAAGATATGATAGTATATTTGTGAGTCTTAATCCTGGGATATAATATATACGTAATATATTCTGAATAAATTTTACTGACTTCAGCAGTTAGTTTGCCTTCCTAAGTTGCATTAATTAGTAGATGGTATCTCCAGCTTTTGTACACAAGTAACATGGTCCAGTACACTAAGGACATATTTTGGTAACAGGCTTGCTAGTTTGTGAATACATGCGAATAGATCAGATGCTGGTTTGTGAGTACATGCGACCAGACCAGATGCTGGTTTGTGAATATATGCGACCAGACATATTTACCTATATGGAACTTTGGAACTCTTTTTGTCTTTTAAATTCTGTTTGTGCTGCCCCCATTTATACCTTAGATGAATTCATGATACACCCCATGATTGTCATTTATGCACTGTAGATGTGCCTTAGTTAAATTTTCTTCAGTTAATAAGTCACTGATCACATTAACATTGTGGAAATAAGCTCTGCTACCTTTAGAATCCAACAATCCTGAAAATTGTATCATTCCAATCTATATATCTTATAGACAAATCAAAAAAGCTATGACCCATTACATTCCCATCAACTGGTTGTTTACCAGTTCAAGTGCTTGCTTCTGTATAATCAGCATTGTCCTACTTTGTCTCTGCAGATCATTCAAGATCTTTATTTCAATGCAACCCTCAATAAGTGTAATGTAATATTGTATACAAGGTCCCCACAAAAGGACTCAGAACCCTGTTTTATGATTTTCAGTAGACAGTTTTAATATTTTTCAAAAAGTTTGTATACTTGCAATTTTTCTGACCTAGTTAATCTGTAGGTTGGTAACTAAGAAGTGCCATATGTGCGGGCTTTATTTTGTCCAATAATTACAAATGAATATTTTTATTTATGTTATGTTGTGATGTGGTTTTATGTCTTGTACATTTTCCGTTTGTTGTTTCCCGTGTTTTGGTTCTTGTTTATTGTCTTTACAAAGCATAATAAAAACCACATATTTCAAATGTAAAAACTTTAAGGTTAGCAAAGAGCAATCACCACTCTTGCCTCATGGGTACTAAGAGTACATTATCAGCACCTTATAGTGTTTATTATTCCTGGTCCTGGGGAACTTAGTTTTTAGCCTGTTGAAACGTTTGAAGGCAAGACAACAGAAAGAAAAAATAAAACTCACAGGAGTTTTTATTTTGAGAACCAACCTCAACTTGTCTTCTGTTCTGATAATAGTGGGAGACATTCCAAAGTCATATATATATATATATATATATATATATATATATATATATATATATATATATATATATATATATATATATATATGGAGGGCAAAGTTAATGTTTGGTTTGGTATAATTATTAGCAAAATCTTCATTTTTAATTTATAATAGGAATATAGAACATATAAATGTATTGCAATAGAACAATGTTACAGCTAATTTTAAGTAACCTATCACCTAGTTAAATGCAGTGACTTTGATCTTGTTGCTCAACTGGTAACCTCAGTTGCATATTAAAGGTGATAACTGCAACTTCTCTTGAGTTTCCAATCTCTGTATTATATACTCTCCCTGGTACTTTCTATAACTTGGTGACTTGCTCCTCAACATGTCATAACACATATGTGGCACAGCTAAATGTTGTGTGACATATATGTCCATTAAATTACTTTAAAATGTGATTATATAAATTATATTGACTTTATAACTCATTTTGCCCTGGATATTCATTCTGATTTTGCATGAAGTGGGGATAGGAAACATATTTTCTGTTACATCTGATTACACTCAGACATATCTCTTTCCGAAAGATTTTTGTTTGTCTGATGCTCAAGTGTATAAAACATGTTTTTGACTGGCTATTTTTTCATTCATATACAAAAGAGTGAAAACAGACTTATGTTTTGCTTATTGGACCCAAATATTTTCTGTCCTGTCCCTCTTAATTCCAAATCTCAGATTTACCTTACTTTTTGCAAAGGTTCTTCTGCATACCAGTATATGCTGTTTGGACCATTCTGTTTTAACTGTGTTGGCAGAAAGTCTAAAATTTCAGGTGCAAATAATTATTGTCTAGTTATGTTTTTCACTGCCTATTTTATGTAAGTGGAATGTTTAAATTATTTTGTATTATTGTAGAACAACATATTTTCCCATTTTGCAATACCACTAGCTTTAGTATATCATGATGACATCACAGAACTCTGAACTTGGTTACTGCTTCATAGCACATAAACGTGGTATATGGAGACAATGAGTTAAAATCTTGATTTCTATGAAATGATAAACATATTTCAACCATTGTTATTTCACATTGTTATGCACAAACTATTCCTTAAAAATGGAAGTCATTTGAATTTTTAAATAAAAGTCACATGCAAATTTCAATATACATTTCTTTTTTCAGTATCTCACTCAAAGGCTGCATGCTTTCATTTGCATACAATATCAGATCATGGTTCAAGTTCTAAGTACAGACTTCCCTCACTATAAATTCCTTCAGTATGACACAGCCTCTCTTATAATGTTGATGTAGTCATATATCCCTTTAAATTGGTTTTATTTTGACTTATTAGTGGTCTAAATGAATTATTTTGATTAATATTAGTTTGTGACTAATAAAGACTAAATATAATGAGATTTGGCATTACTAAATACCATTCTTTTAATAATTTTGTACGCATAATTGAGGTGTTGCAGGTTCAGTATCTGCCAAAACCAGCACTGATTGCTGCCTCAGTGTTTCCTTGGGATATGTACTTAGCTTCCATTTAATCAGCACGCTATAACCCAGGCATGTCCAAACTATGGCCAGCAACCTGGTTTAGTAAATGAACTCCCCTGATTGATCATTATATGCCTGTTTAACTGTTGTCAAATGTAAGTTGTAAATGGACTCCCCTGATTGATCATTATATGCCTGTATAACTGTTGTAAAATGTAATAGTAAATGGACTCCCCTGATTGATCATTATATGCCTGTTTAACTGTTGTCAAATGTAATAATTAATGAACTCCCCTGATTGATCATTATATGCCTGTATAACTGTTGTAAAATGTAATAGTAAATGGACTCCCCTGATTGATCATTATATGCCTGTATAACTGTTGTAAAATGTAATAGTAAATGGACTCCCCTGATTGATCATTATATGCCTGTTTAACTGTTGTCAAATGTAATAATTAATGAACTCCCCTGATTGATCATTATATGCCTGTATAACTGTTGTAAAATGTAATAGTAAATGAACTCCCCTGATTGATCATTATATGCCTGTTTAACTGTTATCAAATGTAATAGTAAATGAACTCCCCTGATTGATCATTATATGCCTGTATAACTGTTGTAAAATGTAATAGTAAATGGACTCCCCTGATTGATCATTATATGCCTGTATAACTGTTGTCAAATGTAATAGTAAATGGACTCAACTGATTGATCATTATATGCCTGTATAACTGTTGTCAAATGTAATAGTAAATGGACTCCCCTGATTGATCATTATATGCCTGTATAACTGTTGTCAAATGTAATAGTAAATGGACTCAACTGATTGATCATTATATGCCTGTATAACTGTTGTAAAATGTAATAGTAAATGGACTCCCCTGATTGATCATTATATGCCTGTATAACTGTTGTCAAATGTAATAGTAAATGGACTCAACTGATTGATCATTATATGCCTGTATAACTGTTGTCAAATGTAATAGTAAATGGACTCCCCTGATTGATCATTATATGCCTGTATAACTGTTGTAAAATGTAATAGTAAATGGACTCCCCTGATTGATCATTATATGCCTGTTTAACTGTTGTCAAATGTAATAATTAATGAACTCCCCTGATTGATCATTATATGCCTGTATAACTGTTGTAAAATGTAATAGTAAATGAACACCCCTGATTGATCATTATATGCCTGTTTAACTGTTATCAAATGTAATAGTAAATGAACTCCCCTGATTGATCATTATATGCCTGTTTAACTGTTGTAAAATGTAGTAGTAAATGGACTCCCCTGATTGATCATTATATGCCTGTATAACTGTTGTCAAATGTAATAGTAAATGGACTCAACTGATTGATCATTATATGCCTGTATAACTGTTGTCAAATGTAACAGTAAATGGACTCCCCTGATTGATCATTATATGCCTGTATAACTGTTGTCAAATGTAATAGTAAATGGACTCAACTGATTGATCATTATATGCCTGTATAACTGTTGTCAAATGTAATAGTAAATGGACTCCCCTGATTGATCATTATATGCCTGTATAACTGTTGTCAAATGTAATAGTAAATGGACTCCCCTGATTGATCATTATGTGCCTGTATAACTGTTGTAAAATGTAATAGTAAATAGACTCCCCTGATTGAACATTATATGCCTGTATAACTGTTGTCAAATGTAATAGTAAATGGACTCCCCTGATTGATCATTATATGCCTGTATAACTGTTGTAAAATGTAATAGTAAATGGACTCCCCTGATTGATCATTATATGCCTGTATAACTATTGTAAAATGTAATAGTAAATGAACTCCCCTGATTGATCATTATATGCCTGTATAACTGTTGTCGAATGTAATAGTAAATGAACTCCCTTGATTGATCATTATATGCCTGTTTAACTTTTTTGTAAAACCTTTAAGTAAATGGAGTCCAGTGAGTGATTGGTGTATGCCTGTTCAACTGTTGTAAAATGCAACAGTAGTCCGGGTCTAAAATATAAACAAAATGAAATCCATCATAACGGATAGCATTGTAGATTGGATGTTAAAACAATTACCAGTGTAGACCTACAAAATCATCTCTCTTACTCACTTGCTCACTTATAACTCAGATCCAACTGCAAGCAGCATAGACTTGGATCTGCCAACTGAATAATGTTATGGCAGACAAGATTCTAATCAGTTTCTTAGGACTAATCAGTAAAATAAATAACATAGACCTGGATCTGCCATGAATAATGTTAATGGCAGACAAGATTCTGTGCAGTTTCTTAGGACTAATCAGTAAAATAAATAACATAGACCTAGATCTGCCATGAATAATGTTATGGCAGACAAGTTTCTGTGCAGTTTCTTAGGACTAATCAGTAAAATAAATAACATAGACCTGGATCTGCCATGAATAATGTTATGGCAGACAAGATTCTATGCAGTTTGTTAGAACTAATCAGTAGAATAAATAACATAGACCTAGATCTGCCAATTGAATAATGTTATGGCAGACAAGATTCTATGCAGTTTCTTAGGACTAATCAGTAGAATAAATAACATAGACCTAGATCTGCCAATTGAATAATGTTATGGCAGACAAGATTCTGTGCAGTTTCTTAGGACTAATCAGTAAAATAAATAACATAGACCTAGATCTGCCATGAATAATGTTATGGCAGACAAGATTCTATGCAGTTTGTTAGAACTAATCAGTAGAATAAATAACATAGACCTAGATCTGCCAATTGAATAATGTTATGGCAGACAAGATTCTGTGCAGTTTCTTAGGACTAATCAGTAAAATAAATAACATAGACCTAGATCTGCCAATTGAATAATGTTATGGCAGACAAGATTCTGTGCAGTTTCTTAGGACTAATCAGTAAAATAAATAACATAGACCTAGATCTGCCATGAATAATGTTATGGCAGACAAGATTCTATGCAGTTTGTTAGAACTAACCAGTAGAATAAATAACATAGACCTAGATCTGCCAATTGAATAATGTTATGGCAGACAAGATTCTATGCAGTTTGTTAGGGCTAATCAGTAGAATAAATAACATAGACCTAGATCTGCCATGAATAATGTTATGGCAGACAAGATTCTATGCAGTTTGTTAGAACTAATCAGTAGAATAAATAACATAGACCTAGATCTGCCAATTGAATAATGTTATGGCAGACAAGATTCTATGCAGTTTGTTAGAACTAATCAGTAGAATAAATAACATAGACCTAGATCTGCCATGAATAATGTTATGGCAGACAAGATTCTATGCAGTTTGTTAGAACTAATCAGTAGAATAAATAACATAGACCTAGATCTGCCATGAATAATGTTATGGCAGACAAGATTCTATGCAGTTTGTTAGAACTAATCAGTAGAATAAATAACATAGACCTAGATCTGCCATGAATAATGTTATGGCAGACAAGATTCTATGCAGTTTGTTAGAACTAATCAGTAGAATAAATAACATAGACCTAGATCTGCCATGAATAATGTTATGGCAGACAAGATTCTATGCAGTTTCTTAGGACTAATCAGTAAAATAAATAACATAGACCCAGATCTGCCATGAATAATGTTATGGCAGACAAGATTCTGTGCAGTTTGTTAGAACTAATCAGTAGAATAAATAACATAGACCTAGATCTGCCATGAATAATGTTATGGCAGACAAGATTCTATGCAGTTTGTTAGGGCTAATCAGTAGAATAAATAACATAGACCTGGATCTGCCAATTGAATAATGTTATGGCAGACAAGATTCTATGCAGTTTCTTAGGACTAATCAGTAGAATAAATAACATAGACCCTAATCTGTTGTAGCATTTTGCAGCGACAGATCAATGTTTATGTTGTTAGCAGAAGGACCCAACTTGTAAACAAATATATGTGGTACATATTGGAAACCCTTTGTTAAACATGGTATCTTGCTTTCATCAGCATCAACCGTTGAAATGCCTCTCAGAGGTAATGGACTACTTCATCCAGATTTCTGGACCTACCACTAAACTCCTGACTGATAACAACCTTCGGACCCAAGGGATGGACACACCTGATTATCAGAGAATGATCCCTAGGATCACTCCAGCTGTAGTAGGTATGTAAAATACTCTCAACCCCTGTGCATGTTGGTTCCACAGTAAATACTTTTTTGGTTTGAAAAATCATATTTGATATTTGCTTCTTTGCTTCTATTTTTTTCATTAACATGAAACTGCCAATTTCAGTAAATATTATACTCATCATAGTCTGATAGCTGAATTTACATTTGGATTAACCGTTCAAATATAACATTACAAGGTATTTGCACTGTCGGATACAGCAGATGCTTTTGAGTTAAATCCATCTGATTATCTGGTAACTCTATATTGAAATATCTCTATACTCTGTTCAAAATGAGTCAGAAAAGGACTAAAGTGTTGGTAATAACTTAGAATAGGAATAGATTATTGGTAACAAGTCTGAATTGGACAAGATTGTTGGCAGTAAGTTCGAAAAGGGCTAGGTTGCTTTTAATAAGTCAGAACTGGACTAGATTGTTGGCAATTAAAAAGTCTGGAAAGGACTAGCTTGTTAGTGATATGTCAAGACTGGACTAGATTGTTGGTGATAAGTCTGAAAGGACTGGATTGTTCTTAAGATGCCAGAGTTGGAATATGTTAGTAGTAATAAGTAAGTCAAACCTGGACTAGATTGTTTGTAATAAGTCAGAATTGGACTAGATTGTTTGTAATAAGTCAGAATTGGACTAGATTGTTCGTAATAAGTCAGAAATAGACTAGATTGTTTGTAATAGTCAGAACTGGACTAGAATTTTGTAATAAGTAAGAATTGGACTAGATTGTTGGTAATAAAATGAATTGATAAGATTTTGACAATAAATCAGAATTGGACTAGATTGTTTGTAATAAGTCAGAACTGGACTAGATTGTTGGTAAGTCTCAACATATTAAAAATACTTTTAACAGAGCAGTACTTTTGTCCCATCAATAAAATAGTCAAACCCTTTTATATCCAGTGGCAGCAAATTCAGATACAGTAAAGCCTAACTTAAAAGAACACTGCTATTAGAAACCAAAAGTCTTAGAAAGCTTAAATTCAAAACATATTCTGTAAGAATTTCATGCACCCTGTGCCCTCTTTTGGCACAGGAGCCCTGCCCTTTTGAGATTCTAAATGAACTGGAACACTTCAGTAACATTAAATATTTAAATTTGAAACAATCTTTAAGTAATTGCAATATTATTTTCTATTTTCTCTGTAATTTTGTTCTTATTTAATAATTTTTGTAAGTGTATATTGTTGCACAGCCTGATTATCAATGTTTCAAAAATAACCCAAACACGAGTCAGATGGTGTTCCCTGTATCCTCTTAGCAATTCTGCACTAAAATAAGAATTATGTGTACATTTCATGATCTATATCCTTCGATTTGCTCCTTAGTTTTATCTCATTGTTTAATGCTCTTAACTCTTGTTTTATTTTATTTATCTTGTTTTATCTTATTTAACTTGATTTTTTTTATTAATCTTGCCCTGTTTGTTTCCTTCATAAAACTAATATGCTTCATAGCTAACCTAATCCTTGTTTTTCATTTCTTTGGTCTGTCAGAGTCAAGCCAGTCAAGTGATCCTGATGAACCAACTCCAGGTAACTATGGCAACAAATTTTCATCTTTTTGATTCAAGAGTCACTGGCTTGAAGTTGATAATTTGTTCCTAGAGATCAGGGGATGCGATGTATGCACCAGATGCAACCAATCTGTATCTTATTTTAAAATCAATCTGCATAGCTGTTTTTTATGTGTACAGCAAGTATTTACAGCTCGTGAAAGATTTTGTTGTGATAATTTATATAAAACAAAAAATCCTTTGGAATCAGATAATTGGAATTTGACATGGTTAATATAAATTCACTTATTTAGAATCAAAACTTAGGTGAGTATGACCCAAATCTCTGAGTCTTTCTAATTGCACTTTATTTTATGCTTAAAGCTGTACAAAAAACATTGCCCCCCACCATTTAATTGAAATAACAGAGTTAGTTGCATTTTCTGAATTCATGATCACTGTTTCTGGCTTTAGCAGAAATATAAAATGAAATCAATAATACGGTTTGCAAACTGTTGTCTAGTTTTTGACGATACTGTTAACAAGGTTACCCACATAAAGTGTGCCTCTTTGTGATATTTGATTGGTTGTTACTAGCTCTAGGTCATTTAATAGGTCAAGTATTTTGTTTACATGAGAAATTACTCATTTGTGCTGTAAGCAGAGTCGGTCTCATTGTTGTGTTCAGTACTTCATTTGGACTGGAATTATTTATTCAAATTAACTTCTCTGAGATTACAAATTGCTCAGTAATATTACTGGTTAAAAACATTAATTTGGAAGAGATTCAAAAAGGATATCTTGGATTATATTATTGTGATTCATCAAAAGACTTTGCACATCATCATACTTCAGGCCACTGGTACTTTAGTATATAAGAGACTAGAGGCACATCAACACCTTCAGCATCGGATCTTATTTGGAATACGACTGGAATGTAATTAGAACTTTATTCATTAGGACTGGTGATAAAACATTTTAGATTAATTATTTGGGATTTAATTCATGTTACTGTAAGTTCTTTTAAATTTTCACTTTGTATTCTAGGAAATAAATTATTTGTTGAAGTTTACAAAACTTTTTGTTTTTTGCTCTTTTATGTTAAATTGGGCTGTTCTAATTTGAGTATTTAACCTCTGTAGATTAGCTTAATGAGGGTCTCTGAAAGAAGTGCTTCACTCAACATCACTCTACATCACTCAACATCACTCTAGCTATTGTCAGGCAATCAGTGTTAAGTAATTTGTACAATAGTGGTTGTTTATCTATAACCGTCTTACCTTGTAATCACCCCTAAGACCATTAACTGTATAAACTACCCAATGGTGATAGTTTTCCATGAATACTAAGCACAAGAATTTACTGTTTTATGCAGTTACAGGCATTATGTAAGAGAACATGCTCTGGCAGGTATGCTTCAACCAGTAAATTATTTTTTTGGTTAAAAATTATGCTTAAAATCATCATCAACTTCAGCATTTTCCATGTGATGACAAATTTAGGTAAAAAAGCTATCTTAAAAAGAATATGCAGGAAAAAACATTGCGTTTCTCTTAAACAGATATTTGGAAGTATATCACTTTGTATATGTTATACACTTTTTCTTTTGAACAAAATTTATTGAGAGAGTTTTAAAATCTATATTGGGTCCTAAATTAGAATAAATGTGGTAAATGTTTTGTAATACTGACATGGAAGATAACTTTGTTTCTGTTGTACATGTCGTGTAGTGCTTTATAGAAGATATACATTTTTCTGTTGTACATGTTGTGTAGTGTTTTGCTTTTTCACTTGTAGATTACGAGGAACCTGTGCCAAAACTGAGTCCTTCACAATCACATACTTTTAGTGCAGTGACTTATGAACAGGAGAGTAGGAACTATCAGAAAAGTGGTGTTGGGCGACCAGTGGGTTAGTATGAAATGGTCATGGCAGATTCCTTGATCATATATATTATAGTTAGACAAAACATTCAAGTTAAAAATGTCATGATTTATTCCCACAGATTCCCACAGGTTATAATCCACATAGTCGATAGATAATATTTACACATGTACATGCACACCCTAATGTTAAAACCATAGGCCCAGATCTATATAACTGACCAGTAGACTGAGTGTTTGTGGTATTGGACATGCATTATACATGAGAGAATACTTTAATTTGTACTGCACATGCATTCATTTTTACATATATAGGTAAGTACAGCACTCCTTCACTATATGAAAAGACCTTAAGTACAACAAAGTGCTAATTATAATGCAAGTATGGTCATTGGGTGGTAGTCATATTAAATGTATTATGTAGTTCATTGTATGTTAAACTCACCAAAAGGCAATATACTGCAAGGTTTTTTCCATAGTTTTATAATGATGAGTACTGTACATGTGTCATGTACTTCATTATAGGATATACTCTCTGTAAGGCCCTCTACTCTTTGGCTCACATGAACATTATTGTAATAATGGAGTACTGTGTTGAGGTTCAGACCTATTATTGCATCAAGGAGTATTACATTTGTTTCCAGTTCAACATACTTACAACTGTATAAGTAATGTTAGATTGTTTCGGTTAAGGCTGCATTGATAGTAACCTGAAGTCCATGTTCAACATTTGTGACATCTGATACTCTACAGTGAGGACTACTTTCAACGACGGCATAATGAGGGATCGTAGTTAGTTATCTTCTCAATAGGTGCAGGCACAGAAAAATTCAGATCTAATATTTTGTCCAACCTCAGATTTTATCATTTGCCAGAACAAAGTTTAGGTCTTGTATTATCCCTAAGAATGCTTGATTCATAATACATGTATCAATGAAAACAAACAAGGTTTTATTTTATTTTTAGGTGAATCAAAATATACCATGTTCATACCAGAAGACACTAAACGGTATAGTCTTATAAATTTGGACTGCTCCTATTCAAATATTATTGCCAGCTTAGTTTATATCAAAATGTAAGGCTATTAACTTTTTATTTTCTCACCCACAATTTTTATAAAAAATATGGAAGTCCCAGATTTATCTGTATCCTCTCTCTGAGAACTGTATGACATGGACTGTGCTGAAGGGCTGTTAAACAAATCAAAGAGCATACATGTATGAACTTAAATTTCAAATCAATACACCCAGTTTAAAAAGCTCTTCATAATAAAGGTAAACAGACTCAGTTATTTTCAAAATCTTAATTAACGTTGTGCTTCTCGTAACAATATAAAATTCAGTAATTGATGAGTAAAAATATCAGGAAATATCTTTTAATCATTTAAAGTCCTGTTCAAATTGCTCATGCATATATTAACATTTTAAAAGTAATCTTTCTCATAAAAAGTAACTAATAATTGAATAGGAAACACAAAGACTAATTGGGATCTGAAATAAAAATGAAGTCCCATTAACAAATCTGTTATTTATTCTGAATATTTATAGCACTGAAAAATGATCTCTACAATAGAACTAACCATTCATTAAAATTTTACAGTTGGTCTAATAGTAAGAACAAATATGGATCCCTGTTTTTTTAAACAAAGTATATTTTAGCAAACACAACTTTCTTCATTTAGCTATGTGGTAAATACTAAACTATCATACTCACTTATATTATCAATGTTTGATACGTCAGAGAAAAAGAAATTGTGAAAAGAAAGAAGAAACACATTTAATTAAAAATGAATGGTAATCAGAAAATAACAGCTTAAAGACTAAATAATCACACCCACTAAATAACTAAAGAATACATTTCTTAAAATAATAAAATAATAATAAAAAGAATGCAAAAATAACGATTATTCCATTTTTTAGGCAGAAATGAGAATATGTGATTTTTTTATTTTTGACAACAATTATGCTCAGTATCTGCTTACCAATCAACTATCTCCTTCTTTCGCCCAGATAACTTAGCTCCCCCTTTTTTTAAAACTCCTCTCTGAGCAATAATACTGTCCATGATATGTAAGACTGAGACGTTTTAAGGCGAATGGAACATGACTTTAATTCTATTTTTGTTTGTATATACTTGCTGATAAGTGAATGGCTGAGCATTCAGTGTTCAAGAACCTAACCATGCTGTGCTTGCAGTGCTCTACTTTCTACATTTAAACCAGTATGTCTTTTATTTATTTAATCAATATGAATGAAAATAGAAGCTCAAAAAAGAAAAGAAGCAGCATATTTTTAAGGAGGATTGTGAAAACGTGCAAAAGATAAAAAACTACATTCTGTAGCTAACACAGTGGGCATTGAAGTGAAGAGTTCATTCACTCCGTCAATATATAGTTTACTGTAGTAAATCTTAATTCCATTAGAAATGTATAATTTTTCACTAAAAGGAAACTCAGCAAGCATCCTTTCCTTTAAAAGAGAAATATATACATCTCATAGTATCTCAGAGATACAGCGTACACACACACACATACACAGATATACACTAAATTGGAAAAGATGATTGGATAAAGTACATCACCTGACATCTACATCTTTGTGTTCATATCTGTCCAAATCTAATTGGTCATGACCTGAGAGTGCTCCAATTAACATGGAACTACTTATGACACATCTGGCAATCCCAGGATCCTATTTCTAATTCCATCCTATGCATGTTGGTAATAAACTTAATGACATGCACTTCAAACTATTATTGCAACTGCTGGCTTCAGGGCAAACTCCACTTTTAAAATCTTTTAATTAACTTTCAAATTGAACCAATACAGTAGTCCCCCTCTTATAAGGCCACCCCTACTGCAGCAGGGTAGTGGCCTTATAATGAGGGTGGCCTTTCTAGAGGGGGATGACAAATGTGAATAGTAAATACATATGAAGAAAGTCACAAGTACATTTAATATTAAAACATTTAATATTTTCATTAAAATATCACATGCATGTTGTGAAATAAATGAAAAACAAACTGCTTCATCATTTTCAAAAGAATGTTATGAATAACCATTGATATAGTTTTAAAACTGTCTTTATAATTATGTTACAGATCACATCATTTGTCGCTCTGTTGGTAACAGTCCAAAAAACAAACTAGTCTCATGACAATTAAAAATATCCTTGCTGTCATATCCCCTACATATATCATTTAGTCTTTTGTTCCAATCTTCGACAACTTCATTGTTAACATCTGCTGATTCTCCACTTAGGACAAAACACTTAATATTGTGTCGCACTTGAAATCTGTGCAACCATCCGTTACTTGCGGTAAAGTCCTCATATCCCAATTCAACTGACAAAATTGTTGCTTTTTCTTGTCATTCAAATCAGGATACAAACATCTCCTCGCTCAAACAATCATCCTTTCTCTGTCCATTTCACTTTCCAGTTCTGCAGAATTGTTTCCTTATCTTTCACGATATTGTTTATCTGAGTCTTTCCGACATTAGTTTTCTGCAAGATCCTCGACCCCCCCCCCCAGAACCTCTCGGTCAGTTGAATTACTTTCACTTTTTCTTCTAAACTGATTTTTCTTTTCCTCAATGATATGTTGATCTTTTTGCATTAAGTTATTCATGTTGCCAACTACAATACTGATAAAACAATTTTTTATGCGGCTAACCAAATTGCTGTGTGTTTTTAAAGGAAGTGATCTTGTCACGTGATTCATTAGTCGCAGTCTGGTGCCCTATTGTTTTTATACATTTCTTTACACTAAGTGAGTGAAGCCAAAATGGCTTCGATATGTACCATTTAACATCACGCAGATTTGACCTGCCAGTAGTATTAGCAACTAATTACCAAAGTGAACATCTTACTAAGGGAAGCCATAAAGACTATCAAACCATTTTCCTGCTGACTTGTGTATTGTACATCGATGCTGCCACTTCTCAGCTGTTACTACTGTTCAGTAATTGTAATCTTAACAATTATCGAAGTGACTAAACCGAACATCTTATGATAACACAGCAGTAAGGCTAATTGGATTACATGTACTTACCCTTTTGTATGGATTAAAATTTGAGTCTTTCTCGGGTTTATGGAATAAATGTGGCTTCTCATGAGGTGTAAATGATATAATATTAACCTTAGTGGTACATGTACTTTAGTCAACACTTCTTTCAGTAACGAAAACCTGACATCGGGAAACAGAAATCGGATTACTTAACACACGCTATGAATAAAATACTGGTTCTGGATACATATCAAAATAAAATGTGGCTGCTTGTGAGGGGTAAATTTTATATTATTGCTAATATGCTGGCCACTGGTCATGTTAGCCAGGTGGCCTTTCATGAGGGGTACTTTTGAACACAAACTCGTCGGTGCCAATGGATTCTGGCCATAAGGAGCGGGTGGCAGCTGGTCAGGGGGGCCATTGAAGAGGGGGATTACTGTAATGGGAAAGGATTTGATCAAACACTTGGTTGAAATATAGACAAAAAATATGTAATGGTTGGCAGAATTTGCATTAAGCACATAAATCTCACATTTTAAATATAATTTGAGACAAATATTCTACATAGGTAGAGAATGTTGATAGTTAATAATAAATATTGCCTTTCATAATATATTTCATACATAGAAATTAAAATTCATGTTTGAAAAATTACATTTTTTGTTTAAGCTATTCAGAGAGTGTTTCACAGTATAACGTGGAGAGAGTTGAAAGAATTTATGCTCAGAATCATCAGGGAAATATTTTTATGCTTCCTTTTATTAATGATTTACTATTAATCTGTGTGCAGTTAGATAAATAATACTGTTGCATAGACAACACAAAGAAGTTGCATAGAAAACACAAAGAAGTTGCATAGACAACACAAAGAAGTTGTATAGAAAACACAAAGAAGTTGCATACACAATACAAAGAAGTTGCATAGACAACACAAAGGAGTTGCATACACAATACAAAGAAGTTGCATAGAAAACACAGAAGTTGCATAGACAACACAAAGAAGTTGCATACAAAACACAAAGAAGTTGCATACACAATACAAAGAAGTTGCATAGACAACACAAAGGAGTTGCATAGAAAACAAAGAAGTTGCATAGACAACACAGAAGTTGCATAGACAACACAAAGAAGTTGCATACAAAACACGAAGTTGCATACACAATAGAAAGAAGTTGCATAGAAAACAAAGAAATTGCATAGAAAACAGAAGTTGCATAGACAACACAAAGAAGTTGTATTGAAAACAAAGAAGTTGCCTACACAATACAAAGAAGTTGCACAGACAACACAAAGAAGTTGCATACACAATACAAAGAAGTTGCATAAAAAACACAAAGAAGTTGCATAGACAACACAGAAGTTGCATAGACAACACAAAGAAGTTGTATAGAAAACACAAAGAAGTTGCATACACAATACAAAGAAGTTGCATTGAAAACAAAGAAGTTGCATAGACAACACAGAAGTTGCATACAAAACACAAAGAAGTTGTAAGAAAACAAAGAAGTTGCATACACAATACAAAGAAGTTGCATAGAAAACACAGAAGTTGCATAGACAACACAAAGAAGTTGTATAGAAAACACAAAGAAGTTGCATACACAATGCAAAGAAGTTGCATAGAAAACACAGAAGTTGCATAGACAACACAGAAGTTGCATACAAAACACAAAGAAGTTGTAAGAAAACAAAGAAGTTGCATACACAATACAAAGAAGTTGCATAGAAAACACAGAAGTTGCACAGACAACACAAAGAAGTTGTATAGAAAACACAAAGAAGTTGTATACACAATACAAAGAAGTTGCATAGAAAACACAAAGAAGTTGCATAGTCAACATAGAAGTTGCATAGACAACACAAAGAAGCTGTATAGAAAACACAAAGTTGCATACACAATACAGAAGTTGCATAGACAACACAAAGAAATCATATAGAAAACACAAAGAAGTTGCATAGAAAACACAAAGAAATTGCATACACAATACAAAGAAGTTGCATAGACAACACAAAGAAGGTTATTAATGAAAATGAGAATAGTGTTTTATTCATGTTTTATTTAAAGTACATTTGGTAAAGTTGCTTGCACATGATGGTGGCATGTGGTTATGATATTATATTGTTCTCAAACATTGACTATGTATGGAACCATTTTTATGGAACAAGTACATTTTTTGAAGACAGCTGTATAAAATATTGATTTAAAAGTGAAAAGATTAAACATGTAGGTAAAATGAACTAAAATAACTGTAATTATGAGAATTGATTATCAGTTTTTAAGTGTTCACGGACATCTGCACCTGATCATTTATAATATAAAAATATTGCAATCAGGTTCATACTTTTTAATATTTATTTTTAATTAAAAAGTTACGAAATTGTCAAGATTGGGAATTTTCATATGCATATATATATAAAATTTGTGAACCCATAATAATATTGTAAAAATTTTGAAAAGACAGGTCTTGAGCATCAAATAGTCTGTTCAGGACTTTACAGGTATTTTGCTTATTGAAACCTTCCAACAATACATTTTTCAATTTAACAGAAAATGTAAGTTACATTCTGTCTGTCCTTTATTGTTTTTTATAATGTTTTTCCACCCCCTACCCCCACCTACTTATCACCACTGAAATTATGTCTTATTGCCAATCCTTGCCAATAAACATGCAGAGAAATGGCAATAATATCATTAGGATCAGAATATCATGGCTGGCATAATTTAATTTTTCAAAAGGCTGCTTTCATTCTCCAGAGCCTTAGCTTAAACTTTGTACTGATATATAACAATACGTAATAACTCTTCTGTATATCTATACATGATGTTGATGATTCATAATTATTTGTTAACAACATTATATCAGTAATACAGCTTAAAAATGTTTTTAATGTTGATTTCAAAATAATACAATGATTTTTTTTAAATATAAGAGCTGCAATGAAAAGAAAGTGTTTTCTTGTCTGACTGTGTCCAAATATTGTTTATAGTCTAATTGTTTGTGCTTTTGAGAGCTTGAATTAACTGCTTCATCTGTATTTGATTACTTCTATAGCATGGCATGACAGTGTCCAATTTCAGTGACTTTTAAGTGTATTATGTTATAAGAGACCTCTACTCTAGCTTTTCGTTTTGTATAGATACATAAAAACAACCTTTATTTATTTAATCATTACATATTTTGCTTTGAATTTAAGTTGTTTTCATACAGTATCTATAATATCCATGTATTTTTATTTAAGTTGTTTTCATACAGTATCTGTATTATTCATGTATTTGCACTTAAGTTGTTTTTTATACAGTGTCTGTCATATCCATGTATTTGCACTTAAGTTGTTTTCATACAGTATCTCTAATATCCATGTATTTGCATTTAAGTTGTTTTCATGCCGTATCTGTAATATCCATTTATTTGCATTTATGTTGGATCCAACTGCAAACAATATAAAGCCTGATCTGCCATCACAGAATACACTACTAGATCAGGGTCAATGTTGTTTGTTTTACTAAGTACACTTAATAAACTTCATTGATCCAGATCTGTCAGTGCATTATGCAAAATGGGTTGATGCAGTTCTGCAATGAGATCTGATGTAAACACAAATATGTCTGTATAAAGTATTTTAGTGGGAGAAGCATGTACCAATATTTCATGTTCCTTAGAAAAGAGATTAAAAGGATGTAAAATGAGTTATGGATTGTGCTCCATATGTGTGTTCTTCTGAAAATATAAAATATACTACTGAATTGTTCAGACATTCTCAGACACTATCAGTTCATAAAAATAGATAAAAAATTTGCCCTTTAACTTTCGGTACTGAAAATTTGTTTTCTTAAGAAAATTAGGTACTCTAAAATATTATTAATATTGTGCATCCTAAACAAAAATTTAAACTGTTAGAAATATTACATTCTTTGTGGATTCATGGCTTAGGAATTGTTTCATCAAACACTCATCCCTAGGATGAGGGTGATTCAAGTTACTGGTCCCTATCTTCATTTTACTCAAGACATTACACTCCCTCATTACAAGGCTTGCACTCTACTAATAACCCCACATACATAAATTGGTCAACAATTATGAAATTATTATGTTTGTAGTGAGGACTGCAGGTTTTAAACCCTTCTAAGACATATCCCATTATATAAGCATATAACAAGAGACATTCTCTGAAACTTGAGATATTGCAGTTCTCATTACATAAGCATATAACAAGAGACATTCTCAGAAACTTGAGATATTGCAGTTGCATACCTAGCCTTTGATTTCCTAATGGCACTTTTAAGTAATCTAGGTGTTCTTTTTAAGTGGCGAAATTATAGAAATATATGCTGTGTCTTCATTTTGGCATGACGATGTATTAAACGAGCTTCAGTTTTAAAAATACCAATGACCCAGGGCAAGTGTAAAACTTTCTGAACAGAGGAAAAATTCCAATCTTTAAATTATCCGTCTTTGAATTTCTCAGAGGTCTATCTTAAAGGTTTATGTTATGACTCATTGAAAGAGACAATTTTCTATCAAAATGACACCTAGATTACTGAAACATGCCAATGGAAATGTGAATATAACTCAGAAATCGAGGGCTAGGTGTGAAACAGCCACATAATATATTTTTGGTATGTATCCAATTCAGCATCAATCTTGCATCGGGCACATGCAAAATAAAAAAACAATTTGTAAACACACATTCATCCCATTGTCTAGTTGGCCCTACATAAAAAGAGTGATACACAGACATACAAAATGGCCACTGCAATAGCCGTCTTGAAACTCTTACTATTCCCCCTGAATGGATGGTCATATCAACATGAATGGATGGTCATATCAACATGAATGGACATCAACATAAATGGATGGTCATATCAACATGAATGGATGGTCATATCAACATGAATGGACATCAACATGAATGGATGGTCATATCAACATGAATGGATGATCATATCAACATGAATGGATGGTCTTATCAACATGTAGTTTTTAAGTAAAATCTTCTTATGATGTCTGGTTGTTCCTAAATGAAAATGGTACTGACCTGATATCCATTATGACCACCACAGTAGCTATTTTGAACATATTGTTATTGATACTCCTTCAGAGCAGAAAGGTATATTAGCATGGGTTCTCTCAGGAAGACTTTTTAATGACAGGAAGTTGGTCCATAATGAAAATGGTTCCATATGGATATTCAATATAACATAACAGCAGCCACTTTGAAAATCTTGTTTCTGCTACTATATCTAAATGGATGGTCATATCAATATGGGGTTTCCACTGACAGAATTCTTATGATGTCTAGATGGTTCCAAAGAAAATGGTGCCTGTCCGATATCCAATAAGACCACCACAGCAACTATCTTGTAAATCTTTTTTTTACTGATACTCCTTCTGGATGAAAAATCATAAAGACATTGAGTTTTCACCAGCAGACTTCTTATGATGTGTTGTTGATACTAAATAAAAATAATACTGCTCTGACATCGAGTTTGTCCACAATGGCAGCCATCTTGAAAATCTTATTGCTACTTCTCCTGCATGGAAAGTCATATAAACATGGAGAATGTATTGGACAACTAATTATTTGTTACTGTTGAATGAGACTCTTGTCCTAAAATATGGATGCCACTCTTGTGGCCATCTTGAAAATCATCTTGTTGCTATTCCTCCTAAATGAGTTTTCACAAGAAAAGTTTGTATCATGTCCTGAGTGAAAATGATCCCGATCTCACATGCAGTATGGCCACCATGGTTTCCATCTTGAAAATCATATTTTTTCCTAGTCCTCAAGAATTGATATTCATGTCGGCAAAACATTTCCACCAAAATAAGTCTGGTGATATCTTTTTGGTTTTACATGAAAATGATTCCCTGATGACATACAGTATGTTTGTCACAATAAATATATTGAAAATCTTGTCACTTATTCTCTTGAATGGATGGTCATATTGGCATGGCATTTTTCATCAAAAGTCATCAAATCATGTCTGATTTATCCTAAATGAAAATGGTCATAATCTTACATATGATATGGGGCCACAGCGATTAAATTAAAAATATTATTCTTAAGAATATTTGAGATGGTTTCAACACTTGGCATTTAAAAAGAAGAAATAGTTTTATCTTGAATTCTTGAAGTTTCTGTTTGTTACAGTAAAGCATAAGTCCCTTCCTGAGACTGTCATTGTATTTTAGCTTCAGACTTACAGCATGACACAAGGAGTTAGTAAATCTATCCAAGGGAAAACGTATTGGCACACTAACACACCTGCATGGTGTGATGTGCATTATTTGTGATGGCATTGATGGATGTTCCGCCTTGTGTCAGATGAAGCATGGGATTTAGAAGAAAGGCATTGCTGATATAGAGACAGGAACAAGCGATCAACATCATCCTTCTCTTTCCAGAAAGATCATTCCTTTCACTGGAGGGGTCATTGTCACTTTCTGTTGTAAGAATATATAAAAAGTAGTTCTGTATCACTTCTTGATGTGGAAGTAAGCTGCTAGCAAGCGAAAGCAATCAGTGGGACTACAAATCACAAAATACCATGAGGAAGGAATTAGTGAATCTTCTTTGTACAAGGAATTCATAAATTATTGTTTTGAAACACTCAGTGGCACTTCTTCATGTAAGGAAGTCACCAACTCTCACAAGAGAGGGATCAGTGGTGCTTCTCAGTGTAAGGAAGCCATCAGCTCATGCGAGGGATCGATTATTTTCACTTCTGGTGTAAGGAAGTTGCCAACATATGCATTCTGCCAATCTGGCATAAGGAAAACACAGATATTTTCTCGCTTGAGTAGCCATGCATAAAAGTCAAGGGGTCTCCTTCACTAAAATCGAGTTCCCTGGATAGAGACTCCTCAATCAGGTGTCCATTGCCTGACTGTACAGATCACAGTTAGTCTTGCACTGCGCACCATTCACCGGATTCCGGTCACTTGATAACTCAACAAGTACCAGTCAACAAGTTTCTTCAGGAATTATTATTCTTACCAGTTTGAGAGGCCTTTCCAGGAACAGTCTAAAATGGACATTCTGTTGTTCCCTCATGCAGTGATAGTCAACAAGTTAGCACAGATTTTGTCACAAGGCCATTATATTTTTTGTTTACTGAAGATCTAAACACGTGAACTATTATAGGCCACTTTAATTGCCTATTAAATTTTGAAAACCACCAATATACATGTTACAAACTCCCACAAAATAAGTATATTTTTCTTGCTCACCACTATTACACTTTTCACCATAGAAAATCATGTGTCAAACTACACACATAAAAAGTTAATGAAAATCACATAAAAGTGTTTACAATAAATCATAAATCTTTTGCTTACATTAAAAACTTAAATGTAAGCTTTAAATGAAATTTAAAAGCATTGTTTTAAAAAAAATATTTATTAAGACTGCTTAGGTAATGCAATGCATGGCATCTAAATTATGTACTGCATATAGCTTGAATAACCAAATGTGAACACATAAAACAATTCACGTGCACTTTTATCCATAAAATAAATCAAGATAGACAAAAATAATGGTTTTGTCCTCAATCCAAAGTTTTATCTAGAACTGATTTTCCTTGATAATAATAATAATAATATTAATAATAATAATAAAAATAATAATAACAATGTGAATTTTAAAACAATAGCAGTTACTTAAATTACTTTTTCTGCTCGACATTGTACCACAGAAGTGTCCATTTAGCCAGATCCATTAGTGTGAATGTGTCCTGTCTGTTGGATACTAACTTCAGACACTGCTTTAGTATGCAGTGAATGTTGATCTTGAAATATTGTTGAGAAAGAATGTTCAAGTGATGCTGGAAATTGTGAAAATTTTCTCAGTTTGTATACACTAAATCAAATTTGTATTTATTATAAACACAAAGAAAATGGTATATTCGTGAACATTTGTAAAAGTTTTATAGACTTTTCATTGATATTATTATTTTCTTTCAGAAGACAGTTATAATTGCTTTTGTCAATATTTTATAAGTATTGTTATTTTTTATTATTTAATAAAAGATCAAGGTGACAACCATGTTATTTTAAATCAAGTCTCTTCCATGTTGGTTACATCATAGTGTGACAATCATGTGATTTTAAATCCATTTTCTTTGATATTGCTGAATTCATAATGTAGCAGTCGTTACAATTAACATCCATCTTCCATCATATTGATTACATCATAATATAACAATGCTACATTAGATGAAGTCTATTAAATATTGAATACATCATAATGTAATAATTGTCATTTTAAATACAGTATCTTGCATTTTGACTACATCATAATGTAACATGTACATGATTTTACATCTAGTCTCTTTCAAATTTATTAAATCTTAATGTAATAATTGTCATTTTGATGATGTTACAAAAGTGGACAACCTTAATGAAAGAAAGAAAACTTAAATGTGTGCCAGTGGACTTTAATGTCACAATATTATTACATTCTCATTTGTCTTATTATACATAAATATTGAAGAAAATGGTCATTTATTCCTTGTGAGAGTACATGTATGTATGATAGGTTCGTAGGAATTCCATAGTATGATTTGGTACTGTAAGCATAACTCTGGCCCTGGATACTCACCTAAAATTATGTGACAAACGACACATTCATCCAAACTTGGATTTTGTAATGTTTCTTTAATTACTTTGTGCTAGATTGCATACTGAAAGTCCACATATATTCCATTGAAACTCTACTGAACACAACATTCAGCTTTTGCTAAGATTCTACTGAAATTGTCAGGTTGGTTTATTTTATCCACCCTTTATCCACTGGGGCTGCTTAAATTCTGATAGTTTTCTCTGTTTGGGTTCCACTGAAGTCATATGCATTAATTTATGCCAGAAACATACTTAATTTTCTCAATTTTTGCTATTGAATGATAAGTTTTGTACATTGTGTGCAAATGAACAGCACTACAGTTTCAGTCAATCAGTACTACATAATAGATCCACTGGATTCCAGCTGATACCTATACATCTTGTTCTGTCCACTGGAAGTAGGCTGAAAAATTACTTTGGTGGGGGCATTAGTCTTCAGGAGTACTGCTCAACACCAAGGAAAAATAATTCAGTCATTGTCTTTTTTCTTCTTAAACTTTCCATAAATTCCATTGACATCATTATATATGTAAATATCACACTTGATAAGTGCACTCATATTTACTTAGACCAATTCATGCATCATCAAGGAAAAGTAGGTGACTCTTAATTAGTTTACAGGTCTTGGATCATGCAGCTAAAGCATACAGTTATAGTCATCATTCATTGTGAATTTGCCTTCAGTGGATCTATTGAATAATCAACCTGCATGGAATTATTTACTAAATTCAGATGTCCTAGAAATGTGTATCAATACTTGAAAAAGGTGAAAAATACATTGTTTCTTAAATGAATTTTTTCTTCGTTTTCAGATCTTTTATATTGATATACATTATCATTTTAAGAAACTGTAAAACGTATGCATTTAAATGTATTTGATCATTATCATTCTATCCCATGTATTCTGTCTGTGGTGTTGCAGATACAGTGGAGCATTTGACTGAAGTAATAGAGGGGTTTGAGGAACTTGCACGCGAGTATTACAGTAATCCTGAATTTTTTAGACAAGGTGAACTGATTATCTACTTCCATTGGTAATATTCTGTTTAAATATAAAATTGCTGATGATGATAAAAGTTCAATTTTCTGTGATGAGCAAATGTTGTTTTATGTTAATTATGTTATTATGTGACATTTTAGTTTAATATATATAATATATAAAACCTAATTCTTTGGTACCGTGAAGCTTTATATTCATATTTTGTAAACTAGAATAATTTGTTCCCTTGTTTTAAGACAATTAAGTTAAGGCAGCATGATATTTTACATAGCATTGGTATGTATATGAACTTCTAGTACTCTTAGGGAATCGAATGTATCGATATGTGATTTCGCATAAAACTTACATGATGCAGTGTTTGCTAAACATATCCGTGCTTATAATGTACCCTGGTACAAGGTGGTGCCACCTAAAACATGGTACATTTTTGTGGCCACCCTTAATAGTGTCATAGCAAGGAGACACTGATTGTACATTTATAAAACAATGAATAATCTATTCTTGCTTACAAGTCAAGTCCAACTGCAAACTGTGCAGACTGAGATCTGCCATTGCATAATTGCTAGCAGATCTGAGCTTTTGCAATTTGTTAGGAGTAATCAGTAGAACAAACAACATATATCCTCATCTGCTGGTCCATTTTGTGACAAGAGATCAGGTTCTATGTTGTTTGCATTTGGACTAATTAGTATATATGGTATACCCTCTAAGTATTAGCTACAGAGACCATATACTTACTGTATGAGGATTGATCATATAAACAGACAATTGTGGTAGAAAATGGAGTCATTTCAGAACCTGCAGATTCAGATTCTATAAGGAGTGTTCTATCATATGTTTGAGCTTCACAGTTTAAGTCTAATTTTCAGTCATATGGACATAATCAGTAACAAATAAATAAAGTTTGCTTGAATTCTTCAGTAGGAGAATCATTGTATGCCCTTATCTGTCAAAACATTATGCAATGGCAGGAAATTGTAGTATAACATAGTTTAGCAATTTTGAAACTTTTTTCTTGAAGCTAAACAGCAACAACTAGAGAGAGATACAGCAATGAACAGCATACAACATTCCCATCATCCATGGAATCATATGCAAAAACCACACCCGATGAACACTGAAGTTCCCTACCAACATGCCCCACATCAAATAAGACAAGACCATGCAGGTATATAAAAAGTATTGAATTTTAATATGCCTGACATGTAGCAGACACATGCGACACTAAATATGACTTGTTTAAATGAAGCATTAAAGAACTATCTTTCACATTTATTAATAACAATTTTAACTGTTATAAAGGCAAGCAAAGACAATGTTTCATCACTAGTTTGTGTACTGCATGACTTGTTTGTGTACCAATCATAGTTTAACCTTATTAATCCAGGGCAAACATTGCTATGACCTTCATCAGTTACTTATCTCCTGATTAGATAGTGCCACAAGATAAACTGATCAACATTGATATGACCTTCATCAGTCACTTACTTATCTCCTGATTAGATAGTGCCACAGGATAAACTGATTAACATTGCTATGAGCTTCATCAGTCACTTATCTCCTGATTAGATAGTGCCACAGGATAAACTGATTAACATTGCTATGAGCTTCATCAGTCACTTATCTCTTGATTAGATAGTGCCACAGGATAAACTGATTAACATTGCTATGACCTTCATCAGTCACTTATCTCCTGATTAGATAGTGCCACAGGATTAGCTATGACCTTCATCAGTCACTTATCTCCCGATTAGATAGTGCCACAGGATTATCTATGACCTTCATCAGTCACTTATCTCCCAACTAGATAGTGCGACAGGATTAGCTATGACCTTCATCAGTCACTTATCTCCTGATTAGATCATGCCACAGGATAAACTGATCAACATTGCTGTGACCTTCATCAGTCACTTATCTCCTGATTAGATAGTGCCACAGGATTAGCTATGACCTTCATCAGTTACTTATCTCCCGATTAGATTGTGCCACAGGATTAGCTATGACCTTCATCAGTCACTTATCTCTCGACTAGATAGTGCCATCAGATCTATGACCTTCATCAGTCACTTATCTCCCAACTAGATAGTGCCACAGGATTAGCTATGACCTTCATCAGTCACTTATCTCCTGATTAGAGAGTGCCACAGGATTATCTATGACCTTCATCAGTCACTTATCTCCCGATTAGATAGTGTCACAGGATTAGCTATGACCTTCATCAGTCACTTATCTCCCAATTAGATAGCGCCACAGGATTATCTATGACCTTCATCAGTCACTTATCTCTCAACTAGATAGTGCCACCAGATTAGCTATGACCTTCTTCAGTCACTTATCTCCCGACTAGATAGTGCGACAGGATTAGCTATGACCTTCATCAGTCACTTATCTCTTGATTAGATCGTGCCACAGGATAAACTGATCAACATTGCTGTGACCTTCATCAGTCACTTATCTCCTAATTAGATAGTGCCACAGGATTAGCTATGACCTTCATCAGTTACTTATCTCCCGATTAGATTGTGCCACAGGATTAGCTATGACCTTCATCAGTCACTTATCTCTCGACTAGATAGTGCCATCAGATTATCTATGACCTTCATCAGTCACTTATCTCCCGACTAGATAGTGCCACAGGATTAGCTATGACCTTCATCAGTCACTTATCTCCCGATTAGATAGTGCCACAGGATTAGCTATGACCTTCATCAGTCACTTATCTCCCAAGTTGATAGTGCCACAGGATAAACTGATCAACATTGCTATGATCTTCATCAGTCACTTATCTCCCGATTAGATAGTGCCACAGGATTATCTATGACCTTCATCAGTCACTTATCTCTCGACTAGATGGTGCCACCAGAGCATCTATGACCTTCTTCAGTCACTTATCTCCTGACTAGATAGTGCGACAGGATTAGCTATGACCTTCATCAGTCACTTATCTCTTGATTAGATCGTGCCACAGGATAAACTGATCAACATTGCTATGACCTTCATCAGTCACTTATCTCCTGATTAGATTGTGCCACAGGATTAGCTATGACCATCAGCAGTCACTTATCTCCCGACTAGATAGTGCCATCAGATTATCTATGACCTTCATCAGTCACTTATCTCCCGATTAGATTGTGCCACAGGATTAGCTATGACCTTCATCAGTCACTTATCTCTCGACTAGATAGTGCCATCAGATTATCTATGACCTTCATCAGTCACTTATCTCCCGACTAGATAGTGCCACAGGATTAGCTATGACCTTCATCAGTCACTTATCTCCTGATTAGATAGTGCCACAGGATTAGCTATGACCTTCATCAGTCACTTATCTCCCGATTAGATAGTGCCACAGGATTAGCTATGACCTTCATCAGTCACTTATCTCCCGATTAGATAGTGCCACAGGATTAGCTATGACCTTCATCAGTCACTTATCTCCCAAGTTGATAGTGCCACAGGATAAACTGATCAACATTGCTATGATCTTCATCAGTCACTTATCTCCTGATTAGATAGTGCCACAGAATTAGCTATGACCTTTATCAGTCACTTATCTCCCGATTAGATAGTGCCACAGGATTATCTATGACCTTCATCAGTCACTTATCTCTTGACTAGATAGTGCCACCAGATTAGCTATGACCTTCTTCAGTCACTTATCTCCTGACTAGATAGTGCGACAGGATTAGCTATGACCTTCATCAGTCACTTATCTCCTGATTAGATCGTGCCACAGGATAAACTGATCAACATTGCTATGACCTTCATCAGTCACTTATCTCCTGATTAGATAGTGCCACAATATTAGCTATGACCTTCATCAGTTACTTATCTCCCGATTAGATTGTGCCACAGGATTAGCTATGACCTTCAGCAGTCATTTATCTCTCGACTAGATAGTGCCACCAGATTATCTATGACCTTCATCAGTCACTTATCTCCCAACTAGATAGTGCCACAGGATTAGCTATTACCTTCATCAGTCACTTATCTCCTGATTAGATAGTGCCACAGGATTAGCTATGACCTTCATCAGTCACTTATCTCACAATTTGATAGTGCCACAGGATAAACTGATCAACATTGCTATGATCTTCATCAGTCACTTATCTCCTAATTAGATAGTGCCACAGGATTAGCTATGACCTTTATCAGTCACTTATATCCCGATTAGATAGTGCCACCAGATTATCTATGACCTTCATCAGTCACTTATCTCCCGACTAGGTAGTGCCACAGGATTAGCTATGACCTTCATCAGTCACTTATCTCCCGATTAGATAGTGCCACAGGATTAGCTATGACCTTTATCAGTCACTTATCTCCTGATTAGATAGTGCCACAGGATTAGCTATGACCTTTATCAATCACTTATCTCCCGACTAGATAGTGCCATCATATTATCTATGACCTTCATCAGTCACTTATCTCCCAACTAGATTGTGCAACAGGATTAGCTATGACCTTCATCAGTCACTTATCTCTCGACTAGATAGTGCCATCAGATTATCTATGACCTTCATCAGTCACTTATCTCCCGACTAGATAGTGCCACAGGATTAGCTATGACCTTCATCAGTCACTTATCTCCTGATTAGATAGTGCCACAGGATTAGCTATGACCTTCATCAGTCACTTATCTCCCGATTAGATAGTGCCACAGGATTAGCTATGACCTTCATCAGTCACTTATCTCCCAAGTTGATAGTGCCACAGGATAAACTGATCAACATTGCTATGATCTTCATCAGTCACTTATCTCCCAATTAGATAGTGCCACAGGATTATCTATGACCTTCATCAGTCACTTATCTCTCAACTAGATAGTGCCACCAGATTAGCTATCACCTTCTTCAGTCATTATCTCCCGACTAGATAGTGCGACAGGATTAGCTATGACCTTCATCAGTCACTTATCTCTTGATTAGATCGTGCCACAGGATAAACTGATCAACATTGCTGTGACCTTCATCGGTCACTTATCTCCTGATTAGATAGTGCCACAGGATTAGCTATGACCTTCATCAGTTACTTATCTCCCGATTAGATTGTGCCACAGGATTAGCTATGACCTTCATCAGTCACTTATCTCTCGACTAGATAGTGCCATCAGATTATCTATGACCTTCATCAGTCACTTATCTCTCGACTAGATAGTGCCACCAGATTAGCTATGACCTTCTTCAGTCACTTATCTCCCGACTAGATAGTGCGACAGGATTAGCTATGACCTTCATCAGTCACTTATCTCCTGATTAGATCGTGCCACAGGATAAACTGATCAACATTGCTATGACCTTCATCAGTCACTTATCTCCTGATTAGATAGTGCCACAGGATTAGCTATGACCTTCATCAGTTACTTATCTCCCGATTAGATTGTGCCACAGGATTAGATATGACCTTCAGCAGTCATTTATCTCTCGACTAGATAGTGCCACCAGATTATCTATGACCTTCATCAGTCACTTATCTCCCAACTAGATAGTGCCACAGGATTAGCTATTACCTTCATCAGTCACTTATCTCCTGATTAGATAGTGCCACAGGATTAGCTATGACCTTCATCAGTCACTTATCTCACAATTTGATAGTGCCACAGGATAAACTGATCAACATTGCTATTATCTTCATCAGTCACTTATCTCCTAATTAGATAGTGCCACAGGATTAGCTATGACCTTTATCAGTCACTTATATCCCGATTAGATAGTGCCACCAGATTATCTATGACCTTCATCAGTCACTTATCTCCCGACTAGGTAGTGCCACAGGATTAGCTATGACCTTCATCAGTCACTTATCTCCCGATTAGATAGTGCCACAGGATTAGCTATGACCTTTATCAGTCACTTATCTCCTGATTAGATAGTGCCACCAGATTATCTATGACCTTCATCAGTCACTTATCTCCCAACTAGATAGTGCCACAGGATTAGCTATTACCTTCATCAGTCACTTATCTCCTGACTAGATAGTGCCACAGGATTATCTATGACCTTCATCAGTCACTTATCTCCCAACTAGATAGTGCCACAGGATTAGCTATGACCTTCATCAGTCACTTATCTCCTGATTAGATAGTGCCCCAGATTAGCTATGACCTTCATCAGTCACTTATATCCCGATTAGATAGTGCCAATCAGATTATCTATGACCTTCATCAGTCACTTATCTCCTGATTGGATAGTGCCACAGAAAAAACTGATCAATATCATTCAGATTAATTCTAATCTTACACAAGTTCAAACACCAAATACCACTTTCATTCTTATAATTTCACAAGTCATTACAACACAAATAGTTTGTTATTAATATTCAAATAAGAGTTGATTTTTTCTGCCATCAATAATTATTTGAAATTGGATATCCTTCCATCTCCTTTAAAACTGCTGTCCATTTGACCTTTACATTCCCTGCAACAATATTAACGTGAGAAGGCTGCAATTTATATAAGTGGATGCGTGCAATAAATAAATGACAAAAACAGCAACAAAAATATGAGATCATATGCTAATTGAAGTTTTCATATTGTTTGCACAGTACTGTACTCACATTGAATCATTTCTTTCCTTCATTTTGAAATTACATTTATTTATTAATAATTAGAAATATAACGTGCAATTCTAAACTGCTGGGTTCTAAGATTGATTTTGATGATAGTAATTATTGAGTTATTTGTCTTTCAAGCATAGATATCAAATATTTTATTTAGCTGTTGTTATTACTATTATCATTATTATTATTAATATTCATGTTATAAATAATATAATGATTCTATAGCTACAGTCTTTATGAATCATGATATAACAGTTTAACTGTATACACTTTGTAAGCAAATACACTCAGATTAATTTGGAAAATATACAGTGGTCTTGAGATTAATACCACTCTATGAATAATTTCGAAATGTAACATTTCACTTGTGTAGAAAATCCATCCTGACCAAATACAGTTTTTTTTTCTTCATAACTCTTGGGGAATTTGATGAAAATTGTGTCTGTTCAAATTCGGATTATAGCTTCATTAACATCTTAACAACAACAACAGCTATCATCTTCATTGTCATCATTGTTATCATCATCTTGACGTAACTAATCCATTCAATTTCCCATCAGTATTATATGAAAATGTATTTAACATAAAATTCAAGTTTCTAAAGATTTTGGAGTATCAGAGAATGTTTATTTCTTTATAGTTTTGTTGTTATATATAAATATGCAAGTTTTTGCCCAGAAAGACACTTCTTTGAAGACTGTCTTAGGAGAGTCCATTAGCTTTATATATAAGGGTAAAGTGAAACAACACAATTTATTTGAAGTGATGTAAATCAAGGAGATACACTGTGAAGAATAAATGTTATTACACATCATTACCTTGAATGACAATGTTTAAGACATCTTGATCAAAAATGTTTGGTAAGCTGGTGCTCAGTGGCAACATTTCTTTGGATTTCACCTCTATAAAATACATAAAACAATCAATTTATTGGGTTGCAATAGTGTACAAGTGCATAGCTGCCAACCCTCATGAATTTGGTGTGAATTTCACGACTTTTTCAGCGATTCACGGATTCACGCCGTAAGCCAAAAATTCACGAATTTTCCAATCCTCAATTATTTTAAATCTTTAATAAAATAACCGATTTCCCGTTAAGCGCTAGTTGTGATATTCACAGTTGCCGAAACGGTCCGGTACTGCTGGTCACGATATTAGTAGATCTACAGCCGATTAGTACAGTTGGCCCGGTAGCAAGCATTTTAGCCTCTTTTAATCTATATGTATAAGAGTAGTTTTACAAATGTTTTTGAGAGAATCTGGGGCTTAACCGGAAATTTGCTCCGCGCATGCGTCAAAACACTGATTTTAGTTACCGTTCTGCCTCGCATGTAAGATTTTGAAAATGTCTTCACCACCAAGGAAAAAGAAATGTGTTACTCAAAAAGTGAAGTTTAATTTGGAATATATCAAAAATTGGCCGTGCGTTCTGCCATTAAACATTGATATTCATTCATGCTTTTTGCGCTCAGTGTGTCATCGCAGAGACGATGTGAGGAAGAATGTCGGTTGCAAAAAACACGTAGAAGTTGGGAAAATTAAGAATTCGCAGATTTCATGTCTGGAATATTTTAAACCATTTGTGGAAGACCTGCAGGCTACCAACGCTGAAGCATTATTTGTGAGTTTTCTTCTCGAATGCAATCTACCTTTATCAGCTGGAGACCATGCTAAACATTTGTTCTGACAAATGTTCCCGGACTCGAAAATCGCTTTTTTTCCTGTGGAAGAACCGAAAATGCTGCAGTTCCTGTGCATTACTCACAGCAACAGTGACAGCGTAAGAGTATTTTCTTTAGTGAGGAAAAATAAGACAGACTTTAGGGCCTCCTTAGCTGCAGAAAATTTGTCAGCAATTTTAGTCCCCAAGATCAACCTGCAGGCAGTAAGTCGGAACTGTTTAGAAAACAAATTTATGATCAAGCAGTTGAGGAAGTTCAAGTCTGCCACAGTATAATGTCTTGATAAATAAATATTTCTGCTTATGTGTAGTGTTTTATACTTATTTTGCGAACTTGATATAGTGTAGTATTGACGGTCGGAGTGGTCAGAGTGGATGGAGTTATTGTCATGGTATTTTTCACGAATTCATGTCCAAATTCACGACTTTTTATCCCTATTTTCACTAATTGTGAGCCTGGAAGGTTGGCAGCTATGCAAGTGTAGTTCTGTTTTGAGGAAAAGGGTTAACATCCACTTTTTTCAATGAATTTAATCAAGACAAAGAAAATAATACTTTGGTCCTCGATTCAACATTTTCTCTAGAATTGATTCACCTTTAATAAATGATAATAAAAATATGACTTTTAAAACAATGGCATTTACAAAAATTACTTTTTCTACTCTAACATTGGACCACATAAGTGTACATTAGCTACATCGATTAGTGTGAAAGTGTCGTGTTTGTGGGATAATAACTTCAGAAGCTACTTGGTTTAGTATGTAAAAGTCTTTCACTGAATGTTTATCTTGAAATATTGTTATTAAAGAATGTTAAAGTGATGGTGGAAACTGATGAGTCTGTGTCAGTTTGTGTGTACTATGCTCACAGTAAACAGTCTTGTGGTGAAAGATAACAGTCACATAATGAAAGATAGAGATATGTTAATATCATCCACTGGTGTTCTATGATGAGAAAAAGAATCATAAACATAAAGGAATGTATGAAATAATTATTCCTTTAACATTTATGTCGCTAAAAGACTGGAAGGTCCTGAAACATAAGACGTACAATTCTACCTCCAAAGTTTTAATATCAGTCTGAAAATAAAATGGGGCAAGTCATAAAAATGGAAGTATTTTGATGTCTTATGCGATGAAAATGTTTTTGAAATTGGTTGGTAAATGTTTCCTGTTATTTTAACATTAATTCCAGGAACACCAAAAAAATTAAATCATCATCAATAATGGAAAATATGGTGTTTATTGTTCAGATGTTTGCCAACAGACAATGATAGGTTTGGGCAAAATTGTCATAAATATTGTTGAAGAAAATAGAGTTGAACATTAGACTGTTTTAGAAACTAAAATGTTACCTTGGTATGTGTCTAAGCAATCCAAAATTACTTGGTTGATGTACACTTTCTTCCACTACATTTAGTAGAATATCTATCCACAATTAAGGGCTACTGCATAAAAAATTATGTAAAAAAAGAACTTTGTTGCTAATTAAATGCCAAATAATACTTGAATGAGTGTTTGAAACTTCATCAAACTGTGTATGGGTTGTAGATAATACATATCTTTTATTAATATACAAAGAAAAGGGTATAATCATGAACATGTCCAAAAGTCTTTTAGACTTTTCATTGATATTATTATTATTTTCTTTCACAAGACTTATAATTGATTTTATTAATATTTTATAATGATTGTTATTTTCAATATCTTATAAGAAACAGGAATGACAACCACATCATTTTAACTCCATTCTCTTCGATATTGAGTAAATTATAATGTGACAGTCATGTCATTTTACAGTCATTCTCTTTCATATTTATTGCATCATCATGTTACAATCATGTTATTTTAAATCCGTTCCCTTTCAGACTGATTACATGATAATGTAACAACTATTTCAGTTTATATCAACTATCTTTCATGACGCTAAAATTATAATGAAATAATCATGTCATTTTACATACAATAACTTTCATATTGATTACATCATAATGGAACAATCACATCATTTCATATCCAGTGTCTTTCATATTGATTATATCATAATTGAACAATTACATCATTTTGTATCCAGTGTCTCTCATATTGATTACATCATAATGGAACAATCACATCATTTTGCATACAGTGTCTTTCATATTGATTACATCATAATGGAACAATTACATCATTTTGTATCCAGTGTCTCTCATATTGATTACATCTGTTATGTATGTCTATAATTTCTGCAAATTTTATTCATGGCTGCAAATTGTAGTGTTTGCCTTTAGTTGAAATTTCGTACTTGTATGGGTTCTGTTTTAAGATACTAAGAACGTAAAATGCAAAGGATCTATAAAAAGATGATTATGTATGTGTTTACAGTTACAAATAATAAAATTATTATTAAATATGTTGACAAGTTTCAGGCTGTTTCCCACTGGGCAGGTTGGTCAGGTGGGTTCTTAGAAGGATTAAGTTAGTTCCTATTCGGTGGGTTAGAATATGTAAGATGTTTTGCAGTGCTGGAGATTTGTCAATTTGTCACTGAGGAGTGGTGATAATATGCATATTTTTACCATTTTGACTGTGTATAAGTAGCTAGGACTGGGCATTTTTCTCCTTTTTGGTTTTTGAGTTCTTGTAACATCAGGTCTGCAGATGTATTGTATGTTTTATTTAGATTTATTTGTTCTGATAAAATACACTCACTGTCCACTGAAATTAGGCTGAACAATTACACTGATGGGTACATTAGTCATCAGGATCACTGCTGAGTACCAAAGAAAAATAACTAAGTCACTGTGTCTTTCTTTTCTCCAGCAGTTACATCAAACGTTTCATAAGCTCCATTTTTTGACATGATTACATATGCTAATATAAACTTGATAAGTGCATTCATATTTGCTTAGACCAATTCATGCATCCTCAAGAAAAGTAGGTCACAGTGACTCTTGAGTATTTTAGGTTCTGGATCATGTAACTGACGCCAACCTGCACGTAAATTTAGTTTTCATTCATTGTGTATTTGTTTTGTAAGGATCTATTTAATAGTCAACCTGCATATTCACCTCAGAGAATATTTGTTAACTGAATTCAGATGTCCCAGTAACATCTATCAATACTTTAAAAATGGGATGAAAATAAACATTGTTTCCTAAATCATTTTTTCTTGCTTATCTTATCTTTTATAATAAAAAGCAATACCATTTTAAGAAATAATAAAACTTATGATTATAAATGTATTTGATGATTTCAATTCTGTTCCATGTGTTTATATCTCTTTGTGTTCTTTTGTGTGCAGATTCGATGGAGTGTTTGATTAAAGTAATAGAGGGGTTTGAGGCACTTGCGCATGAGTATTACAGTAATCCTGACTTGTTTAGACAAGGTAAATCCTCTGTATTTCTATCTTCTTCTGTTGGTAATATTCTGTTTGAATATAAAATTTGTGAAGATGATAAAAGTTCAATCTGCTACCAAGAACAAATGTTCTTCTCAGTTATTATGTGACATTTTATTTTAATTCATATAGTAAATAAAACAGAATGCCGAGGTCCCTTATTTTCAGACCCCTCAGCACAGCATAATCTTTCTGCATTCAGATTATATAAGACAGAATAATTTGGACCCTTATTTTAAAATCCCTTAGGAAAGCATGATCCTTTATATAGTGTTGGTATGTGTATGGTCTTCTAGTATTATTAGGGTATCTAATGTAACGATAAGTGATTTCACATAAAGCATACATGGTGCAAGTTTTACTAAACATATCCATGCTTATAATGTACCTTAGTACAAGGTGGTGCCACATAAAACATGGTACATTTTTAGGGCTGCTCATAGCAGTGTCATAGCAACTGTACATTTACAAACCAATGCATAATCTGAAGCATAGTTTAATGCCATCTACACTCAAGTCCAACTGCAAACTGTGCCATCGCATATTGTCTTTGCAGATCTGGATCTTTGTAATTTATGAGGAGTAATCAGTAGGTCAAACAAAATCTGCTGGCCCATTATGTGACAGCAGATCAGGATCTATGTTGTTTGCAGTTGGACTAATAAGATAGTATATACGGTACGCCCAGGCGGCAGTGTAACTACAGATATGATACATACTATTTGCAAATCAATCATGTGACAGAACTCAGGCGAAGATTATGAAGCCATTTCAGAGCCTGTGGATTCAGATCCTTGAAATTGTGTTCCTTCAGATGTTTGAGCTTCACAGTTTAAGTCTAATTCTCAGTCTTATGGACATAATCAGTAACAAATAAATAAAGTTTGCTTGAATTCTTCAGTAGGAGAATCACCATATGCCCTTATCAGTCAAAACATTTTGCAATGGCAGGAAATTGTAGTAAAACATAGTTTTGCAATTTTGAAACTTTTTTCTTGAAGCTAAACAGCAACAACTAGAGAGAGATACAGCAATGAACAGCATACAACATTCCCATCATCCATGGAATCATATGCAAAAACCACACCCGACAAATACTAACGTTCCCTACCAACATGCCCCACATGAACTAAGACAAGACAGAGCAGGTATGTATGTATGTATGTATGTATATCTATATACATATATATACACATGATTTTGCTTGCATTGACATGTAGCAGACACATAAGATGCTAGATATGGCTTGTTTAAATGGGCCATTAAAGAACTATCTTTCACATTTATAAATACTGATGTTTAACCCTTATCAAAGCAAGCAAACCCAACATTTCATCATTAGTTTGTGTGCCACATGACTTATTTGTGTATCAGTCATAGTTAATCTTATTAATCCAGAGCGAAAATTGCTATGACCGTCATCTGTCACTTGTCTCCCAATTAGATAATGCCACAGGATTAGCTGGTCAATATTAAATTATTCCCTATAATTCTGATCTTACATGGATGCAGAGTTTAAGTACCAAACACCAATTTCATTCTAATAATTTTGCCAATAATTAAAAAGCAGACATTTTGCTATTAATATTCTAAGTACAGCTGGTTTTTGCTGCCATCAATAATTATTTCAAATTTTATTTCCTTCCATCTCTTCTGAAACTGCCATCCATTTGAACTTTACATTCCCATAAACAACATTTACATTATAATTCTAATATAATCAAGACAGTTCGATGTATTTTGGAAACAATACACTTCATTAATTTATCATTATAAGCAGAATAATTTTCATTTCAGTAGCTTTTTCTTTGATGTGAGAAAGCTCCAAGCTAGATAAAAAAAAGCTTTCAAGAAATAGATGGCTAAAACAAGAACAAAACTTTTTGAGGTTGTGTGTAAATTGAAGTTTGCATATTGTTTATGTAGTCCTGTACTCAGGTAGAATAAAATCTTTCATTGCAAAATTACTTTTATTTATTAATTAATTAATGATATAAAGTATTTATTTTTAAAATGCCTCATTTGGAATTTTATATTTATTTTGTGATAGTAATCATTGAGTTATATATCTTTTAAGCATTTATCTCAAACATTTAATTAACTTTTTTAATTTATTTATTTCTTAATTATTAATTAATATTATTATAACTTTTTATAATTAAATGTCATAAATAATATAATGATTCTTTAAGTACAATTTTTAAATCATGTCTTAATACTTTAACAGTGAAATGATTATAAGTAATTACATTAATAGTTTAACAGTGAAATGATTATAAGTAATTACAGTAATAATTTAACTGTGAAATGATTGTAAGTAATTACAGTAATAGTTTCACAGTGAAATGATTATAAGTAATTACAGTAACAGTTTAACAGTGAAATGATTATAAGTAATTACAGTAATAGTTTCACAATAAATGATTATAAGTAATTACAGTAATAGTTTCACAGTGAAATGAGTAATTACATCCAGGTTAATATAGAAAGGTCTTGAGATTAATACCACTCTATGAATCATTTTGAAATGTAACGTTTCACTTCTGTAGAAAATCCACACAAAACACCAACTACTTATTTATTTGCATAACTTTCATGTAATTTGTCGAAAGTGTTTTGTCAGTTCAAATTCAGATTAGTAAGTTATAGCTTCTTTAACAATAAAAACAATCATCACCAGATGATGATGAGGATTGTGATGATAACACATCAAAATCAATACAAATTTCCATTAATATTATATGAAAAAATATTTAATATAATATACAAGTTTCTAAAGATTATAGAATATCAGAGAATTAGACAACTTTTATATTTCTTTATTTATTTCCTTGTCATATTTAAATATGCAAGGTCTGGCCCAGAAAGACACTCCTTTGAAGACTGTCTTAGGAGAGCCAATTAGGCTAATGTATATAGATAAAGCGGAACCACACAGTTTGTTTAAAGTGATGTAAATCATGTTGAAGACAAAATGTAATTACACATGATTACCACGAATGAGAATGTTTAAAACAGCTTGATGAAGACTGTTGCCAAGCTTGTGCTAAGCAGCAATATCTCTTTTAACTTGGATTTCACTCCTTATATAACAAACAATTCTTAAAAATTCTTTAGTCATACAAGTGAAATTTATTTTGAATTGAAGATGTTGAAGTGGAGAAGCAATTCTGTAAAGGATGAGCCATCAGCAATGCGAGCAAAGATCAGCAAAACTGTTTCACAACTCATGCACAAAGTTTATCTTTATAAATCATGTCAGCAAGGCTAAACGCTTTATCCTCTATCCTCTGTGCACACTGCAAACATTATATCAGTCATTCTGAAGTGTATGACATCCATTGATGTAGTAACACCATTCAGCATTTATCAACTCCCTCACAGCAGTGCATATACAGAAAAATCATATTTGTGCTCAGACAAGCTTAAGAAGATCTTCGGGGAAGTTTGAACAATAATACTATCCTATCTTTAATGAGTGCAGAGATGAATACAAATTATACTTGCCTTACCTTCAATCTTATTGACTGAGTACAAATTATACTTGCCTTACCATCGACCTTATCGACTGAATACAAATTATACTTGCCTTACCTTCAAGCTTATCGACTGAATACAAATTATACTTTCCTTACCTTCAACCTTATCGACTGAATACAAATTATATTTGCCTTACCTTTGACCTTATCGACTGAATGCAAATTATACTTGCCTTACCTTCAAGTTTATCGACTGAATACAAATTATACTTGCCTTACCTTTGACCTTATCAATTGAATGCAAATTATACTTGCCCTACCATCAACCTTATGGACTGAATACAAATTATACTTGCCTTACCTTCAAGCTTATCGACTGAATACAAATTATACTTGCCTTACCTTCGACCTTATCGACTAAATACAAATTATTCTTGCCTTGCCTTCGACCTTATCAACTGAATACAAATTATTCTTGCCTTACCTTCGACCTTATCAACTGAATACAAGTCATACTTGCCTTACCTTCAACCTTATCAACTGAATACAAATTATACTTGCCTAACCTTCAACCGTAATCAACTGAATACAAATTATACTTGCCTTACCTTCGACCTTATCGACTGAATACAAATTATACTTGCCTTACCTTCGACCTTATCGACTGAATACAAATTATACTTGCCTTACCTTCAACCTTATTGACTGAATACAAATTATACTTGCCTTACCTTTGATTTTATCGAATGAATACAAATTATACTTGCCTTACCTTCGACCTTATCGACTGAGTACAAATTATACTTGCCTTACCTTCGACCTTATCGACTGAATACAAATTATACTTGCCCTACCTTCAACCTTATCGACTGAATACAAATTATACTTGCCTTACATTCTACCTTATCGACTGAATACAAATTATTCTTGTCTTACCTTCAACCTTATCGACTGAATGCAAATTTTACTTGCCTTACCTTCATGCTTATTGACTGAATTTTTGCTGCCATCAATAATTATTTTAAATTTGATATCCTTTTATAATTTTTCAGGAACTGCCATCCATTTGAACCCTACATTGCCTTAAACAATATTTACAAAAGAATTCTAACAATAATCAAGACAAGGTCAACGAATTTTAGAAACAATATACATTATTATTTTATCATTACGATCAGGATAAGTTTCATATCAAGATTGTTTCCTTTGAAGTGAGAAAGCCCCTAATTGTATAAGAAAAGCTGTCAAAACAAATGAATGAAAAAATATTTGAGATTATATGCTAACTGAAGTTTTGATATTATTTACGTAGTGCTGTACTCACATAGAAAAAAATCATTCCTAATTTTGAAATTATTTTAATTAATTAATTAATGATGTAAAGTATTTAATTTTAAAATGCCTACTTTGAAAAATTTACCATATGATAGTAATCATTAATGTTACATATCATTCAAGCATTTATTTCATACATTTTATTTTCATTGTGTTTTAAATAATATAATGATTCTGTAAATATAGAATTTTTAAATTTTGATTAACAATTTGACAGTATAAATGTTGTAAGCAAATACAGTCCGATTAATGAGGAAATTATACAAAGGTCTTGAGATTGATACTACTGAAAGAATTATTTTGAAATATAATGTTTAACTTCTATATACAATCCAACAAAATGATGTATTTTTTTGCGTAGCTCTCATGTAATTTGTTGACAGTTTTGTCAGTTGAAATTCAGCTATTAAGTTATACCTGATTTCATTAACAACTACAGTGGTAATCATCATCATCACCATCATCTGATGATGATGATAATAATGACGATGACATAATTAAGTCAACAGCCATACAAATTCCAATTAATATTATATAAAAATATGTTATATAAAATAGAAGTTTCTAAATATTAGGGGTATCAGAGATTTAGAATATAAATTATACTTGCCTTACCTTCAACCTTATCGACTGAATACAAATTATACTTGCCCTACCATCAACCTTATGGACTGAATACAAATTATACTTGCCTTACCTTCAAGCTTATCGACTGAATACAAATTATACTTGCCTTACCTTCAAGCTTATCGACTGAATGCAAATTATACTTGCCTTGCCTTCAACCTTATCGACTGAATACAAATTATACTTGCCTTACCTTCAACCTTATCGACTGAATACAAATTATACTTGCCCTACCATCAACCTTATGGACTGAATACAAATTATACTTGCCTTACCTTCAACCTTATCGACTGGATACAAATTATACTTGCCTTACCTTCAACCTTTTTGACTGAACTACTAAGAGCAGCATATACCTCATTTAATTAAGAAAATATTCCTCTGTCTAAAGGATTTTAATGGTATAAACTTTGAATAATTGTATTTATTTAATCTCTGGTTATGACTGTATGAGTGTTGTACTAGTATGTATATGTGTGTGGTGATGATATTGCACAATGCTAAATCTACAAAATACTTTTGTTTGTATGTGCATTAAATGCTTTAAAGAAAACATATATATTACTTTCTTCTACTTGTTTTTCAAATTTGAATTGTCAGTTGAAAATGTAATTTAGTCTCAAATAGATGACAGCACTCTTAAGGGATCATGTGCACTAACTCCATTGGGACTTAAAAACACTTTTGAGTCTCAACCCTACCCCCCAAACACTGCCATGGAACTGGGTACATATGTACATGTCCATAATTAAACTTAATTAGTTGTTTTTCTGAGTGAAATAATGATGTGAGACTATTGTTATGACTCCATTTTCTTCTTTTGGTTTAAAATTATATGAAAGTCAAGACTACCAGATAGACCTCTGTGTGAAAAATAAAAATAAAAATACCTATTTGACTCCATATACATAGGCCTGCCTGTTAACTGTTAAGCAGTGTAGTGTATGTTACGTTTAACACCAATTTTAACCATTTTACATTTTTGGTACACATCTGTTATGTGTGGAAAAATGTAAGAGTAAAGTTTGATCGTTATAGCTGTGCTTTTTTTTGTGCTTTAAAATCTTGAGAGAATTCGTTCACCATCAAGTCAGTGCAGCCGTGTGACCAGCCATAGCTGCCATTTCTCATACTCAAAATTTACAAGTTTTTTTGTCTGCATCTACATCACTGTGTCATCAGAATTTGATAATTTATAAAAACTAATTGCTACATACATCAATATCAGAGCCTTTACCTAAGTTATTGAAGCTTTCAAAGTTGTGATTCTAATCATGAAAACTTCGTAAGTACTGAATGAAATCTGCAACCTCCATTTTGGAGAGTGGAGAATACAACCCAGCTACTTTAAATAGCAGATTTCAACCAGAATATAAACAGTGACCACGTGATATGACGTAATGGTCATTTGCAGAAATGAATGTAGTATCAAATAGGGGGATTTCCCTGAAGGTGGTGCTATGAAATCCCGCTTAAAATGGCTGATGTTCACAGCAGGCATCAAAAGGCACTTCCATGCGAATGGAGTAGAGGTGTCAAAAGGCACTTCCATGTGGATGGAGTAGAGGCGTCCAGATGCGCTTGCATGAGGTAAAGGGTTAAGTCAGTATTCAGTTCATTTAGTTTACTTATAGGAAAAATATGTAAAGCTGTCTAAGCTACTGTACTATGGGTCATTCTCGACATTATTTATTTATGGTTCATAAGCAAAGAAATGTCAGTTGCTTTTCACATGGACACATGGTAGCTAACCCTGCATTGCCTCAGCCCTTGAAATTATCAGTGATTTCTGGGCAGGACTATAGTGTCTCCATGATGCTAACATGAATTCATGTGTTCTGTGTTGTTAAACACCAATCCAAACCAAACACATGTCCAATCCTGTGTAATTTTCAATTCAGCAAATTAAAGGAAACATTCTAGTCCAATATTGCAGATTGTTTTTTATGTTCTTTTCACCCAAAGTGAAAATAATTGCAGTCATGTAGTCGTCTGTCTTCGACAGTTTTACATTCAACTTTAACTATCTCTCTCTCTCTCTCTCTCTCTCTCTCTCTCTCTCTCTCTCTCTCAGACTTTCTCTCTCTTGTATTTTCAGGTTGATTTAAAATTGGTAATGAAATTGATTATTTCTGATAGTCTATTGCATTATGTTGAAAACTCATGCATTCACTTGTATAGATTCCAGCTTTATTCCATCTCATTTGTTATCTGTTTTCTCCCCTCTGTTCCTCTGTTATTCTCAGTTGAGTTTTACATCCTTTTCCAATCATGGTTGAATCTATAATGAAATTCACTCTATACGTAACTCCTTTTTCAGTTACCCCATAAGAACTACTGTTGTGATTTGATGCTGTAGTTTTGTTAAACATAAAACTGTCCATGTAAATATAATAATGTACATGTAGCTAAGAACACATTCATAAACAATGGGACTTTAATGTCTAGTTTCTACTTCCGATGAACATGCTACTCTCTCTCTCTCTCTCTGTCATGCAAAAGTATTGAATGCTTCTTTGGTTGTCTTTCAATGCAAACTATAACTGTAAGTTAGCAGTTGAGTTTATGTGAACATAAAAACTCTGGCTGAGACTTTATATTTTCAAAAAAAAAGGATCTGCTGTTGCTTCTCTTAAGTACTTTGCTTATATATCTGAGGTAAGAACTTTTAATACTTCTAAAAACAATCCGTTTATTGTGTATGTAATTGCGACTACTTCCTGACCAGTTTGGGTTTCTAAGAACTATAAAAATGTATGCATTGTGAACATCTCAAAACATTAAATTAATAATTTTTCTAGGCCACCATGGTCATCTATTAAATTTTGAAATGCACAAATTATGGGAAATATTAGGCCAAACAAAATCACAAAATCAGTATATCTTTTCTAGGTCACTACTATCACACTTTTCACCATAAAAAGTCATGTGTAAAAATACACACATAAAAAGTTAAAGTTCAATAACAGTGTTTAAGCTCAGGCATAAAATGTTCTGTTTACATGGAAAAAATCAAAGGTAAAATTTAAATGAAATTTAAATGCATGTCTGTCTTAACAAAAAACATTTGTTGAGATTGGCTAGGAACTGGCATTGCATGGCATCTAAATTACTACTGCATATAGCTCGCACAATGATACAAAATGTGAACAGGTAAAATAATTAATGTCCACTTTTATTGTTAATTTTAATCAAGACAGACAAAAAATAATGATTAAGTCGTCAATTGAATGTTTGTTTAGAATTGATTTACCCTGAATAAATAATAATATGAATTTTAAAACAATAACAATTACAAAAATTACTTTCACTACTCAACATTGGAACACAGAAGTTTACATTAGCTACATCGATTAGCATGAAAGTGTCCTGACATAATAACTTAAGATGCTGTTTGTTTTAGTAAGTAATGTGTTTCAGTGGACATTTATCTTGAAATATGATTGAGAAAGAATATTCAAATGATATTGGAAATTGAGTACCTATTGCCTTTTTGTGTGTACTATGCTCACAGTAAATGGTCTTGTAAAAAGCAAGTCATTGTGATGAAAGAGATATATGAGAAACAGAATCATACACATATAGGAATGTGTGAAATAATGATTCCTTTAACAGTTAGAAGCCAACTGAAAACGTTGTGTCACAAAAATAACTGGAATGTTCCGATGTTGAAAAAGAAGACATACAATTTTACCTCAAACTTTGTAATATTAGCCTTAAAAATCAAAAATGGGGCAAAGTCATAAAACTGTTAAGTATTTTGATACTCTACATGGTGAAGATATTTTTGAAATTGGTTGGAAAATGTTTGCTGGCATTTTAAAAATTATTGGATAATTGAAACTGTCAGATCGTTGCCAGTACTGAAAATAATAGTGTTTATTGTTCAGCACATATTTGTATATATATGGTTGAAGAAAATATATCTGAGCCTTAAAACTGTTTCAGAAACTAAATGCTTTACCTTTGTACAGGTCCAATCAATCCAAAATCACTTTTTTGGTGCGTGTTGTCTTCCACTACTTTTAGTCAAATATCTATAAACAAGTAATTTTCTCAATGCATTTTCCACTGGGGCTGCATAAATTCTGTCGAGATTTCTGTTTGGTTCAAATTAAACAATTTGTATTAATTTGTTATGCCATAAACATACTTAATTTTCTCCATTTCTACTACTGAGGGATATGTTCTGTACTTTATGAGCAAATGAACAACAATACATTGGGTTTCAGTCAATCAGTTCTGTATAAGAGATCCACTTGATTCCAACTGATACCTATCCATCTGATAAAATACACTTACTCTCCACTGAATTTAGGCAGACAAATTACCTATTTGGGTGCATTAGTTTTCAGGAGAACTGCTCAAAACCAAGAAAAAACAGTTAAGTCACTGAGTCTTACTTTTCTCAAGCATTTATATTAAACGTTTCATAAGCTCAATTTTTGACATGATTCAATGTGCAAATAACAAACTTGATATGTGCATTCATATTTACTTAGCCTAATTATTGTATCCTCAAGTAAAGTAGGTCACAGTGACTTGAATATCTTAGGTTTTGGATTAAGCAGCTAACACCAACTTGAATGTAAATTTATAGTCTTCATTCATTTTATGGATCCATTCAAAAGTCAACCTGCATGTTCACATCAGCAAATATTTATTTACTGAATTCTGGTGTCCATGTAACATATGTCAACACTTGAATAAGGGGATGAAAAATATATTTTTCCTAAATGATTTTTTCTTGGTTTTTAGATCTTTTATAATGATATGCATTACCATTTTAAGAAACTATAAAACTTATGATTTTAAATGTTTTTGATCATTCTATCCCATGTATTCTCTCTTTGTTGTGTTTTTCAGATACGGTAGAGCATTTGATTGAAGTAATAATGGGGTTCGAGGAACTTGCACGGGTGTATTACAGTAATCCTGAATTATTTAGACAAGGTGAACTCATTATCTACTTTCATTGGTAATATTCATTTTAAATATAAAATTGCTGAAGATGATAAAAGTTCAATTTTCTACAATTAGCAAATGTTGTTTTATGTTATTATATGACATTTTAGTTTAATTTTTATAATATATAAAACCTAATGCTGTGGTACCATGAACCTTTTTATTCATAGTATTCTTAGGGAATCTAATGTATCAGTATGAGATTTCACATAAAGCTTGTATGATGCAGTGTTTGCTAAACATATCCATGCTTATAATGTACCCTGGTACAAGGTGGTGCCACCTAAAACATGGTACATTTTTGTTGCCACCCTTAATAGTGTCATAGCAAGGAGCCACTGACTGTACATTTATAAAACAATGAATGATCTATTCTTGCTTATAAGTCAAGTCCAACTGCAGTCTGTGCAGACCAAGATCTGCCATTGCATAATTGCTGGCAGATCTAGAGCTATGCAGTTTGTTAGTAGTAATCATTAGAACAAACAACATAGACCCTCATGTGCTGGCCCACTATGAAGAAACACTGTAGACCCTTAACTGTCAACACATTATACAATGGCAGGTAAATATGATACAACAAATGCTTTCCCACTCCACGGTTTTGCAATTTTGAAACTTTTGTCTTGAAGCTAAACATCAACAGATAGAGAGAGATACAGCAAGCAGCAGCATGCAAGATCCCCCTCATCCATGTAATTACGTACAAAGACCACACCCAAATGACCCTGACGTTCCCTACCAACTAGGACAGGACCAAGCAGGTATATATAAGTATAGAATTGTTTGTGTAGATGACATTTTGTGTACATGTGAGACAATGTTGAAATGGAGCATTGAATAAGTATGTTTCACAATTATAAATAATGACGTTTCACCTTAGGAAAAGATTCTCTTTTACTAACATGACTTATTTGTGTGTCAAGGACAGATTAATCGTACTAATCCAGAGTGAACATTGCCATGACCTTCATCAGTGACTTATCTCCCGATTAGCTAGTGCCACAGGATTAGCTGGTCAATGTTATTCAGATTAATTCTGATCTTACATTGGATGCTGTGTTTTAGTACCAAACACCACTTTCATTTTTATAATTTTGCCAATAATTAAAAAGCAGACATTTTGCTGCTAAAATTCTAAGTACATTTGATTTTTGCTGCCATGAATAATTATTTTAAATTAGATTTCCCTGGCTTTCCTCACTGGTTATACTGGCTATTTAAAAATGCCTTACTCCAGATGTGCACCTTTCAAAAAAGTACTAGCTCTACTTGGTCATTTTCACATCCTGAACTTCAGAGGTAAATTGTATAAAAAAAGCTGATAACATTTTTTTACATTTTATATATTTGGTTATTCATTCATTGCACTTTCAGAAGCTGGTATTGTCTAGTCTGGCAAAATTCATTTTCCCTATTTTAATAGCTGCTATGGATAGTGTACTTTAAACTAATTCAGGCTGACTTTTTAGCACAAGGGAGCAGTCATTTTAGTTAGCATTGTGCTTAAATCATGTACAATTTCCAAAAGTACAATATGCAAAGAAATATCATCTACATTACATTAATATAGCATAGAGGTATGCCAACATTCTCTCCATTGTGCATGCTTTAAATGCAAACAACTTCACCTTCAACTTTCTCAAAAGTACGTAATAACTGGTGAGCATAGATATTATTATTGTATGATCTAATTTTGATTGTATGGCTGAAACATTTAAGTCGCAAGCATCAAAAGTCCTTTTGAATAATTCTCCTGCATTTCCCCCCACAGAACAGTATTTGTGAGTGTCCGAGTCTCCAGCAAGTCCAGCCCACCCCCCCATGATAACAAGTGAGCTATTTTAAAAATGTACATTTTGTAAACATAGCAACCGATGTTATACTGAATGACAGGAACATGAAACTAGCCAGAATTATTTCTGAGATATCAACAATGAATTTTACAGTTTGAAAAGGCATGGAACAGATCAGGTTCATAAAGGTCAAAGGTCAAAGTGTAAAATATTTGCCTATTGTTTAATATGAAAGAAGCGAATTCGCTTCCTCATCATTTTTTTTTTATTTCATTGCAAATAAATAAAAAGACATTTTTACTACACCTCTTCCTCGATAATTCATGCACAACAGGGTCCACAAACAAAGACCGCACTATAAGCAAGGCGCGAGTTACCGAGGGACCTTCAAAAATTTTAAAAAATCGCTTTGACATCGAGAAAACCGTAGATGGGGGGGGCGTTGTTAGGGAACTGGGCTGTTTAATGACTGAATCCTCATTTGACAATCACGTCGATAATAATTTGTAATAATGTGCTTTTTCTAATGAAGTTGTTCGTTATTCTGTTTAAATAATGTTTTTTTTCTCTCAAAATATCCAACATATGAAAGATTGTTCCAACTGGTTTGAACAACCATCATGTGTACATGAAAAATTGTGTATTATGTCACTGCTTTTTGTTTTCTTGATGAGTCTGGTTCCCATAGTGGTATTTAATAGTATCTTGCCAAATCGGTTGTCCACAATTTGGGAACTAGACTACCTGTTGATACACCACCGAACAATATTCCTTTTTTTCTTCAAAAACACGCGACATTTATTTCGTGACACGTCTACATTGAAACTCAATTATTTATTGTTCAGTTAGTACAATGTTAATGACGTGATTTCATTGGAAGTAATAATCATCCCTGAGGATATCTCTAAATGCCAGTTCAAGAATTCTCTGAAACTTGCTTGCCCACAATGGTCCGTATCTGTGAAATCAAGCTCTTTATTTTATGAAGTATTCTTTTCGCTTTGCTGCCTTGTTATCTTTGATCACAGGTATGAAAGAGTCAGTTAATTTAAGGTAGTTTCTGTTACATACACAATAACATTTATTACAATGTTTGATTGATCAATTGAAGTGAGTTCACCCGACATACGACCGAGGTCACTAGATTTTAAGTTAGTCCAATTTTTGTGCCTTTTAACTTTTCTATTATTCCACCTCCTTTTTTTATTTTATTCAAAAGACATAATTAACGTGATAATATAACTGAGGCCAGCTTTTAATTCAGTGCAACAATACAACAAATACTTCCGCAAGTCAGTTATCAAAACACGGTCGGCACTTAATTAGGTTCTCAGAGAAACGCTTGCAGACATAGCTGTTATGGTAGATTGATGCATTTTACGTTTAATTACAAGAGGACACATTGCACTTATGATGATTACACTTAAAAGGAACTAAAAGATGGAACTAGAACACAAATTTCAATTGATTAAAAAATTATTTAATTTGTATTTATTTATTTAAGTACTGCCTCCACTCAGCATAAGTGACATTTTCATTGATCAAAATTTCCTTACATAACGTTAATTGTGGTGTACTAGGAATGTCGTTTGGAAAGAAAATGTAAAAAACTTGAGTTATTTTTAAATTTGATATTTCATAGTGTTGATTAAAATTTCCAGGTCCTGTCTACCATTTTCAACAATAAAATGAACGATACATCAAAGTTTCCGTTACCAATTTTGATTGCGATTTTCTTCAAGTTCAACAAATAGGGATAAATTTTTGAGGTATCTTTAGGTTTAAAAAATGGGATCCACGCCTGACACCGCATTATAAGTGGGTTCGCAAGTTATCAGGGCACGAGTTATCAAGGGAGTGGTGTATATATTTATTTTACTTATTGCAACAGTTTAAAATTTAAGTTGACTCTATTCTTATATTCTAAGACTTCTAATAACCCCATAATTAAGGTCACTGCTCACACAAACATGCCTCATGGCAAATTATGTAAGCAAGAGCAAAATGATCATAATTAGCTTATTTTCATGCTTAACATTAATATGAATGTACCATTTTATTCAGAACATCTTACATAATTATATGAAAATTAAACAAAATAATTGCATACATTTTTATATTTGCTTTAAGGTGGCACTCTACAGTTTTGTACTTTGCATAGGGTTAGAATTTTAAAGAAAAAGAATTTTCCTGGCTTTCCTCACTGGTTATTCTGACTATTTAGAAAAGACCTTGTATATCTTAGGTATAATTCAAAGAACCTTTAATTCCCTTTATTTTGACGTATGATTGATCGGTGTAATATGGGTTATAGAGCATACAGCTTGGCCTTACTCCAGATGTGCACCTTTCAAAAAAGTGCTAGCTCTACTTGGTTATTTTCACATCCTGAACTTCAGAGGTAAATTGTATAAAAAAGAGCCAATAATTTTTTTTACATTTTATATATTTGGTTATTCATTCATTGCACTTTCAAAAGCTGGTATTGTCTAGTCTGACAAAATTCATTTTCCCTATTTTAATAGCTGCTATGGATAGTGTACTTTAGACTAATTCAGGCTGATTTTTTAGCACAAGGGACCAGTCATTTTAGTTAGCATTGTGCTTAAATCATGTACAATTTCCAAAAGTACAATATGCAAAGAAATATCATCTACATTACATTAATATAGCATAGAGGTATGCCAACATTCTCTCCAGTGTGCATGTTTTAAATGCAAACAACTTCACCTTACATACGTCACTCTCTCAAAAGTACATAATAACTGGTGAGCACCCCCTTTGGTGCTGATCTGATGTCCAATATGCAACCATCTTGAAATTCTTGGATTTACTACTCCTCATAGATGATGGGTCATTTTGATATAGTATTTCATCAGAAGCATTTTTATGGTGTCAGGTTGGTCCTAAATGAAAATTGCTAACCCTCAATATGTCCATAATGGTGGCTGTGTTGGTACAATAATTCTACTTCTCCCAAATAGTTGGCTATATCAACATGGTGTTTTCACCAATAGACTTATTACGATACCTAGTTTCTCCTAAATCGAAAAATGTGATACCTAGTTTCTCCTAAATCGAAAAATGTGTCAGTCATACATTCAATTTGGCTATGATTGTTGTCTTGAATTCATGTTGTCTCCACTATGGTGATGATTACTTATCACATGAAGTTTTCACCAAAAGACTTTTAATGATGTCTACCTAGTCCTAAATGAAAAAATGGCACCCATCCGACATCCAATATGTGTACCACAGCCACTAATTTGACAATCGTGTTATTGCTGAAGAATATAACAGATGGTTTCACTTTTCAGCAGTTAAAATAAGGTAACAGTCCTATTGTGAATTCATGGAAATCCTTTTCTTAAGTATAAAAAATTGGAAAAAAACAGAGACATGCTAAAATGCAAGAGATTTGTTAATCTGGATTTTCTGTAGGCATTAAATTTGGTACTTGACTTTGATCGCCCATTGAAAAACTCAATTAACCCTTACTATACGATGAACATATTCAATTTTGATTGGCAACTAATAGATTGATCCTATAGTATTGTATTAAATGTCCAGTTTCTAAACTGACCATTGGACTAGAAAGGATGGGTATCATATACAGCTGTGATTGATCAGATAGGTGGAGCTTATAGTTATCTATCTGTATTGAACAAGGTTTACAAAAAATGTCGCATCTAAGGGTTTGAGATGTAGGTTAATTGACATTAGCAATTTGAATTTAATGGATGATCAGTTAGATGTCAATCTTCACCCACCTATCATCATGTCAGGTGGTAACCTGGGCCAACAAGCCAGTCAGGTTCTATTGAAGAGCATTTTCCCTCTGTGGCTGATAAGTTGACTAATGGTTGATTCAAACCTGATGCCTTTTAATTTGCAATCTCTGTCATAACAGTCTGACATACATCATTTACAATAATGCGATTAGACTGGACTTAAGAAGGCTCCGATTTTTTGCATTGTGTATATTTATTGTTGTAGAGGAAACTTTAAAACATTACTACATGGAAAAATAGACCAACCATGGATGGTTTGCTAATTAACTTTTGAATAATTAAGCACTGGTAACTGAACCTGACTATAAGAGCTGCAGCATGACTGTTGAACAAATTAATTATCTGGGCATCTTGGCTTAAATTGTATAAGTGGTTCGATCAATTAATTACCTAGGTCTTCTAGTATTTATGTTATTAGTGTTTGGACCAGTTATGTACCTTAGGCCTCCTAGCTTATATGTTATACATGGTAGGCCTCCTAGCTTATATGTTATACATGGTGGGACCAATTAATTACCTAGTCCTCCAAGTTTGTATGTTGTTATTACCCGGTAATTTTCAGATAAAATTCCAGATGGGTGGAAACATTTTCAAAGATGAAGTTGAAACTTACAAAAGTTAGTTAAAGAATCCAAAATAGAGAGTGATTTTTTTCAGCCAGTTGTTAATTACAGTTAACATTTTTCTGTTTTCACCATGAACATGCCATATATGCTTGCTTGTAAGTCAAGTCAAACTGCAAACTGCACAGAACTAGTTCTGTGATCTCATAATATGCCAGCATATCTGGGTCTATGCAGAATGTTAGAAGTAATCAGTAAAGCAAACAACATAGACCCTAATCTGCTTGTAGTCTAAATGTTTTGTCATTGTCTTTATACTAGAAATAATTGTCAGTTTAGTTGTGCTTACATGTACTACCCACATTGCAGTGTTACTGAGTGCAACAGTTCAAGTAAAAATCTATTTTTTTGTTTATTTCTCAAGCAATAATTTCATAATAATAAATGAGTGGTAAAATTATTTAAGAAATAGCAGGTTTATTACAGGCATGTAGCATTAAGCAGTATTTTTCTGATTCAGTGTACACAATGCCCATAAATAATTGCAGTGTTTCAAGAATCATTAATGACAGCTTCTGGTATGCATGGCTAACATTTTATATAAAAATACATTTGAAATACTAGTGGCAATTTCAGAAAATTGAAATGTGGCACCTTGATCAGTAAAAAAATGTTTGTTCTTAGACAACAATTTGTATTTAGCAGAGTATAACTGAAAAAATACAGTATTCAAGCTTTCAAGCTTTATATGTACTAGATTAATATTGGTGTTGACTATAAAATAGTGGCAAATGCTTTTATTATTTGTAGCCAATTAAGAATATAACATCATCGACTTTAACCAAATGAAACTTATTGAATAAAAGAACTTGTAAAGCAGATATTTGTTTAAAGTTAATTATGTTGTTTTGGAAATTTTGTCTTTAGAAAGATTCCACTGAAACAAGAGTTGTACGTGTAAAGAAACGAGAAAAACTGGTCTTATTAACTGTCACTTTAATCTGATTTAGTCTCAGTGAGAAAAGAAAGTTAAAAACTTAATTTTATTTCTTAACACAATTAATGTTGGTTCCCTTACTTTTAATACATTGTGGGGTTTTGTTGTTATATGTGTTATATTTCTGATCATTGGTTTGCCTTCAATTGATCTGTTTTTGTCCAAACATAGTGTTCTTAAGCTCTAGAGTACACAATTGCTAGTGACATGACTAAAATTTTAGAAGTCAAAACCTAAAATAAAAATGTAGTAGCATTATGATGTCATAGATTGCTATTAATTTGTATCTATGCCTCTGTTCTTTTACAAAATTATGATGTGCTATTTGTATGATTTGAATGTCTGGAAATCATCCAGAAAATCCACAGACATGAATGATAAGCCCTTTCTATTGAAAAGGTAGAACTAAACATTTTGAAATTATTTTTTTCTTCTTCACAATATATCTTTGGTCTGAATTCACAAAGCTTATTATAGTTTCTCACAGAGAATTATTATTCTATGATGGGGGCAACAGGAGATGATTATTATTGGTTATTAATATTCATTCTTTCATGATGTGGGCAATAGGAGATAATTAATTTTGGTTATTAATATTCATTATTTCATGATGTGGGCAATATGAGATAATTAGTAGTGGTTATTAATATTCATTCTTTCATGATGTGGGCAATAGGAGATAATTATTATTGGTTATTAATATTCATTCTTTCAAGACGTGGGCAATAGGAGATAATTATTATTGGTTATTAATATTCATTCTTTCATGATGTGGGCAATAGGAGATAATTAATTTTGGTTATTAATATTCATTATTTCATGATGTGGGCAATAGGAGATAATTAATTTTGGTTATTAATATTCATTCTTTCATGATGTGGGCAATAGGAGATAATTAGTAGTGGTTATTAATATTCATTCTTTCATGATGTGGGCAACAGGAGATGATTATTATTGGTTATTAATATTCATTCTTTCAAGATGTGGGCAATAGGAGATAATTATTATTGGTTATTAATATTCATTCTTTCAAAATGTGGGCAATAGGAGATAATTAATATTGGTTATTAATATTCATTCTTTCTTGACATGGACAATAGGAGATAATTATTATTGGTTATTAATATTCATTCTTTTTATTTATTGAGAATCATGTAATTCCTCAGACAGATTTAAATTCATCCATATTGTATTTTGATACAGTTTTAAGAAGAAATCAAGTTAAGAGATAGAACATTGTATATGTCTGGTAAACAGGTATTGATTACTATACACTATCATATAAATAAACACCCAGATTTTTCTTTCTATCTTTCTGTTTGACCCGCTTGTTTGAAACTCACGGTGGTATCCCAATTTTTAAAAAATACTTTCTTTGTATTTTTAGGTTCAAACGTTCTTACTCTATTATCCCAAATTTTAAAAATTTTTTTTCGCTGTTTTAATAATTTTTATGTTGAAACTTTCTTTAACACTTCTGTCATAGGACGGGTAATTGTTTATCTTTCTGTGGCTTCCAGACAAGAGGTAGCAGGCTTAAAAACTCATCCCAATATTTATATATATTTTTTTAACCTTTTTTATTTTTATGCTGAAACTTTCTTTTTATCACTCCTGTCCTAGAACGGGCCATCTTTGCTAGCCAAGGTTATGATATGATAATCCTATCTACACCTTGGTGGATCGATTAGATATTATAGTGCTTTGTCATAGTGACAGCTATTGAATTTCATTAGTTGTTTTCCTTAGTATGTAATGCCAACTAACCAATAGCATATAACAACAGGGCATTGTTACTTTGTAAATCGGCCAAAAATGGTGGAGGCAACTGACTTCAAAAGAATACTTTGTAAGTATAACATCGAAAGTATGTACCAGAGAGAAGCCATTACATGTGTATTTGAGGGAAAGGATGAATTTGTACAAACACAGACCAGCAGTGGAAAATTGCTTATTTATCAGTCCATTCCACCTCTGTGCTCCCCTTGTATCAATCATCCATGAACAATATTCAAATTTGAACAACTTGATTTTGCTTGGGTGCAGTGACACTGCATCCAATGAAATTCATATCCCTGAAGCACAGAATTATCTGATCAATCCGCCAAGGTGTCACATCGTAACCTTGGTTTTGCGAAGACCAGAATTGGCAATTATTTGTCTTTCTGTGTGTTCTGGCTGCCAAGCAAGATGTTGTGAGTTAGGATATATAGCCTAGCAATAGATATTAACATGCCGAAAGTGGCTGGCTTTAAATTCAGCTTCATAGGAAGTAAATTAGATCAGTATTTTGAGAGTTGTGAGAACATTTTTTTTTTCACAACAGTAAAACAAATTTTGACAGCAATCTGATTTGTAAATATGAAAGTTATGTAAGAAATATCACAAATGGAGTAAATCTTGCTGGAATAAATCTAGATCAGGGAAGAAAAGATATGATTATGATATTCCTTAGAAATCATGAATAAAATGAACAGTGCAGACCTTGATCTGCCAACACATTATATACATCATCAGATCTGGGTCTAGGCTGCTTGCTGTTGGAAGTGCATTATTCACAATCAGTGTTATGAACATGAAATTCTCAGAAAAATCACACTATATACCGAAACTGACTCTCATGTTATTAATGATGGAGGCTGAACCGACAAAATAGGTTTCTTGCAGTATCTTTCAGTGTAAAAATGTCAGTCACAGAGGGTACAAAATGCAACAAACATAAACTGTACCCTTTTATCCTCTATTGTTGACATGTTAAGTATTCTAGTATGCAAGATGTAAGTATTGTATTGATACACTGTACAGATTTTTAAAGTCACATACTAGTAATATAAATCAACAATAAGTGCAAATCAGTATGTTTCTGATTATCCAATATTAGTAACAATGTGAAAATGTTTTTACTCTCTGAACTTGTAATGAGCATAAGTAACATGATCCAGCAGTCAAATTGTCTGTGTTAGATACAAATAAATTTTTATTCCTTTCACATACAACAGAACATTGAATATCTTCATTAATAGAATCACAAATTTGCATGTATGTATATCATTATTCATGTCCACCAGCAAAAATGTTATTAAACAGCTTGTTCCATTCCATTCTGTTAAAAATGCTCTATATTTTTTCTTAGCTTGTCTCACAGCCCCTCTTTGTTCCTGAGTAGAATACCTATTGGGTAAAAGCTGCATTATTAATTTGTTTTCCTTTGGTACATGCAAATTATTTATCACAAAGACAACTATCAGATTAACTAACTAAAACTATTTCATAGCCATCTGACCTACCCAAGTTAGACTTATTTAAGTTTTCAACAAATTTAAAAAAAGATATTTGTTAAATAAGATTTGGAAAAGATATTTTCAAAATTATGTGACTCAATTTTATATGATTTTCAGACTAAAAATGTCAAGGTTTCCAATCACCATAAATTATGTTCTATCTGAATATCACTCAATTACAATTTATTCATGTCAATATTTTCTTCATCAGACTCTTGGAATCACAAATGCTGTGCTTTGCTAAAAGCATTGAATAATCAATTCATAATATTGTAACTGAAATGTGAAGGTACACTAATGTAAAGAAAGAAAGAAAGAATATAACATATTCAAAACATCAGCAAACCTTTACTTTCAATGGATTTTGGATTACTTTGGAACTAAAAGTAATTGATGGTTCAAATAAATGAAGGCCTCTGGACTATGTTTTAGCTTCACAATGCTGGATACCTCCAGTATGTATATTTCCTTTAAAGATAATTAGGATGGCCTATCCTTCTCTCTTTCGGACTAGCACTACTGAGTGAAGTCAGGCCTAAGACATCGCCTTTTCATATACATATAAACTTCAGCAATGAATTCAGATTAATCTTCTCCCTGAGGAAAAGGCAGAGTACCGGCATGCTGAATATGCACATGATTTACCAGTTTTCTATGAATACTTAAAATTCATCATAAAATCTCCTTAGTTTTACCGTGTTTGTGAACAAATGGCATTTATAAACATTACTTTAGTAATGGAGTTAACCCAAGTTTTTTCATGATGGATTCATAGTGACTGCTTCTCGGTTGCTATGGAACTGCCTTCATCATGGCCATGCTAGCATGGCAGACAGATGATTAGCATTCATTCTTTTAGAGAAAGGAGAATTTTTTTACAAATATTTTGTATAGCACTGGAAAAATTACAGTATTGTACTCTGCACCTTCACCTACCTAGAACTGTTCATTATTGTCTCACTATATAGGACATTTTTTTTTATATTTGTTTTAAATCTCAGACATTCTGACAGTTCTTTCTACCATGAAAGCATCTCAAAGGACTGGCTGTTTGAACCATGTAGGCTTAAATTGAAAGTGCATTATTCTTGATACAGGGTATTCAGTTGAACTACCTTTGTAAAATTGCTATTTTAGCAAAACAATATGTAACTATAGTAAACAACAAAGGACTTCAAGGTAGATTAGTTTTTTTATAATTAATTGAGTTGCCCTCTAAAAATAAAGTTATCATTATTTTTATTATTATTATTATTATTATTATTATTATTATCATTATTATAGACTGCTTCACTTTCTATAATGGAATTACATTCACATAGAAGGCAAAGCAGTAAAACCAATGATCCGTAGTCATTGTGAATAATAAACCAATTAAGGAGGTAGAGAAATTCACATACCTTGGAAGCAAAGTGTCCAGAGATGGATCAAGTCAGAGAGGCAATCAGTATCTAGAATTAGCAAAACAAATTATAGCTTCGGATGCTAAAATGCACATAGAAGTCCAAACAACTTTGACTGCAGAAAAACTAAGGATTTATGAAGCAATGTCCTCGGAATTTTGCTGTTCCTTAACAGATATACAAGCTCTGTGATGGAAGGCAGAAATGACTTTTAAGCTTTGGACTCTAATATCTTGCAAACCATAAGGCTCAATTTGACCTGGTGGAACATATAGCAGCAGCACAAGAGTCTAGCTTCTCAGGTCATTTGGCAGCTTCTCTGTGATTTCTGCCAGATTTGCCAAGGAAACACTTTTCCCTGCCAGACATGCATTGGAATCACTACCCCAGCCTGTTTATTTTTCTCTAGTTGGAAGCTGCAGAGCTGCATCACATACCTCAGAGACAGGGGATGGATGGGTCTTTTCTGTAATGTACTTCATCTCTTAACTATTCTGTTATATCTGGGTAACGTATTTGAAGAAGAAACCACATTTTGGAGTAAAATATGTTTTTCAATAATACTTATCAGATCATAATATGGATATGCTCTCACAACCTCTCTGCAGTTAAATACCATTGGAAGCATGTACATTCCACTCCAGAAGATGATGTATGGGCAGTGTTTCATGTCAATATTTATATCCATGGTGAGATCATTTTGGTATGACTCCGACTTACATGGACAGGTAACGTTTGGGTTTTTATAGCTTAAAGTTATATTGGGTGTGCTGGATTTGCGAGGTGGTGATTGAACTCCTAAGGTATTATGATTGGGGGTAAGTATTATGGAAGAAACATTTTACAACAAAAATTGGCTTCAAATGCATGTCAATCTGTAGATTTAGCAATCCCTCCCTATAAGACCCTTTCTGCTATAAAATTAGTTCATGGATCCTATTTTATTGTTCAGTAGTAGAAATATAAATTATCTCCTTCACTGTAAGGTGGTTTCACTGAAAAGAAGTAATTTCACTGACAACATTATAATGAGGAATTACTGCATATAGGTTTCAGTTTACTCTGATTTACCTCACTTGGAAGATTTAATTTAGGTAACTTGTTACTAAATATAAGAAAGTTACTGCTGCAAGTAATGTGGTACTACAAGAGATACATGAGGAATTAATTTCCCCTTACCAGTTCAAGGAGTGTACTGAAAATTTGCAGCCTGTACGAAATTTTCCACATGGATTGGATATGGAATCCATATGTACTTTTACAGAAATATCCATATGGACATTTTTATTCTATAGCTGAACCACTTTTATGGATTTCATTTTATCCATATGGAAATCTTATGGATTCCATATGTACTCAGTGTATGGAAAATCTCATGAAATATGCAAATTAGTCCATGAGATATGTAGGTTGTCCATATGGAATAAAATTAAAATTCCATATGGAATTTGGCAATAGTCCATATGGAATTTGTGAATAGTCCATAAGGAATTGGGAAATATACCATATGGAATTTGTAAATGGTCCATATTGAATTTATAAATAGTTCATATGGAATTTGGTAATAGTTCATCCCGTACAAAATTTTCCAGGCATACTTAAAGCAGATTTCAGATGGGTTTTTTAAGCGCTTTCTGCCTAAACCATAAAAAATCTGCTTCAGATTTCTATTAAACTGCCTAATGATTCTTAGACATTATTGGGAATCAATGATAAATATTCACAATAATTTTTAAATTGGATTATTTTGACAGACATTATCAAATAAGATATAGGTTTTTCTTGTCCTTATTTTCTTTCTTGCATACAAAATCTAATCCATGATGGCATCACTTAAGTCTTTTTTTATTTCACTGAAACATTTGGTGAGATTTCACAAATATTTTGACCAAAAGTTTCATTGAAATTGTGGTGAGATCTCACTGAAATAATTGTGAGGTTTCACAAAAGTATTTTACTGAAGTTTCAGTAGTTTTTCAGACATTTCAGAAGGTTTCAAATTAATAATGGACATGATGTAAACAGGACTTTATTAACCAAGGTGATATTAAGTGTGCATGAAAAATATATACATATGTTTTAATTATATGACATCCAAGGCAAGAGATATGGGAGTTAATAATAATAATAATAATGACTTTATTTAGAGAAGGTAACTTAATTAGTTACAGAACTAATCTACCTTGAGGCCTTCTGTTATGTACAATATATACAGTATATACAATATGATGTGAAGAATCTGGCTTGACACTAAATAATTAAGTGATTTTAAAAATCAAAGTATCAAGCCTGGAATATATGCACAGGCATCTGTGAAACATAAACATATATAAAATATAAAATATTAATATGGATTGAAAAATTCAACTGTTGAAATAATGCAAAATTACAGAAAAGCATCCATTTGAGACGTGAAATGAAGAAATGCTAGGAGCCTGTCATGTCACTTGTACTGCAGACTTGATTTTTTACTAATGTACAAACTATGATGCTGTTGTGGTCTCTTGAATTAGTCCTTGTTCCATAAGCAGTCGTGACAAACGTGTATCTTGATATAAGTACTCTTATTTTACACTGAATTCCAACACACATAGAATATTTTGATAATGTCACAGTGATGCCTCACGAAATTGAAAGATGATTCAACATGTGGGCCAAGAACATTCCGCAAAGATATGATGATCTTTGATAGACATGGGTATTCTGCAACAATTCCCACCAGTGATCTATACATCGTCCTCCTTAAATTCATTCTGGAAGTTAATCAGTTTTGAGTTATATAACTTCAGAATCATCCTGGGTGAAATTCCTTTTCATATTTAGCACGTTAGCCACTATTGTGAAGCTCTTTATGGCACAAAAAGCAAAATGCTAGTCCTGGCATTCAGTTTTCATACAGACTGACCAATTACGTTACCATCGACTTTGCATTCAAGCTATTCTCATTGCTGCACATTTTTCAAATGGTTATTCAATCTCGTATCCTGCTCAAAAATTCGAAATCGCCATGTTTAGCATTCCCATCAGTTTCCATTACGCAACGATTCATTGGGCAAGTACAAAATTTTGACCAATCAGAAAGCTCTTTACAGTGATCATCCTTTAAATAATAAATGGAACAAATACTTATTAGAAAGCTCATTGCGGAATGGGACCAGATAGAGCATTATTTTTAAAAAAGTTTCGGAGACAATATTTAAAAAAGGGTCTGTACCAAGGAAAATCAGATTCAGTCAGGAGAAAAGTGAAATTCTGATTTAAAGCAGAAAACAAGAAAACTTCTTTGAGGGCAGTTAAATCCAGTTTAAGTTAACAAAAATACAACAACAACAACAAAATTTGATAAAGCAATATAACAAGGAAAGATGTGGAAAGAAGTTATTGTGCCCAAAATAAACAATACAATTACAGCTATCAGAAACAGGAAATATAAATGCTGCTGAAAATCATTCAAATTGTACAAGAAACAAAAAATAAATTTTATTATTTTATTGATATTTTTTTTACTGAAATGTCAGTGATATTACAATCACAAAATATCACTATATTTTCAGAATTTTTTGACAAACTCTCAGTGAAATTTCAGTGACAAATTCCCACTGATATTTTCAGAAATGTTGGCAAAATCTCCTAAAATACCATAATTTTAGTGAAAAAGGATATTAGAGTGAATGCCAAAAAATATTCACTATGATTTTGCTGAAATTTCAGTCACATTTTCACTTGGGTATAATTTTTGTAGAGCATATTTTAAAAGGAAGCCAAAAAAATTTCTTTTCAGAATAAACGTCAGATTAAGCCCAAAATCCAACTTCTGATCATGTTTACATTTTCTCTACTTTTTGGGTAATGTCTTTGTCTGTTTTTAAACATCTGTGGAAATAAATTAAAGAAAACTGACATGCATGTGTCTCTTCAAATTTATATGAGTATATATTCATCCTTCCACATCAGTTACACTGACATATACATGTACTCCCACCGATATTTCTATTTGAATCAGATAGTTTAGGTTATTGATTCTTCAGAGAGTATTTTCCTTGATGCTGTAATACATGAGCCTGCTTTCCATATGGAAAAAAGTGCTTATGGATTAAAGTCGCAACTTTATTCCATATGGAATTTTCACTTGCTGTGAGGTACTTTAGTAATTGATATGGAATAAATTGTCTGATTCCATCAGTCCATATCTCTTCCATATGGATTCCTGAAGTATTCAATACAGAATCCATGAGAAATTTCTGTACGAGAGGCTAGACATGAGGTTGGTGTAGACATGTAATAAAGTTTAATATCTTTATTCTGGTCCATTTTGGGGAGGAAATTTTTTGAATTGTTCAAAAAAGGGAAAATTAAGGAATAACATTTTTATAATTGCCACTCCTCCCTTGCTAGATGGAGGAGTTTATTAAAACTTTGTAGACCTGATATGTTATTAATGCAGATGTCCAATGCAATTATCTTTCTTCCTTTAGCTGATGATTTAGGAAAATTTCTAGAATTTTTTTTGAAGAAATATGAATTTGGTGAATTAAGCTTTTCATAACCTCACCTCCTAAACTGCTTGTAGAATTGAATTATTCCTGCACTTCAGCAAAGAGTGGGGATATTGTCATTGCCCCTCTGTTTGTCAGTCTGTTCCTCTGTCAGTCTGTCCATGTGTCTGTCTGTCCCTCTGTCAGCCTGTCCACCAAAGTCAAAGCTTGCCATCACTTATCCTAGACCACATTGAGGATTTTAATGAAACTTTGTTGGCTAGATATGAGGTTTGTGGTGTAGATGTGCAATAAGATTATACTTTTTCCTCTTGGGGAAATTTCTTGAAAATGGGGGATAATGCATCTTGTCATCGCATCCTCCAACCTGCTTGGACAATGAAGTATTTTTAGGATAGATATATGCAGAGTAATGTTTAGCATTTTTCTTCTGGCCCATGTTTTGCAAAATTTTGTGAAAAATTCATTGTGTTTATTTAACTTCTATACAAATCTACAATGTATTAACAAGAAATATTCATAGATGAGTAGGAAACAGTCTGATCTTTCACTGCTTCAAAGATCTTCAGGGATGGGGAATGTATATTGTTTGCTATAAAGAACCATATGTTCATCATTCATGAATGTCGAAATCAATGTCGGTGACTGCATGTATGTCTAGTTATTATTATTATTATAAAATGATTTTCTACCATTCTTTTGTTTCTGAACTGCTTCAACAGTGCCACCACCTCCTCCACCTATCTCCAGCTTAGAAAGGCTCAAAAGAAAGCCCACTGTATCAGCAAGTGAAACCACTGCAAAGCCAGCCCAACCACCACCAGGAGCCAATGAGATACCCGACTTTGAACAAGAACTAAAAAATAGACTTAAGGAACGAGCTATGTCAGTGGATTCAACAGAAGCAGCCATTAAAACCACTCTTAAACCCATCAGACAGCCACCCACAATTCCATCAACTCCCACATCAAAAAGGTTACAACCTACAGCAGACATTTCACCACAAATTATTGGTCAGGGGCAGCAATGGAGTCCAGGTCAAGATCAAAGTCAAGGTCAATCAAATGAGCCAGTGGAGTCAGGGGTGGATACAAACCTGCATCATTCATTTGCATCAAACAGACAGAAGCTTGCTGTACCAAAGCCAGCTATTACAGATCAGACTTTCAAACCTGAAAATGGCATGTTTGGTATGTACAGATTTGTAAATTGAATTGAAACTGATCTGGATAAATGAATATAAAAGTAGGCATAAAATAAATCAAAAGTCTTCAAACTAATTAGCATAATTTCTGAAGACAATTCTTTAATTTTTTTTCAAATAATGGGGTACATGAGAAATTGAGTTCATCATCACTTCCACTACAACAGGTAGAGGATTGTAATAAAAATGTGGTTGGTGTAAATATATAACAATGTTAGAGGACTGTATTGAACATTTACAGGCTAGACATATGGTTGGTGTAAGATATATATAAAAATTAAACCTCTTTACTCTGGTCCATGTTTTGGTATACGTGGATATTTCTTAAATAATTGTCCAGAAAGGGGTATTTTTAGGGATAATTTTTGTTATTGCCTCTCATCTGTAATTATAGTCAAAGTCACATGGGTCATGTAGGCAAGTATTCACTTCATTTGGATTTGTATACATCCATATTCCTTTGAAAGGTCATTATTTAGACGCCCCGAGAGGTGCTTATAGCAAATTCAGTGTTGAAGTATGTGGACATTTTTGGATGAAATGAACTTAAAGGTGTGATCTAGTCCAATCCGGGATTGAATGTTGCATGCTCTGATATCACAATGAAAGCTATGCATATTGATAAACAAATTCGTGCTACCCTCGATTGTGACTATTCCACTCAGTGCACTCTTATTTTGACCCAAGTTTAGTACATGGCCACCATTGTAAAAGTCCATAGTGATAGATAATTTTCATCTGAAAGTTTCTTGGTGACAGTTTAGGTGCAGAGCATTCGGTAATCAGGATTGAATAGACTTCGGTTAAAGAAAATTAGTGTTAAATTTAAAACATCAATTTATATTTAATTTAAAATGAGTAAATGCGCATACATGACCCATTTGACTTGTACTATAGTTGAATGAGTTTACTGAAACTTTGTAGACCTGATATGTGATTAGTGCAGATGTGCAATGCAGTTCATCTTTTCTTCTTTAGTCGATCTTGTGGAAATTTATTGAAATTTTTTTGAAGAAATGGGAAATTGGAGAAATAAGCTTTTCTTAACCTCATATCGCACTCTGCTGCTCACAAGGGCATGGTCGGAGTTCTTTTGTCTGGTGTGGAATTACCGTCTGCTTGTCATGCTGAACAACACACTGAGCTCCAGACACCCACTGGAGCAGGCAGACGATGGCGGGTCAACACCTTATTGACCGGGGGCTGCCCGGCTTGAGGTGGGCGATAGTTGGCCAGTGGGACACGATGGTCCCTCCCACCGTCAAAGCTGACCCGTGGCACCCCTTCCCTATGCCAATCGGGTGGGACTTATAACCCGTAAACTGTCAGCTTCCGTGTTGTTTCCTCACTCAGTAGTGAGACTGGAGTGTCCTCTCCAGGGCGCAAGCCTGGACGTGGAGTATGGAGATCCTGGGCTGCACAGACGTCAGGATCCCCCTCTCGTCCTTGCTGGTGGGGTCCAAAGGAATGCTGAGCATGACATTTGGCACCAGTTTGGATGCAGGAGCTGCCGGAAGGAGGTCGTAGTCGACCCCCAGCCGCCTTAGGGGCTCCACTCCTGATTTTCTGTCTGGGTTTACTCCCATAGCCTTTCCTTCTCCCGAAGATATCCACAAGGCAGTGGAGCCATAATCCAATGGATGGGACTTGGTTGGTTTTGAATCAGAGTTTCCTTCTCCTAGATGAACTGCCTGACAAGGCTAACGAGCTTCATCTGCCCGGGTTTGGGGTCAGAGTTTCCCTTCTCTTAGACTGGTTGCCTGCCAAGGCTAATGAGCCCAGTCTGCCCACCCAGTTATACCGCCGGGTACTTGGTCGCGCCACACAGCAGGCTCTGTTAAAAACGGGGGGCACCGCGTGAAGGTGCTGCTGTGGACACAATAGTGTAGGAGAGGCCATATGCAAGTAACCTCCTGCCCCACAGAGCGAGACAGTGGTCCTGCGGCGATCACTACACCTGGGAAGGAGAGGCTATGAGAGACGCTTCACTTTCCTTTGGCAAGCGGGACGTCAGGCCCAGGCCACGCACCCCCCTAGAGTGCGACTACAGCCACACGCGCTACACCGCTCAAAACCAAAAGGACGTCCTCGCATAAACACTGCACAGATGTCAGTCCCTGCCAAGGTGGAGGAGTATGTGTCTGCCCTGAACAAGGCTCTCCAGGACCTGCCTGAGTATGACGCTACAGCCAAGTGGAACGCCATGAAGGGTGCCATCTACAGTACAGCTATGTCAACGTTTGGCAAGAAGGAACGACCCAGCCAGGACTGGTTCAATGCACACCTATCAAGGATGGAACCACAAATCGAGGAGAAACGAAAAGCCTTTATAGCTTACAAAAAATGCCCTAATGAACGGACACTTGCTGCTCTCAGAAGTGCCCGAAGTAACACCCAACGCATTGCTAGACAGTGTGCGAACGAGTACTGGCAACAACTGTGTGAAGGAATCCAGCGCAGTGCTGAGTCCGGACACATCCAAGGCATGTACAGTGGCATCAAGAAGGCTCTAGGCCCTACAGTGAAAGGGGTCGCTCCCCTGAAATCCCTGACGGGAGAGAAGATCACAGACCGTGGGCAACAGATGGCCAGATGGGTGGAGCACTACTCAGAACTATACTCCCGAGAAACGTCAGTCACTGATGCAGCCCTCAGCAGCATAAAGAATCTGCCCACCATGGAAGAGCTCGACAAAGTGCCAACCTTAGAGGAGCTCAGCAAAGCAATCAGCTGCCTTCCAAACGACAAAGCACCAGGTAGTGACAGCATCCCGCCCGAAGCTATCAAACGTGGAAAACCAGCATTGATTAAACCACTGCACGACCTACTTTGCCGCTGCTGGGAGGAAGGAGTAGTCCCCCAAGACATGTGTGATGCCACAATTGTGACCTTTTACAAAAACAAGGGCGACTGCAGTGACTGTAATAATTACAGAGGGATCTCGCTCTTGAGTATTGTTGGTAAAGTGTATGCCCGCATCATACTCAACAGGCTGCAGTTGCTGGCAGACCATGTGTACCCGGAATCACAGTGCGGCTTCAGAGCAGGCAGGTCGACGACAGACATGATCTTCTCCCTACGACAACTCCAAGAGAAGAGCAGAGAGCAAGGTCAACCACTCTACATGATGTTCATCGACCTCACCAAGGCCTTTGACTTGGTCAGCAGGAAGGGCCTTTTTGAACTTCTGAGTAAGATCGGTTGCCCCCCAAAACTCCTCAGCATGATAATCTCTTTCCATGCAGATATGAAGGGAACAGTCCTGTATGATGGATCATCCTCAACTTCCTTCCCAATTAACAGTGGTGTGAAGCAGGGCTGTGTGCTGGCACCAACACTTTTTGGGATCTTCTTCTCCCTGCTCCTGTCCTACGCCTTCGACACGTCCACGGATGGCATATATCTACACACCAGGTCTGATGGGAGGCTGTTCAACCTGGCACGACTGCGCTCAAAGACCAAAGTGAGAGCTGTGCTCATCAGGGAGATACTTTTTGCAGATGACGCAGCTCTTGTGGCCCACACCGAGGAAGCCCTCCAGAGACTGGGAGACCGTTTTGCTGTTGCCTGCACGCAGTTTGGTCTCACAATCAGCTTGGAAAAAACAAATGTCAGCGTGCAAGATACCACCATTGCCCCTTCAATCAAAATCAGCGGTGTCACCCTGGAAGCAGTCAACAACTTTACCTACCTAGGGTCAACCATCAGCAACACTCTCTCGATTGATATGGAGCTGGACAGAAGGCTTGGAAAGGCAAACACCATCATGGCTCGATTAACAAAGAGGGTTTGGGAAAACAACGCGCTGACAGAGCACACCAAGGTCCGAGTCTACCAGGCCTGCGTTCTCAGCACCCTTCTATATGGAAGTGAGACGTGGAGTACCTACATGAGGCAAGAACGCCGGCTCAACTCCTTCCATATACGGTGCCTAAAACGCATCCTGAAAATCAGCTGGCAAGACCATGTTCCACACAGCGAGATCCTGCAGTGTGCAAGTACCCCCAGCATGTACTCCCTGCTAATTAAACGCCGCCTTTGATGGCTGGGTCATGTCCGACGCATGGAGGATGGAAGGCTGCCAAAGGACATCTTATATGGACAGCTGGCCACTGGCATGAGAAGAGTCAGACGCCCCTCACTCCGTTTCAAAGATGTGTGCAAGAGGGACATGAAGGCATGCAACATTTCACCCGATGGCTGGGAAGAGCTGGCTGAGGACCGAGGCACCTGGTGACTGATGGTAAACAATGGCATATCAGTCGCTGATGCGAGGAGAGGCCAGTTGGCGGCAGAGAAACGTAAGAGAAAGAAGAACGCAACAACAACCACAGTAATGCAGACTTCCCAGTATGTCTGCACCAACTGCAGTAGGGACTGTCACTCACGTATAGGCCTGCACAGCCACAGCAGACGTTGCCAACAGAGACAGACAACACCCAAGGGCGCTATTCGCATGGTCTTTCGAGACCGAGTCGCCAATGATGAATGATGAACCTCATATACTAAACTGCTTGTAGAACTAAATTATTCCTGCACAGCAAAGAGTAGGGTCACTGTCCCTGTTTGTCAGACTGTCCTGCTGTCAGTCTGTCCTGCTGTCATTCTGTCCCTCTGTCAGTCTATCCTGTCATTCTGTCCAACAGTTACAAAGCTTGCCATGACTTCTCCAAGACCACATGGAGGATTTTAATGAAACTTTGTTGACTAGATATGTGGATGGTGGTGTAGACAGTTAATACTAATTTTTTTCCCTTCTTACCCATTTTTGGGGACATTTCTTGAAATTGTGTCAAAAAAGGGTATCATAGTAGAGAATGCAGTTTGTAATCACTTCTCCCAGCTTGCTTGGAGGATTCTATTCAAACATTTTAGACTAGATACATTGTTAGTGTAGATGCTTGTATGTCTAGTTATTGTTATTATTATTATTATTATTATTATTATTATTATTATTATTGTTGTTGTTGTTAATGTTAAATGATTTTCTTCCATTCTTTTTTTGAACTGCTTCAGCAGTGCCACCACCTCCTCCACCTATCTCAGGCTTAGAAAGGCTCCAGGAAAAGTCCACTGTATCAGCAAGTGAAACTATTCCAAAGACCCAACCACCACCACTAGCCAATGAGATACTTGACTTTGAACAAGAACTAAAAAGTAGACTGAAGAAACGAGCTATGTCGCTGGATTCAACATCAGAAGCCATTATAACCACATTTAAATTCAGACAGCCACCCACAGTTCCATCACCTCCCACATCAAAAAGGTTGCAACCAACACCAGACATTTCACTTCATATTGTAGGACAGGGGCAACAATGGAGTCCAGGTCAAGATCAAAGTCAGGGTCAGTCAAATGAGCCAGTGGAGTCAGGGGTGGATACAAACCTGCATCATTCGTTTGCATCAAACAGACAGAAGTTTGATGCACCAAAACCGGCTATTGCAGATCAGACTTTCAAACCTGAAAATGGTATGTTTGCTATGTACAGATTTTAAAATTAAATTGAAACTGATCTGGATAAATGAATATAAATGGGTAGGAAAGCTAAATCATGGGTCTTCAGTATATAGCATAATGCCAAAGTCGGTCACGAGAGTGTTCTAATACTGGAATATCTTCATTGCTTTGATTTTAAAATTATCTTCTGCCTTGAGTCCATGAATATTACTAAATTGCCCAGTTTGAAAGTAATTTGACTGAAACCAAAACACATCTGATTTCTGTCATTCCCATTGAAACTGAAAAGAAAATTAAACATTATCTTTGTGATGGAAACAGAGTATGCAATGAACTATATGGTTAAATTCAATAAAAGTGATGTACTGGAATTTTGATCATTTCTTGGCACATTAAACACTTAAACCAAAGCTGTAAATTTAAAGCAGTTCCAACTTCCAGGCTGGGTTTGTGATACGGAAATTGCACATATGCAGTACGGAATCACAGATTGAACATCTATATAAAACACCAGATCAACCATGCAAGATTAAAGGGGTATGTAATAAATAGGTGAGTATAGTCAGTAACTCTGAAATTTGATTAGTTGGGAAAAATTAAACATTTCATTCCATTTAAAAATCATATTATGTTCTGCATTTTTTCAGTCAAATTATACCTATTGCAATATTTCATAGTCAAATATTGATTATTGGAACATTTCATAGTCAAATGTTGATTATTGGAATATTTCATACTAAAATGTTGATTATTGGAATATTTCATACTCAATTGTTGACTATTGGAATATTTCAGAGTGGCAATTTGCAAGAACAAACATAGAAAAACTTTAAACTAAAATAAGAGCTTGTAAAATTGTACTTGGCAATCCATTCAACAGCCTTTTATTGTCCACACATGATATGCATGATTTAATATATATTTATCAGAAAAGCAGCAGGGAGATCTCACATATCTGACATCAGCTGCTGAGTACTGAGACTGCTTTTGTTTTCATCATATGAAGCAGGGTAATACATATACTCCTGATCTGAGTATCTCCTTTTATATGAGCAAGGAAATAACAATTATTTTCTGTAAAGCCTTTGGCCTCACATGTATACATAGCATGTTACTCTGTCATTGGTGGGAACAGGCACTCTTCAAAGAAAAGGAAACTTTTTTTATCAGTCACATGATGTGTTACCTGAAGTATCCTATATAAACAAGCCACCCAGATCACAAGTAAAATTATTCCATATACCAATACAGTGTTTAAGTTTTCCCACAGAACTTACCTCTATAGATTTTAATTTGTGGGCTCATTTGGGGGACTAGTATCAGCTGGTCTCCTTCCTCCATTGGAATTTTGGTATTGATACCTGTACATATTTTGAGCACTTTAAGGTTGAAATCAAAATCTTGCCCTCTGATTGAAATCTGAATCTCATATGGGTCCACCGCCTCTAGCACCATGGCCTCTATTGAAACCTCTGTGAATTTGGGCAAAATTTTCTTTCACAAGTGCAAACCCAGTGTCACATTGTTTAACTTCCTTAGCCACATCATCCCCAAAAAGCATGCACGATATGGGGGTATGCATATTACAAAGATTGGAATATTTCCTTTTCACATGTGGTCGAATCATATACCTCCTTCTTAGGGAGACATGATATAGCACCTGACCCATAAGGGTAATAGCATCTGAAATTAGGATCTTTGCTTTTTCATCAGTGGCAGTCTGAGACTTTAGTAATTCTGCTAATTGGACAACTGGCATAATGCCTGCAGCCACAAGATTTTGTATGTCCCTAAAGGCTTTGTCATAAGAGTGGACTCATTTGTTAAGGTCATTCCAAATTTCTTGATTGACAAGTGGGGGACCCAACTTATCACAGTTTTCTGGGATTTTGTACTTTTGTACAATATCATCTGTTGTACTTAAAGAAGTGCATGCAGTACTAATCAGTTCTGCTAAGGATTTAGGTATTGGCTCTCCTTTTTGGGGAGTTTTTAGTTTGGATAACTGCCACATATTATCAGCATTGGTAGTAGAAATACAGTTGTAATCAGGCTGCAAAGACTCAAACAATGCCCCATTTATTTTTCCCATTCAAAGAAATTTGCTCGAGTGGTCTACTTTCATCACCCTCTTCTGGGGTAACATCAACATCACTATATGACCCTTCATTTTTAACTTCTACATATAATTCAGGTAAGCGTTCACCAAAAAGGGCATCAATTTCATTGTCATCTGCCATAACAGGCTGCATTTCTATTAGACCCAATTTTTTCTTCAAAAAGTCAGTATCTGTTTCCGACAGGTTATTTATGTCTATGAGACTGGATGTACTTGACTGTCCGACATTTTTTGCTTGTTTAGTCACCATAACAGGCTTCTGTTTTGCCACTTTCTGAACTATAGTCACATCAGACTTCAATTCTTTCTCTTTTTTCTTTCTTCTGTTTTTGTGGCTTCATAACTCATCTTCCTTTTGAGGAACTTGCCTCAACTTTGCAAAAGGCTGCAATATCCTCAGGCCCGAAACCCAAACATTCCAAGTCAGCTTTGAGGTCGGTAATTGAGAGGACTCTGTCCTCTTCACTGTAGCCATTACAAATAAACAAAAAGAAACTTTGACAAATAACACATATAGCTTGTATTGTGTCCTAAGCTGGCTACAACACCACCTAAATACGCGCATATTACTGTACTTACCACTCTGCTACAATGCCAGAATAACTATGAGATACCAGGCAAACATAATATACAGGCAGATTATCTATCAAGGAACATTTCTGACACCACTGAATGGATGCTAAGAAAGAAATTTACTTTTGTCCCAGATATAGATCTTTTTGCATCTAGATTAAACTGTCAGTTAAAGAAGTTCACCTCATGATTTCCAGAACCAGGTGCTTTTAAGATTGATGCCTTTTTTCTTTCTCCTGGCATGATTTAATTCCATACATTTTTCCCCCCTTTTAATCTTGTTGGGAAAATATTGAATAAAATTATTGCTGGTAATGTTCATAAAGCACTCTTAATTGTTCCACATTGGACATCACAATCGTGGTTTCCTTTACTCTTGTCATGTTTAATTTCTCTTCTAATTAGAATTCCAAGGCACAAAAATATACTGACTCTTCCACACAATGGTCAAACTCATCCGCTAGGGAAGACTCTATCTTTAGTCGCAGTGACTGTATCAGGAGATTGCTCCAAAACCAAGGACTTTCAACAGATGCTGTGGACATCATTAACAATTCATGTAGACCAGGAACAACTAAACAATATAATTTGGCATGGAAAAAATGGAATTTTTTGTGTAAGATCAGGGAAATTAATCTCTTTTGTGTCTCTGAGGTAACAGTTATTTACTACTTAGATTTGTTGAAGAAATGGAAAATTGGAGAATTAAGCTTCTCATAACCTCACATACTAAACTACTTGTAGAACTGAATTAATCCTGCACTTCAGCAAAGAGTAGGGTCACTGTCCCTATTTGTTAGTCTGTCCTTCTGTCAGTCTATCCTCTGTCCTGCTGTCAGTCAGTCCTACTGTCAGTCTGTCTCTCTGTCAGTCTATCCTGTGTCATTCTGTCCCTCTGTCAGTCTATCCTATGTCATTCTGTCAGTCTATCCTGTGTCATTCTGTCCCTCTGTCAGTCTATCCTGTGTCATTCTGTCCCTCTGTCAGTCTATCCTGTGTCATTCTGTCCCTCTGTCATTCTGTCCAACAATGACAAAGCTTACCATGACTTCTCCAAGACAACATGGAGGATTTTTTAATGAAACTTTGTTGGCTACACAGGTGGTTGGTAATGTAGATGTGTAATAAGTTTTTTTTCCCTCTTACCCATGTTTGGGGAAATTTCTTGAAATTGTGTCAAAAATGGTATCTAGAGAATGCAGCTTTTCATCACTTCTCCCAGCTTGGAGGATTCTGTTGAAACATTTTAGGCTAAATACGTTGTTTGTGTAGATGCATGTATGTCTAGTTAATGTTGTTGTTATTATTATTATTATTGTTGTTGTTGTTGTTGCTGTTAATGTTAAATGATTTTCTTCCATTCTTGTTTTGAACTGCTTCAACAGTGCCACCACCTCCTCCACCTATATCTGGCTTAGAAAGCCTCCAGGAAAAGTCCACTGTATCAGCAAGTGAAACCATTCCAAAGACCCATCTGCCACCAGGACCCAATGAGATACTTGACTTTGAACAAGAACTAAAAAGTAGACTGAAGAAACGAGCTATGGCACTGGATTCAACATCAGCAGCTGTTGTAACCACACTTGAATCCATCAGACACCCACCCACAGTTCCATCACTTCCCACATCACAAAGGTTGCAACCAACACCAGACATTTCACTTCATATTGTAGGACAGGGGCAACAATGGAGTCCAGGTCAAGATCCAAGTCAGGGTCAGTCAAATGAGCCAGTGAAGTCAGGGGTGGTGACAAACCTGCATCATTCATTTGCATCAAACAGACGGAAGTTTGATGCACCAAAACCGGCTATTGCAGATCAGACTTTCAAACCTGAAAATGGTATGTTTGCTATGTACAGATTTTAAAATTAAATTGAAACTGATCTGGATAAATGAATATAAAGGGGTAGGAAAGCTAAATCATGGGTCTTCAAGATATAGCATAATGCCAAAGTCGGTCATGAGAGTGTTCTAATACTGAAATATCTTCATAGCTTTGATTTTAAAATCCTTTCTTCCTTGACTCCCATGAATAATGCTCAATTGCTCAGTTTGAAAGTAACTGACAGAAAACAAAACACATATGATTTTTATCATTCTTTTGAAACTGAAAAGAAAATTTAACATTTTCTTTGCGACTGAAACAAAGTTTGCAATGCACTATACAGATAAATTCAATAAAAGTGATATACTGGAATACTGATTGTTCAGTAGCACATTGAACACTCAAATGCGTTCCTAACTATAAAACATTTCTACAAAAGCAATTGATTGCATACATTTAATCTAAATTTTGCCCAAATAAAAGATGTATCGATTTGTTCCTTTAATTTTGTAGATTTTAAATTCTAAGCTACTCTTCAACCAATGTTCTTCAAAACTCATCTTAAAAATCATAATTCAAGTATACTCCACTAAACCCTATTAATATCTATCACTAATCTGTATTGGGAACAACATCACATGTGTGGTGAAAGGAACAAAACAGTTGACTGAGAAAGAACTATACACATAAAAGTGTCCCCTCTTACTAACCTAAAATGAACCAATCTTCCTGATGAAGAAATGGAGGTTGTGGATAATTTTGCCCCAGTTGAGATTAAACTTATGACAATACCGGATACTGTGGATTCATTGTTTTTGGTGTGTAAAATTTGTGATTTTGTCAAATGAAATTACTATTTTGTTGGTACTCATAATATTTTAATGGGTCTTTGTTTACAGCTAGAACTCCTTTCATTAGGATTTCAAATTTGACCAAGTAACCATAAAATATAAAGATATTGATGCAAGATGATAAAGGGAATTCACACTATAATAACACCTGCTTATATGTCTTTTGTGAACAGTTCTTCCATGCAAAAAATAATGTGACTGTCCCCGAAAATATATTAGTGAAATTAAGAAGTCCAAATTTGTGTCTATTAATACCAGAAATATATTGTTTATACAAAATCCATTAAGACAGGTTGTAAAATAACTAATACTGATATTAATATTTCCTAATGCTGTTTATTTTAGGGCATATTGTACAGATAATGTTGCTCTGCAGGGTGATAGAAGTAGCTCATTCGCTTCAGCCAAAAGGCTTTCACACAGGGATGCCCTAAATGCTCCAAAAAAGAGTCATATTGCTTGATGGTGAATTGGGTCAATCATCATTAAATATGATTTTCTGGCTGAACCATACAACAAAACTATAATCCAGATTTAAACAACAAAACCATTGTCCAGTTTGGATCTAATAAAGCAGGCCCAAACCTAGGATGTGCAGGGCCCAAGGCAGCAAATGATGAGTGGGGCTCCAAGCAAAAAAATCTTTTCAATCTCACCAAGGTTAAGTAAAACATTTCAGTCTGCACTCCAGTCAGTGCGCACTACTATTCTGCATAAATCAAGAGATTTCAGGCATTTAACTTTCAAATTTTTAATGCGTGGAATGAATTTACTGTTGAAGACGACACATGAAAACCTTGTTTCTTCAAAAACTGGTATTGGTCTTCCATCCACTGTGTTGTTTTCCTAGCTGACAGAAATGCATGCATACTGTTTTTGATTTTCAAAATTTGAAATGACTGGCAATGGAAAATCACTTAGAAAGTCATCAACATATAGGGAGCAATCTACACCAGGACTCAAACACTCAATAATGTTATTAATTTTTATGTTAAAAAGTGTAACATAAAATACTGCCCTGGAGCTTTATTTCATGGTTGTAAAACATCTAATTTTATTTCATATTTTGGGGAGCCAAATTATGCTTTGTAACTTGTCTTTTTGTCATTCTTTATCATTGGGGTTCACATCTTTCTGTTATAAAGCATATTTCTATCAAGTACTCACTGCTCTGGTTGTTAGACCGTCTAGTTGTTAGACCATCTGCCTCATCAGATGCGGGAGGTTGCAGGTTTGAATCCCGGTCAAGTTATACCAACGTCTAATGAAAAATGGTACTAACAGCTGCCTTACTAGGCACTCAGCATTAAGAGGTTAGTGTTAGGACTGGTCAGCCTGGTGTCAGGATAATGTGACTGGGTGGGACATTATGCTACATGTCTGTGGCATGATGCCACAGTGCTAGACATCACTATAAACTGTCACACTCCAGACACCGTAGCAATATGACTGAAAAATTGTTAAAGCTACATTAAAAATCCATATCACACACACATACACACACTATCAAGCGCTCAACTTTGACCTTTACTCAAAAACTGAAATGTGTAGTTTCTTCTACCTTATTTCAGTAAGACCTGGTACAAACAGAAAACATGTTCAATTAAGTTCCAGTTTTCTCAATTTCATTTGTATAGTACGTCATCTCTTAAGAGGCCCCTCTCAAGGACAGACACTTTGCCTGACATCAAAATAGTATACTTTAACCTTTTTATGTCCCCTTCAGATAAGGTCACCTTTTTGTATAAGGCCACCATTTATGGCAGAAAAGGTCACCTTATAAGAGGGGATCCCTAGTATCATTTTTCTACTAACTATATTGGAACCCATTTTATTTAAAGCCAGGTAGAACAATTCAAATGTTCCTTCAACTTTGGTAGTCAAAGGGAATAGTTTCATCTAATCTTTTCAACATTAAATAGCATTTGTATGGGTAACGAGTTGAAGATATTCTTACAGCCTTGCAGGCAAATGTAAGAGTAAAACTGAAATTTTATCCCTCAGTCATGAGGGCATTTATACTGATAACCCAACTGACATCTGAAATATTTTTAACTTTTTTGTTCAAATTGCTGAAGAACCCAGAACTTCATCTGATCATCAAACATTTTTGTGCTAAAAAACTACCAAACAATATAAAGTTTCAAATTCCTGAAATGAGTCCAGAATGGATGATTGTAAAATTACAGGACTTGATATGATTTGACCAAGGCTACTAAAGGTAGCTGCACCTGCATTTATAGAGAGTATAGCTTTCATTTGTAATGAGTGTGTATGTGATTTGGATTTGTAATGTAGCTTTAACAATTTTTCAGTCATATTGCTACTATGATGTCCCACCCAGTCACATTATCCTGACACCAGGCCGACCAGTCTTGAAACTAACCTCTTAATGCTGAACGCCAAGCATCTGTTAGTACTATTTTTGTAAGTCTTTGGTATGACTCTGCCGGGAATTGTACCCATGACCTCCCGCATCCAAGGTGGATGCTCATTTGCAATGAAAGTATTAGATCTAATAAATTTCCACAAAACATGGAAAACTGCCAAGGTTGTACCATTGCATAAAGCAGGAACAAAAGATTATGTAAATAACTACAGACCCATCTCTATCCTTCCTTGTCTCTCCAGATTACTAGAAAAACATGTACATGATTCTCTCCTCAACTATTTGAACACTTATGATCTTATTCATGATTATCAGTCTGGCTTTCACCAGAATCACTCCAGTGAAACTGCACTTGTATCTTTGATTGATAAATGGCTGAAAGCATTAGATCAAGGAGAAATGGTAGACACTGTTATGGTTGATTTTCATAAAGCTTTTGATCTTGTAGACCATGAAATTTTGCTTGAAAAACTAAAAATCTATCAATGCAGTGAAAACTCCCTAAACTGGTTTACTTCTTACTTAACCGATAAAGTGCAAAAAGTATTTTTAAATGGTCAACAATATGATCATAAATACAGAAAAAATGAAAGCTCTACCAGTTATAACACAACAAAAATGAGCAAGGCTAGATACCGACAAACTCCAGGTTCTATTTGACAATGTGAGCTTTTATATGACCTGTCTAAATAGACTTCTTGGTGTATTCGTAGATAAAAATTTTACTTGGTCTGTTCACATTAAACATGTTTCAGAAAAGGTTAATTTTTATCTTTGGCTACAGAGGAAAATCAAAACATACATTCCTCTTCAGTATAGGGTCATCTTTCATAAAAGTTATATTCAGCCATATCTGGACTGCTGTAATGTAATTTGGGGTAATACATCTAATTCAAACATAACAACACTTTTAAGACTCCAAAAGAGGGCTTGCCATTTAATTCTAGATCAATGTATAGACCATTTTCAGGATGCAATGAATAATATAAAGATTTTAACAATACATGAAAGAATATTTCTTAGAAAGGCCAAAATGATGTATAAAGTATCCAGAAGGCAGGCTCCTAGCACTTCTTCTTTTCATAATCAATGTCTTAAATGGATGAAATCTTTAAGCAATTGAACAGTTCTAGTACAAAAAATACCACCTGCTTTTCTGTCATTTTGCATCATTTTCAATGTTAAATTTTTCAATGCAGGATGATATTTTATGTTTTATATATGTTTATGTTTTCACAGAAGCCTGTGCATGTGTTCCAGGCTTGATAATTTGAATTTTAAAATTACTTAATTATTTAGTGTCAAGCCAGATTCTTCACATCATGTTGTATATACTGTAACAAATTGAGTTACCTTCTCTAAATAAAGTCCTTATTATTACCGTATTATTATTATTACAACCAGTATTGAATACATTGTAAAAAATGAGGTACAAAGTGATTATCGTCCACACTCCCCAAACAATTGGTAGTTTTAGGATTACCTAAATACAGTGTGAAAAAGTTGTATTGCACATTTTCAATATCACTACTAAATTCATATCCCCAAATTTCTGACTGATAGCAACCAATTGACTTTATTTCATTATCAAAACATTTAAAAGCATCCTCTAAACTAAAACAGCCAAATCATTGTTGATATTGTAAAATCCTTGAAGTTGCTTTCTTTGCCTGAGCCACTAGTATCTGCCTAGCTTTTGTCCAAACCAACTTTGCGATGAAAAAAAGACCTATGTACTTGTAATAAGGCAAACACTCAATACGATTCAATACGACTTTCTTTGAAAAACCATACCTCCTTTCGCTTGAGATATCCCCTACTTCTGAAAACAATGATTTTAGTTTTACTGAGATTGACCATGATACCAGTTTTATCACAGAAACGTTCGATAACATTTATTTGGTTCTGAAGTAGTTTTACTGTATCAGTGCAATTAGCAACATCATCATCATAGAGTATTGCAAAAATATCATCAATATTTTCTTAGATAAATACACCTCTACTGCATTCAAGCTTCAACTGTGCAGTATTAAGTGTGAAAAGACAAGTTCTTTTTTAACTTGTTTCTTGCTGGGCTTTTTTTCACGTTTCAGAATATGCCAAAATTGTTGGGGGTTTCTCCTCTCCTTGTTAATTCATCTGGGATTCTCTAGTGTATCTTTACTTGAGTATGATTATTGATTTATCAGCTGATTCATACTCTCTATATAACTTAAGGCCAGCTTCAGTTTTTGAGAATGTAAGCATTGTAACCAGTAGTTTTTATGATATTTTGCCTAATCGCATTCTTTATCCCACCAATGCAGTTGTTGTCATATTAGGTGTTGTACTTCCTGTCTGAAAAATTGAACCTGTATTCTGGTATAACTGAACTAATATTCTGAAGCGGAAGTCAGTATCAGTTTCAAGATATCTGAACAGATCATTCTTTGTGTCATCATACGCTGTGCTAAACATTGTTACAAATGAGTGTATATTGTCTTCAGTAAGACGAAAATATTCCCACTTAGAGAGGGTACAAGTATCAATATTAAATTTCTCTTCAGTAAGTTTGATGATCATTAACATCAATATTTTGGAAACTGTTACCATCATTTCTCTCATGCTGAATTAGTCAAACTTAATATTTCGGAAAATGTTACCATCATTTCTCACATGTTGAATTAGTCAAATTTAACAATATTTTGGAAAATGTTACCATCATTTCTCACATGCTGAATTAGTCAAGTTTAACAATATTTTGGAAAATGTTACCATCATTTCTCACATGCTGAATTAGTCAAGTTTAACAATATTTTGGAAAATGTTACCATCATTTCTCACATGCTGAATTAGTCAAATTTAACAATATTTTGGAAAACGTTACCATCATTTCTCACATGCTGAATTAGTCAAATTTAACAATATTTTGGAAAATGTTACTATCATTTCTCACATGCTGAATTAGTCAAATTTAACAATATTTCAGAAAATGTTACCATCATTTCTCACATGCTGAATTAGTCAAATTTAACAATATTTCGGAAAATGTTACCATCATTTCTCACATGCTGAATTAGTCAAATTTAACAATATTTCGGAAAATGTTACCATCATTTCTCACATGCTGAATTAGTCAAGTTTAACAATATTTTGGAAAATGTTACCATCATTTCTCACATGCTGAATTAGTCAAATTTAACAATATTTTAGAAAATGCATTGACTCATCTCGAGTCCCTACTCCAAAGCTGGTGCTATAGCTAAATACATGTAGTTATATAATCAACTAAATATCATAAATCAACTACACTGCAACCATTATGAGCTATGCATGTGAACAGACCATTTTTACTATCGAAGGGCCTTCCATTCACAATGTAAATATTAACATTTCTGCATAAATCTATTAAGGATAAGCCAAAATCATTATACAATTTATCATATTTTGAATGCCTTTGCATCGAAAATGTATCTGTATCATATCTGTTTACTTGAAATAATGGATACAATAAACAATCTAGACTAATCTGCAGGCACAATGTCTTATGTCAGAATTGAGTCTATCCTGTTTTTTTATACCAGTAGATAGAGTAAATTATTTTATATTACAGTGGATCCAGCCTTTCTGACCAGGCATAAGATTATGTTGACTCCTCGGAGTGAGAAATTTAGAAGTCAGATTCCTTCTCAGTCACCATACCCTGGAGCAGAGAATGTGGACAATTGGTACGAACCAATTCCAGCAGATGAAGTCTTCCATCGATGAGAAGAATATAATGTATGATGACATTGGCATTTGACAAATTGATACATTTATCATGCAAAATTGGAGCATGCAAGTAATATTATTATATATGCTATGAAAATCTGTTCCCAATATACACAGCTATACAGATCCTGAAACATTCAGACAAATGAGTCCAGATGAACAACAATGCACATGTATTTGTATTATTTGCACAGGTTGTAGCTTGAAGACAGTGATATCCAGATACTCGGACCTGCACAATATTTGACTTTGGTGAACATTTGGTCTGTCTCCCTATTCCTAGTACAGCCATCAACTTATCATCTCTTTGTTTGAATTAGATACAATATTTGCTTAAATAAAATTGCAAAAGTGTTAGAAAATTGTATTTTCTTGTTAAAAAAAATGATTTCAGTTGACAAATTTTGGATCAATTTTTTCTCTACTGTTGTTGTAGCCATAATAGTAGAGTTAGAGTCTTTTGCTGCATCCAGTATGTAGGTCATCTGTAATGGAAGTAACAGTGGTGCCAAAAGTCACAAAAATAATACCTATATTTGAAGTCAGCTATTTTAGAGTAATTCTATTTGGTGAATCATAATTTAGTTCTTGTCTAAATCGGGATCTTTAAAAAAAGTCACTTTCATCTTCCATATCATATAGAATATAGAACACAAATGAAATTAATATACATTCTCTATGAATTATATATGTTAAAATGTACCTGCATATATATTTGCCTTTTGGATCCTTTTTGTAACTTGTAGCCCTGATACTGTTAAATTCTATACCCAGCAGAAAAGATGCCCGTTTATGAAATCAGTTATAGCATTTTTGATGCAAGAGTATTTCACATTCTGACATACTGAATTAATGTTGCTGGGAGCCTAATATCACCTGTTTTAGTAACTCGGTCATTCTTTAGTCCCTCGAAAATATTATATATTTTTCCGGTTTCATCATTGAAGGTCATGGAAAGTTGTTGTCCTAGTGGTAACACTCTTGTTTGACTTTGGTACTCATTGGTGTTCTCTTTTCTAAAACAATATTTCCTGATCATTATTATCTGCCTGTACTCATCCCCCCCTCTTTAATTTTCATAAATTCCATTATTAAACACTGAGTTCACTATTAAATATTTGTTATAACTGAATTTTAAAAAACACAAAACAAAAGAGGTGGTTCAAAAACTGTGCCACTCCTGGACTTACTCCCCCTATACTTGCCTGTTCATAAACCTACAGTGTGGCAAATTTAGGGGAAGAAAGTGGCACACTTCTTGACCCACCTCTTTTATTTTTTTTGGTTGAAATTTCACACTAAAAACACATGTGTTTGCAAATTTAGAATACAAATGCTATCAAGAGTGCAATCTCTGAGATTGTTCTAGTAAAAGAGTGCCACCTCAAGGTTTGCCAAATTAAAAGAATGCCACCTCAAGGGTTGTTGTATTAAAAAAAAGCCAACTCTAAGGTTGTTCTACTAAAAGAGTGCCACATCAATGGTTGCTGTTTTAAGAGAGTGCCACCTGTAAGGTTACTATATTCTAGCAAGAGACTGCTGCCTCAATTATTGTGGTATTGTCTTTCTATAGCCTCATTCTTGCTATTATACAGTCTAAATACAATTCTGTCAGACCTTAAATCGTTATTTGGTGGAACTTGGATGTGTTGGTACAGATGAAAATATACCTTGCTTAAAAAATATATGCATTTTTTGGTTGAGGACTTGTCTTTGTATTCTGTCATATTTATCAAAACGTAGCATGAATATTTGTTTAATATTTTTTGTAAATAAATTATATTTTTGTTTTATGTTTTTTTTTTTGTATATCAAATTGCTTTATACCAACAATTTAGCTGCCATGTTATTTTTAATGTATGTGGTATATATATACATATATATATATATATATATATATATATATATATATATATATATATATATATATATATATATATATATATATATATATCTGTGTGTGTGTGATTTGGATTCTGCAGTGTGGCAGTTATAGTGATGTCTAGCACTGGGGCATCATGCCGCAGACATGTAGTATGATGTCCCACCCAGTCACATTATCCTGACACCAGGTCAACCAGTCCTAACACTAACCTCTTAATGCTGAGCACCTAGCAAGGCAGCTGTTTTGTAAGTCTTTGGTATGACTTGGCCATGGTTCGAATCCACGACCTCCCGCTTTCAAGGCGGACACTCTAACCACTATGCCATGAGAGCTGTTGCTATATAAAGCTGTTGAATATGGCCACCAAAGTGTCTCCAGTCCGTCTTAATTTTCAAGGCATTTGCATCTTTGTACTAATGAACTGTAATAAAAATATTTTTATTGGCAAGTAAATGAAATACAAATGTCAACAGATCAATTCATGTAGATTTCTGCCATAAGAATAAGACAGTAGGATAAAAGCCATTTAATTACCCTTTCCTAATGTGACTTGGCCACAATATTGGTAGCTACAAGCTGTTTTTCTCTGAAAAGAATATGTGAATAGAACATTTTTTAACTAAATATGATCAATATAAATAATGGGAGAAAGAGGGAGAAAGAAACTGGAACTCGACATGTTATTGATACATGTATAAGGGACTTGGCATGATATTGATACACTTAAAAGGGACTTGGCATGATACTGATAAACTTAAAAGGGACTTGGCATGATATTGATACACATACAATGGTCTTGGTATGATATTGATACACTTAAAAGGGACTTGGCATGATACTGATACACATACAAGGGACTTGGCATGATATTGATACAGTTACAAGGGTCTTGGCATGATATTAATACACTTACAAGGGACTTGGCATGATATTGATACATTTACAAGGGACTTGGCATGATATTAATACAATTACAAGGGACTTGGCATGATATTGATACATGTACAAAGGTCTTAGGTCTTGACATACTATTAATACACTTACAAAGAACTTGGCATGATATTGATATACTTACAAGGGACTTGGCATGATATTGATACACTTACAAGGGACTTGGCATGATATTAATACACTTACAAGGACTTTGCATGATATTGACAAACAAAGGTCTTGGCATGATATTGATACACTTACAAGGGGACTTGTCATGATATTGATACACTTACAAAGGACTTGGCATGATACTGATGCACTTACAAGGGACTTGCCATGATATTGATACATTTACAAAGGCATGATACTGATACACATACAAGGGTCTTGGCATGATATTAATATACTTACAAGGGACTTGGCATGATATTGATATACTTACAAGGGACTTGGCATGATATTAATACACTTACAAGGGACTTGGCTTGATATTGATATACTTACAAGGGACTTGGCATGATATTAATACATTTACAAGGGACTTGGCATGATATTAATACACTTACAAGGGACTTGGCATGATATTGCTATACATGCAAGGATCTTGGCATGATAATAATACACTTACAAGGGACTTGGCATGATATTAATACACTTACAAGGGACTTGGCATGATATTAATACACTTACAAGGGACATGCCATGATATTGCTATACATGCAAGGATCTTGGCATGATAATAATACACTTACAAGGGTCTTGGCTTGATATTGATATACTTACAAGGGACTTGGCATGATATTAATACACTTACAAGGGACTTGGCATGATATTAATACACTTACAAGGGACTTGGCATGATATTGATACACATAAAAGGTCTTGGCAGGATATTGATTCACCTACAAGGGACTTGGCATGATATTGATACACATACAAAGGACTTGGCAGGATATTGATTCACCTACAAGGGACTTGGCATGATATTAATAAACTTACTAGAGTCTTGACATGATTTTGATATACATACAAGGGACTTGGCATGTTATTGATACATCTACAAGGGACTTGACATGATATTAATATACTTACAAGGGACTTGACATGATATTGATATACTTACAAGGGACTTGGCATGATATTAATACACTTACATGAGATAATATTATATAAAAGGTGTATAAATACAGTGTTTTAATGTAGCCACTAACATGTCTGCAGTCAGACTCAAATTGTAAGACATTTGCATTTTGCTTGGTCCTAATTAGGGTCCCACATTCAAATGATGAAACTTGGTTGGTAATAATTATGGTCCCAAATTAAGATTGGGCTAGGAAGGTTCTAATTAGGGTCCCTTATTAAGATGATCTATTTATTCATTCATAGTTGTTGTAGGGCTTATACTTAATTGGATGACATTTGGCAGGTGTATTGCCACTGACATGTACAAATGCCTTTTAAAATTCATCTTTTTAGTTTTAATTTGACTGGAGTTATTGTCTTTGTCCTATCATTTTCAATCCTTCCTCATCAGATCATTGTATTCAGCATATGTCATGAACCATTCAACATATCTGAATGCAGTTTGGTATAAACATGGTCCCATCGAGCTATATGTGCCTTTTGTGTCATCACTTACATATTTTGTAGAATTTTGTCTCTTGACAATTAATTACATTTCTTTATATGGGATATTTTTTGTAACCGACATAGTTCAGGAATCATTCAGTATATTCTATGAAATTTGGTACGAACATTGTCTTGTAGGTCTTGATGTGCCTTTTATGGCTTTGTCTCATCTACATCATTTTGGACAGAGTTATGGCCCTTAACAGTTAACTCCATATCTTAACATGGGATGTTGCTTGTAATCAGCATAGCTTAAGAACCATTCAACATGTTCTGATGCAGTTTGATGTCAACATTGTTTCATTTACTTCATTTTGGACAGATTTATGGCCCTTGTTGATCAAGATGAATACATTTATCTTTACTCACCATATTGCTTGTAAGTTGTGACCAACTGCAAAACAACATATCTCCTTATCTGTCATCACACAATGCACTATCAGATCAGGGTCTGTATTGTTTGTTCTACTGATTACTTCTAACAAATTGCATAGATCCAGATTTGCTGGTGCATTATGAGATCTTGGTCTGTGCAGTTTGCAGTTGGACTTTTGAATTATAAGCAAGTATATATGGTACATGTATTATCTGCTTTGATGATAAACCTATCTGATGATAAACCTATCTGATGATAAACCTGTCTGACGATAAACTTATCTGATGATAAACCTATCTGATGATAAACTTATCTAATGATAAACCTATCTGATGATAAACCTATCTGATGGTAAACTTATCTGATGATAAACCTATCTGATGATAAACTTATCTGATGATAAACCTATCTGATGATAAACCTATCTGATGATAAACTTAAAACTATCTGATGATAAACCTATCTGATGATAAACCTATCTGATGATAAACTTATCTGATGATAAACTTAAAACTATCTGATGATAAACCTATCTGATGATAAACTTAAAACTATCTGATGATAAACCTATCTGATGATAAACCTATCTGATGATAAACTTATCTAATGATAAACCTATCTGATGATAAACTTAAAACTATTTGATAATAAACTTATCTGATGATAAACCTATCTGATGATAAAACTATCTGATGATAAACCTATCTGATGATAAACTTAAAACTATCTGATGATAAACTTAAATCTATCTGATGATAAACTTATCTGATGATAAACCTATCTGATGATAAACTTATCTGATGATAAACCTATCTAAACACCCAACAAAATTTATGCAAATTTATATTTAAGAAAACCTTGTCAACATTTAGTCAATTGTCCACTTTTTATCATATTTATAATGTGGGGCTTTCTGGACTTATCATGGGAGAGATACTGTATTTATCAAATATAAAAAAATCTCCTGAAATACAATCTGAGTTGCATTTGAAAACAGTAATCAGTCTTTTGAGTCTGATGCTGTCAATAAAATAAATAAGTTCATATTTTCAGATAGATTAGTTTCAGACATCCTTTTAGCTTGCATTATTGAAGTTAGACCTTGTAAATTAAAAGTGAGTTGACCTTGTAAACTACCAATAATGCACTTTTAGACTTTTAGAGCCTTTTCCAATCCAGCAAGCATTGTTTAACCTCCAATTAATTAAAAAGTAATCAAATGAATAATGCTCACTACAACAATATTGGTCTAATGTACCAGAGGTTATTTATTGTTATTGTGACTTTATTGTCTAACTTTTCAGATGTCATCTGTTGTCTTGTTTATTCTAGCTTTATTTTTCCAAAGTGAAAAACACCCCTTTAATGGTTTATATATTTCTTTTATTACCAGTAAATACTACAGATTATTTGTTTTCTAAAACATAGTAATTGTGATTTCTCTCATCCTGACAAGTGTGCTAATTCAAATGCTTTAAAAGGTTTTTCTCTCAACATGTCTAGTGTACTAATTCAAATGCTTCATCAGGTTTTTCTCTCATCTTTACATGTGCTATTTCAAACGTTTTATATGGTTTTTATCCCATTCTGTCTAGTGTACTATTTCAAATGCTCTGTCAGGTTTTTATCTCATCCTGTCTAGTGTACTATTTCAAATGCTTTGTCAGGTTTTTATGTCATCCCGTCTAGTGTACTTTTTCAAATGTTTGGTCAGGTTTGTATCTCAACCTGTCTAGTGTATTATCAAGTCAATGTAAAACTTTCACATTCAGAATGAGAGTTATGTAAACTTTTCACATTCAGAATGAGAGTTATATAAAATTTTCACATTTAGAATGAGAGTTATGTAAGCTTTTAACATTCAAAATGAGAGTTATGTAAACTTTTCACATTCAAAATGAGAGTTATGCAAACTTTTCACATTCAAAATGAGAGTTATATAAAATTTTCACATTCAGAATGAGAGTTATGTAAACTTTTCACATTCAGAATGAGAGTTATATAAAATTTTCACATTTAGAATGAGAGTTATGTAAACTTTTCACATTCAAAATGAGAGTTATGCAAACTTTTCACATTCAAAATGAGAGTTATATAAAATTTTCACATTCAAAATGAGAGTTATGTAAACTTTTCACATTCAAAATGAGAGTAATGTAAAATTTTCATCATAAATGGACAACTTCCAAAACTTATATTTGTTTATTTTTTATGGCTGTCTTTCAATATGTACTTGCTTATTAGTTGAGTCCAACTGCAAACTGCACAGACTCAGATCTGCCAATCCACTGTACACTGACAGAACTGGGTCTATGCAGTCTTTTAAGAGTAATCAGTAGAACAAACAACATAGACACCAATCAACTGGTGCTTCAAGCAACAACAAATCTGGGTCTGTTTTATTCCTAATTGGACTCAACATATAGGTGAGTATATATGGTAGACTTCAAACCTTTGATACTTGTTTTAATGGTGGAATCCATGTCTAATCATTGCATATCAATTTGTTATTTTCATTTTCTAACCGGACTTTATTCACCACATATTTTAGGCAGATTTAGTATCCAAAATTTAAATATTTCTCTATCCAGTCAACTTGGTCCTTTTGAGTTTCTTTAAAGCTCATATGGTGATGTGAACATTTTTTGTTAGTCATCTACCTTTGGTGTAATTTTAAGCAATAAATACACTATTAAAACCAACAGCTGTCATTTGTTCTGATGACAAAATTTAATTTTCCTCATTAGGAATAATGCTTCTGATTAAAACAAAATGGGTCAGTCATTGTTAGAATCTGGAACATTATGATTTTTCCTTTTAAGATAAATGCAGTATCATTTTCCAGTTTCTGACAAGAGGAATATTATAAAGCAGTCTATCTTTAGCAATAAAATCTAAATGCCCATAGATAATATGTGAGCTTTAACAGAAATAAGTCATATGTCAACACAGTACACATATTTTGTTGAAAAGAGATTTATCCTTTATATAAACAGTATAAAACTGATTTATTTTTACCATCACATAATTCTCCTAGTACTTTTAGTTTAGCCTTGCCTAAAATGTATTTTATATCTTGAATGAAAAGAACTTATTGTAAACAAAGTTTCCTAAAGTTAACGCAAAATATAACACATAATATACAATGTAGGTAAAAATGTAAACAATTGCCAAACTATGTTGTAAGGAATATATTATGTGTACTACCATCTCTTTTGTACATATACATTATCTTGCATAGTTTTTATCTCCCTACTTGCATTGTACAAGATATAGTTTAATATCAACTGTATGAGACTGAAACAGTATCATATCCTTTGTATGAGATAGTGTAATATCCACTGTATGAGATTGAGACAGTGTAATATCCATTGTATGACACTGAGATAGTGTAATATCCTTTGTATGATAGTGTAATATCCATTGTATGAGAAAGAGACAGTGTAATATTCATTGTCTGAGAATGAAACAGCATAATATCCATTGTATGAAATAATAAAATTGTGCACATTCCTTGTCCTGTGATCCCTCACTCTAAATCCCTTCAGTATACTGCTGTCTCACATAAAACATGGGTCTGGTCATCGACTCCATTAACTTGGTTAGATATTGTTTTTTTTAAAGTGCTATTTAATTGTTCTCTTTTCTTTAGTTCTTGCCTAATGAGAATATATTAAATGGTCTCATATCATTAAGTACTCATGTTTGTTCTGTAATGCACTGTCTACACAAAGTCGAGTTTGAACATCCCTCAGTATAAGTCTTCCTCTGGTAACTTTGAGCATCCCTCAGTAGTGTCCTTCATCTTCTGACATGGGTAACTGTTTGAGCATCCCTTAATAGAGTCCTTTGTCTGACATGGGTAACTGTTTGAGCATCCCTCAATAGAGTTCTTTGTCTGACATGGGTAACTGTTTGAGCATCCCTCGGTAGAGTCCTTTGTCTGACATGGGTAACTGTTTGAGCATCCCTCAATAGAGTCCTTTGTCTGACATGGGTAACTGTTTGAGCATCCCTCAGTAGAGTCCTTTGTCTGACATGGGTAACTGTTTTGAACATGCTTCATCAATATGAGCCTTCCTCACTTCCTTTAGAATGTAACTTATGCAAGATTTATGAAACTTCAACAACAAAATTTTAAAGTGATTGAACAACTGTATAGGGCAGAAAGATCTAATTGGTAACCTATTTAGGTCATCAGCTAGAGTCCTTTGTTCCAGCTACCACACAGGAGCTCATTACAAATTAAGAGTATCAGTCAATGGTTAGTGGGCTAAGGGGTCCCAACAACAATAAAGCACATTTATTTTCTTTGCTATGTAATGAATTGAACGAGGTCTGTTCTGATGTTATGAAAATTGATCCATGCTTGAGTACAGCTGGTATTAAGTTTTATATTAAGAAATGAAAATATGACAAGCTAGCTAGGACCAAAATTCCTAGGGGTAAGGAATTATATCTGCCCTTATGTAACATATATATCTAAGAAAAACATCATGTGGATTCTGTGTAATAACTTTTGTTTTTGTTTTCTTGTGAGCATTTGTGTACTAAGGGTAAAAGGCAACCATGGCGATGATGAATTTGCAAAGGGTTTTTGGTGCCCCAAGGCCTTTGACATCTGGGGCAATTAGCCCCATCCACCCCCACCTGCACCCTGCGACCATGCTACTGTTTGCAAGTTCTTGTTTTGTTTGAATAATTGTCTTTTGTGGCTTTGTGCCTCTGAAAACGAACCGTTAAATTTCCAATGCGCTTGGACAGGTTAGAAACCAATTTTCCACTGTTTTGTCCTCTTTTTTTTTTTTCCATGCACTGTTATGAATCTATGCTCTTAAATAACAGAAAAGAGTGAAAAGCATCAAGTTTTGTAAAAAAAAAATCAACAAATAATGTATTTTCCCAGAATACAAAGTGAAAATAAAAAAGAACTTACAGTATAATTATTGCAAATTAAATCCCAAAACAATCCTAGTAATTTAAAGTTCTGAATAAATTTTAGTGGAAATCCAAATTAAGTCCAGCACTGAAGGTATTGGTGTGACTGATAACCTGTATAATGCTGATGTGCAAAAAGTCTGTTGTTGGATCACATTAATACAATCCGAGAATATATCCATTTGTTTGTATTTCACTATAAATCCAAGTCTCTATTTTCAAGAATGTTATCAGAACACTTTTGTATTTTCAGAGAAAAATCACTTGAATAATTTGAAGAAATAAATTCCAACCCCAAAAACCTACTGGACACAACAATATAGTAATACAAATTGATTCTACTAAATCTGAAGTACAAATTAATAATCTTTCCAGTGACAAGATTACATAGTCCTCTACGTTACCTCAAAAAAGAACCATTACACCATGGAAAATAACCTCTTAAAAAGTTTTTAATGTTGACAAAATAAAATGCTAGTTATCATTAGAAAGTCTGTTAATATATAACCTGGACAATGTCAGGTAAACTGTAGGGAAATCTCTCCAAACTGGATCCAGACCCAAATACATTTATTTCTATTAATATTTCTGGATAATAAACCCATATAAAGAGAATATTTTAGCCATGCATTTGTTGTTTAGAAAATAAAATAAAAAATACAAAAAAATCAATAATTCAGGTCAAGTAGAAAATAGAATTGATTTTGGACAAGGTCAAGTCCAAAATAGAATGTTACATTAGCATAATATGAAATGAAACGAATTTTTTAAACAAAACCTAACAAACAATGCAAATTATATATATATATATATATATATATATATATATATATATATATATATATATATATATATATATATATATATAACAAAAGCATAATATTTGGGCATCACGGGAAATTACTCTTGCAAGCATGTCTGTTCCGGTGGTTTGCTTATCTTAAGCATCAACACGTTTTGAGCGACTTGCTGAATTCTTTGCAGTAAAGAAGTCTTGAGCAAATAATATGTACATTAAATGTTTCAATAGTTAAAGGCTACAGATTCAAACACTCATTCTTCCCCTTTTCTGTTACATTAGTTTTGTTTTACTTTTATGTTTATAATCGATAAATCTGAGTAATGTTCATCATTGTTTAAATCTTACTGCTTGACTGCCGATCTTGTCTGCTTATCTGAACTACCAGTATTTGAAAACGTATCATCCGTGAACATTTCGACTTTTTAAGGTAAAGCGTGTGTGTGTGTGTGTGTGTGTGTGTGTGTGTGTGTGTGTGTGTGTGTGTGATTTGGATTTTCAACGTAGCTTTTTAAAAAAATTCAGTCATATCGCTACGATGTCTGTAGTGTGGCAGTTTATAGTGATGTCTAGCACTGGGGCATCATGCCACAGACATGTGGCATGATGTCCCACCCAGTCACATTATCCTGACACCGGGCCGACCAGTAACACTAACCTCTTAATGCTGAGCGCCAAGCGAGGCAGCTATTAGTACCATTTTTGTAAGTCTTTGGTATGACTCGGCCGGAGATCGAACCCACGACCTTCCGCATCCGAGGCAGACGCTCTAACCACTAGGACACCGGAGCGGTTCTTAAGGTAAAGCCGATTATACAACAAATTTTAATAATGTTTTTAGGGTTTTTCATGTGTTACCTTCATCTGTTATTTTATATACATTTTACAAAAGTGTATACTTTTAGCTCTATTTGATCTCTTTTTTAGTTAATGTTTATATTTATTTTGAAGGGTTAATCTTTCTAAAGTTTTATGCAAATTTGATTTTTTACATTTTTACAACTTTACCTTTAACTGGTACAAAATAGCCACATTTATGCTGAGATGCCGCAAAACACATAAACATGCATACATACATGCATGCATGCATACATACATACATACATACATACATACATACTTTGTAAATCCTAGTCAATAATAATTCGTCCATTTGTGCAGTAAAATTGCTCTAAGTACATTCACACGCCTCGAACATTACACATTTCTTGATATAAAATTAGAACGTCATTGGTGAGGATATGAAGATTACGTACGTGTATGTGAAAAAATATAACTTGCGTGTATGTCACATTTTATACATATTGCCATGTGATAAGTTTAGTACACATGCATCCGTCTAAGTCTAGGCTATGCAGAGATCACACAAAATTACTTTCATAAATTTAACTTTATGTTTGAAACTCAGTTTGCTCCAAACAAAGAGAAAGTTTTCATCATGACCGTATAGCTGTCTTATAGTTCAAGAAATCGGAATGCATCATTTCTTTTTTCTTCTTTTTGCTTTCTCAAGAGTTATAGGAATTCAAATACAATGCAAATTCATTATTCTGTAATGTTATCATGATATAACATGTAACAGTCGGCAACTTTTGGGTTGCAAAATGTTCATCATTTTAACTTGTCATAACTGCTTTTTTAACACTAAAATAAATGCAGAGATTTAACAATTATCAAAAGCTGTGAGAAATGAACAAGTCGTTATTGATAAATTTATTGCCGTCTCCACTGAAATAAATCAGAATCGTCGAAGAGTGGATGCATGTCCTTCAAGCGAGACTGTTTTATATGTAGGTCGGGGTGGGGTATATTTGCGTGGTAGGAGGGAGCTTTATGGACAATTTATAAGTTAAGATGTCTTGTTTCCACTTTAGAAAAAAGCCCCAATATTGAGCATGGAAGTGAAAGACCTGCTCCTTTGCAGAATTTAACTTTCCACCGATACATCTTCAAATTTAGGATAATTTTACATGGAAAATGACCGTCCCCCTTTGCCATCTCTCCCCCGCGCGTTTTTGGCTCTTTAGCGGACTGGCAATTGAAAGGGTGTGGGGCTGAATCCTACCTGTGTCGCCTACCGTACTGTGGCCATGGGCAAGACTCTTTCCTGTTATTGCCATACAATAAACAAGCCATTAGTGTTGTTGTGCCATAAGACAACAAATCAAACTAAACTGTAACCTCTCCCCTGCCAACTATTACGCCCCATACACTCTGCCTCTCCAAATAGTCTTCCGTACTCTGGATTGCTAGATTATATTGTGTCGTGGGCTAGTAGCGGTTACCTTAGCTCTATTATAAGTCCAGTTTTATCCTAGAGCTGGGTTCCTCCAAAAATGTTGTACAGCGGTAAACCGCAATATTTATGAGCACATTTGTAAACACATTGCGATACGTACCATGGTATATCGCAATGATATTAGGGACCAACAATTTAATTCTCTTGGGAAAGGGTCCGACTTTTTGTTGTAAATTCCCGCCCGTGAAGAGCTGAAAAATACCTTGTTCTGATTTATAGCAAAATTAAGCAACATTTTATCCTTTATAATATCTGGAAAAATAATAACAATTTCGAGATGAAAGAAAATAAAATGTCTAAGCTCAAATTAAAATCACAGCCGCCACCTCCACCCTCGAAAGTCCTTAGTCGGAATCATCAGTAGACTATAACAGTAGATAACCTTGCTATGTGTAACCTAAAAACTGTAACTACGTACCGTGAGATGGGTAAGCAAGTACTGAAGCTGACACCCTATGAAAGACATTCTGCTGACATTAGAGAGCTTGTAGACAAAAATAAGTGTTCACACTGAAGCCAACATCTACACTATTGACATAATTAGCAGGTAAATTTTGAGTGGGAGGCCAATACTCGGGCAAGAGAGGGCCAGTAAACATAAGACACGCTTACTCAACAAACGAAAACAGTTTTAGTGGACTTGAGAAATTACGTCAATAAATGCTCTCGTGAAAATCTTTGGACTATTTGCTGCCTTACAAAGGGATACATGTATATGCTTAAAACATTAACATATGCTAGTAATTAACAAAATTGAAAACATTAAATCCAAAATTTGTATATAAAAAAATGGATTTCCGCCGAATATTTTTTACAAATCCCATTAGGCCAACACGTTGGCATACGTGACACGTGCCAAACATGTGAGTAAAGGAGCATAACTATATTTATTTATAATACATCCGGGTACCCTGGTCGTCGGTTAAACAACACGGCGACCTAGGTACCCAAATAATTTGTAATATTCCAAATTAATTTCTGAAAAATTCAACTGTTTTGTACAACAGATAATAATTTTTGAATTATTATGTCACAAAAAAATAAAATTATACTGTTAATATTATGAAATTCGTAAAAACATTGCTCATGAGTTTCCGTGCATATTTTACTCACATAAACTACAGCAAAGGCCAGATGTACAGACATACTCGTCAGACTTGCCAGACCGCTGCGTGCTATCATTTGGTGATAGTGGTAGTTCTGTGTTAACAATGTAGTGATTTTAACCAAATAAACATAATACTGTGTTTTAAAATCGCTTTTTTATACTTCTTTCGATCTATCTGATGGACAGCAAAGCCAGAAATCTCCCTTTCTGAACCTATTATTTTCGATTTCAGTAGAACAAGGTAATAACAACTGGAAAAGGCAGTTGGTGAAACGCGGTCATTTTGACAGACAAGCGATTGTTATCCGAGCAGATTTGAAAAAAGAAAAAGAATTATAACTGTTCAGTGAAAATGTAGCCAGATTGTTGTAACTGTCACATATGGAGTCAGCAGTTAAGTTTTTGTTGGAACTCGTCCAATTAATCTAACACACAATCGGTACGCATACCAATAACTTATCGGAGTACAGCTTTATAATGCAAAGAATGAGACCAAAGGCCGGGTTATATCAAGTGATTGAAGCATGTAACATAATGCCCAAATATAACCGAGCGTCAGACCTACTTACCAAGTGACATTGATATATTTTTAGGGATATATATTTTTAGGGATAAGTAATACACAGCCATTACCTTTTATAAGTATAATTTAACAGACGAATATTTTTTGCATATGAACCTATCGGCTTTTTGCGAACATATCAATAAACAAAATATATTAACGCCAAATTGAAGCAATGGCGGAGACATACTAATCAATATGTAATATAATCATTATATTCAAGCCACACCGTGTAATTGAAACTACAATAGTATGACTCATAATCAAAACTTCAGACTCGTGCATTAAAATGTAAATCATTATAATTCATGAATCAACGTTAGTTATTACAAATAAACTAAGAAAGAAACAGTCTGGAGAAGAAGACAAAAGAGAAAGAAAAATAGAAATAATCATATTAAAAGGAAAACACGAGCACATCATCAGCAAATGAAGCAGTAAAAGAAACAAATGATATTAACTTATATAGTAGTAGTCCGACCTCGGTTGAGAAAGTATACTTTCTATTAAATGTGTAATAAAATAACTGAAAGATTATAGTTCAACATAATTCACAAGTGGGATCTTGAAAAAGCAATACCTTGAAGGAAACAATCATACTGTTTTATTACATTACATTTTACGGTAAAATAAAAATAATTGCAATAATTACCATTTCGCTTGTTTAAAAAATAATGATGAAATCTATTCTACTAAATCTTGTTTATTTAATTGCTAAAAAATATAACAAATAACTTTTGAGCCAATCAGCTTGTGCATAACACAAATGGGAAGGGAAGCAATGGTTCAGTTCTCTTCTTTGAACAGCAGCAGTCATATGTATTTAGGTGCATTGCTGTACTTGCACTTACTCCATCTGGCATAAATACTTGCATGCATGTCGATTTTGAGAAGAAACAACACTAAATTACAAGAGCGGACGACGGAGATGAAAGTACTACCGACTGCGCTTCCTACTCAGAAAACTACACAGCTCACAAAGATTACACACCCAAGTAAAGTTGATGTTGGTAAGAGACTTGCAGAGGTGAATAAACAATGCCATCTCAACAAAAATAATAAAACCCCAAAAGCGGTGGTGGCCATCTTATGTTCGCTGGGGAGGACTGGCTTTGATAGCTGTTGTCGTTCTTTACATCATATACGGAGCGGCAGCAAAACAAGTGCGAGTGCAAGAGCAACTAAACGAAAGCAACCTTTGGTGACAGCTCAGCAACGTAGCATCTATTAAACATACTCATAACCCCATTATATGGAATAGTATTGCAAACATGAACTTGATAAAAACCGTGCTAGATGTCTACATCACCGTACGCCAAGGGCCTCGTTTATCAGTCCTACTTGGCGATCTTGAAGTGGGGGTGTTCAATCATTAACATACGCGTCTTCGAGATGAAACCGGACGAACTTGCTCGACTCAACATCGAAGGCGCAACAAAGACCACAACCATTACTGCGGTGAATCTTTGGATGCAGGACGTGCTAATGAAACTAGACATAATTTCTGCCAATATCATTAAATCTGTTTGATGGCTACGGATGCTGACTAGCATTCACCTGCTAAAACTTCCTTTTCTCTGCAGTGAGCCCAAATTCGGTAACACAGTGCTCTTTTGGGTAGGTTGGGGACTAGTTTTGTGCTTTCAGTGATTCCTCCAGCTTGTACACTAAAGCAAACCGATAGTCGATGAGCCAACCCTTGGAACACTTATAGTCTCTGAAGCCAGTGGATAGTCGCTGGTTGCATCATGAATCTCCTCATGGTTCTCGAGGTCCAACTCTAAGATGTAGCCCTTGGTTGCCTCTTCTGCGGTAGTTAGCACGTGTTCAGGTGCGTGTTAACCCTGTTTGCATGCAATGAGTCATGGCCGAACCATAGGGCTTGCTGGAGTAAAGGTAGGATATCAGGCCTACTGGCTTTTAGGAGTCAGACTATGGACACATTGGGTTGTTCACTCTTGTGTGCCACCGGTTCACCATCGACATGTCGCCAAGAATGATCTCCTTGGAGAATATGTGGTTGTTGATGTCTGCCAGCAGTTCAAGATAAGAACCTGTAAATTCCATTAAGGTGAGTTAGCTCATTTCGGGTAAACTGTAGTAAAGGACCATGTTAAGTCCATAATTTTTAATAGAGGTGTCGAGAAATGTCTCAAACACGTATGCCAGCAGAAGCACATCAGTGTTAAAGCTTTTAGGTCGTGGTAGCTGCCCATATTTTGACAGCCAAATGTTTTGCACACGCTATGCGCATGTTCATAGTATTTTCCAGATATAGTTGTCTGCAGACGGAAGCTATGTTTATTCAGATAGCTCCAAGCTGTCCATCTATGTATATGGGTACACCTTTATTTGCAAGGAAGTCGATGTGAGGCGCTGTGTTCCTTACTAGTACTCTGGACAGAAGAAATGTACCCTTCGCTAGGGTAGATCCAAGATTTCCAGGCTTCTGTCAGAAAAAGGTACATGCCCTCATGAGAACGTCATGTATTGTTCCATGTTGTTTATAGTTGCGCTGATTGTTCCAGACGAGGCTTCTCCGATATCCTCCATGATACGATTCCCATCGTAGCCGCACAGGTTATTTAGCACAAGTGGCACCTTTGTTTTCTTGAGACTGAACTGCAGCCTAATGTTACATTATTTGCGAGCTGCACATGCAGGCAAAATGGCAGTAGTTGTGAACATTATCTTACTTAATGCGTTGCCACAGATTTAGCAGTCAGCTATTTCCTGCAAAGCCTTGAGATCGTTTCCATCCATTAAAATCTCGGCCTTATTTTAAAACACACTGAATGAAAGTGACAATAACACCGGCATTTTTGAGACTTTCTCGCAGCTGATGACATTGTAGCAACAGCTATATGGGACTTGGTTGGCTATGCGTTGATTTTATTCTGATCGCCTGCAGGGCTTCCATCGGCATATTCAATGAGTCGAAATTTGTATAGATGATGTAGGGACACGCGTCTTCGGGTGGTGGTTCTGGAGTGCTAGAATGTCCTTCTCTGGATCCAGTATGAACACACGCTGTAGTTTGTCGACTTTACCATGGCACTCTTTCGCGTGGGCACGTCTAAGACGCACCGGCGACAAACTTACTTTCTGTCAATGTGCCCATTATATTTGTATACGAAGTGCTGAGGTCCATTATCAAGACATAGTGGCTCTTTTCCGCGCTAATGACTAGTGGGTAGGTGCCATTTTTCTAGCCAAAGACGTTAACTGCGATTGCTCGGTTGTGGCTCTCGAACTTGTCACAAACTTCACACTTCACAGGTAAGTCGGGCGAACTTGGCTGGTCGATATACTAGTTGGCTAGTCACGAAACAAAACAATTGATACATTTTCAATTGAGACGTTGAGACCGAATTAAATTTTTTATTAGACCGTAGGACCTGTAAGGTAGTGAGCTTCAATGTCATTTGGAAGAAATAAGTTTGTGCCTGCTTTACAAAATAAAAATAAAAATACATCAAATTAGGTTAGTTAATTTGTACTGTGCGCAGCGAAACACGCAAAGAAGTCTCAAGATTCTGATATAACGATCTCTGTATAATAATAACTTTTAACACTCGTTATCTTCCCATTTCATATCCTGCTGTTTCCTTGTCTACTCACAACTTTTCTTCAATAACTGCAATGCATAAGTGACTGGTCTATTATTTTGTACATAGTAACAGTGTTTGATCTGTTACCGTAATCTATAAAGAACATATTAGCATCTGACCAATTTGTCTTATCCCCTTACGCATTAATGGCTTTGAAATTAATATAAATATGCAAGCTCTTATATAACTTCTTTGAGCTGATCATTAGAAGTTAGCTTTAATGGTAGTGAATCATTAGAAAGTAACTTTAATGGTAGTGAATCATTAGAAGTTAGCTTTAATGGTAGTGAATCGTTAGAAGTTAGCTTTAATGGAAGTGAATCATTAGAAGTTAGCTTTAATGGTAGTGAATCATTAGAAGTTAGCTTTAATGGTAGTGAATCATTAGAAGTTAGCTTTAATGGTAGTGAATCATTAGAAATTAACTTTAATGGTAGTGAATCATTAGAAGTTAGCTTTAATGATAGTGAATCGTTAGAAGTTAGCTTTAATGGAAGTGAATCATTAGAAGTTAGCTTTAATGGTAGTGAATCATTAGAAGTTAGCTTTAATGGTAGTGAATCGTTAGAAGTTAGCTTTAATGATAGTGAATCATTAGAAGTTAGCTTTAATGGTAGTGAATCATTAGAAGTTAGCTTTAATGGTAGTGAATCATTAGAAGTTAGCTTTAATGGTAACGAATCAGTTGTATCACCTTCAACTGTATTTAAAACACACTTTAATTGAGTTAGTGCATTCATTTTGTCTTACATTGAATTTCCAATAAACATGACCGCTAAATAAAGTAAATAATGATGACGTTCATGTCATTACTGTGTGATCTGTGTTGTACCTTAAAACAAAAGAATGAATGCAATATGAAAACTAGCCCTAAGACATCAGGAAATGTTCTAATATACTTTGATTTAAGTGATACTAAAGAAACATCATAATACTTCCAACATCTAGGACAGTTATTTGCTTTTAATTTAAGAATTTAAACGAATAAGCAAACTTCGGCACCGCTATCACAAATGGATGTAAAAGTAGACACGTACCATGGTTATCTAATCTTACTTGAAAGTGAAAGGATGTTCAAGTGCATTTTTAAACCATACAAAGACAAGATTTATGATTTGGTTTTTTGAATGAATCACATAATCAATGTCTTCAAAAAGATCAAAACTAAGCATTTTACCTGATTTCGTTTTGTTGTATACCACACAGGTAAGGTACCATGCACATTATATTTGTAAGAGTGCTCTGAAAGCCTGTTGAATAAACCCTTGTTTAGCTGTGTAACATTTTTTCAGTATTATCTTATAAGGTGTGCTTTAACTACTTACTCACTGACATTAAAATTCTTCAGAAAATATGTAATATGTGCCACTATTATGTTTTGTTCTACTAATTGGCATTAGTAAAATCAAGGCTTTTTATTTCGTCAGCTTTCTAAAGAGTAGCTTTCCAATCACTATTTGCGCAATGTCTTGAAATACCTGAATGAATGAAATAGAGACAATCCTTCGTTTTATTAAATCATCTGACGTCACTTTAATGAAGGCAAATTATCAATGACCTAATCCGATGCCTTGTCATTCATATCACTCCCATATCATTTGTGTTCCATTAGTTATTTTATTGTATATAACTTTAAAAAAAAAACAATAAGCAAATGAAAACATATCCTGAATATTATAAACACTACTAACTCATTCCCTAAAAAGAGGCACCTGTAAAAAAAAGAAAGATTAAAACTGAAATATTTGATCGCTCACTTGGGAAGGTTATCAGATCTGATATAAATCAATGGCTGAAGACAAAGATAAAATAGAGATTCGATTTGGAAACAAACATAACCAAGTTTCCATCCGTCCTTGATTTTCTCTCCTTTTTTTTCCTTCTTCTTTTTTGTAATTATTTTGCACCGGATCCGCAAATTAGCGAGCATGACGTATGAGCGCATGTGAGAAGTTAATAATGAAATAACACAGAAGACTACTGTATAGCCGAGAAAACAATGGCACACGAAGGAAAAAAGTACTACAATATACAATGTAAAAAAAAAATCTAAATAAATAAAGATAAATTTTCAAACCAAATGTGGTCAACAAAATAGAAGAAGTTCTAGCTAGACATTATAAAACGTCTTTTGGTGAAAGCACAATACCGATATAAGAAGCCATCTAGGAGAAGCAGTGGTAGCAACATTTTCAAGATAACCCAATATGGTTGTCACATTAGAAGTCAAATCGGCACCATTTTCGTGTATGACCAACTAGGCATCATAAAGTCTTTCAGTGAATGGCACCATTAGGACCAACCAGACATCACTAGCTGTTTAGAAAAAACCCATGCTGATACAACCATCCGTTCAGGGGAAGCAGTGGTGGCCAAACTGGACATCAGATGACATCCTGTTCACTTCGCACCAACTATAGATCACAAGGAGTCTTTTAGTGAAAACCCACTGGCAAAATTACTTTTTGTTCAGGAGCAGTAGCAAAACGATTTTCAAAATGGCCACTGCAATGGCCATACTGGATATCACATTGGCAACGTTTTACTTTGGACGAACTATACACTAGATTTCTTTTCGTGAAACCCCAATGTTGACATAACCATCCATTCAGGGGGAGTTGCACTGAGATTTTTAAGATGGCTGCAGTGCTATCAGAGCAGCACCATTTTCACTTAGGACTAGCTAGATGTTAAATGATCTCTTCTAAAGAAAACCCCCAAGTTGATATTACCATGCATTCAAAAGGAGTGGCAATAACACTGGTAACCATATAGATCAGCACCATTTTCATTTGCACCAAATATACACCACAAGACTTACAAGTGAAACTCCCATGGCAATATTAATTTTCATTCTGGAGGCTTAGCAATAATAAAAAAATTCAAGATGACCACTTTGGCAGCAATATTCGAAATCAGATTGGTACCAGTTATTTAATACCATGAAGACTTCATAATAAGCCTTCTGGTGAAAACCATATTGCAATAGTACTTTTGTTCACGATTTTAAATATTGCAACTGTGGTGGTCATAATTGATATCAAAGCAGCACAATTTTAACTTGGACCAACTAGACACCCTATTTAGTCTTTTATTGAAACCCCCATATTTTTATGACTTTCAATTCAAGGGTAGTTACCACTGTGGTGACCTCACTGCACAAAAGTTCAGCACCATTTTCATTTTAAACCAACCAGATACCAAAAGTCTTTTACTGAAATACTAATGTTGATATGACAATGCATTCAGGATATGTCTTTTTAATGAATATGTATTATGACAGTAAACTTTAGATTATTGCTTGAAAACCAGTTTATGTCAACACTGACAGATGCATTTAAAATTTTGATACCCAAATAAATAGTCATCTCTGGAAATTAAATCCTTGTGCATGTACTAGATTTTTCCTGAATGCTCCAGTCCATGTGCAACTTTCTGAACAAGTTTGTTGAGGTTTTTATGCATTAAAAAAAATCATTATGTTGCAATCTAGTTTTAGAGATCAAGAGACTATCATGAAGAAATTTAAAGCAGTACAAGTGTATCATTCAAATCCATTCCAACCATGGCTGTGTAAATTGAATATAATTACTAAGACTGTTAAGCAAGATACTTACGCTCCTCTTCTGACAATCGTATACTCAGTATTCTCACTATGAAAACAAAGTCATATGGACGGCGTTCTTTTGCATACCAGGGCCCAGCAATGTGGAATGAATTGCCCACTGAACTTAGACACAAAGACAGTTATCCCATTCAAGAGTGCTCTCAAAACTCACTTATTTCGACTGCAAGAACAAACTTAAAGACCTAATAATGTTTCCTACCTTAAATATTCTCAGCAAGTTTTTTTGTTTTTGTTTTCTAATTTCACGGTGTTTGTTTCTGTAATCATATCATTATATGTTTTTTATCTTATAGGTGTTGTAAAACGCTTAGAGCTTCTAAAGATTAGGCGCTATACAAAGTTCTCATTATTATTATTATTATTATTATCATGCCAGAAGTCATCAATGATCTTTTGGTAAGGCCTGGAATTTGATGGGAAAAACAAATCAAATTTGGAATGCTGAATGACAAGTTTTGATGAGGTGCATGTTGTCTTGGATTGCTCTAAACTGGAAGTTCCATGACAAGTGTTACAAGAGAGAAGATGTAAGACTGTATAAATGGCTTACTTTCTTCACGATTCTACAAATATTAAAATCTCTCAAAGACATTTTTAGTTTATCTGGCCAAAAACAGCATATCATCTTGTCTATGCAGTGGATCAATAATGACTGCCAAGAAAATAGTACATCATCTTGTCTACAGTGGTTCAATAATGACTGCCAAGAAAATAGATTATCATCTTGTCTACGCAGTGGATCAATAATGACTGCCAAGAAAATAGATTATCATCTTGACTACCCAGTGGATCAATAACTACTGCCAAAGAAGACAATGTCAAATCATTCATATGTTGAACACCTATAAAACACAACGGAAGAACTAGACACCAGATACACTGCATGTAATTGATGCTACTGCAAGGGAAGCCAACAAATTAGAAATATATGCATCTGATACCATTGTCCTGATTCTTGCTCTCAGATGCAATGCTAAATTGTGTACTGTACATTAAGCCAGTCTTTTCCTGGTTTTCAGACCTTCTCTGGATACAACACTAGTACTAGGCCTCCAGGCAATAGTAAACTAACATTCTGACAGTTGTTTCTGGTTTGGTAAAAAGCCCTATTCTGTAGAAGCAGTGACATTTTTTAAGACAGTCATCATAGCAGCCATAATGGATAAATGACAAGCACCACCTTCATTTAGGATCCATTAAAATCCCATGTCATAATGTTCATACATTCAGGGGAGTAGTGACAAAAAGATTTTAAACATTCAAGAAGGCCATATGGAATGAATGACTGGCACCATTATTTATTTTGGATCAACTAAGAATCACATGAAGTCTACTATTGAAAACCCGATGCCAGTGTATCTTCCATTTGGACAAGTGTAGAGATTATATTGTCAAGAAATGACATTTCATTCAGAAGTAGCAGTAACAATATTTTCAAGATAGCTGCTGTGGTGGCCATATTAAATCTCAGATTGACACCATTTTCACTTAAGACTAACTGGACATTATAAGAACTGCGGTAAAAACCTTATGTCAATATGACTTTCTGTTCAAGTTGTGAAAAGAATTTTAAGATGGCTGCATGGGTGACCATACTGAATGTCAGCACCATTTTTATTATGGACCAGCTAGACATTATGACATCATTTCGTGAAAAACCCCATATTGATACGACAATCCATTCAGAAGGTGTAGCACCAAGATTTTCAAGATGACTGTAGTGGCAGCCATACTGGATGTCAGATTGGCACCATTTTTATTTAGGACCAACTAGACACCCTGCAAAGTCTTTTTGTGAAAACCTCATGTTAGTTATGATGTCAGAGTAAGATTTTCAAGATTTTCACTGTGGCGGTTATATTTGATGTCTAGGCAGTACCATCATTATTTGGGACTAACCAGACCACAGGATCAATGTGTTTGTTTCAAGGCAATCCTCCAAGTAGTTTAGGAGTAGCAATAAAACACTATAACCCCTCACATCTTCAAAAACAAAGAGATAATAAACAGCAAATAAAATGGATTCTGTGCAATACAGTATCTCATCTGCCAATGCCATTTCAAGGGCATAGTTTTCTGCAGAAACAAACAAGACAGAAAATGCCGATATTTCAGGGAATAAACATCAGGTCTGGTAATATACCAATGTTTCAGTTTAATGTAGTAAATAATGCACAAGATATATATCACTCTAAATACATATTTTATGTTGACCTACCAATACTACCTCCACAGATGTAGAACATGTACAACTTTCAGAAAGTTTAACACACAATTTAAACACTGATGAAATTATTTCCACTAGAAAGGTGATATCTACGTCTTGCCAATCTCAGGTGACTCATGAGACAAGGATTCAAATATATGTTGATTTAACAGATCAAATGAATTGATATTTATGCAAACAGAAATAATCCATATCTGCTTGTGATAATGACCATGCACACAAAACTCTTAAAAACTAATCCCAATACAATAACCTACAATTGACCATGACCTGAACTTTGACACCAGTATGTATCATCCCCAAGGTTGGACCACATACACTTGTGAATCTGCAGAAGTCTAACATAAGACACACACCTCCAAATAATGGATCACTGTGACCTTGCCTGTTTGACCTCCACACCAGTAGCAGTATTTTTTAAATGGTAAATATATTTGATAAAATTCATCCTTGGCAATAATGGACAGTACCGCAAGATCCAAAACCTTGAACCATTGACCATAAAATTGAAACAATTACTGTGATTTTGATCATAAAGCTCTCTGGCCTCAATCACTATAGATATTTAGTTCCCACTGGTAAATTTGATGGTGATTCCCCATTAAAAATCTTTAATCAAATGTTGCATTATGACCACTGATGGATTCAATGCTGGTGAGACAAAAATGGAAACCAGTAGTGTATGCAAACTTACACATGAGGATAAGAGTATTTCTTCTGCACATTTGTTTCAACTAATGAACTTTATGTATTTTCAAATTTATAAGAAGAGAATGAAATGTATGTTTCTTTCATTAAGAAAACAAGCAAACTTAAGTCTGAATTGTGAAAAATAAATATGTCTAATACTGTATTTTCAATGTACAGATATTGAATCTTTTTATCACAAATAAGAAAGAAAAAAATAAAATAAAAAAGTCAAATTATTACCTGGATCCTATTAATTACTATAAATTACATACCGATTCAGTTCTGTATTATTTATACACACAAATTTTAGTATATAGCGTTACTAAATATTCCTGACAGGAGCCCAACAAACTTGCTCATGTTGGATACTGTCAGCATCACTGGTCTGATATGTCATTATTGTTAAGCATATATTTAGACTGATAAACACGTAGAAACATACTAGTCGATTGCTTTCACCCATACAGAAAAGTCAAAACTGGCCTTTGTATTGGACTGTGTGCAGTTTCATTTTGCATACTCAGATATTGAACAAATACTATTCAGTGAATACCATCATTGTTATTATTATAATTATTATTTTGATTATATTTACATTATTTCATATATTTTTATTACATTATTTAACAGAGCACTGTTTAGCCAAATTATAAAAATCAATGTTGTTCTCTTCCAACTTATGTTCCACACAAGATAAATGCATCATGTTCAATCAAATAAAATCAAAACCATTTCTTTAAAAAGGAATCACTTGCCTTTGTTTGTTTTATGCACCTGGACTAAAAACTAATTTCACTACTAAATGACAGTTTACATAAATAATACCATGAAACTGAGGACTAAGTCTCTCTTCAGCAAACTTGTGTGTATGTGTGTGTGCACACACACACACACAGGCACATACACAATGTATTGCAAATTATCTTGTATAACATGCCAATGTCACACAAACATATGAAATTAATAGTCTGGGGAAAACATGTTGCAAAGGGTGAACACTGCTCATACTGAGCTATACTGACATTGCAATTTTACAGAAAAATATATGTTCCTGCAAGATACCTGTGCTGCATGGAAAGCAAGCTGTCATACATACATTGATGTTTTGGAAACACAAAGCAGTCAAAATAGTGAAGTGTGGGAGTGCTCCGTAAGGCCCCACTGTGCATCCTGGCTGATGGAGGTGCAATCAGAAATATAAGCAAGGATGCAAAGAAATTGAATAATGTTCAATTGTGGCCATGTTTAGCTATTATATATACTGGTGACTTATGAATAATAAACTGTGGTAATTCACTGAGTGCGCAATGATAGTGATATTCAGACCAGGATACAAGTGGGAAAATGTACCTTGACGAGTTCACAATGTAGTGCAATGATAGAACCTGCAGCATTAAAAGAGAGCTCAATAATAAGATTTGAATCAGTTTCTATCAATCTCATTTCATTTAATATTTTATTATGATCATGAGAGGTAGTGTTAGTGGGAATGTGTGAGCATGTGCATTATTAGTGTTATATGTCAATACATATAATACTGTTCATATACTTTTTTGCTGTTTGTCTTCATCTATTAAGTGACTGTCCCAAACATTCACCCTCTCCTATCTTAAGTATCTAACAAAGTGACAGCCAAACATGAGAATTATGGATTACACTAAATTGGTTTCAGGAAGTAATTCCCTTCACAAAAAAGATCGAGTTTATTCAATTATAAAATCCTGTACAAGTTGGAATTAACAACATTTATTTTCTCATGAATATTGCATGCAAACAACGGAATCCTCATCAACAGACCAAAGCAAGCAACAAAGGAAAATATATATTTTTCTCATTTTTCGTAAGTCACATTATTCAGGTTTACTTGCTTTTACGTAAAAGTTAATTAGTTTGTCTATTCAGGTTTACTCGCATTTATGTAAAAGATAATTAGTTTGTTTATGCAAATTAGTAAATATAATTCAACCATGGCCACAGTTTATACAATTATTTGATTTCTTTCCTTTACAGCACAAGAGTGACCCTTTTAAATTTAGAAAAGGTGCTTTTTCAAACATGTACAGGCAATTATCATAAAAAGGGTGTGAGATATTTTCTGGGTTTTTTAAAAAAAAGTTTCTCATGGTATCCTAATCAGAAATATAGAATCTTCACTATAAAGAATCACTCCTTCACTGACCAAAGCTCAGATAGTATTTATAGTTTGTATACTGATCCCTGAATTTTTATGCTGTAGAAACATTCCTTTGGACTTTTTCAGACTTTTGTGAATGGAACTTTGGACTAAATTACCATGCTTGTGTAACTTGACACCTTATGTAGAACCATGACAAAATGCGTCATCCAATTAAACCAATCTGTATGTCCTCAAGATTGTAATGCTGACCTTAGCGGTTTTACCAACTAAGCTAGTCTTATCTCATTGTTACTATTATTAAAGCTGTGTAATCTAGTGATCCAACCACATAAAAAAAGATGGACATTCAGCCCCATTGGAATTCAGTGCTCCACTAGTCACTCCCTCTGCATTCCAAGAACCTTCCCCCATTCACTAGTCACTCCCTCTGCATTCCAAGAACCTTCCCCCATCCACTAGTCACTCCTTCTGCATTCCAAGAACCTTCGCCCATCCCACCACTCTCCCGAACATTTGAATGTCTTAAATCCGTGTAGAATTACATTTATTCCACTTCTACTTATTTAACACTGGGTAAAATTTTGACTGCTTTCATCTATATACATTCCAAAAAGATAAAATGCTAAATTTCATCAATGACATAAAGAGCTTTTATTGAAAATAAATGTTTGTTGCAAAAACGTTTCCCTTCCTTCAATAAAAGTGCACCTCTTCCCCTCCCCTCTCAAAGAAATTCACAGCTGGAATGCTGTAATCCATGTGAGAGACTGTCAGTTCTGAAAGAATGTCACAGATACAAACCAGTTTGAAAATGTACATGTTGTAGATGGTTGGCCAAAAGGAAACAAACATTTGTTTGGCCTCAAAGCTAAAAGAATTTGAACTTCATGCCCATTCTGAACTTGTTGCAACAAAAAACAAGGCTACAATTCCACAGAAAATAAAGTGCTGTGTTTAGTATGTACATCAACAATTCAGTACAATTGTTCATTGTCACCCAAAAGTTCCTGAAAAGATGTGTCAATGAAACATGCATGCCTCAGTACAGTGCCTGAGATATTGACCTAGCTAGGTGGTCAATATATATAACGTAACACTATATATCCCAACAAAGTTCCTGGTGAGGAATGAGATTTCCACTGGCAATACAACTAGCAAAGTTCTCAGTCAAATTCATATATTAACCATCAATATTTGCAACCAAACCTATATAAATCAGCTAGATGATAACAATCTAAAAATTGTACTAAAAATACAAAAAAGACTTTACCTTTTCTCACATTTTGTTTTATTGACTTGTATGGCATAGAGATTTCTATGGGCAGTAAAATATGAAGACATAAGCAATCACAATAAACACAGCATTTATCTGGCAGAAATTCATCATAAATGTTCACTTTATTACATATCAATTCAACAGCTTTTTGCAAAGGTAATTCTAACAAATTTGTTCATTTGCCCATTCTTGGGTTACAATTTCAGCTTTGAAAACATTACCAAGTTGCAAGTATTTTCACCAACAATCATTAAAATTTCCCTTAAAGATGGAAACTTAAAAATTTACAGTAAGAACTGATAAAAAGATCTGATTTTTTTTCCTGCTTTGCCTTAGAAATTTGATATACAACACAAATGTCATATTCACTTTGATACAGAACTGGAAAAAATGTGTACAATCTACTTGCCTGACGTTTTCATGCATAAAATCCTGGGCAAGTGATAGAAAGGTTTACTTTTGCAGAAAAACTGCAAAATTTGACCCATGTTATCAAATGATGGATTTTGCCACCACTGTTATATAAATAGTCACTAGTGCAGCCTATAAAATAAGAGTTATTGATCAGATGCTTATGTCTTCATTTAAAGATTAAGTTTAACAGATCAAACACTTTACTAAATATAAATTGATTTGCATGCCAGTCATGACCAGAAGGGTTCAGGTTGATTTCCTACCACAGGATCATCCTGGGTCAGCTAGTGTTGTGTCTCAGGGCAATGCACGAAGGCATTTTAAACCTCTCAATTCTGCATTACAATTATTGAAGAACTGATAGTGTGACAAACAAAATACATATATATCATTCCATATCCCATGCTCTGGCATTGGTTAATTTTTCCCTTGTGTCCCAAGCAATGACATAATTCTTTTTACAAATCCATGAATTGAGATAACTAAAAATATAAAAGATTTTCAAGATCTGCAGATAAAAACCATACCTTGCTATCAGGTACAAATTAAGAACTTACAGTGAATAAAGTCAGCAAAATTCTCAACACAACATCCTTTTCATTAAATAAGATTATTCAGACCTGAATAAGGTTCTTACCTTATGGCAAGTGATGTTTCAATCTGTAAATATTTCAAAATTGTATAGAATTCTGAAATATGGGAAAATTTCATTATAATTCCCCACCCCAACCCCATCCCTAACTACCCTAGAAAAATCCTTTAATGAAGTTCAAGCTATACAAAAATATTTGAAGATAAATGTAGATGCTGCTACAAGTGAATCAAATAACACAATTTCAACAACTGGCAATAAATAATCCCACTTCCTGCAATCCAGTCTTAATGAAATTAGTCATTCTATGAAACAGCTATTGAAATAATACAATTTATTTATGGCACAAAATACTGAGCAATTTTCAAATGCAATTTCCTTCATGACAGCTTTAAGCACAGAAATGAACCAATTTTCAATATTGATGATATTATGCCAAAACTGGGCGGGGGTTGGCTTCTGATTATATTTCTTTCCTTAATTCAATTTTCATTTATTTATTTTCAACAATTAATTACTCGCTCAAGACACTGAAATTCTAAAAAGTGGAAGTGATTTATACCCAAATATTTTGTAAAAATGTCAGCCTTTGAATTATTGTTGGTTTTAAGCCAGATTTATTTTCTTGAGTATATTGCCAGAGAATGTGTGCACTCATCGTGCCATAACAGCCAGGGCACCGATCCCTCCTAGAGCTGCAGTGAAAAGAAGTCCCTTCCAGATCTTATCCTCCACTGCACTCTGATCAGAGAAGTAATCTGCAAACGCATCCTGAAGAAAAAGAAAAATCAAGTTTATAAAACATTCTAATGCAAGCACATAACCCACTATCAACAATCCCCCTCCCCTCTAGACATACAGACATGCAGACAGGTATATATGTCATTTACATGCAGGGATGTCATGCATACACCAATGATAAGCAATTCATATCAAAAGCAAATCTGCACAACACAGAAAAAAAATTGTCTCTGTTTTATAGAAGGATAACAAGTCCCAAAATCTTCGCAAAGTTTTCTAAATATGGTATTCAATAAAATGCAAGTGTTCCAAATATAGCTGAAAAATTTACAGTATCATTAAAGTGTGTTGAATTGATGCTAACTGAAGCAAGATGCCAAAGCAAACATGTAATTAGGCAAGATCAAATTTGTCATCTTTAAAAATAAGAGACTCAAAGTCAACTGTGTCAAGTTTTAAGACTACAAATAAAAAATCTCTATCTACATAATCTTGAACAGATACAGAAATACATGTACCACTAAATTATTCTAGGTGAGAACATCAAGGCATGTCATTAATTCTTTTAGATCTGTTGATATAAAATTTTGAAACTCAATCTCCATTTCAGGGAAGAGATGCCTCTAAGTCAATTTCACAAATTAATTAACCAGAATGGTCAATCCTACAGCTGCCTCTAGCAAATGTAGAGTGCTCCTCCTTATCTACAGTAGGGTTTTGGTGTCAAAGAAATGTAATTCTCCATGTGTGTTATAATGTACATGTACTTTATTATTCCTATCCATTTATCATTTTTATGATATCAGTTAAACACCATGTAAATAAGTTTTCCAAGAAACTAAACTATGAAGATCCTGCTCCAATGCTTCCTGTTTAATGAACACAATTTTAAATATCTGCATGTACTTGAATGCTGAAATGTTACACAACTACGGTATTTTATTTAATGAGTGTGACTCATTCATTCCAGGATGTGTACTTGTGTACTAATGCCACATATGGTGAATTGTTTATAAAATGTCTACCATGATCTTATGTATATAATTTGTCAACTCTTAATTTTCCACATTTCTCTGCCTATGATACATGTTAACTCAACAGATGCAATATATATTTTCACATTAATCTTAAAGCTCTCCAACTTTTCATGGCATAACTACATGACCTTTCTTCTCTCCTTTGCCACCAAAGTCTTTCTTGTTTGCTTGTCTTGTCATGTGTTGGCTGATAATTCAAGATAAATTTTTAAAGAGTTAGAAATTGGTTAGTGATTTAAGACTGTCACCAATTTGCTTCACAATACAAGCTGTTGGGCAATTTTTTTGTATACCTGGATACAAATGTTTTCACATAATTCATGTGTGTAAATAAATGAATTATAAAACCATTATCATTTCCAAGTTTTCATTATTGTTGATGTAGTCAAATAGGTGAGTCTGTTAGTGTATCTAGGCAAAAACATGAAACTCTTCAAATTTTCCAAAAACAAGTCTGATAAACTTAATAGCTAACATGCTGCTATGAAATGAATATTAAAAAAATCCGGTTGCCATGGATTAACTAGTATATATATATATATATATATATATATATATATATATATATATATATATATATATATGCATACACACACACACACACACAGATATACAAGTATGGCACAACTCTTTATCTTATATGATGAAAGAAAAGTAAAATGATCTCTTTCCTTGTAAAAAAAAATAGAGAAATTCTTTATAACAGCCCTATTTCTTCAACTTTCACTGCAATGTCATCAAGATTTGGCCAAGTTTGAAAATAATCTAAGGCAAGTTCAATTTTGCAGTCAACTTGCCCTACAGGGCCTGCTTAAATAAAAATCTGTGCGACTCTGAGTATGCATCGTTTGTATTTTAATTTACTGCAGCTCCCTTTTTTATTCAGCCTGTCTTCAAACAACAGTGGCCAACTTTTACTTCACAAACAAAAACAAAAATCCCACCTCTATGCTCTTAAAACTTGTTGCACAGCTTATGTAAAGTAACTGTGATATCAGAGGAATAAAAGCTGCTAAATCAAATGTTTTTTTCATATAAATCACTGATTGGATTTAACTTACCCATCCACCATTGTCAATTATCCAGTGACCAAGTTTATTGCCCACATATTTCCCTACATAAAGTGCAATTTTTTCTTCCATGTCAGGCTGGCTCCGTCTAAAATATGCTGCCAACCGAGCAGCAAAGGCATACACAGCAATAACTCTACCCCAGTTTATTTGACCATCTTCAAAGATTTCATTTGCAACAGTCACAAAGACATCAAAGGCGTTATTTCCCATTTCTCCGATATTTAATTTATTCACCATTCCCTTGAAAGCAATATCATGTCTATCCGAAATTTCCTTCACAGTTTTCCTCATGGTTTTGCAGTATCTGTCCGGGCATTTCTTATCCGTCTTTTCATAATTAGACACGATATCACTAGCAATGACTTCGGCTTCTCGCCTCACAATTTCAAGCGGTGACGAAGCTTGGTTCGGTGTTTGTGTTGATTCATCCAAACTGGAATTGAGCCCTTGATAACCAGGAAGAAGACCCAACTGTTTATAAATTTCAGCAAAACTATTTTTACCGTTTCGGGCCGTTTTTACCGACATGGTGTTTATCTCGATGGTCCCTGGACACTGGTCTTTTGAATTTCGGTCATTCAGATTGACATCCTGGTTTTTAAAAACTACTTTGTAGATTTAAAAAATCTTCTCTACCGACTCCTGCCAATCTGCCGAAACCAGAAGATGGCGACCACTCGGCAACCTATTTTATTCCCGTGATCATGTGATCTTCCCGAATGTTTTGTTTATCTACAGGATAATGAACAAAAATAGAAACCGGAATTATACCTTCCCTAAGATTATCTCAAAACATGATGCAACTTCGCTGAAATATTTATAAGTGGTTTCCTAGGTTCAGTATTGAATGTATGCTGATCTTAATAATGATAGTTTAAAAATAAAGTGATGAAAAGTATGAATATAAAAAGTAATTTTTATGGTCACATATTGTGAAAGTACTTTTTTTATATATACAAAATACTAGTGGTTAAAAGAATAAAAAAGATTTTTTTATACAAAATTAAACCATATGAATTCTTTTTACATAAGTGCAATAATAACGTTGATAACTGAATAAGCCGCTCTAAACTGCAACAGTTCAGTAGTAGCAGTAGAAATTCTATGAACAATCAAGAGTTTAAAAAAATAAGTGTATTAATCGCTTTCTTGTATTTGGCATCATTAAGATTTGTTGAATTTCTGTGTGTTCATTTTATATACCGTATTGTAGTCATTTGATTACACTATCTAGTTTAGAATTACGAAGTTTCAATGTTCATGTGTTTTGAGGAAAAAAAAGCACAATGCAGAGAACTAAGTAACTTTGAAAAATAATCGGAGAACAAGTAAAATATAATTTTTGTTTGTTTTATGTGATCTTCATACTTATAATCCTTTATTATTCTAACTGATGTTTTTACTTTTATTTCGAATTTTAAAATTAATGACTCCCAAGAACAATTTATATGGTAATCTTTTAAAAAGGTGGAAATTTAGCTATTAAAGATTTTATATGTACTTATAACATGAGATATTAGAAATTGAATTTCAACCGGGATTTTACAATTTGAATTTCTCATTTTAAAACAATCATACCTGGCATTTCTCAGAGTTCAACAAAATACGATAATCTGCTTGACATCATATGTCTAATTACAGAATATTTCAAGATTTAAGTGATACGGCAATGTCTGCTGATGACAATTCCATAAATTACTTGATATTTCTGTTTTCTAATATATATATATAGAGAGAGAGAGAGAGAGAGAGAGTTTTGTGTGTGTTTTGTTTTGTTACTGTCCGATACAGGAACAGTTTTGATACGACCCCAGCTATTTTCACCTAAAAGGAGTACCCTACATTCTTAATATAGAATGGTTTTATGACATCACAGTCATATTGGCTGTCGATTGGCCCATAAATGTGTCTCTTAGTTGCAAACTATTTTTAGTTTATGGCCGTGACTTAAGCTAAAATTACATTTTTTTTCCGCCATTTTCATTTTGCACCTGTATTTTCCTTTCGTTTCCATTACCAGAGAACAAATAAATACTTGAATATAGTCGAGTCCAAACAGTGAGAGTGTCATCCCTAACAGCAGAAGGTAAGCTACTTTTTCACGTTGTTTATGGTGACCTTAACATTTTGAAACCTGTTTGTAAAAGAGGGCTGACTAAATTATTTGTTGGAAACTTTAAACTTGCTGGTGAATAAACCATACTTCACGGGGTAAAAGTTATAGAATTCATTTATTATTATTTTCTTCTTCTTCTGTTTATATGTCATATCACCTTAAATAATTGGACAAAAATGTGCCAATACGGCAACTTTCGTTTACGAAGGCCCCCACCCCGAATTATTGCCTAATTTAGGTTAGACCCCAGCATTTGAGAACAAGAAGAAATGAAAACATAACGGAGGGGGGGGGGGGTTGGAAGAGGAGCAAACTCCCCTCCCCTTATTAACAAATAAAGCGTAAAAGAACCTGAACGGTTCATAGAGCAATTTTTCTTTACTGTAAGTAGGTTCACATTATGTTGGCTCTGCTAGCCAAGATTCCGATAATGGATAATGTATCGGAACCTTGGCCAGCGAAGACGCAAACATGTCTTTAGTACCACGATCAGAGGGGCCCCGACTTGCCGAGTGGTCTAAAGCGCTCACCGTTCCGGATCACTACCATCTCACCTCTTTCTGCGTGGGTTCGAGTCCAAGGCTCGGCTAGCGTGGGTACGTGGGAAAGCCTGCCAGTAGCTTCTCGTGGGTCGGTGGTTTTTCCCTGGGTTTTCCAGGGTTCTTCCTCCACCAGTTATACTGGCCGCCATGTATAGCCTATCTTGTGCTGAAAAATGGCGTTAAACCCTAGAACAACAACAACAACAACAACAACCACGATCAGAGCACACCTCCCCGCTGCTCTGTACCATACACTGGCTATCCATTCGATCCAGAATCAAACACAAAACTTGTTCTCTGACGGACTCCAGTCCAACATACCTATCTGACCTCACCCATGTGTACACACCAGCAAGATACGTACTCTCCTCTTCTGACAATTGTATACTCATTATTCCCACTACGAAAACGAAGTCATATGGACAACGTTCTTTTGCATACCAGGGCCCAGCAACGTGGAATGAATTGCCCACTGAACTTCGTCACAAAGATACAGCGAACCCATTCAACAGTGCTCTTAAAACTCACTTATTTCGACTGCAAGAACAAACTTAGAGACATAATAATGTTCCCTACCTTAAATATTTTCAGTATGTTGGTTATGTTTTCTAATTTAATTGTGTTTGTTTTTTGTAATAATATAATCGTATGTTGGTTTTTTTTTATGTTATAGGTGTTGTCTAATGTTGTAAAGCGCTTAGAGCTTCTAAAGATCAGGCGCTATACAAAGTCCTCATTATTATTGTTATTATTATTATTATTATTATTATTATTATTATTATTGTTCCAGAGATCAAAGAGTGTTATGGGCTTGAAATCCGAAATGAATGATGTGAAAAAGGATGTGTTTTCTGATATCGTAAATCGTCACGTCGCTGAAGTTCACCAGATTCGGAGAAATTCTGCCCCAGCTTCCGTGTTCTTCAAAAGAGGCGAAGAAAGGAAAAACATAAACGAATCGCAAGAAACTAACCGCGAAACCTTACTTTTATGTGGAAAGATCTTGCGAACAATGGGTGATGAGCAAACTTCTAAGACATTTGGCAAGCATTTGAGAAACATGGGGGATGCAATGTATAGTAGGTATACGATGGGTCAGATTTTAGCACAAGTGGAAGATGAGCGCCGAAACATTAACCAGAATTTAGATATTCCGATAATACTGACGGATAGAAGGCCGAGCTCCAGGTAGAATTTAAGGGAGTCCGCCTGTAATGAAAGATCTGGATTAAAGACAAACAAATGACGCGTTATACAAGTTACTGGAGCTTGTTGCAATGGTCATTTTTAAACGTTGCCGGACAAAATGAGAAGTTGTTTACGTGAAAGATCAACGATTTTTCACCAAAGTTCAGTAATTTTTATTTACAACTAGCAAATAGAACTCTGCAATTGAATGACTGCCAAAGTTAACAGATAATTTTAATTCGAAAGATTTGGACTTTTTCGCAAAGGGTTTTAGAGAAAGAGACATTTGGGAATTGGTCCTGCATTTGAACTGTGACTTTTTACAAATCGGCCATGCCATTCATCTTATCTGAATCCGGATCAGTGCATATATTGCTTCAAGTATTATTGATGCATATTTATATATATTGCTTCGTATACTGGGCAATCTTCACATATATTTTCTTTTTCCACGTTTATATTTCATTTGTTTGCACCTTATATACACCTTTAATTAAGTTTCATTTTATTTTGATTTGCTTGTTGCTTAATTTTTTTCTGCAATTGAAAAAAATAAATCAACGTAGATGCAAAGATACGACAGAAAGGTGTATCCAGACTATTTACATTTTTAGCAACGTTCCCTCAAAGCGAATGGTAGATGTGCGCGCTATGTGCGCTGCATTGTGCAAGCATTACGGTGACTTGAGCGGAGGACAATTAGCTGCGCTGGATGTCTGAGCAGCTGCGCGGCCACGCGCGCTCAGCTTAGAGGAACGTTGATTTTTGGGTTTGGTAATATTTAAAATCTAACTGCAAAAACAGCTGTACTAGAGGCAATATATTTTTTAAAAAGTTCACACATGTTCAAAACATCTTTGTAAGTCATGATAGAGACGTAATTTGGACTTTTATGTAATGTAAATGTACCTACCTCCCCCCTCTCTCCATGTATTGTATACTGCATGTAGCGGTTTGCTACTGGTGTTGGTGTTGTGAGGTTGTACCGTCTTACAAGGTGTCCGCTTTATTTGGCTATCGTTATCTTGATGGTGATCGCCCTCGGTATTGTTGTTGCCCGGATCGAGTAAATATTAAAGTAAAACGTGAAACTTACAGATGGAACAAATAGAGATCTGAGCAGATATATAGAACAGAATGTCATGAGCCCCTGTATATGGAAAACAAAAATTGAATCAATTACAATAACAACTGTGATAATACATTACATTAGGAAGACACACTTCTTTTTGGAATAATTCACCGAATTTCAAACACAAATATATTTATATAAATATCCGATCTGTTTGAAATGATAGAATTAGTTCATCGAGTGAACGATCGAAGTCATTGCCTGGTACAACTGTATAACTGGCTTATTCCGGTCCACTCCAACTTCACTATGGTGGTTCCTCTAGGTTCTTTAGCTTTTTACCTTTTCCGACCTCCGTACTGTCTCGCCTCTTTTCGGCCCTCAAACTATATGTGGGCAGGTGGATACGTAAGTGCGTAGATACTTGGATAAGTAGGTACGTGGATACGTCAGTGCAGCTATTTCCCCTTGTGCTTTCAAGCTTTGTTCACTTCTACCGCCAAAATTGTGTCCGTTGACTTTTCAAACATCCGGTCCCTTTGACCAATGTTTTACAAGAGAATTTCTTCCAAATTCAGTCTCGGAGTCCCTTATATTTTCACCCTTGCAGGAAAATTGCAGGCTGACTAGATTTCTTTCGATGAGGCAAATTAATCCCCAAGAAATTTTCGTGTGGGAACCACGCTCCATATTTAGCGTAACCAATCAGGATTAAAAAATATTTACCGCCTTTTATAACTAGTCAGCATGACTTATATAATTCCAGACAACAGATCTGGAAAATTTCAAATGTGACAGTTCTGATATAAAACCGAAGTTAACCATCCCTTTCTAGTCGTGTAATGGTTAAGTTAACGAAGGCTTAATTAAGAATCACTTCTTATCCCGACACAGACATTAATGAGTCATTGCAGAATAGAGATTTAACAAGCACCTGTCCCTATAAACCTAATTAATTGTTCTCTGGCCCAAATTAATGTACTCGTTATAGATCGACAGAAATTTGCATCCTTACACTGCGTGTGTTTATGTATTGTAAGAACATTGTGCAGAAGGTTAATCAGTCCTGACTGATCTTTCATGGGCGAGGATGCATAAATCTTCTAAAACATAACATGTTTGAATGCGGCATGTGTTCAAAGAGGTATTTATAAATTCGAGGGGTAAAATTGAGTGTAATGAAAAATTGAAAATGCCGGTACATTGAGATATATAGGTGTGACCTAAACAAAGCACACACACCTCTCTCTCTCTCTCTGTCTCTCTCTCTGTCTCTCTGTCTCTCTCTCTCTCTCTCTCTCTCTCTCTCTCTATATATATATATATATATATATATATATATATATATATATATATATATATATATATATATATATATATATATATATATATATATATATATATATATAGTAACTAAGTGGATTTTGTCATTCGTGCTTTAACATCTAGCACTTTCAAGTTGTATTATGTTGTGGCCAGTTGGGTGGAGATTTTATTTCTTTCAGTTACTGAATTCAAGTGATTAGTTTATCTGGAATTACAAAAGCGCTCGTATAAAATATATATATACTTGACCTCAGGTCACAATTAGCATTCTCTGAAAAAAAAAGGAAATTAACTTATAGAATGATCAAGATGTTTGCAAAACAATAACCATAACGTGGATAACACTCAGGAATGTTTTAGACCCAAATAAACATATTTACTTCTTCTATTAATAATGATATTGATTTTAAACCCATATAGAATAATTTAGCCATGTATTAGCTGTTTACAATGAATACAATAAAAAGTCAATTTGGGTCACGCAGAAATTAACTCAATTTTGGACAAGGTCAAGTCTAACATACAATTTTACATTTCAATATGTAAATTAAATACGCGTAATTTCGGCATTCGTGACTCCAGTTGAAAATAATCAATATGAAGTCATACCATTTGAGATGATAGGCTTGTCTAGTACTTATTTTTCATAAATAAACTTTAAAGCAAGTGGTCTGTTCACTCTCCCTGCTGCTCTTCATATGAAACGAAATTTGTTCTGATAATTTTCTCTCATGTTTGTACACACAGCTGATGATAAACTAATAACAAAATATTAAATCATCAAATGTACATTCAATGAATTTAGATAATTTATGCCGGCATGCGTACAAATGTTATCTTTTATCATAAGTATAAATTTTAGAAGAAGTGTTTATGTCCTTGTTTGAATTTAAATTAAATTTTCAAGAAAATGTAAAAACTGAAGTTGACATTTTTGTGCAACATGTCTCCATTCCTGTCATAAACATCAATGGCTTCCTTGTCAGGTGTAAAGTTATTAAAACGGGGCCTGTCAGTAAAAGGCAATACCTAAAAGCTGGTAGCGTCTGAATACGCTCGTTAGGGGTAATATCTATTGTCACCCATCAAGTGGAGGAGCTCGCAGATAATAAATTGCCATTAGTACCGATCCCAGTCACCTGTCATTACATAAACCGTATCCTTTTCTTGATATGTCTGTTCTAATATAAAGCTGACTCCTCTCCGCTCTTTGATGTTAAGAATCATCTAGTTTTAACAAGATCAACCCTAAGGTACATAGTCTCATAGAAGAGCCTGAGTTTGATGAACAGAGAAGTGTGTATTGTGTATGTGATTCATCTGCATCGTTTCTGTAGTTAACAAGAAGCTACAATAAACATAGCAATTTTCCGTACTGACAATGAGGTCAAATGGCTGAATGTGAACTTGGTGTGAAGTCCGGATGTTTAAGTGAACAAAGTCAATCATTGGGAATAACAATATAAAACCCGGTGAAAATTATTTTTACAGTCAAAATTAGCATCTTTCAAACTGTAGCTGATATGAAGCTTCATGGTAAGTGTAAGTTTTCATTAAAAAATCAACCTAGGCATCAATAGACACAGGAGCGGCCTTAGCAAACGCGGGGCCCGATTTTGATCATTTTGGCGGGGGCCCCCTGGAGTTACACGCGGGGCCCCTTATAAGCACGGCATTTGGAAATAATGTGTGTGTGTGTGGGTGATTTAGATTTTTAAGACAGCTTTAACAATTTTCTGGTCATATCGCTACGATGACTGCAGTGTGGCAGTTTAAAGTGATTTCTAGCACTGGGTCATCACGCCGCCGACACCAGGCCGACCAGTCCTAACACTAACGTCTTGCATTTGGTAATAAATTTTTAAACAAGTTTTATATGATATTGAACATAAAATTGTATTCTATCGCTTTAAAAATACTAGATATATTTTTTAAAATTACTAACGCGCGGGGCTCCTGTGAGCTCGGGCCCCGATTCGGTCAAATCAGTCCAATCAGCCTAAGGCCGACCCTGAATGGACAGACCTATCCTCACTGACTGACCTAAGCAACATGCAAGAACTGAATCCTTTTATCTGTTCATGTAATGGCGATGTTGTATCATTATGCTTATGATGAACGTGGGTAATAATTCAATGTTTTAAAGGTATTTATATATCTACACAATGATAGGTTTAATGCAATATAGCACCAAGCAAAGTGTATTACCAATAATAAACCCTTCTGAATATGTGTAAGCATGTGTCCAAAGAGAGATACCGGTAACAGATGAAAGTTGGCGATGTAAAACTCTTGAAACTTGTGTATATAAAAGAAATAGTAAAGCTGAAGCAAGGTAAAACCCTGAAAATATGGGGAAATATTTTGAAGAGTTTAGAGTTCTACACCACTCAGTGTCTCATTTATTTCGAATCGATCATTATGTAATACAGTGCTAAAAGGATAATGAACATCTAATATATTATATCTGTTTAGACAGTGAAAATATTTATTTTATCATTAGAATATATTGTAGAAGAATTGTTTATGTCCTTATTTACATTAGTTAAAAGCTGAATTTTTGTGTTGTCATTTCACATCGTTTCAACCGATGCTTACTTGGATTGGAACTTTGCTAATATTAAAAAAAAATTCTCACTACCTCGCTTGAAACGCACTTTATAATTGTGCCTCATGGGATGTTAAAGCGGATCGTTTCAAAAATGGCTTGTATGGAGCTTTCATTAAAAAAGTTCACGTTCCTTTGCCTGTTCAACCACATAATAGTAGTGAATGGGGCCACCCTAGGGACAATGGGACTTAGCATTAAAAACACCCCTGGGCCACTCTAGGGGACAATGGAAATTTAACATGGAGAAAAACGCTGGGCCACTCTAGGGGACAATGGGAATTTAACATAGAGTTTGGGCTTGTCTAGGGACAAGGGGAATTGAACATGGGAATAGAGTTTGGGTTTGTCTAGGGACAAGGGGAATTGAATATGGGATTTTTTTTTTTAAAAAAAGTTTTTTTAAATTTAAATTTAAATTTAAATTTAAAAAAAGGGTAGGCAATGGAAAGGCTATCTCTTTTCGAGAAATATGGCTGGCCCTGAAAAGGGCCTTTGAGTTTTCTTCTTCTTCTGCTTCTAATTTCTTCTTTTTCTCCACCAACTTCTTATTTTATCTCCAACACTCTTTCTCTTCTTTTCTTTCTTTTTTTCTCCTCCTCTTCTTTCTTCTTCTCTTCCTCCTCTTCTTTCTTCCTCTTTTCATTTTCTTCTTCTTTTTCAATTTTTTCATTCCATGCTCTCATCCTTATCCTTTCCTCTTCATCCTCCTTCTCCTCCTTTATCTCTTTCATTACACCACTTATCTTGTCCTTTACCTTTCTCAAGTTATTAATTTCCATCTTTACACGATGGGGACTATAGGAATAATGGTCTTCAACGAGTCTTATTAACATCTGTTCCATCATTCCTAAGTTGTCTAAACGTCTTGCAATGTTTGTATTTTGTCCATTTGGTTAGAAGCCATCTTCTTTGTAGAATGGTTTGAACGACGAATACTGTGGGTTCTTATAGTGAAAGCGCGGACGTGAAGGAAAACATCCCCCTACTTTTCTCATTTCATATAATAAAACCCAAACTATACTCTCCACATACGCTAAGAAACAATAAACAAAATCCATAATCTACTATCCACACAATCGTACGTGATCTGTTACAAAACCCAAACTATACTCTCCACATACGCTAAGAAACAATAAACAAAATCCATAATCTACTATCCACACAATCGTACGTGATCGGTTACAAAACCCAAACTATACTCTCCACATACGCTAAGAAACAATAAACAAAATCCATAATCTACTATCCACACAATCGTACGTGAGCGGTTACAAAACCCAAACTATACTCTCCACATACGCTAAGAAACAATAAACAAAATCCATAATCTACTATCCACACAATCGTACGTGATCGGTTACAAAACCCAAACTATACTCTCCACATACGCTAAGAAACAATAAACAAAATCCATAATCTACTATCCACACAATCGTACGTGAGCGGTTACAAAACCCAAACTATACTCTCCACATACGCTAAGAAACAATAAACAAAATCCATAATCTACTATCCACACAATCGTACGTGAGCGGTTACAAAACCCAAACTATACTCTCCACATACGCTAAGAAACAATAAACAAAATCCATAATCTACTATCCACACAATCGTACGTGAGCAGTTACAAACACAAACAGACAAACACATACCCTCGCACTATGAAAAAAGAGTTAGTGTTTATAATCACACTACTCTACCTACACACACACACACACACACACACACACACACACACATTGGCAAATCGATAGTTATTTCTTTTCTAGAGTATTGGGTAGCCCTTAAAAGGGCTGTTTTTTTTTTAACTCCAGATGCACCTATCTAATGGTTGCACCTTCCTGGCCTGGCGCCACACACGCATCTTCTTCCCCAGTCTCCTTTCACCTTTCTTCTGGGGAGCGCAGAGGGAGGATGATTCGCTTCAACACCCCAATCCTCTGTCTCGGGAATATTGTACGACATCCTCTCTTCTAGTTTCTTTTCCTCCTCTTCCCTCTGTCTTCTCTCCTCCTCTTCGTTCTTCATTCTTTCCTCTTCTACTATAGCCTCCGCGGCCAGTTCATTTAACAGGCGCCTGACATATTCCAGATGTATCTGGAGTTCAAGAAGTTTGCTTATTCTGCTATTCATTCTTGTGCTGATCAATCAACAAGGGTAGCTAGACTGCCCAGCGAATTTCAATTTATAGTGAAAGCGCGGACGTGATGGAAAACATCCCCCTAAAACATAAAATTGATCTTACCTAGATCATAACCAAAAAACAACAACGCGCGGACCTAAAAGAAACACTCACTCACTTTTTAAGCTACCCATCACTATTTTAAATTTTTTTTATAAATCACTTCAATAGACTATCCACATACGCAAAGCAATCCAATCTAACCCCAAATTTACACCTCAAACACCAAAAAAAAAGACATCATTTTAATCTACTATCCATACCAACTTGCTTAACCACTTACAAACACAAACGCATACCCTCACATTTTTTTAAAAAAGAGTTAGTGTTTTCACACTACTCTACCTACACACATTGGCAAATGGATTGTTATTTCTTTTCTAGAGTATTGGGTAGCCCTGAAAAGGGCTGTTTTTTTTTGTTTGCTATGGCATTCTCTTTTAGTTTCTAAGAATGCGATGTCCTCTGAGGATAGACTTTCTGGCGATAGGTCTGCTTCTTCGAAAAGAGAAGAAGAACTCTTTGGTGTCGATACGACAATCGACAAAGCCTCTGTCAGCTTCAGGTTGCCTGCTGTTGTTGTGTTGTTGCTGCTGTTGCTGCTGTCTCTGAAGTCTGTACTTCTCTGTCCATTCTTCTTTTTCCCTGTTCATTTCTTCTCTGAAGAGCTCTTCTATCAGGTCTTCAGTGATTTTTAACATTCTCACATTCTCTATTTCTTCTGGCTTCGGTATCAGACTGTGTCTGACCCTATGCAAATTCACGTAGGCTTCGTTGAGCTTAGCTAGTTTGGAGCACATCTTCGTAGGAGGATGAGTCGACAATGGATGGTTAGACTGGAAACAACCCCGGTTCTTAAAGTCAAAGCGCGGACGTGAAGGAAAACATCCCCCACACGGTTTTTGAGTCGCAACGTTTAGTGAGTGTCATGAGAGGGATAGTAAGAAATGAAAGAGCATCAATCCAACATTCTTATAGCTAAACAAACCACAAAGGCATTTTTTTCAAAACACAACATTTTTTATTCAAAAATCACTTAACACTAAACAACAACTCTAACATTTTTAACAATAATCCAACAATATAACATCAAAACAATTTTTTCAAAACACAACATTTTTTATTCAAAAATCACTTAACACTAAACAACAACAACTCTAACATTTTTTAACAATAATCCAACACTAAAAGTTTCTCCACTAGGTAAAGAGGGATAACAGTCTTCCATGGTTTCTAGTAATCTAGGATGACGTCTCTCAAACTGTTGATTTCTATGGTATTATCGAATTCTGCATACAGGATGACGTTCACCGTTTCATCAGGGTCTCGGTCTTTAAACTGAATTTCCACACGAATCTGGCCGGATTTTATAGGGTGGAAATGTCCCTCGTCGCTGCCTTGGTCTGGAGTGAAATCGAAAGCCCACAAAGCGTAGCCTCCTGCATAATCCTCGTACGTAATACCGTGACTGGTATTGGTTCCTAACTGTCCGGTGGCTTCGTACAGGGACAAGTACGATCTCAAGTAATTCTTCTTGGTAAAGTCAGGTTCGAAAGGTCGGGTACACAAGGTCTTGCCATCGCGACTGACTTCGATTTTGGACACGCCAAAGTGTTGAAAGTAGAAAGGATTTTTTTCGGCAGCTCCGTTGAAGGCTGTATTCTCGACGATACCAACGATCAAACGTTTGGGTAACTGTCCTTGGAACAGATGATCTTCGATCATGGATCGCTGTCCCTTGGGAATGGTGAAGGTTTTCACTTCCACGCGTCGTATGGGATACTTGGCAGTCGTTCTGCTCAACGTCTGACTGATGTCGTTTCCCACTTTAGGTAACACTTCCACACGGCGTACGTAGAGTCTGGCTTCTAGGATTTTGGTTTTGTAACCGTCACTATCAGCCACCAAATGGAAAGCGGCACTGCTACGATTCAGTCTCAGGCGGACATCCACCCTGTTCAGCAAATACTTTTCTTGCAACCACATGTCCAAATGCAAACGATCCATCAGTTCTAAACTTGTGTCGGCTCCCGTGATTCTCTTTCTTCGTTCTACAAATCCATCATTGTTGTCTTTCTTTTCATCAGTTTCCAATATTTCAAACTTGGTAGGTTCGTCAGCTTCCCATACCACACAGGCATTGAGATGAGTGTTCTTGGCATCTGTTCCGTACGTCAAGAGATTTTCCAGGTAGGCACGATAAGGGTAAGTATCCATGCTGCTACTGACCAGTTTGTTATTCAAGTACAAGTCCACTCCACTGAACAAGGAATGCATGAAATTGTTGACGGGAGCTACTGCTTCATCGTCTATAGCACCTCCAGTCTTATCTAGAATATTGACTTTCAGGTACAAGTAACTGCTATTCAGATCGATGTAATCTTCGGGCTGTCCTTTGATTTCAAACTCGATGGGAGCGGAATCGGTCAGTGAGGAGACGGGGTGAAATTCCACCCACTGGGATTCTTGCATCGTCATCATCGTGGGGGGCATGGCAAACAGATCCAGTTCCGTCTTGGAACAAGCGCAAGATTCTCGGTGCATCATTTTTTTGTCTCTTTTCTCAATAATCGAAAACGTCTAAGTCTCGAACGGTTCTTCTTTTCTTGGCCTTTCTCGCTTGAAGTCTGGTGAAAGGGTGTTTTCTTCGTCGTCTCTTTCTGCCTTGTCCTTGCTGAATGCCTGACTCGGTAGCGTGCAGGGCATTTATAGGTGTTTCTCGTTGGCCTAAAATGTCTTTGCCCGTTTGCAGCAAGACATTTTTGCCTGCCCTCATGAAGGCTTCTTTAGGGTTTTGTTTGTCGATGATGACATTTTGGAGAAATTCTTTGCCTTGCGTCAGTGCCGCATCTTTCAAGGCGTGCAATCCGCGTGTCACCATCGGTTTCAACACCGGGGCCACCGAACGAAAGGCCGATTTTAACATATCTCCTAAGCCGTGTCCTCGCTGTCGAGCAACCCCTCGGTACACTGGATACATGACTTAAGAGTCGTGAGAGAACCGTTTTCGAAAATGGAGTTTCACCGTGACTTTTCCTTTGGTGAATGAAATATTTTGTCCCAAATCTCCTTTTATAGCAATGTTGACCGTGTCCAAATACGACTTGCTGACCGGCAAATAGTGAGGATGGACAAATTCGCGGTGGACGTGGTAAGTGTTTCCACCTTCCTCGTCAGCGTTCGTGGCAGAATCTACTTTGAAAGGAATGACACGCAGTAACGGTACGGAGGTGTGTCCCACCACGTTGTACTCCACCACATCGGAATACACGAACATCAAATTCAGTCCTTGGTTCAGTTCTACCGGGGCACGAAATAACTTGCTAAAAGACTCGTTGTCGTAAACGATGGGTAATTCGTTTTTCTTCATCATGGTCTTTCTCATGTCCATGTCTCCGCCCAACATGTCAAACAATTCAGGACAAAATAAAATGGACATGATTTTACTCCGTTCAAATTTCATCAAGAAGCGACGAGCTGCTTTGTGGTACTCCATGGTGACATTTTTGTTGACATGCTGCAAAGCTTTCAGAAACACGACATTAAACCTGGAGGTTATGGTGCTGACCAAATGTTGACCACTAAAATAATAGCCTGGGGGAATGAACAAGTGATAGGTGGTGTACTTTTGTGTACGGGTTTTCTTGTCATATTTGACATTGCTATCCATCCACTGTTGCATTTGCTCGTCATGAACTTCCACATCAAAAAAAATTTTGATTGGGAAGGACATTGAGGACTTGGGTCGGGTGAATCATTTCTACTAAAGCCACTTCCCAATGGGCTTCGTGATCTAACTGGATGGCCTGAGGTAATTTGGCCGTGTAACAGCACAACGTGTTCTTGGGAAACACCTCCATGGAACTGTCACTGGGTAAAGTTAAGTAAAATTGGTTTTGGTGACTCATAATTCCAGAGTTCTGTGGCTGTCCGAGGGGTTACTGGACGTCAGAGGCGTGTCTCCGTCTAAAATGGGGTTCTGGTTGTGATTGAAGTGGTGACTGGCACTGGCACTGGACACAAGGTTCCCGGGGTTCCCGTTCGAGGTGAATTTCAGGGAGGGATTAGGAAGCAGGTAACCGATGCAACTGCTCAATAAAATGGTCCACAATTGTTTGTCTCCTTGTTGCAAACTCAAATTGGCGATGGCTGCCCCGATGACACAATACACCACGAAGATTTGGCAGAAAAAGACGATTTGCGTTTTAGGCACACGTTCTCCACACCACACCCACAAGGGTTGTTTTTGTAAATCTTGCACAGAAGAACTAGGTGAAGGAGGAGTGGTCGACGTAGCTGCGTCTGCTGTGTGAAAGGGCATGATGGTCACTTCTTTTTATAGTCGATGACTTGCGAAGCGTCGATCCAAGAATCAAAACTGGGTGGATATCCTGTCCAACGTACTTTGACTTCTTTGACACGTCGTTTGCCCACTTTACGGGTTCTGCGTTCGAGAATGCTTTCGATGTCGTACACGTCGTCTTCTTTTTTGGTCACACGTTGTAACTCGGGCAAATAAAATGTTCCTTTGAGCACTTCTTCGTTCATGTCTTCCAATTTATTGACGGCAGGATGACGGCCATGCACTCGTCCAGTGACGCGAAACAATTCGGTCGTCCAGTTAGGTAAGTAACCTTTGTCGAAAGTGCGTTTGGTTTTGCCAATGCGCACCCAACTCCTACGGCCAACTCTCCACTTTTCTTGGGGACAGCCCTCGTCGGGGACGTACCAAACAGGCGCTCAAACACCAACACTTCGTTGTCGGGAGTCACGTCTTGCGGGGCACGTCCAATGCTTCGATGGTAAGATTGGTTGTACGCTTGCACCAGGTGCGGTAAGATGTCGATGTACTTCAGAGTGTGGTGATGCGTAAAATATTTCCACATGCGTTCTTTCAAAGTGCGTTGAAAACGTTCCACGATGCTGGCTTTGGTTTCGGGATTCTCGGTGGTAAAAAAAATGAATGTCACGTTTCTTTAATTCTTTTTGGAAAGCTTGGTTCAGAAATTCGGTACCTTTGTCCGTTTGCCATCGAAGAGGGTGACGACCGCTTTGTTTCAACACCCGTTGCAGGGCTCGCACTAACTTGCTGCTCGATTTGGAAGTCAAGGGTACGACCCAAGCAAATTTGGAAAAGACGTCGATGACACAAAACAAATATTTGTAGCCACGATTGTAGCTGGCCAAATGAGAGACATCGGCTAAATCGGCTTGCCATTGATGATCGATGCCTTCCACTCGGGTGCGACTTCTGGCAAACTTGCGTCGAATGGGTTTGTGTAAAGTGTAGGTAGCTTGTTCTTGTAACCATCGTTGCACTTGAGGTAAACGGAGACTTTTCAGTCGCGTTTTGGCAGCACGATACAATTTTTGAACTCCTGCGTAACCTGCAGGATGGGAGGGATCGTAGTAAATGCTGGCTAAGACTTTTTCCATTTTTATTTTTTGTGTTAATAAGACACCCACTCTTGGAGGATGCTATTCTTTTTCTCTTGGGGTACTTTCTTGGATTGCAATTCTTTGCGTGTGCGGCCGGCAATAGGTGTCGAAGAGGAGGATGTCTGAGCGGGGTATATCGGTTCTTGTTTCACTTCTGTCTTCACTTCTGTCTTCACTTTCTTTTTCTCTTGTGATGATGAAGGGGTGGCCATCATCTTTTTAATCCATCCAATTCTGGAGGTAGGTGGTGTTGTTAACTTGCGTACTTTTTCTGGTGGAGTTTGAAACCCTTCCTCTTCTTCTTCTCCTTTTTCTGTCTTGGTCACTGGTACTGGTGGTACTGGTACTGGTACTGGTGATGGTGCTGGACTTTTCATCAAGGTCTTAAAATCTTTCAGAGTGGGTAGAGCTGTTTCGTCTAAAGCTTTCTGGTGAAAGAGTTGCAGTCGTTGCAAGAGTTGACCGTACTTTTGCGATTTTTCTGTTTCGGACAAATCTTGGCGATCCATCAAGGACTGCAATTCGTGTTGTAACTGGGACATCTCGCTCAAATTGGGATTGGGAGGTAAATGCGGGGTGCGTTGTTCTTGCCACCGATGGTATTCCATCCATCGTTTGTAAGGCACTAAAGCTAGTTTTCGTCCTTCCATGGGGTTGTCAGGGGTCAATTCTGAGATCTTGGGACTTCCGAGGGCCTCTTTATCTTGCTCCCACCAGTCCTCCCAACATGGTTCCCAAGACTCCTTTCAGTATGGGACCTAACAAGAGAGGCAAAATGCCTCCACGTTGGACCAACATCTTCTTTTTTTGACGAATGGGAATTTTCTTTCGAACCATTTGGCGAAGAACGTGACGATGCTTGCTTAAGCATTGTTTCTGGTGTTTGGACAAAGGGATCGTGCCTTTCAAAACCTTCAAACAACATTCGCACACGGTATCGATGACCTCTTTGGAGGCTGTTTGAATGAGTTTTTTTCGTAGGGGTGGAGAAGCTTTGGACAGGACAGATAACATGTCCCCATGTTTGGCTAAACGTGGTGGCAGTCCTTTCCTTTTCTTTCCTTGGGGTTTTCTGGAGGGTGACATCTTTGAGTCTTCAGGAGCACCAAAAAATCACTGATACCCTACTTGGTCACAGGCCTTTTTTATACTGGAACGCGTCGCCACTTTACGTCGTATCAGTTTGAGGACAGGCATGACACGTCGTGCAGGGGTACGCAACGGACTAAATCGAGCCAGTTCTTGCTTGGACAAATCCAGTAAACTTTGTAACATGCCCGATCTTTCATGGACTTTGATTTTGGGAGAAGGTACTTTGTGAGCAGCAGCCACTGCCACTAAATTGGAGGGTCCTGCCACTGGGGAAGTTCTTTTGGGGGTCATCAACGGAGAAGTTCTTGGTGTGATCAACGTCTCCAAGTACTCTTCAGTTCCTGGTGTCGTCAACGGAGAAGTGGATAAACGTGAGGATGCCGGAGACGCAGTCACTGCCGTGGCAGATCGTGGCTTGCGAGTGTAAGGTTGCGTCCTGGCCGAAGTGCCTCTCTTGCGACTAGTTTTCTTCTGTGGACTTTTCTTTTTCTGGGGACTTTTTCTCTGTTTCTTTTTCTGGGGGCTTCTTTTCTTTTTCCGGGGTGGTGGTGTCTGGTCAGAGGAGGGTCCTGCCACTGGAGAAGTTCTCCTTGGGGACCTGGTCTTTTTCTTCTTGGGGCTTCGTTGGACTTTTGTCTTGGGTATAACTTTGGGGGCATTAGGATCCCATCTTAAGAGTGAGCGAATGATGACCCCTCCTAGAGTACCGCTCCCTCCACGTTTCAAAATGATTTGTTTTTTGGTTTGAGTGTCGATGCGGGGATCGGCCAGTTGGACCAAAGCGACTTTGTTTCGATCGAAAAAGCGTTTGGTTTGATGAGGAATCTGAATGATTCCTTGGAGTAATTGACGTGCCGTCACCGTGAACCATCGTAAGACTTCTTTGAGACTAGCTTCTAAGACACGAGCTCGTGTTTGTGGATCTTTTTCTCGACTGATGCCATACAAGGCACGAATCAATTTGACGGGAAGATGCGACTGAAGGGACGTCATGTTCACACTGTGTGAGACAGACGAAAAAGGGTCTGAGGTTTTTATAGATTTTTTATGGGGAGTGAAATGAAGTCGAGGACGGAGACGTGTACAGGACAGGCCCTCCGTCTTGGCACCAGTGGTGAAACAAGTGGGTACGAAATCGCAAATCCTCGGGAGTCGTAGGTTTCAAATCGACGAGTAAATAGGCGTGTGGCGTTTGAGTGGCATCGTCGTATGCCTGAGTCAGCCAAGGCGTTCCTAACTGTTTGGCTAAGACTTGCACTTGCGATTTATCTCGAGGGCTTTTAAACAAGACCACGTAATGCGCATTGAGACTGATGGTGCGATGGACTTCACTTTGTTGAAACAAATTTTGGGTGATGTAAACGACACTGGCATTACGGTGATGCCCTTTGCGCGTGAACCACAGTTTAATTTCTTCTTCGTCTTCTCCTAACATGTCGTCGAAAATGACCAAATGGGTTTGACGGGAGTCAGAGACGATGCCGTCGTCTTCTTTAGGAATGCCTTCCACAAACACGATGGAATCGCCTTGACTTTCTCGCAAGAGGTTGTACGCCGATTGCCACTCTTTGTAACACCACACGATCCGTTGAGGTGGCCGATCGATCAAATGATGTTTATGTTCGATCTAACGTTTGACGAATTCGGTTTTGCCTGAACCGCTAGGTCCAGCAATGAACATGTTAAAGGGATGGCGAAGATACAAAGCCTCCCAACTGGCACGATCTAAGTGTTCGTCGATGACTTTGACAGTAGAGGAAGAGGGAGCAGAGACAGCAGAGGTAGCCATGGTGTGAGAAATGTCACTTGTGACACGAAAACAAACAAGACAAGAGTTTATATACTTTTTCAGAACACGTTTATTGAATATTTTTTTTTTTCAAACATGAAAACGAAAGACAAAAATACATAAAAGCCAAAGGCTTAAGTACAAGAATAAAAGGCACATGATAACCATGAACGTGGAATAAAAACAAGTGTCTGTACAACAACCACATGTTTTGGGTAAAGTTCTAACCAGTTCTATAGTAGGGGGTAAGGTCACACAAGTGTCCTCCCGAAAGGGTCTTTCAGGCCTGTCCACGACAGTCCTGTCCTGGGTGACGGGTTCTTCTTGCACCGTCACTAACACAGGTTGAAAAGTAACTTTTTTCCTTGAATAACTCTCGTGCATACTGGGCCACCTCTTGTGTCCAAGCCTCAAAACCCTGGTCTCGGTGATGTCCAACATTTGACTCCTAACCAATCTGGTTTCTTCTTCGTCAACGACATGGTAAGTTACTTCAATGAACAATGAACTATCGATCTTGCCTAGGGTTCCTTTTTATATACAGACCAATACTGACGTGACCGTACGGCAACGTAAAGTGATTGGGAAGTCGCACTCGCTTCTGGTGTACAATTTGATAGACTTTTTCCAAGGGTCGACTGACGATGTGGTGAGTGGGTAAACGTACAATCTTGTTCGGTTGATAGGTGGTCACTTTAAAGTTTCCATCCTCTCCCGATTGCAAGGCTTCTTTCAATACCCCAAAGTTTACCATTCGACTGGTACGATAATTCAGAGTCAGTCCTTTCACTTTGCACGTCGTGTGCACTTCTCCTTGTTTGTCCCGGTATTCGTAGCCGTAATTTTTGGGACCGCCACTGACGAAACTTAGAATCTTGTCGTCGGGATGCTCGTCTGTCCAGGCTCCTAAACGGTCTCCTTCGATGTCAGGGTGATGTTGAATCGGGTGATGGATGTAAATGCAACTGTCCGTGTCAAAGTACAGGACGCGTTCTTCTAACAGTTCTAAAGCTTCGTACAATTTTAAGCGAGCATGAGCTGTCACGTAAGCCGCAATGATGACATTTCCAAAAGGGTCGTCTTGTACAAAGTCCAGATCTTCTTCGTAATTGACCAAGATCAAATCCTCTCGAACGACGTCCACGTGTTTCATGTATTTGGTTTTGTCGTGAATCATCTGGAAGTAGCGGGAAGGTTCTGTCAAATATTCCGTCTTGGGTAAACACGGTCGTTGTGCCATTTTACCCCACAAGCAATTTAACATCACTTTGGCAAACCATCGCCTGCCTTCGTTTTTTTCGATGTGGTCTAAAGAGATGCCTTCTTGTTCGTAGTATTTCTCTTTGAAATTTATTTGGTCTTCGGGAGTGTGACACCAGGAAGAATAGCCGCTGGCTTCTTGTTTCAGTTTCAAAAAGGCATCCACGTAGTCGGCGAAAATGCCTTTCTGAGTAGGGTCACCCTTGTGGTACTGTTGTGTCTTGGGAAAGTGGCAAATTTCGTACACTTCTAACAGTTGGTATCCCATGTCCAGAGCTTTGAACAATTCTATGCTGACCCAGGTTCCCGTCAAGGCCCGTTCTTCCTGGGTGTGATGGCAAGGCTGATCTTGGTTGCACGTTTCGGCACAAGTACGGCACAAGGGAAACATCAGTTTGCCTTGACAATGGTGAGGTAAGACGGGATGGTATAGGTTCGTGGGAGGCAAAACTTTACACTTGATCAAGCCTTCGTATTGTCGAATGTTTTTCAGGTCGATGTGTTCCGTTAACAATTGCGGGTGCCCTACAGGAAAGCGACAATATTTGCACACGTAGGGATACAGCGAACACACGTACAAGTATTTGATTTCTTCTCCTTTCTCTTCGTCGGCTTGGTACAGCAAACAGGTGGCATTGGTCCTTCCTCCGTACAAACTATCCCTCGGGTTCAGCGGGTCCATGAACTGGTAACCTTCCACGAGGCGTTTAAACTCGGGATCGGTTTTCATACGGTGATCGTACTCGTGTTCCCACATTTCCACCACTTGGTATCCTTCCTGTTCTAACTTTAGGCGCCGCTGACAAGTGTCCTGGTACAAGTCTTCCATGGTTCGTTGCAAAAACTGATTTTTAGTGCCACGGTCAGGGTAACAGACGGGACATCCGTGAAATAAGCAACCGTTAAACTCGTACACAATCTTGGGGTTTTCTAAGTCCCAGCCATCGACCGAATACGTTCCGATGGTCTTTTCGCCCCCTCCGTTGCGGGCATGCTGAATCCACGTGTCTTCCTTGTCGCACAAGTAATGTAACCGACGTAGGGCTTTGACCGAGTATTGACGTTTGACAAAGTGGGTCGTTTGAGGACTGATGACAGCCACGGTGTTTTCAGGCATGAATCGTTGTCGATACACTAAGGAACACGCTTTGGCAATGGTGCAAGCTTCTTTCAAAGGATCGACCCCTCCGTGTTCCATGAACAGTTCTCGAACTTTTCCACAGCAACGCCGTAAAATGTCCACGTCGGAACGACAATACTTTAGCATTTCTTCCTGAAAGTCGAAAGGGTCCGAGGCGTGAGCTTGGTACCAAGCGTAGAAAGCTTCTCGTTGCTCGGTACGCATGTTGTCGGGGTCGTAATAGTGAGCCTCAGGTAAATGGGGTAGAACGGCATGTTGATTGGCTTCCGTATTGAAAAAGTGAGGAAAGTACCCTTTAGCCATTTCTGTCATTCCAAACGTTTTAGGCATTCGACTCAAAGGCATGGCCAAGTAACTCATCGAATCTTTAAACTGCACTTGTCCCACTTGCATGAAAATGATTTTGGCTCCGTTCAAAGTCACTTTAGGACGCTCGGTGCCTTGTTCCGTATAGTATCTGAGAAGAAACTGTCCATCGTATCCGGAGAAATTGTGAGCCATCACCGTGGCATGACGATGACAATCTCCGTAACGTTCGATGTCCTCTTGGCTCCACGTCTTGTCGATGGGATCTAAGACCCATTGGGCAAAATCGGCTAACGTGTTCGGTCCTCGAAAGATTTTTTCACGCCCTCCGGGAATTTTGCTGCAGTGAGGGCAATGACTGAAGATAGGTTCTTGAATGCACTTCTCGCACGCTCGATGAGCCACGCAGAAATTAGGAATGTGAATGCCGGTCTCTTGCATGCATTCGAAATCGAAAAAGATGAAATTGCCTTTCTTCTTGTGACCGTCCTCTTTCTCTGGTGGGGGTTGGTAGTTTTGCACGTAGCATTGGTGTTCCAAGTCCACGATGTGGTGACAAATGTGACATTTTTTCTTTCCTCGACATACGTGTGCCTTGGTACTGTTGGTACGTATGCCTTGTCTACACGTAGGGCACACTCTCAGGAGTTGACAAGCACATTTCTTCTGTGAACCTTGTGTTTTCAAATGTTGTTGGTAACTGGTAGGGCTGACAAACGTGCGCAGACAAGTCGAACAAGGCACTGGTTCTTCGCTCAGACAGGGTGGAGAGGCCAAACATCCTGGGCATTTCCATCCACAATGCTTGTGTTGCTCTCGATTATTATAACCATAGTCACATTTCTCACAGTAATATCTGTATCCCAGGAATCCGGTGATAGTGGTAATGGTATCGAAATGGTCATCGTGATGATAAACATGAATGTATTTTCCGTCCTTAAAGTCTTGGCCTCGAAACAACAGAGGTCCGCGCATTTCTTGAGGGTGCACTTTCAAGGTGTAGCGTGGAGCTAGGGCATCTTGCAATGTTTGCATCTCAGGAATGCCACAGGGTGTGTCTTTGGACAGGCCAGCTTGTTGCAACAGGAATTCTGCTTCGTTTCGTTGTTTGGTTCGGTTCGATTTTCGAATGTTCTCCCAGGTTCTTTTCCATTCTACCGTGTCGTTCTTGTTGGCATAGGTTCGTCCCACCACGATGGCACGGGCTAAGCACATCTGGTCTTGAGGGTTGTTAATTCGGACGAGACTTGTTTTGGTGTTGCGAAGGTCGTCCACCAATAACATCTTTTTGCGTCCTGTCCCTTGAGGAAGAGAGACGTGAGCCATTTTCAGTGTGGCTTTACCATCGGTGATGTCAAACTGGTCATTAGATTGTTGTACGTGTTGAATCTTGTCCATGACTTTGGAAGGGGTTAGTTCTGCGGGTCTGCTAAACTCGATCCAAAGAGGGGATTTCAAACCGTCGTGATCTATGGATAGTGTCAAGCGATCGTCTTCTTTGGGTTGACATTGTCGCTTGAGTGAAGTGAGCAAAGAATCCCACATCTCGGTGATAAACCCTTCTGCTTTCTCCAAGGGTACGTCGGCCTTGAAATCTTTAAACTTCACCGTGTAGGTGTAAGCCGTGGTTCTAAATTTTCTAGAGGAGCGCTTTTCCGTCTCTCGAATGGAATAGTACTTTTCAGGGTTGACTAAGGGTGGTGAACTTGGTTTAGAGGGTTCGGATTCTGGTTCACTCATGTCCTCTTCAAAATCACTGGCATGAATTTGTGCCAAGATTTCAGCCCTGGTACGAGGCGATAGATCACGTTTCTGCCTCTTACTTTCTTCTTCTTTCTTCTCGAATGAATAGGATCGTTTCATCTTGAGTGCAAAACGTCAAATGACTCAAGTTTAAACACCATAGACTAATTTATAGTCATGACAAACCAGCGTATATAAAAGGGTGTGTGTCTTGTCCTTTCACTATTCATTTCACTCTCAAACCGAGCAGAACGATGGAAGAGACTACCCAGATGGAACGTTTCGTCAGAGCTTTGCGAGGGGTCATTAGAAAATTCTCTTCAGACCAGCCTACGGACTACTCTCCTTCCTTTCGAGATAAAAGTCAGGATACTTGCTATATCTGTCAGAAGAAAGGGCATTGGTCTTCAGAGTGTCCAGACCGTCAAAAAAGAAAAAAAAAACAGGGGCTAAAAACGACAAAAGTCAAGATACCTGTTATTATTGTAAAGAAAAAGGACATTGGTCTCCAGATTGCCCAAAAAAGAAACAAGAGGAGTCAGAAGAAAAGAAGGATTCTTCAGAAGAAGAGAGGGATTCTTCGGAAGAAGAGAGGGATTCTTCGAAAGAAGAGAGGAATTCTTCAGAGGAAGAAGATGAAGAAAGAAGACAATTCTATTTAAAAGAGGCAAAGAAACAGGAGAAGAAAAGAAGAAGGGAAGAAAATGAGGAAAAAACGGTGAAGAAATTCAAAAAACAGAGAGACTAAATAATGGGAAAGAAGAAGTGTACAAACTTCTTAAAGTGTTCTGTGGTGAATTGTGAATTGGATTGTAAAAAATGGATAAAAGAATACATGAATGATATAAGGTAAGTGTCTTTGAGTTTTGATTTTAAAATAAGAAGCTACACTCACGCACTCATACACAGACACGTACTATAAGGGTAAAATGGGTGGGGTTTATTTTTGAGTTATTGGCAAATTGAAATTGTATTTCTTTTCGAGAAATGTGGGTGGCCCTGAAAAGGGCCTTTTTTCTTTATGGTGTAGGAGTGAGTTTAACCAATCAACTTTAACTGCCTTAAGCCTTTGCCACGGCCGAGGCCTACTTCTGATGATTGGGTTGAAATCACTAAGGGTGGTACGACAGGCTTAGTCACAGGGTTGGCGTGTTTAGCTCGGGAAGGTCGTATTCTCTTCGGTCGTGATAAAGAAGTCTGATACATTTGTTTCAGACTTCTTAACTCCGCTAAAATGTCCAACAGTACCGTAGCCGTTTGATTTTCACCCTCTTGTTTCTTTGCTGCTACTTCTTCTTGCTGTTGTTCGTGTTGTTTTTTTCTTACCTCTTCTTGTTGCTGTTGCTGTTGCTGTAGGAGAAAAGCTTGTTCCGCTTCCTTTTGTCGTTGCATAAATTTCTCCAATTCTTCTTTCTGTCTCTGTCTAAAATTCTCCACTTGCGGTAGTGAAGAAGGTAACGAAGGTTCCGGAACAAATTCTTGCGAGGTAAGAAAATCCACAAAATCCCAATGTACCTCTTCTGAAAGTAAGTCCGGGTTCCCTTGGGCAGTCTCCCCTGCTGGTGCACCCCAATGGATCGTTTTCTGAGTTTCCGTCATGTTGAATCACTGTCGCATAGATTGACTGCACACAAGCGCTAACGAATCTATGTAGACCACGTGAAGTCACAGACTGCTCTCTTCGGATTGGATGAGAGCTGACTGAATTTTGTAACGCGTGTTCGGATTGGTGAATGAATTCAATCCGTTTCAATCCTTCCTGTACCTATAAATAAGCGCAGTTCACTGCATTGATTCACCTATTCTCGTCGCTTCAAGATGTGGACCACAGTTGAGTCATCCACCCTTGTGTCTTCCATGATGTTTAGGACGGACATGCTCATGTATATCAGGTCCAAGTGGACTGTTGTTGATAGGACAGATACTAGTCAATGGATGAGGAGAGTTTACATAGAAAGACAAGGATGTCTCAAGAGGGTACTTGTGTATGGACCGGCAGTTAGAAGGAGTTTAAGAAGAAGAAGAAGAAGATGTGACAGATGCCATCTATGTTAATGTTAATATTAACATAAACCCAAAGGCCCTTTTCAGGGCCAGCCATATTTCTCGAAAAGAGATAGCCTTTCCATTGCCTACCTTTTTAAATTTAAATTTAAATTTAAATTTAAAAAAACTTTTTTAAAAAAAAAAAAATCCCATATTCAATTCCTTTTGTCCCTAGACAAACCCAAACTCTATTCCCATGTTCAATTCCCCTTGTCCCTAGACAAGCCCAAACTCTATGTTAAATTCCCATTGTCCCTAGAGTGGCCCAGCGTTTTTCTCCATGTTAAATTTCCATTGTCCCTAGAGTGGCCCAGGGGTGTTTTTAATGCTAAGTCCCATTGTCCCTAGGGTGGCCCCATTCACTACTCATAATGACATCCTTGTCATCATCCAAAGTTATTATGTCACACTAAAAGGTAATTCATAGTATTAAAAAAAACGTGTGATATGATTGTCATCAGACTCGTCTGTTGATTTTGTTGAATATATTGGGAATTTCCTGCACTTTATCATCGTGGGAACGCTAAACATAATCACGAGGGATACATTAGGCCACAGACTGACACGGTGAACAAAATGACGGAATTACTAAAAACAAAGAAACCCAAAAGAATATTTTACATACTTAAATTTAAAAAAAAAAAACCATGAGCTTTCGGTCCCCTCGTTTAAGCAAAAATATATGACCAGAAGTACATATCCAAAAAGAAAACAGGGAATGGACAATACAGACAAACATAAATTTTATAGGATTTCCCGTATGACCCACAAGTATCCCTCGCATGTTAGCCTACGAGCTAATGCTAATTCCCCTATAACCCGAAAGGGTCACGTGCTACTACTTTCTCGGTTTCATTTCTTACATTTCGGCACATGTTCTCAAATACTATGATCAACGATTAAAAGATGTAATGAAACTCAAGGTACATGTACGCTCGCGTGAAGGTGATATAAACAATTCTTGAACAAACAACACGGCTCGCAAAAGCTGGACAGGCTTCAACTCGCTTTATAAATTTAATATTAAATCATTACCTATTTAAGATCCTCTGTACACGTATTTAAATTTATATTATTGTTTACTTAATTTAATTTGAATCATAATTAATGAAACCCAATAACCACGTGTTTATGTTGTTTTAGCAGAATTTTGGTGGCGAAATGAATGCTTTTTTTCTACTGGCTACTATATAAGGTGAATTTAGGGGGTGAAAACAAAAATTTCGAAAGTGTCTCTGGATCTTTACTGACTAAAACGGTGTTCATTCTCAGACATCACTTATCGATCATCACTACTGAACACAAAGGTGTAAACAAAATTGAATGCCATTTAAATTAAAATCACAAAACACTTAAATATAATATGACGAAGCTTTTATGAGCAGTTCAGATTAAGTTTAATTTTCGAATTTTTTAAATTGCAGCATGTAATTTTCCCGCAGAAGTTATCTTATCTGTCAAATGCACTAAATGACATATTTTTGAAAGCAACTATTTATAGACTTTGCCTACTGTAAACAAGATATAATTTACGTTAAATATTGATGCCACCATTTGCTTCTAAATGTTCGATATGCAAGCAGAACCCCAATTTCGCCTACAAACGCATAAAATTTAAGGCTTAAATGTTATTTTCATACTACACAATTATTCCAGTAATTGCTTCCTTTATTCCGGTATTAATTCCGGTAAATCCCTTTGCTCCGGTTAATCTGTTGTCCCGGATATTAAACTAGTTATCGTTCTTTTTAATGTAGGTGGCACTAGATTCGCTATATCCGAAAAAACATGATGCTTGGTGGAACCCCAATTATCGTACTCAGTGAGTGTTTTAAATTTGTATTCGAAAATAAATATAATCTATCATGTTTAGATATTATATGAACAATTTATTTTTCAATTTCAGACCAGAGAACCAAGCGGGAATCCGGTCGCAAGGTTCAGCATGGGAATATAGCGGCCGGCAAGGTAATGAACATGTGAGAACATGGACGTCGCCATGATAAACAGAACATTCTAGATCGTGCATGCTGTCAGTGGCAAATGAATAAGAGTGTTTCTGTTGAATATAAGCATGATTGCATTTTTTAAACTGCTAAATAACTATGACAAATTACAAAAACAATGGTTGGAAAGAGTACAAAAAGGATGACTCATGTTGCGTGTTTAGTCCGACAATGTCAGACGTATCACTATGTAAGACCTCGACGCTGATATTTATGTTGTGGTCGTCAAGGTCTTACAGCCTAACTAACGGCTCTGTGTAGCGTGTTTTGATGTTGACTAACATTGTTAGGAAAGTCTAATTTTCAGGAATATTTCACACAAGTGGAACTAAAATAAAGACGCTTTTCTACAAAGTAAAGTCATAATGTTGTAGTCAAGACTTTACTTGCTCTGATGTCTTTTCTCAAATAAATTCAACTTCTCACAAAAGAAATGGACCTGTTTTCAAGTTTCATTGGCCCTCATTTCAGTTGGCTGGAAAGTCGGGATTGCCAAAATTGGGTTAAGTTGAAATATTATTCTTTAATGGTTTAACGAAACGAATAACAAATATACTGTGCCTGTTGGAACTGTAAGCAATGGTTCGTCTCGTTCAAGAAACATATCCCCAACATGAACCTACTTGAACTTACTTCCACGTACCTCAACTACCGTCACATTGCAACAAATTGAAATGTATGTCAGCGCAACATGAAAATGTGTCCATTTGCTAGTTTCATATTTTCATTCTGACAGTATTTGGGCATCTAAGTCATACTGCCAAAATAATGGGGCTGTGTAGCATGTTTTGATGTTGACGAACATCATTACGAAATTCAAATTTTCAGGAATATCTCACACAACTGGCAGCCAATAACAATGCTTTTCTACAAAGTAAAGTCAATGTTTTAGTCAGACTTCACTTACTCTGATGTCTTTTCTCCAATAAATTCAAATTCTTTCAAAAGAAATGGACGTGTTTTAAAGTTTCATTGGCATACATTTCATTTGTCTGGAAATAACATGAATTAATCAAGTGGATTTAAACACTATTGCCATTACAATCATTTTACATTTTTAAATTGAAATGTATTTTAAATCAAATAAAATAGGTTACTACTTGCATATACTGTTGACACTAATGGTACTTATATTTTTCTAATAACATTCAAAAGATTATTTCTGAAAAGATTATATTATCAGTGACTTTATTATTTGAATACATTTAAAGCAATATATCTATCTCGTTTATCTAGTGCGACATTTACCTGAAATAGTGTGCAGTTGTTTAATGACATCATTTAGTGATAACTTTTGAGGAGGTTTCGATGGCGGTTATTGTGTAACATGGTTCACAGGAAACCTCCGTATTCTGATCAAAATAAGATGTTATACACGCAGACATGTTTGAATTTATTTAAAATGATATTCTTTTAAGTTCTATGGCATACAGGTGGAGTATCAAAGGGTTCAAGTTTGCTCTTATTAATGTTCATTAAATGCATATAAAATATGATTTGAAAGTGTCTTTTTATGTACTTACCCTATGTTAGCTGCATAGGCAATGATTGGTTGCCTCATTCCAAGGTTTCCTTCCGTTTTTTTTCTTCAGATTTTTTAGGTGTGCATTTTCCATGACAATGCAATATGGCAGCCTAAATTTCTGAAAATAAGCATCCTATTTTCATGGGGTGTTTAATGTATGCAGTGCCATAATTAATAAATATAAATTATCTGGTACTTAAATTATGTGTATGTATTTGAATAAGTCCATTTCAGACATTTACTATTGAAAACTGCTTATAAAACTCGTATAACAGCATAGTTTGTATAGTGTTAGATTCAAATGGGCATAGCAGAGATAACTTTGATATGGCTACCCTAGTCCTAAAGTGTAAGATGCATCCACAGATATTTGTGTGTTTGGGGTCACTCTCTTATTGCCTAAATAATGGAGATGTGTAATTGTTCCAAGGTTGACTAACATAGAATGTGAAGTCAGATTTTCAGGAATATGTCACTTTGTAGCCAATATTGACATTTTTCTAAAATGTTTGTCATATTGCCTTAGTCTCACTTTACTTTCATGTCTTTTCTCTAATAAATTTCCCACTTCTACAGAATTGTTTCCTTATCTTTCACGATATTGTTTATCTGAGTCTTTCCGACATCACAGTTTTCTGCAAAGATCCTCGACCCCCCCCCCTTTTTTTTTTGGTCAGTTGAATTACTTTCACTTTCTCTTCTATACTCAGAATTTTTCTTTTCTCAATGACATGTTGATCTTTTTGCAGTAAGTTATTCAAGTTGCCAACTACAAGACTAAAAAAATAATTTTTTATGCATTTAAACAAATTGCCATGTGTTTTTAAAGGAAGTGATCTTGTCACGTGATTCGTTAGTAGTAGTCTGGTGCCCTATTGTTTTTATACATTTCTTTACACTAAGTGAGAGAAGCCAAAATGGCTTCGTTATGTACCATTAACATCACGCAGATTTGACCTCGCGGCTGTTAGGATTTATAATCTTGACAATTATTGTCAGTAGTAATAGCCACTAATTACCAAAGTGAACAAGCTCAACATCTTACTAAGGGAAGCCATAAAGGCTATTAAACCATTTTCCTGCTTACTTGTGTATTGTACATCGATACTGCCACTTCTTGGCTGTTGCTACTGTTCAATAATTGTAATCTTAACAATTATCAGGGTGACTAAACCGGACATCTCATGATAACACAGCAGTAAGGCTAATCGGATTACATGTACTTACCCTTTTGTATGGATTAAAATTTGAGTCTCGGCTTTATGAAATAAATGAGGCTTCTCGTGAAGCGTAAATGATATAATATTAACCCTAGTGGTACATGTACTTCAGTCAACACTTCTTTCACTAATGAAAACCTGACATCCTGCGTGGGTTCGAGTCCAAGGCTCGGCTAGCATGGGTACATGGGAAAGCCTGCCAGTACCTTCTCGTGGGTTGGTGGTTCTTCCCTGGGTTTTCCAGGGTTGTTCCTCCACCATTTTTACTGGCCGCCATGTGTGGCCTATCTTGTGCTGAAAAATGGTGTTAAACACACGTTATGAATAAAATACCTGTTCTGGATACATATTAAAATAAAATGCAGCCGCTTGTGAGGGGTAAATTTAATATTATTGCACTAATATGCTGGTTGCGTTAGCGGGGTGGCCTTTTGTGAGGGGTACTTTTGAACACGTCGGTGCTGACGGATTCTAGGATTCTAGCCATAGGGAGCGGGTGGCCGCTGGTTAGCGGGGTTGTTCACGAGGGGGACTAGTGTACTTGGTACATCATATATATATATATATATATATATATATATATATATATATACTGATCACTTTAAAGTATATTTAAAGTTTTTTAAAAAAAAAACGATTACCTACCTACCCTAATTAAAACCTGTCATTTCTGACCACAATCGTAATGCATGGATCGATTTTATTATATAAATGCTCTATTATGAGTGACCACCTGCTGAACGTGACCAGCCACCGCGATGTCTTGGCAAAATATGCATTTCGACACTGCTGTGAATGACCGCATCACAAAATAAAAAACAGATCGACACCACTGACCTTGACTTAATCCTTTGTAAACATGAGAGCTCAGGATAAATGTATGCAAATAAAATGCACATTAAATTATACTACAGTTGAACAACCATATAGCGAGATAAACACCACTAACCATCATTTAATCCTTTGTAACTTTGACCACATAAATAGTAAAGATCGTTCTAATAAGGTATTTATTTTTTTAAAAAATTGGCTAGCTACCAGTTTTCTGAAATTTAGAAGTCCAGCATATGGTGTCATTTGTAAAATGCGGTAAACCAGACTAAAGTACATGTCACTAACTGCCATTGTAGTACTGAAGTCATGTGAATAGCCAGTAAGATTAACCATTTTTTCATCAAAGGGATTAATGATGGTTGTACACAGTCAATTTAGAGGTTTTTATTTTTTCTTTATCTTTTGAAAGGGCTTCAGTGTGGGGTTGAGTACATTGTTTGTCTTTGCAGTTAATCCATAATGCCTGGGGGGTGAGTGAGCTCTTTGTCTTTAATATTAGTAAGTGAGAATCATTTCCAGGTTCTTTTTAAATTTCTTTTGTTACAGTGTTTCACCAAACCAACATCTGTTTACCCACGTGCAGATGGATGCAACTTTGGTGTATTTAGCTATAATTCTGACGATTTAAACTTCGTCTCAAAATAAATGTATTGTTTCTTGAGGAGTTAATTATGTCTTTTGGTTTCATTCGGTGGTACATAATATATATTTATTGCACATTTGCCCCCAAATCTGATCAAAACCGAAATACATCTAGTTGTTATTACATCAACACTAATAACAGTGGCAGAACCTCCGATGAAAAAAAGAGAAAAACACTGGAAGAAAAAATTAATGTAATTGAAAGAAGTGAAAATGGGGAGACTGCTCGCAAAATAGCAGTTTAAGTCACGGTCAGTGATAATGAAAATGAGTCATCTGTTGTTGAAATTCTGCCTACGGTTATTTAACTTTCTACAGACAGAGAACATTTAAAGGAGATTAAAGAATATGCTTTACAGCATGGCAATTCTAAACTTTTGCTTCATTGCTCGGAAATGGAGATACGTGTTTGGATCAAACAGCTAAGTAAAAAAAATGTCAACAAAGAAGTACATTATATAATGGTTTTCTTAAAAGAAAAGTGATTAAGTGCATAGAATAAGATATATACGTCATAGCTAACTATGCAGATTTTGTTACATTTGAAACACCTCTAAAATATATGGCTATGTGAAGCTACCTTGTGGATATGATAAATATTACTGTTGTTTATTTGACAAATCATGTACATATACTAATAATATATGTACATGTTCATGTGATGTTCAAATATAAATTTGATTAACGTTGTTTGAAAATGTAGATCTTTATCTAGTTATTTTGCGAGGAATGCATGCAGTATTTATCAAGATTTATGAATAAAGGATATGAGTAAAGGTATTTTTTCATCTTCAACAATGCTAACTAGTGACCCTGAAAAACAGTCCATTTTCTCACACCTCCTATGAGAGACCACCTGTCTTGAGAGACCACTTTTGGTTGGCAGAAGGGGCAATCTCTCATAACAGGTTTTACTGTAGCTCAATTGTTTGTCATTTTCTTAATCCAAGAGTTGCTGGGTCAAAACATGCCAATCTCAGCCCAGGTCAAACGCTTCGCTGTGTCCTTGGAAAGGCACTTGGCTCCCATTTCACTGTCATGAAATTTGTCAATAATGTATTGTTAGGTAGATTTAATTTAATTGTTTGTAAGTTTTAAAATCTTTTTATGTTTAATTACATTTTATGTAATACTAATGTAGTTTTGTTTACAAGGACCTCGATACTTTTCCAGAAATAGTTGACCTTGACTGTCCATTTGTAAACACTTAAAGCTGACTTAGTTCCCGGCCTTAATTCTGTGAGAGAAGTAAACAACTTTTTATTTTTATCTTGTTCTTAGAGTAAAATGATTGGTTTTCATCAAGGTCATACTGGGACTACGTACTTTTATACGTAAATACTTCTTGAAGGTTCTGGAAAGTTGACCCTCATCCAGGTATTTGTTTTGTGCTTCAAATTACTGTATAATCATTGTTTATAGAGATATCTCTCAGTTCAGCTTTTAAACACTGGGATATAAAGGTGTTTCTTTTCTTGTATCATTTTGTGAATTACATTTGAATGTTTATTCAGATTATTTGGATTCAAAAGGATTAATTCTTTTTCCTGGAAATATGAGTGCTCATACAGAATTCTTGGACAGAAATTTCATTAATTCAAACACCGTGTTATTGTTTGTGAATAGCAGAGAACTGTAGACCTTACAACACCACAAAGGATACAGTATATGTCATTGTCTACCATCTTGGATTCTTTGTCAGGAATCAACTAGAATTCATTAGAACATTTCATTATTAGGACTTCTAAAATTTAATTCATGGATTATTTTTGGATTTGATTATTAAAACTAAGTTCTTATTTTAGTTATTTTTACAGTATTTTTCCAGGGAAATAAATTATTTGTTAAATTTTTCAAAACTTGTTGTTTTCACTCTCTCTTTTGTTACTATTTTTTTAAGCCTAAACATGTAACACAAGAGTATTGCCATATTAAGTCAGCTGTCTGAAAATGTTTATTTAACAACTGAGGTGGTTGTCCTTCTTTGGTCAAATTTGATAATTTAAATTGGAAAAAATGGATCTTTTATGCAGTCACCAAAATTGGTTGTGGTAGGAATTGAATTTTCAGACCGTTTCATTTAATATTCACCATAGAGCCATTGTTGCATTGAGGTTTCATTTTTTTACTTCAGTGCATGTCAGACAGAAATATACTGCCTCAATTTCTAATTCAACCATTTGCTGATCAGTTTATCATACAGCACAGCATAAGATGAAACTGAGAAATACCATGATTTTAAAGCTTTCATTTAATTTAGCATTTAAAATAATGGGAACTTTGTTCATAGAATGGTTGTCTTCTCTTTCAGGCTATTGCAGATATTATACGAACATGTCTTGGGCCAAGATCAATGTTGAAGGTGAGTTACATCATTAGAAATATACATGTAAGAGATTTTATAGTGATGAACAGGGCCTGAAATTATTGCCAGTCTACCAATCTGAGATGGCAAGTTGATCAACATTTCAGTAAAACCCCAGCCCCAAGTATGCAGTTGGATCTGAAAAGTTGTGCTGGTTGCTGTTAGGAGTTAACAAGTGGGCTAGTGTCAGATGTCTTGAGTAAAAAATGGAATGGCATTCACTTTCATGATTAACTAATTGGTTTATTGTCAACATTTAGTAACAACACTTGACAGGGTACAGTGAATGCCCCAGTGGAAGAAGCCATCTGTTCTTCTATACATCAAGGAGCTAAGTGAACTGATTGTGAAAACAACATGTATCAAACTAGCATTGTACCTTGCCCGTGTGATTTTTAGTACCTTTCCTTGGTCTAAAGTAAGTCAGTTCTAATCATGGCACTTGACCTACTACACAGATTTTGGCAATAATTACCTTGTATAATAGTGCATTGTACACATTTGAGTTCATAATAGTAGGATCCATCCTTCTCAAAGTATATTCACGTGCGTGGCTCCATGGCTTTTGCCTGGAATGGCTTGTGCAGATAGAAGTTCAGCACTTTAAATCAGATCTCTACAGCCAGATTATCGTCAAATATGAAAGCATACGAGGATAAATGACAAGTTTTCAATAACTCGTGTAAAGGAAAGGATGTCACACCACTATTGGCTTTCATTCCCCAACTCCCTAATTTCTTTCTCCTTGAGGAAAAGAAGCTATTACTCATGATAAACAAGAATGTATGTGTGTGATTTGGATTTTTAACGTAGCTTTAACAATTTTTCAGTCATTTTGCTACGATGTCTGTAGTGTGACAGTTTATATTGATGCTTAGCACTAGGGCATCATGTCGCAGACATGTAGCATGATGTCGCACCCAGTCACATCCTGACACCAGGCCAACCAATCCTACCACTAACCTTTTAATGCTGAGTACCAAGCGAGGCAGCTGTTAGTACCATTTTTAAAGTCTTTAGTATGACTCGGTGGGGGGTCAAACTCGTGACCTTACGCATCCAAGGCCGACACTCTAACCACTAGACCACCGGAGTGTTCGATAAACAAGAGTATAATTCCATAATTGCTGATACTTTCAGACATCAAGAAAGAGATGAGATTAATCACAACAAGAACCTTTATGATTTGTTGACAAATTTTTGACATCTAAACTATGCATGCTGACCATGTTCCCAAAGTGGAAGCTATCATGGGTCTTGATATGGCACAAGTTGTTCAAATTTAAGCTCTTTCTATCATGGAACAGAAGTAGCTCTCCTATCAGACTTGCCTTAGCTTCAGTTTCCAGGGTTATCAAGATGCATGCTCAGTCAGTGATCTAATCTGATTTGATTGCAAAGAACAAGCTGCCTTCTACCAACAACATGAAAATGGGCATACAACCCCAGTCCTTGAGAGAGATGAATTTTCGGGACCTGGTACATGCTCTCAGATTCTACCTAAAACACACTGGGTTGGATGATAGAGACATTTCCTACCACTTGAGGCAGAAAACAATGACATGACCACATAAGCACTGGCCGTTGGTTAAATAAAAGTTAAGTTGGCAGGGTATTATTATGAAGATTTCAGCTCATGAAATGTGAGCTGTTTCTGTGAACCTAGGCCTTTTTGAATGCAATGCTTCAATGAAAGACATATGAAAATAATTTGGCTGGCAAGCCAAATCAGATTTGTTTGGGGGTTCTTTTTTGCATGAAATGGCTTTTCATTATCAGTGTGGAATTTTGTTGGGCATCTGGTTACTGTCCAGACAGTTACCTTTCCCAGAAAATGAAAGTCACATTATTGGGTATGACCAATCAACTTTAGCTGGATTCACCCAAGAAAGTTTTGATTGTAAAACAATTGCGGGGTGTGTTGATCCAGGGAGTCCTTCCTTGCACACATTTGAACAAATAATTTTGGTTGTGCTAACTAGCATTGACAGAATTTTATGTTTCTAGTATAACATTTATTATGCTTGTACAGTGTGATCTGAATGACCAGCATTTCCTTCTCTTACCTATTCTCTTGATGTTAATGTGATGAGGCAATGTATTTGAATGAAAAATAAATTTTTGTGCTAAATTAGGTTCTCCAAAAATAGTTATCTAATCATATTACTATTAAGTCCTCCCACTCTCCCTGCAGTGTGAGCATCCTGTCTCATGGATCACTAAAGTTTAAAGTAGCCACATCTGGTTACAGGTTATAACCTAGCAGAATAAGGGGAGACAGTCTGTCAGGGCAGGATTCAGGAGATATCAGAATATCATTCCTAATGTTAATGTGTGTGTGATTTGGATTTTTAACGTAGCTTTAACATTGTTAATGTAATCGAGTAAGTGTTTTCAGTGAAACAATAGGTTATCTTGAGCTGCCACTTTATGAGACCATTGCAATTTATTTTCTTTTGCTGTTGGTAGTCAGAACTTTGACCACTGGATAAAACAATCATGAGGTCTGATATCAGCAAATATAAGGAGGACCTTTGCAGATTCAGCTTCTGGAAATTATGATCTGTACAGCTCAGCAGGGTGGGTGATCAACTGCCAGTTTTAGGGACTCTGTGGGTCCTTGAATCTCCAGGAGATGAAAGCCATAGTGAATGCTTTTTAAATCGTGGCAGAAGATGCTGTCTGCTGACATGTTCTTTCTGTTTAATGACTCCATTGTAACAAATTACACGAGAAGACAACAGGAACCAGTCACCAGATCTATGCCTTCTGGTTTTAGATTTTCTTAGATGGCACCATTATCAATAAATAACGTCTAAATCTGTTACATTCCAGAGACAGTTAGCTAACTGAAATTGATCGGCCTCTTCATCCCTATATATTCAGATGAGTCTGCAACTATGGGGGTCAACCTCTCCTGGGTTTGTCTGCAACATGGTTGAATGCAAGCTACCTGCCTTTATCCCTCCAGTTCTTTATCCTAAACCCAGGGAGTCGGTGTTCATTCCAAGAACTAGAGTGGTCTAAATGCATATGAATTCTCTTTGAACCTTCTGATTGCCATAGTCTTGCGGAATAATATCACAGTCTGTTCCTAATGAATCCAGTCTGTTGAACTAGGCAGAAGAAGTGTCCAAAATATTGGTCTTTATTCACTTGCTTAAGCAACCATGAGTGCAAGTGTTTCATCCAAAACTTGAATGGTTCAGTGCCCCCTTCCATTATAGGCAGACAATCATCGTAGCATTTAGTGGATAGAACCACTTGGGCCTAATACTGAATGCATATGAAAGGAATTTGAGTCTTCTCCACAGTGGTGCAAGTGGAAACACATCACTCCATTAAAAGCCTCAATACAACAAATGGCTAACTTTATCCTTTGCCTGATTGAAGACAGGATGTTAAACCCAATCATGATAAAATGCTTTGTTTCATGATCTCCGACCTATTTCATCATCAACAGAATAGAGGACATAGGCAAAAGGAGACCTCCAACCTTGAGTTTAACTTTGTCATCTGCTGTGGGTTCTGACATAGTTGAATAAAGCTCCTTTTGAACCACTGTCTGGAGCCTCATTGTCTTGCTTCTGTTGTAAACCTGCTTAACAGTTCTAGCTGCAGCATGCAGGATGGTCAAGGTACACACTTTGTTGATTGATCTGATCTCTTATGTATCATTGCATTAATTCAGTTATGCTGGTTCCATATTTCATTTCTACAACAGGCTGTTGCTCATAGGGAATCAATCCTTCGTTTTGAAATATCTTTCCTTGTTGGACCCTTTGTTTCGAGGCATCTTATAGGACCCTATAATGGCTTGAAAGCGGTACCTGAAGTGAACTGAGTTGATGAGACAAGGCAGACTTCCATAATCATTGTTCTAACCTGACGTAACATATCTACTCCAATAGTAGCTGAAGTATGGACTGTCTTTAGTGATGATCTGTCTGTCCAAGCAGAGATTATTCTTGTCTGGCAAAAATCGTGGTGGGCAGATGAATTGGCATTTTTGTTTATTTTAAAAAAAAAAAAAATCAAGCTTTGGAGGGCTGGATTGCAAGGTAGTGGTGGTATTCCTAATATATTATAACTGAAAAAATATTTTACCTAAGTTGGTTTCTTCCAGAACCAAAACTGTTTTGGTTTACACCCATATCAGTTTATCTGTATAAAGTAATAAGTTAAAATTTACAGAATACACAATATAGATGATAAATGTACAGCTTATAAATGACTGCATATATTTGACATTTTTCTTTTTTTTTCTTCTCAGTAGAGACAATATCAAACAATGGGAGTTGTCTGAAAAAATAAATGCATGATAGGAGCCGATTTTGTGGCCTGGATGGTGATCATGATGAAAAGGAGTAATAACAATAATGAAAAAAATGAATTAACCAGTCTTTCAAAACTGAAGATTAATAAAGTAAAATGAATTTTGATTCAGTTTTGTTTACTCTGTAATTAACATGCATGTTGGATTTTATCAACTTTGGCATACTTTTATTAAACTTTGCAGATGTTGATGGATCCCATGGGAGGTATTGTAATGACTAATGATGGAAATGCCATTCTCAGAGAGGTAATACATGTTAGAGGTACAGAGTGTAAGTGAGAAATGTTAGGCAGTCACATTTTTACTTAATTTATGACTTGTCAAAACCTGCACATATATAACCATTATAAAAAAATGATCCCTTTTCATGGTGTAATTAGAAACTCACAATAATGTAAAATTATTGTTTTTGTTGAATTTTTTAATTATTTAAAAGTAAAAATGTTTGAAGTTGTAGTATCAGTTGATTCTTTCTTGGTTTTGTGAATACTAGTCATTGATACACATAGTAGTGAATTTGATGTTACTTCCTGTAGTTTTGACTGTTTGTGCTATATATTATATAAAACACCACCACGTTACATAAAACTAATTCATTTTAATTCCTAGAGTTTGCATAGACCTAGATGTATCTTTGTTGGTTTTTGTCTGTCTACTCCATTTGGGACAGTGTTATGGGCATTGTCAACCAACTCCACATTGATTACATGGCATGCTGCTCATATTGATGAATCCTTTAAAGGTTTTGAGCACTCCGTGTCAATTAAACGAGTTGAGTCCCAAGAATGCCTATTTTCTCCTGAATTTTTTCAGATCAATGTGCAGCATCCAGCTGCCAAATCCATGATCGAAGTGGCTCGCACTCAGGATGAGGAAGTTGGGGATGGCACAACCTCCGTCATTATCTTAAGTAGGTATCATACTTTGATATTACAGAAGGGCTTGAAATTAGCAGTTGTCTGCTGGCCCAAGGCTAGTAAATTTTCTCACAACAAACGAAGATTATTCAGATTGCATTTCAAAACAAGACTATAAAGCTTGGCTGTTTTTGTTAGATTTGTATGGTAAAGTTGTTTGTTGAAGACTGTTGGTCCAAGTTTCCTTTGACCTTTCCCACCCCATTTTAAATATTTATACAGTTGGGGTGTGAGGTCAGAGTGATTTGACTATTGAAAAGTTGAAATTTTTTGAAACCACATGGTTTCCATATAGGGGAGTTTTGAGTATAACATTTGTTATTTTGTTTATTTGTTGACAGACGAGATGAAACTACTGCATTGATTGACTCTGACCTGTTTCTCTCTATTTTCATTGATAGTTACATGACAACCCAGGCCTGTCAACCCTTTTTTGCCTCAAGTCTTATGAAGATTACCCTTAAAATACAGGCTTATGGCATAAAAGCAAGAACAGTAAAATGATCTTTGCCAAAAAATTGAGTATAACATTTGTTATCTTGTTTATTTGTTGACAGACGAGATGAAACTACTGCATTGATTGACTCTGACCTGTTTCTCTCTATTTTCATTGATAGTTACATGACAACCCAGGCCTGTCAACCCTTTTTTGCCTCAAGTCTTATGAAGATTACCCTTAAAATACAGGATTATGGCATAAAAGCAAGAACAGTAAAATGATCTTTGCCAAAAAATTGGACTATTGGTTCATCTTTGTTTGATTTAGATCCGGTGTTTCATATTAGAATTAGTGAAATTAGTCAGGGAACCAGACTAACTTTACAGCAGCACCTCAGATGCTTTAAACTGCACTATTTGTTCATGCGAAGCATCTGCATGATTAAACTGTTGATTGTATTAAAAAAAAATTTAATGGCGCAAGTGATGCATTTTTAAGACAAAAAGGAAATTTAGCCTCTTGAAGTGTTAATAAACACAGAAGAATAAAAAGCAATATTCATATTTTTGTGAATAAAAGCTGGAATGACACAATTATATTTGAGACATCATGTGCCGATTGAGTATGTCTTGTGGCGGAAGATTAGTCCTACAATGTAAGACATAACACGTTATTTTTGTTTTTGTGCTCCCACAACATAAATATCATCATTGAGGTCTTACATGTAGGTCTAGGTGGGCGATATGAGTGCTAACGTCATGTGAAATGGAAAAAGAATTTCCAAGAATTACGTCAAGTTGAGAGATAGCAACAAGCTATCGAGTTGCATAGGGTTTGGAACTGAAGTTTGTGCATCTGTACTAGTGGTAAATAAAGTATTTGCTTACTTTGAAAACTTTTCAGTAGAACATAATGTTTATTGTTGCTGCATGTTTTGAAAACAGTACTTTTAATTATGTTTTTCAGCTTTACAGTAGCAGTATATGATATTTTGTTACGCCTTACTGAAAACTGTTAAAACTTAAGGAGATAAAACAATTGCCTTACTGAGACGGCAAATTTCACAGCCTACTTATCCGTGACATGAGGTCCATTAGTCATGTAATACCATTGAAAACTCCCTTTCCAATGTTTGCTGTACAAAATTTTTTAAAATATTAAAAGAAATTCATGTAATTTTTTTAACTTAAAAACATGTTGCAACACACCATCATTAAGGAATGAACCATCGCATGTTGAGTATACTACCAGACCTGCCAACCTTTAGATTTTGTTGTACGTTTTACGAAAATTACCCTTTAAATATGGATTACGGCATGAAAGCTAAAACATGGGGAAAATGAACATTGCCAAATAATCTGCACCTATTTGTTCATGCAAAGCATCTGCATGATCAAACTGTTGATATAAAAAAAATTTAACTGGTGTCTTGCAAGCGTTTCATGTTTAAGACGAAAGGGAAAATAAGCCTCTTGAAAATTGTTAATGATCAGCACAGAAGAATAAAAAGGAATATTCAGATTCTTGTGAATAAAAGCTGGAAAGGACACTATTACATTTATCAGACATTACATGCCAATTTGAGTATCTCGTGGTGGGAGATATGATTGCTGTCATCGTGTGAAATGGAAAAAGAATTCCAAGAATTACATCGTGTTGAGAGATAACAACAAGCCTTTGAGCTGCATTGGATTTGGAACTAGAGTTTGTACAACTGTACTATTGGTGGTAAAAAAAAAGTCTTAGTGTACTTTGCAAACTTTTCAGTTGAACAGTTGAACATAATATTTATCTTTGCTGCATGATGCAATTTCTGGACTTTTCTTTACGTTTTCCAGCTTTACAATAGCAGCTTATGCTATTTTTTTACATCTTACTGTAAACTGGTCTAACTTATGAAAAAAAAACAACTGCCTTACTGAGACGGACTCGTCAAAGTTTGCAGGTCTGTAATACAACAATCATCATTTGTGAACTTGACGACTCTTCATGAAAGTTGCTGCAGACATATTGACTAGTTAACGTGAATGTTATGCATAAATGATTTATCAGTTTTTTTTGTGTCTATACTCTTGTACTAACTACGAATCCACATGAATTTAGCCAATTTGTGACAAAATATTTAACTGCAGATCCAAGTAAGTACCAAAATTAAATGTACTTTTTTCATAGTTTTCTGTAATTATGGCATGTGATTCATAGATTGCTCAGATTAAGCTTTTTTGCCACTTCTCTTAGTAACAGACATGATTTTTCTCCGTTTTAAAGTGGAATTCCACAATGACCCTTGTAAACTATTTGTTCCATATATTAGTTAGCACACAACTCTCGTAGAGAGTATTCTGATCGGTCATAGGTTTAAATTCATCTGACGAATCTTCTTGTAATGGAAACAGATGGCAATGGAAAGAAGAAGCATGCTTGCAAAACATGGCATCCTGAGTTGTTGAGAGAGACCATGACACAAAAAGTTTACATAAAGGTTTAAAAAAACATACGGAAATGGGAATGGCTGGAGCAGAAGGTCAACGTAAATTTAATTGGTCAGTTTATAAGAAAACTGAACACTTGAGGACTTGCATTTTGTGACATCTGCAATAAAGATCTGAATTACGGTAATCGCGGTTGGAAGAGTTTGGAACAGCACCTTCAGAAGAAGCTGTATACGAAAAAATTGAAGCTCAGAGGACAGCTGGAAAAAGTGCAATTAACTACTATAAGAAGAAAGATCTCTTACTTGAGAGAACATATGTAGCCCTCTGTCAGAATTTGCGCACTGCATGTCGCCAATACAAGCACCAGCTTGAAAGGACAAAGGCCCTCATTGAGAAGGAAAAGAAACGATTGCACATTGAGCCAAAGAAAAGTCAGTGGTGACAATAAGGAAGACTAAAGAAATCTTTACCAAAGCCGCAAGAAGAGCTCGACTGGCATATCAACAGGTTGTGTCCATTGGAGAAAAAGACAAGTGAATATATGGGATTATTTTTATATAGTTGATGTACTTGGGTGATTATTTTAAGATTTTTTATGAAAAGAGAGAAGTATAATATATTTGCTGCAAAAATGTAGAAATTATTGCGACTTAATTACGATGTGAACACTGACAAGCACATGAAATAACTTCAGCATCAATAGTATTGGAAAATGTCAAGTTGAACATTTTTAGTAAGTTTATTAGTTTTTCATATGATTATTTTGGTTTATTTTATGATCATAAGTTGCACCAGGAGCGGTTTTTTATGAGTAAAATGCGTTCTGGACCCCCGGAGCAGGCCACTGCCTCTTGAGACCCTGTTGGGGGAGGACCCCAACCCCCCCCCCCTTAAAATTTGTTCTGCTTTTTCTTTATGGATGACCAAAATCATGTCGATAGTAATAATTATGCTTATACACCACTCCCTCGATAACTCGCGCCCGGATAACTCACGATCCCGCTTATAATGCGGTGTCCGTCTTGGCTCCTGATTTTTTCCAGAGAAAATGTATCTAAAATATCTTTAAAATATGCTGAACATGAAAAAATTACAATAAGAATTGATAAATTAAACCTTGATACATTGCTCGTTTTATCATCGAAAATGGTGATTAATGCCCGTAAAAATATAATCCATATTTTGAAATTTGCAAGTTCTAAATAAGAATTAATTTCAGAGATCTCAAAAAAGCTAATTACACGTATTTGGACGCCAGTTTTTGATCTGGGACGCAGAAAATCACTGAGGCGGGAGTCCTCCGTACGCATGTAATAGGTGCGTGGGAAAATTCAAAGATTTGCCGGTCCTGCTTCAGCCACCTGCTTTGTGGGAAAATGTGTTGATCATTTAACTGTGTTGATATTTACAATGACAGAATTCAGTGACTGAAAGACTCTTTGATGTACATACATGTTGCCATTTTATAAGAGTAAATAAAAAAAAAGAACATGATACAGTAGCTAGGCGGCTAGTTCAAAGGCTTTGACAGGCGGCCAGGTGAGAAAATATACTGATAAATATCACTAAATAGTGATTGAATTCAGAAGCAGAAAGACCCAGTTTTAAAATCCTAGCGAGACCTCTGTTTAAAGATATCATATATTATGTAAGTTTTTATGATAAATAGTTGTCAGTATACTGTAAATAAACAGTCTGGTGAAATAGCGATCAATGAAACTTCTGGTAAATGCTAACAGGTGGCAAGAGAGAATGAAATAAACACGTTATATGTTCTCCAGTGTGAAAGTCACGTTATAATCCTTTAATTCTGTTTCAGTGTACACATTAAAATCACAACATATTCTGTTCATTGAAAACATGAAAAGAGTCAATCGACCGTCACATCGAAACCCATGAGTACTTCTGTGAGAACCTAATTACATGCCGGCTTTGTTTTGATCAACAACTTGGGGAAGTGTTTGTTGCATTAAAAAATCGATTACAAGAGACCTGGGGTGCTGGATTAAGGGTCTTGGAAGCTGCCTTTGACGTAAAGCAAAATAGTAACAGAGAAAGCGATGATGATAGTGACTTCGAAGGTTTCAGTGAAACTGATGTCATTAATGCCGAGGCTGTTCGGGAGAAAGTAGTACAGACTCATGGTCCTGAGATGGGCATTTCTCTTGATGACATGGAGGAGTGGATTTGTGCTGACAATGATTGCCCCACAGCCGAATACATGTCAGATGAAACAATAATTAATTCTATAACAAACAAATTTTCAGCAGAAGACGATTCTAACTGGAGTATCACAAGTGTTGAAAGTGATGCAGACGCAGATGTTGCACCACCTCCCCCCTCTACACAGGAAGCAATCAAGCAATCAAATATTTTGATATTGCCATAAAGTGGCTGGAGACCCAAAATGTTGACTACGTAAAGCTCATGCAGTTGAGAAATCAGAGGGATTTTGCTCGGTGGGAGAGAAACCAAGGAGTAACACACCAACAAAAAAAAAATGTAACTGATTTTTTCAAAAAGTGAATTGATATTTGTCAAGCGTGGCACAAATGGCAAGTATTAACTTGTTCAAATTTACGTTGTTTTAAATTTGTAGACCAATTAAATATGTTAGTACTGATTAACCCTTGTTTTTTTGTTTTCCATTTTACTTCTATCGCATTCATATCTATATATCTATCGTTCGATCGACACTGTTTCTCGAAAAGAGTCGATCTTTTGTATATAAAAAACGTCTAATTTGGATCAAACAATAAAACTAGAATGTATCCAATTCAACATAAAAATTAGTGACGTAGTACACAGTGTGTGAAGTGGTACACGTTAAGCGAACAGAAACCACGTGGAATAATGTTTTCGATGATCGCCTCAATATACTGTAATTTATCCTGAAATTAATGTTGCCCTATGAGGAAATAATAAATAAAGTACACCGTTATGAAGAGATATTTATCCACAGTTAATCTCAGCACGATTATAAAGTGAGTATTCAACACTATAATCTGTCTACCCCCCCCCCCCTTATTTTTCCTTTATGTTGTTGATCACTTTATTGGTTTTTGGCTTATTTTATAGGTCCCTCGATAACTTGTGCCTCACTTATAGTGCGGTTGATGTTTCTGGACCCCGATGTGCATGAGTTATCGAGGGAGTGGTGTACCTCTCTTTGGTACGTGTGAACCTAACAACAAAGCAGTTCAGATTCACATTTAATACAATTTCCCTTCGATCACATACTATAGTAACTGATTATTAGGACTGCTGTGTACCCAGTAGAATTTTTCCTAAAGTTTTACCTGTCCAGTAATTTATTTGGACTGGAATTTATTTCTTAAAATTATTTTATTCAGTGATTTTTTTTTCACTGATAAAAAGAGTGCTCATAAACAATAATATTCTTGGACAGAGAAATTCACTGGGATTTATAGCGAATTATTACCTGGAATTATATTACTGTGTTTAACTGATTTGGCCCCAATCCCTGTCTGTAGACGTGATGAGGCTGTACCCTATTTCTGGGCTCTGCAGCATCAAGGTCATTTAAGGTACACCAACATGGGTAGTATTACAAAAAAGCAGACAGATATAGCTCTAAAATGATACCAAATCATCTGGAAGTTCTAGTTGCACTACAAAATACAGAGGGAAAAACCTTGTTTTTTGGACCCGTTTTTTTCTGACCCAAATTCGCTTGTGGTCAGAATGCGATTTTGTGTCCGGATTTGAGACCTTTTGGCCTCAGATCTAAGACAGATCAGTCTGAAATGCACACAGACAGGTGAACCTTTGCAAAAACTAGGATAAGGTGGGCATTTGGAATAAAGAGCGGTCTCCATACAAAAATGATGGGTTCATTAAGCAACTCCAACTTTTACCCTTCTGCTCATGCGCAAGCAAAATAACCAATGGAAAATGATGTTTCTAATACAACTAGGCATTAGTCTCATGGAAAATCTGTTGAAAGCCGATGTATTATGATGTATTCGGAAATAGCCCACCAAATGTCTTTCCTACGTGCATTTCAGGCGAAAATGACAAAAACCTCTGGGGCCAAATGAGTTAAACAAATGATACAGTTCACCAGTGTTGGATTTAATTTGCATTTCTTATAAAGTTTATTCAGAGCTGTTATTTTATAGGACTTGCATCTGTAACTCTAGGATTATTTTGGATTTAATTTGCAATACCCTAAGTTTATTTTTGTTTTACATTTTCACTTTGTATTCAGTGGAAATAAATTATTTGTTGAATTTTACAAACATTGATGCTTTTCACTCTTTTCTATTACTTATTTTAAGAGCATAGATGCATAACAGTGTATTGATAACCTACTTTATCCCATGCCATATCAGGTGGTGAGGTTTTGTCTGTGGCCCAGCCATTCCTGGAGCAACAGATGCACCCAACTGTCATCATAACTGCATTCCGACAAGCTTTGGAAGATCTGCTAGAAGTGTTGAAGGAGATCTGGTAAGTACTATTTTAAATCTTGAGGAAAATATTTGTTTCTGCTTGCGACACAAAATTTGGCCTTGTTAAAAGTTAGATATGGAGAACATTAACTGAGGAGAGGATCAGAAAGAAAAATTGCTATAGAGAGTGCTTCAGAAAACTGTTCACTTTTGACCTGTTAAATGTTGACAGATATAGAACATGCAAGGCAAGATTTAAGAAAACTACTGAGGTGTAAACATGTCTGCCTTTTTTCCCCCCTCACCAATGAATTTGGGAGGGGATAGAACAGTTTGCCCATTTGTTTGTTTGTATGCTGCATCAATATTGTTTAAAATGGCATGTCTTATCCAGAATTGCACTTTGAGCAAGCCCAGGGAACATATATCATAAACAGTAGTGCTGCACAAAATTTAACCCCCCTGACAATTCAGCCTGAGTGAATCACTGATATACGTAACAAGATATGTGTAATGAGAACTTTGTAACATGAAACCATCACTGGCATCCCTCATGTGGGACAGCTGCAAAGTTAAGGTAGTAATGTCAAACCTATGTACTTGACTTGTGCATACCTTCTAAAGTGTTAACCCTAATCAGATTGCAAACACTAACATTGGAACACATTTTTGTTGTGTATCAACTTCCACCCGTTGAGACAGATGTTTCTGGATGTGAACTAGGTTAAGAAACTTTATGCTGTGTACCACCTGAGAAAATTTTGTACTTGTGTGTGAATGCTTTTAAAGACAAGTTTCATTCCTTTAAGGGTTTTATATATTTAGCCTTACTGATCAGACACCAGAATATCTTGTGGGATTTTCTGTTGTCCACTGTCTGTCAGATGTCCCTCCATCTTGTTTGTTATTGCTATTTTTATTGAACTACATGGAGGATTATCATGAAGGTTTACAAACGTGTTCATCCCATGATCTAGTTGGTTGCAGATGAAATGGTTCTGTTTGCAGATTCAATATGGCCACCTCACTGGCCCTCTTTAAAATCTTGTTATCACTGTCCTTCTGAATGGATGGTCATATCAACGTGGAGTTTTCTCTAAAAGACTTCTTATGATGTTTAGCTGGTCCTAAGTGAAACTGTTACCGATCTGAAATCCATTATGGTTGCCATTGCAGTTATCTTGAAAAATCTTGTTATCGCACCAAGACCTGAATGGATAGTTAACATCAATATGATGTTTTCACTAAAAGGCTTCTTAGGATGTTCAATTGGCCATAAATGAAAATAGTGTTGATCTGATGTCCAATATGGCCACCATGGTAGCCATTTTGAATTCTTGTTATCATTACTTATCCTGAATGGATGGTCATATCAGCATGGAGTTGTCACTAAAAGACGCACAATGTGTAGATCTAAATGAAAACATTGCTGATCTGAGATCCAACATGGCTGCCACAGTGGCCATCTTGAAAATCTTATCTCTACTTCTCCTTCATGGATGGTCATATCAATATGGAGTTTTCACTAAAGACTTTTATATTTAATTTATTGTAAATTATTAAAACGGTGCTGATCTAAGTCTAATATTGCCATTATCAAGGTGAGCATCTTGAAAATCTAATTATGGCAACTCCTCTTGAACAGAATGTTATATTGACATAGAGTTTTTGCTAAAAGATTTCTTATGATGTCCTATAGGTTATAAATGAACATGGTGCTGCTCTGACACCCAATATGGCCATTGCACATTGTCCATCTTGAAAATCATGTTATTGCTTCTTCTCAAGGATAGTCTTATGAACATGAATTTTTCACAAAAAGACTTCATTTCATGTCTGCTTGGTCCCAAGTGAAAATGGTGCCGATTTGATGCCCAGTATGGCTGCCACTGCATCAATCTTGAAAAGTCGTGTCTTTAAAATATTGTCACCTCTCCTCCTCTCAAAATGGATGGCTATATCAGTAGACTTTTTTTAGACTTAACTGGTCCTTTATCAAAAATGGTGCCAGTCATACATCCAATATGTCTGCCATGATGATTGTCTTAAAAATCTTGTCACTGCTTCTCATGAATAGATCATTATGGCATTGGGATTTCATCAAAACACTTAACAATGATGTCTACATTGCCCAAAATGAAAATGATGCTAAACTGATGTCCAATATGTGTACCTCAACAGCTAATTTGAAAATCTTATCACTGAAGAATACTAGAGATGTTTTCAAGGTTTGAACATTAGAAGGATGGAATGTTCTTATCTTGCGTTTCTGGAAATCCTTACCCTTGTCAAACTTAACTTTTAATTGGCACCATATAGCCAATATTGTGCTAAATATCAGAGATGGTTTTAACGCGAGACAGTTAAAAGGAAGTAATGTTTTTATATTCAATTGCTGTCATGTCAGTCCCTTTCCTCTTGTTTGTCTTTAATATAAATTTTACATAGTATTTTTGGGAAATTCTTTGTTTTTATTGTACCCTTTGCAAACTTGACATTTAATTTTTGCCATATAGTCCATGTTATTCTTTGGTGCCATTAAATGTTCATACATACATACATTCATTATTGTGCCCATAAAATCTTGGAATGTGGATGCATCTTGGAGAGAGTAATTCAACAATACCAAACTAGGTCACTTTGACTTAATTTGTATACTTAAGTGACTCGCATATTTTCAGCTGTTTGGTAACACCCTCTGTATCATTGAATCTATTTCATCTTCACTGATGAAATTTGTGATATGAAGGAGAGTAACTCAAACATATTAACTAGGTCAGTGAAACCTGGTTTTCATGTTTATTTGAATTTGAATTTTGTTGAGAGACCAAAATACCTAGTTGGTAGAGCACAAGCAGTGTAACCCACGGGTTGCAGTTTTTGTAATTGTGCAGGCCAGCTTTGCTTGCCAGCCTTTGTGTGATGCAAGGAAAGACTTTTAGCACCCATTTTCTTGTCATGATATAGCCAGTAATGTGTTAAAAAGCCATTAAAACCAGCATGAACAAAAGCAAACTAAAAATAAAATGTAACATTTTGATCCATCTGTTCATTAAACCCATAATATCTCAAGCCACATTTTACCTAAGCTTATAAAAATTTGTTTATTGATCTTAGGGTGACTCAACTGAACAGTAGGGTAGTGACTTTTTTCTTTTCCGTTGATTATGCCTTCATTATCTTGGTTCCAATTTGACATATTCACATGAAGATTGGTATGTGGACGCATTTCAAAGATAGTAACTCGGCTGTGTCAGAATTGTGTCAATGTGACCCAGATTTCCCTCTTGAATACCTTTTGTTTGTAAGTTTATCCGTTGTCGTACCTTTATTATCTTGGACCCTGTTTCACCTACACTTAAGAAATTTGTATGCTCATACATCTTGAGGAGACACATTAATTCACACATACTTAAATAATGTCATTGTAACACATATGCATGAGTGATTTTGCATTCTGTTTACACCAGCAATGCTGTAGACTGCTTCACTGACAATAGTAATTATTGAAGTGTGGATGAATAATAAACAATTAAAATGAACAAAATTTTAAAAGCGATGTCATTTATTCATTTATTACACCTTCACTATCCTGTTTTAATATCAGTAATACATCTCAGCTATTACTGGATTGCTTTCTTTTCCTAGACTCTCAAGTCCCCAATGCAAGCTAATTAAAACCTTAGTTTTACAACTTTGTTTTACACTCACCCCTTTTGATACCCAAAATAGCTTACTGTTTTTACTAATTTATTTGTTTGCATGGGTACGTGGGAAAGCCTGCCAGTAGTTTCTTGTGGGTTGGTGGTTCTTCCCTGGGTTTTCCAGGGTTCTTCCTCCACCAGTTATACTGGCCGCCATGTATAGCCTATCTTGTGCTGAAAAATGGTGTTAAACCCTAGAACAACAACAACTACTAATTTATCTGCTTAAGTGACTTGCATATTTTCAGCCATCTGTTACATCCTAAGTATCTTGGACCCAGTTTCATTACATTAAAAAATGGTATGTGAATGCATCTCAAGGAGAGTGACTCATCCATACCAAATATGTCACTATGATCTAATTGTTCAGACTTTGGCAACTCTTGTATTGTCTTCCATAACAGTATGTATATTATTGACTACACCAGATGTGCTCTGTTAGCAAAGGGTTTAATGCTTATATAAACATCTTGTTTAATTTAGACTTTCTCCTCAAAATATACTGCGTTCTAATCTGATCTGTTTCTTTATGACTCTAGCAAGACTGCTGGATGGTAGTTTCAGTTAAATTTTTCATGATATTTCCTTTGCGTTAATTAAGAATGTTTATCATGGAATGGCAAGGGCCTTAACATTTGTAATAAGTAATTCACAGCTGTAAATTGTACCAGAGACATTGGTTTAGAGATTAGCTGGCAAATCCTACATCGTTCATCAAGAATACCCTGCCCTTATATTTACTTTCCATTTTTCTTATTTTAATTCGGGTTATTCTTGTTCTAGGTAATATTGGTAATTCTTGCTGTTAATGTCTTTCTAGTGTTCCAGTTGATACAAGCAATAGAGAGGAAATGTTGAAGATTGTGAGGAGCTGTGTGGGAACAAAATTTATGGGTAAATGGTAAGTTATGCAGCGATTCCTGGGTAGTGTGGCAGTTTAACTTTACATAATTTTTTTTTTTATACTAGCGGTGGGGAATAGTAAAAGATCACTGTGTCCGGCTGTCTGTCCATTGTACTATTTTGTGAATGCAACCAGTCCTGCTGTTTTTAGCTCGCCTTGTTGTATGGACATGAATGATCAAATTGTGATATGGATGGCTAAAAACCATGTGGCTTCCTGAGCAGTTGGGTGGAAAAACTGTTTTTTGATTTTTCTAGAATGGCAGATCTAATTTTGATCATACTTGATGAGAGTGCTTTATTGGACATGCTTTATGAAAATTATGATGAGGGTGGCTACCCTAGCATAGTTGTGACTTCCATAGAAAGCTTATATAAAATCAGTTTTCAACTTCTTCCCCAAAATAGAGTCAAGCAATTTTGATCTGATGTGTTTCTTAGAACATGTGCTTCCTATGGTTTATAGGCATCTTTTACTTTTGCAGCTTTAGAACATGTTTTAATTAGCATCATGGAGCCTATTATTGTGCTGTGGTGCCCTGTAACATTACATATACCTGCCATATTATGATGTGTGCTAATGTGTAATTAAACGCCCAAATTTTCAATCCAGTATGAGGTTTAAAAAAATATTTTTGATGTACAATGCTCATATGATGTCCTGCATTCCAAAATCTTGATGATTTTGCTGTTTTCAATGTTAAACTACATTCTGCCATTTTGGTTAGTACACTAATCATTATTTGTTACATTTGCTTGATTTACAGTTAAACAGTGCTTGACTATTTCTCTTTAGAATATGTTCCCCAATCACATTAAATTAGGAATATTAGCCTGCTACCTTGCGAATTGAACCCTACTAAAAGATGAAAAACATCTTATCCTATTTTTAATTAGGCAAAGGGCAGTAACTCTTTCCCATTGTCTCTCCTTGATACCACCAGATGTTGCCAGTTTTTAGCTTTGCTGCTGTGCAGAGCACACTTAGTGCAATTATTTGGCAGAGAAGATTGCTATGCTAGCTCTGTGAAGGAGTTTCTTATGTGGACTATGTTGAAATTTTGTCAGACTTATCATTTAGATTCAGGACCAAACACCTGGCGCCATGTGAAAGTTCAGGTCCATATTTATACTTTTTTGGACTAGCATGACACCTTTGAAATATCTTGGCATATAACCTAAAATTTACCAGACATGTATTATACTTATATTGGACACATCGAAGCTTTAACCAGTACAGATTATCTTTGAAAACTCTACACTAAGTAAATGAAATATTGGTCACTGTATAGACACAAAGACATAACAAATAATGTGAATTAAGACAAGAAATAAAGAAAGAACCAAATTTTATTTTCCTAAGAACTTGAGTAAATAAATTGCAAATTAGACAAGTAATAAAGAAAGAACCAAATTTTTTCCAAGAACTTGGTAAGTAAATTGCAAATTTAGACAGTGCATTCAACTTGTGGTTACATTGATACATCATGCTGAGTCAACGAAGCCCATGAAGATTCCATTGTAATAAGTGTCAAATACTGCCCTTGACAAATCATGGTGAGTCACTGAATCCCAGATCCCATTGTAACAAGTATCAAATACTGTGATTTAAGATCAGAAATTGAATAAAGAAACAAGTTTATTTTTCAAATAAAAATAAATCAATTTGCAGATTTGATACAAACACTTCTTTGTTAGTTTTACAAGTAACAAATAACAGATGTTTTGTAGCTGAGCATTGTAGAAGAGAACAATTTAGTGTTTTTCATCCCAGAATACCTGCCTTGTTATTACACTTGACTTTTTTTTATAAATCCTTGCAGGCTAATGATATCAAGCCAGCTTGAGCTGCTTGTTATTTCACCTGGCTGAAGGTCATATGAGTTTATTGCTTGGTCATCCATCCACATTTTCTTTTTTCTACTTCTCAGATACTGCTGTAACAATTTGGATAAAAATGTGAAAGTATATTCCATGGGATATACTGTATCAAAATTGTATTTTGGGTTGATCTCCTACTAATGATGTGGCTTGTGTAACAACCATTCAAAAAATTTCATTGTCTTCTGTTGGCTGCCTAGTTACATTGGTATTATGGGTAATGAAAGGGCAGTGAAGTGCCCTGCAGTCACTGGATTCTGAATGGAAGACAACATATAATGGCATCAAATATTATACAAGTTGGTGTCTTGTATATATTTAGCAAAATCTGTGGAATAAAAACTCCACAAATAAGTTTAGGAACAGGAAACCCATCATTGGAGATTAGCATCTCATAGATAGAACAAATGCCAGAGCTGATGTGGTATTGTACTTGATCATGGTGTAGGACATATGATTTTGTATAGAACACTCATACCTCACCCATGCTTGCGTATTGGAATTTGAACCATGACCAGAGTGCATACTCTGCTATTGTACACTGTTGAACACATTTTTAATGAATGTATCAACTTATCCTGTGAGTTCTGAGTGTATTGAACACATTTTTAATGAGTGTTCAACTTATCCTGTGAGTTCTAAGTGTGATCACAATTAGCAAACATGATGTTCCACTTGAAAAAATCTTTAGTCCTAGCTCAGTGTCATTAGTAGTATCAAGGTCATGAGATGGTTGTATCATGTATCACTAAAGACTCATCAGCAGTGTGCTATGGGTGAGATGTGGAACAGGTGGGAATATATTTACATGAACAAATTGTTCACCGTTCTTTAATTTACAATTTTAATGCTAGGTTAACAGTTGCTTTCTTTTCTCCAGTTAATGCCTATTTGAGGAAGAGGTACATTGTGTACCAGAATTAGTTTTTGCATTGTGCCTATCAATAGTGCTATGTATATTTGATTTAATTTAATTGTTTGTAAGTTTTGAAATCTTTTTATTTTTAATTTCATTATATATCAAAATGATGCAGTTTTGTTTACTAGGAACTTGATACTTTTCCAGAAAATAGTTTGACCTTGACTGTTCATTAGTAAACATTCAACACTGACCAAGTTCCCGACCTTAATTCAGAAATCTGTGAGAGAAGTAAACAACTTTTTATTTTTATCTTATTCTTTGAGTAAAATGATTGATTCTTATGAAGGTCATAGTGGGACTATGTGCTTTTTTTATACATAAATACTTCTCAAAGGTTCTGGAAAGCTGACTCTCATCCGGGACTTTGTTTTGTGTTTCGAGTTACTGTATGTTTATAGAGATATTTCTCAGTTGGGCTTCTGAACACTGGGACACAAGTGGTGTTTCTTTTGTTGTGTCATTTTGGGAATTACATTTGAATGTTTATTCAAATTATTTGGATTCAAAACGATTAATTCTTTTTCCTGGAAATATTTGAGTGGCTCATACAGAATTCTGGGACAAAGACATTTCATTAATTCAAACACCGGATTATTGTTTGTGAATAACACGGAATTATAGACCTTTCAACACCACAAAGGATACAGTATACGTCATCGCCTTCTATCTTGGATTCTTCGTCAGGGTTCGAACTTGAATTCATTAGAACATTTCATTATTAGGACTTCTAAAATTTAATTCGTGAATTATTCTTGGATTATTTTTGGATTTAAATTATTTGTTATGTTTTTCAAAGCTTGTTGTATTAAATCTTTTGTTAGTGGTTGTTCATGCCTAAACAAGTAATGATGGCAGCATTTAGAACTGGGGCTTTATGTTTTCATTGACCACCCCCCACCCCCGTCTACAGTGTCTTAATGAGTTCAAGAAGGTTGAGTCATTGTGACTACCCCACCATGAGTTAGAATTTAAAAAAAAAATTATTGAATGCATCACTGTTCTTATATCCTTGTCAAACAAATATTTATCAGGAAAACCAACATAAGATTTTCGTTACTTAAAACCTAATGCCATCATCTATTAAATGGTCCTATAATATTCCATTTAATTGTATGTGGAGTTGCAATGTTAATTTGAAAACATCATTGGTTAACTGTTCTTTCAAATGTTTGGCAGGTCTAGATTGGCTTGTGAAATTGCTTTAGATGCCACATCAACAGTAGCTCTAGAAGAGGGAGGGAGAAAGGAAATTGATATTAAACGATATGCCAAAGTAGAGAAGGTAAGTGCAATATCAGCCAGATTTAACTTTTTAATTATTTACAAATAAATATTGACTGGAGTATATGTGATTAAAGCATCTTTATTTTTCCTTTTTTAAAATTAGATGAAAAGACAATGAAGGTAATGTTTATAAATGTTTTTAAAGCTTTACTAGCTAATATTGTCAATCAGACTGTAAAATGCACAGAAATGTTAAGTTCTCATTAATATGCAAAGTTTGTGGATGGCTTACAGTTGCAGTTAGAAGAAAGCCTGTTGCTTTTGGTGGACATGGCACAGAAAATGTGGTACTGAACAGGGGTAATATTGAGGACAATGAATCTTTACACTAAGTTAGTTAATTGGGAATTTGATTGCTGTTTGGCTTAAATACCTAAATTCTGTAATTTAGAATAAATTGGATGTTAAAAGTTAGTGAAATAATTTAGTCACATATCATGTATGAACTGTCTTCATATTTTCCCACTCCACTTTTCTTTGTGAATTAATTGCTTTCTATATCATTTAATTTTAGATAGTCATCACATTTCGCTGGATAATTACTTGAGAGATACTGCCCTGTTGTCTGTCTTCAGTACTAAATGAACATTTTGGTCCTACTGTATTTGTAGAAAACGTCAGACAGTAGCACCTACATTCATGTGATTATTAATCTGATTTCAAAAGAAAACGTTCTTCGGACCCTCATGTCATTTAATTAAAGTTGAATGATTGAGTTCAGTGTATTTTCAATGTAGAACAGTTGTTGGGTATGAGGAGATAGGGGATTGGCCAATAAATACCAAAGTTGACCAAAAACAGATGAGAGAAAAACAGCTAATTTGATAGCTTTCGAAACATTGATGAGTATTCTAATTCAGTCTGAATACATGTGTTGGTATTTATTTCAGCTCTAATTAAAAGTAAAAATATATTGTGTTCTGACATGACCTTTCAAAGATGGCTGCTGTTATTGAAGATACTAAAATACATAAATGACTTTTCACATGCAGAACTAAGTCAATATGATGGCAAGCATTCTGGCATAAAAGTCTTTAATATTTGTACAATTGTACCAATGATGTAGATGTGTCATAAAATATATGGCCATCTTTACTAACAATAGAAGAACCTTAGATGACTTACTATCAAAAAATGAGTTTCTGAATTTGGCAAAATTTAATGGGAAAGGTCTTGGCATTAAAGCCTTGCAGTTATATGCAAATTATGCCAATCCACCATCAAATGTTTTTGCGAGAACTATCCTTTTTTTATTAGGAAAAACCTTTAAAAGACATATATAACGTATCTCCTTTTATTGCATTGCATGAGACTCATTGTTTCCATTCCAAGTTAATTATTCGCAGCTTTCCAGAATCGAAAAGAACATGACCTGAGTCTGAGTCCTTAATCACTGCCAATGTACAGTTTGCTGTCCTTGTTTTTCTTTGGATGATTTATAAATAACAGGTGTGCTATATTGGTCATCAAAATTCACTTTGTTTTTGTCTTTAAACATCTTTTTGGCATATGACATACCTTTTTGTATTGATTAATTGTTTTTATTCCTTGCTTTATTTCATTATTTTTGCTAAATTTTTAACCCTTTTTGTGCCTTGCTTACCAGGTGGTGCTTCAGTAAATTCTATCCCCTTCCAGTGCTGGAAAATATCATTTACCCATTTTTGGTTCTTGATTTTTTTGTTTTCTGTGAATTTTCTCTTCAAAGCTTCTTACAGTGTGGGCACAGAAGGGCCCTATGGGATATGTACCCCACCTGTTTATTGTGTATTGGTTGTGCACACACAGATATATGTCCAGTTTGTTCCCTCTGATATGATCAAATGTAAGACTTTGCAAAAAGGACCTCTCTTTCTCCACTTCTTCACCAGATGTTCCTGCACCATTTGCATTTTTGGGAAAGACAACTGCCCTGTGGTTTTGGAGGTCGTGAAGCCAATGATGCTAGATGCTGATTATGATGCCATTAGTGATGTTTACAATTGATCCTTGATCCCTTCCAAGGGGATCACTCCGCTGGCCTAATGGTTAGAGCCTATGCCTCGGATGCGGTAGGTCATGGGTTTCAATCCCAGGCCAAGTCATACCAAGGACTTGTTAAAATGGTACTAACAGCTGCCTCGCTTGGTGCTCAGCATTAAGAGGTTATTGTTAGGACTGGTCAGCCTGGTGTCAGAATAATGTGACTGGGTGGGACATCATGCTACATATCTGTGACATGATGCCCTAGTGCTATTTATCACTATAAATTGCCACACTGCAGACATCATAGCGATATGACTGAAATTTTGTTAAAGCTACATTAAAAATCCAAATCACACACACACCCTCCCAAGTTAGAAAAAACATGTAATAGTTAGTTGTGCCTCTGCATCCAGATTTAAGGGCCTTCTAAATTTGTATAAATGATGCTGCTATGCCATCAGATATGGTCATTGTTTGTATAATAAAAAAAATATGAAAACTTTTTAACAACTATTTATCACAACCACTGAAAAGATTTGACCAAATTAATTAAAAGCATCATGGCTGGAAGGCATTAAGATTTTTACAAATTACGCTAATCTGCCAACATATTTTGTCCCATGACAAAAAACCCAAACACTTTAAATGACTTCTTATCAAAAAACACTCAAAAGATTTGAAAAGAAATTTGACAGGAAGGTGTTTTATATTTAGCACTAATAATGCTGATCAGTATGGCCAATTTTACAAACAAAATGAAAACCTTTAAGAGAATTCTTCTCAAAACCCAGTCCACAGAAGTTGGCCACATTTTACAGAAAGCATCCTTGCATAAGGCCTTTCAAGTTTGCACAAATATTGTTCCTGTATGGCTGCCATTACTAAAAAATGACAGACACAAACATTAACCCAGATACCTTGATGGTATCCATGCTACTAGGAAATTAGGAGAATGTTGCCAGAAAGGATGTGTTTCCTAACTGGAAAGAGCTTTTTAAATTTGCAAATATCGGAGTTGGAGGAAAATCCTGGAATTTTCAGCATCCACCCAGTGACTGAAAAAATGAGTAGTTCAGATGTATTTCAACTGATCACGAGTTGCGTTTATAGAGGTTTTACCAGAATTGTTGAAGATTGTGAAAGTCTTCAGTTAGTTGGGATACAGTTTCTGTATGGATAATTTGAATGCTTGATTGTAGTATATTTGTATAGTAAATCCAAGCACTTTCCTGATCAGATTGGTCAAGTAGACTGGTAACCCATTCATCTGCTCCATTTTCACATGCTGGTGTGTTTTCTTATGTAGAAGGTAAACAGGCCAGCATAGTACTGCACTGTGATGAGACTTTATCAGCAATATGTGATCTCAATAAATGTTACAGAAAATGAACCTTATCTTCCCTACTTCTCTTTTTCATACGTGAAGTCAATGAAAATGCGATAAATATTTGCTTTTTACTTTGTTGTTAGCACTGGGAACATGTTGTTAAGCATTGTCATCAATAGCAATCTTCAGTAACCCCAACCTACCTTTGTGGTGAATTATTCTATCATACCTTGCAAAATATGAAGCAATCTACCAACTGTTGAGGCAGTTTTCAATGCAGAATCCCATGCTTTGGGTGTCCTTCATAATAGCTAATGAAAAACATGTATTAGGCTTGTATTAGGTGCCAGTGTTGATTTAGTAAGAGTGTAGGTAGTGTATTTGTCCTACATTCAGTAAATTGATGATAGAGATGAGTATCTGTTACAGCTCACTTGTTCCAAGGAGCAGTGCACTGCATAGTTTTTCTTCTTTTTCAAAGGAACAATGGTACATACCTTTTAGGTTTTTTTTGTCAGAATTTAAAAGAACCTTTTTCTGAAGGAGAAAAATCAGACTTGTACCAACCTATGAAGTGAAGCATATTAAAGTTCACATTTTAGTTCTGTAGATTAAAACGAGTTTTATGCCAATATATACGAGTTTTAATAGGTATACCTGTGTCTAGTTTTAACTTGTGGCGTAGTTCAGGCTCATATGTCTGATTCAGACATTATGTGAGAGTCCTAAAATGGAAACTGTTTTCAATGTTAAATTTTTTTGTTCTAAGCCAAAATTTAAGTTTAGTTCTGTTTAATAAGGAGATTAAGTGATTCTTGAAAAAGGGGGTACCCTTTTCATAGCCATCCACCCTTACATTTGTCTTTTAGGTAAATATCAATCTGGTGATTTCATTGCCTCAAGGGTCTCATGATTTGCAACACCATGGAACGTCATGCCCTAAAAAATAAATTCATTCTTATAATCTTGTCTCTCTGACAGGATGATGGAACGTTGGTATCCCTTTTGATTGTTGTCATCATTGAAATTTAAATTCAGTCAATGTATTGAAACAAAGTTTCTTGCAAATCAGATACAGGGGGAAAATTTCAGTGCAGGTATTGCAGGTGAGACTATTTTGTGGAATCATTGTTGATTTAATCTAATCAGAGTAGAAGACTATTAGTCTCTTTAAATAGTTTAAGGATACAAATGCATAGATGCCAGCCATTCTGGATTTGGTGGAATTGTTAAAATTTGTTGTGAACATGCCAAATTTCACATTTTACTTAAGCAATTCTGCATACAAAATTTAATGGGATTAAATTAGTTTTTTTTATATGAATATGGGTATGTAAATAGCAGGAACAAGTAATTTAGACTGTAAATAGGTGAAATGTGTTGGCTTAGATGAAGTGAGAAAGATGTAAGATCATTACTGAGGAAACCTAATGTTTATGGTTATTGTTGTGCAAAACTTTTGACGGAATTCAAGGCTCTAGATTTTGAGGAATGGATACACCATACTTATTCTTCTTGAGCTCTGTTACTTGATTTATAGGATTATAGGAAGATGAAGTTGCCATAATGCTTGTATAGAAGTTTGTTACTTTTAAAGAATTATTGTCCATTCCAGACGAGTTGAATAAATTCAGAAAAATGTACACTTTTCTTTATTTGTTTTTTTTTTTATCTTTTGTTTTTGATCAGAACAGTGTTGACTTTTCAAGTGGTCATAGTTACATAGGATTACATAAAGGTCACTGGTCTTTATGTTCTCACAGGTGGTAGCTGCTTATGTAATAAAATTGATTTATGCATTACAATTGTGGTAGTAAATGACAGATGGTCACTCATAGCAGAGGCTGCTTAAGACTGGTTTTACTGTCTTTGCCTCATTTTTATTTAATTGCATTTCTTTTCAGATTCCTGGAGGTACAATTGAAGATTCAAAAGTTCTAAAAGGGGTTATGATAAATAAAGATGTAGTTCACCCAAAAATGAGGAGGTAAGTAAATCCAGATATATTTATAACTTTACAGGTGTGTTTATGTTATGGGCCAGAATCCATTGTGCATCATTCATCACCTGTCCATCACAAGTTGCTTGGTACCACGCTGAAGGCCTGATTTCAGATAAAGCTTTGCTTGGCAAACAGTCTTGTATATCAGGTGAACTTGATATGGAGCAAGATACACACATTGCATCAGCTTGGCTGTTACTGCTCTGGAAGCCATGTTTTGTGATCAAACTTGGAAGATGATATGATAACAATGAGATCTCAGATGAGTTTGATAATGAGCAGGATACATTAATAGTGTGATCTTGAATGTCATCCACAGATATTTATGCCACATTTCAAGCCATATTTCTGATCCGATTTTGATAACAATTGCAGTATGGGATCAGCAGCCAGTTTTGATTATAAGCAATGTCTACTCTTTTTGATGACAAGCTGACTGAGCTAGTCAACACTCTCAACAATATTTCCGATCAGATTTTGGCATAGCTTGTTAAATAGTCTTAAGTCATCTGGGTCTTGGATAAATTTGATTAAGATCAATGACTGCAAATTTTTGGGGTATTCTTGTACCTGAATGGCTGAGTTTGTTATTGTTTTGAATTTCATTTGGATTTTAATATAGTTTAGTAAATAAATTTTTATAATCATTGTTTTGTAAATAAACTTGCATCATCATTGTCTTGGTTAGGTTCATTAATGGGCTATGTGCATATTAGTGAGTTGATCTTCCATCTGATTGGATGAGGTTACCTCCAGATCTAGAATTCATACTAAATAGAAATGGTGCCAGTCTGATGTCATATATGACTACCATTACATCCATCTTGAAGATCTTGTTAATGTTTCTCCTTACAAACAGAAAGTTGTACCAACATGGAACTTCCACCAGAAGACTTCTTATCACTTCTTATCCACCACAGCAGCAAATTTGAAAATCTTGTGATGTTAAACATTTGTTTCAGCACTTAGCAGTTGAAAGTAGGAAATAATCTTGTATTGAATTCTAGGATATTCTTTCAGCCAGTTGAGCATCAGTTCCTTGGAGGGATTCTTTGTTTAATGTCCCACCATATTATGTTTGGGTGGAATGTAGTGTTGGTTTAGATTTTCTATCCCTGTGGTCACATTTTGCATTAGGTTACCTTTCAGGCCTTGTTGTTGGACTTGTATGTTTCACAAATACAAGTATACGTTTGATAGTGTAGGAAAGCAGTGTATTTACATGCAATAAAGAGTCCTTTTGTATGAATGAGTATCAAATACCAGTAATATGTTTCATACTAAAATGTCATTGCTTTCCTTTTTTGGAACTGAAATTCTCCATCCAAACTACACACTTCCCTCTACCAGTTAGTATTAGAGAATTGGATTGTTCTCAGACTGAAATAACAAAAAAAAAAAAAAACAGTCTAACTCAAGCGTCACAGTTTTCAAATGACCTTTTCAGTTCCTTTAGTGTTTATTTTCCAATTCGTATTTTTTGTGTAATATTTCAGTCCTGTTTTACATGCCATGCTTTGCAAGCAGAAATTAAGTTTTTTATTTGTTCTGGAAAAGATAAAAAGAAAAAGAAATTTGGATCCTTTTCATATTAATGTCGCAGGGTGTGGGAAAGTGGGGGCACAAGGAGTCCCCTTGGGAAGCTAACACCACTTGCTTAGTATGCACTTTGTGTGTACACATCGTTTGCTGTTTGTGATCAGTAAAGTGAGACTTGGCTGAAAGTCACTGCATTTATTATGGGGAGGATGAAAATCTCGTGAAGAGGATTCTGATTGGTCGAAAGTTTAAATTCATCCAATGAAACTTCATGTAATGGAAACTGATGGCAATGGAAAGTAGAAGTGTGCTTGCAAAAATGTGTTCTGAGTTGTTGAGAGAGACCATGACACGAGAAGTTTAGATAAAGGTTTAAAAAACTTATCGGAAGGGCTGGAGCGAAAAGTCAACGGAAATTTATTGGTCAGTTTATAAGAAAACTGAACGGTATGGGACTGGCATTTTGTGACCTCTGCTGTACAGTAATCGTGATTGGAAGCGATTGGAACAGCACCTACAAAAGAAGCTGCATACGAAAAAATTGAAGCTCAGAAAGCATCTGTAAAAAGTGCAATTAATTGCTATAAGAAGAAAGATTTCTTGCATGAGAGAACAGATGTAGCTCTGTGTCAAAATATGTGCACTGCATGTTGCCAATACAAGCACCTGCTTGAAAGGAAAAAGGCTCTCATTGAGAAGGAAATGAAACGATTGCACATTCAGTAAAAAAGGAAGGCTAAAAAAATCGTTGCCAAAACCGCAAAAAGAGCTCGACTGGCATATCAACGGGTTGTGTCCATTGGAGAAAAAGACAAGCAAATATATGGGTTATTTGTATATAAACGATGTTCTTGGATGTTTATTTTACAGATTTGTTATGAAAAGAAAAATTATTATTTCCTGCAAAAATTGAGAAAATATTGTGACTTAATTGTGATGTGAACACTGACATGCACATGAATTAACTTAAGCACCAATAGTATTGGAGAACAAATTCATATGAAAAGAAATATTGTGAAATTTTCAAGTCAAGTTGAAAATTTTCGTAAGTTTGTTAGTTTTTCAAATGATTATTTTGTTATATAGTATGATCTTAAGTTGCACCAGGAGCAGATTTTTTATGATTGTATTTTTGGCTCTTTTAAGTGGCCTCCAATCTCCCAGATTGTCCATGGTGCTTTCTGCTAAGCTGTTTCACCTGCACAGAGATAATGCTATGGAGACTAAGAATGACTTGCTTAACCACATAAAGAATCTTCTAAGGGTTGCACTTGAGGCAGAGATGGCCTTCAGAGGTCTTGTTGCCTCTGAATTTTCAAGATTTAAATGACTAAACCAGTCTCTGGCAATGACGTCTGGTTATTCAAAACAAGCCAAGAAGCCAATTCATCTTGACAGATCTCAGGGTCCTTTTTATAAAGTTTTGGAAATGCAAGCATTGTTGATTGGCTCAACAAGGGTGTGTAGACCAAGTACAGGGTCCTTGTATGTTAGCCAACATGTAAGAGTAAATCAGGAGGCATGGAGGTACATATGCACCTTCTGCTTGCATTCAGTTTGGAACCTTCTCCATTGAGCAGCCTTGGAGAAGATCATTCTCCAAGACTCCCATATTCCTGAAAAGAGGAATAGCCTGGCAGACAGTTTTTCTGGCCGGGGGTGGTGGTGGGTCTGTGTGGTCTTATGGAATGGTAACTGCAACAATCTTTAGCGGAGGCACTTTCCTTGGAATTAGGGATACCATGGTGGACTTGTTTGTGATGGGATTGAACAAGCTACCCATTTTTGTCTTGTATTTCTGGATTATAGGGCCTAGGCAATGGACATTCTCAGTCCAAAGTGGGATTGTTCGTTTCATATGCCTTCCAACTAGGTTTCATCCTGTCGGTACTCATCAAGTTGGGATCTCTATTCCTTGGCTTGTCCAGATAGCCACACTGTGTCCTCATGGCAATGACCCTTTGACTTGTTCAACCTGCTGGTAGACAAACCCAGTAGAATACCACTGAGGAGGATCCTTCTTTTGCAGCGCAGAGGGTATTTACTCCAAATTTTCCACATTCATGCTTGGCTCATCCACAGCTATTGAAAGAATCCACCATTAGTGTGGTAGGTAACATGTTAATCATAGCTGTCCCCATTAGAGTGCAGCTGCAGATTTCTTCTGTCTTTCCCAAAAAATGACCACTGTTGGGAACTTTAGAGCAGCCCTTTCTAGCATAAAAGGTTCTCAGAAGGTCCTGCCATTTGCTGAGACCATCATCTGTTTGAGCTTATGGGGCCATTTTTCCAATCATAAATGACTAGATGGAATGACTCCTGCAACTCTTGGGCTTTGTCGATTCTAATTTTTGTACCCAATGAGTGAAGTATCCTTTGAAAATCTTATTTTTAAGACTGTTTTCATGCTTTCTCTGACATCGGCAAGGAGGAGTGAGCTTCATGCATTGTGTGTTGAAGGGTTCAGTGGTATACTACTTTGTGTTGCTTCTTTGTCAACCTGGGATTTTTGGCTAAGAATCGGCTACATCACTAGCTCTTTTTCCTATTGAGATCCCCATTGCCAGTCATATCTATGCTGGGTATAACCAAGACATGCTCATTTGACCAGTTAGGGCCTTGCAGTTTTATTTGACTTTTTCTAAGGGCAAAAGGAAAAGGAGAGCTTGTCAGTACCTAACTGAGAGGGATGTGTCCTTAATGACAAAGTCCATGAAGTTATGGGTTTAGCTTCATCCTTGACCTAATTTAACCATTCTTCTTTGGACAATCTCATCATTTTACCTTTGCTCTTTGGTGCACCAAAGCAAGGGCATTTTTTTTGTCAATGTGTCATGGTTATGGCACAGAAAAGTGGTCAAACCTTCAACCATTTTACAGTGGAAATTTCTTCTACCATAAAGGTAAGTACAATAGTGTGTGACTATTGAGACCATTAGATTCCCTCCTTAATGGCAAATTCAGCAATGCACTGGGTGCAGGTAATGTGTTAACTGCTATGAAAATGTTAGGATAAAACTAATTTTAATTATGTAATACTTGCGTTTGATTATTGAATGGTCCAAGACAGATGGGGATGGGCTTATGAAGATGGATGCAAGTCAGATTGGTACTCATTATTTCATTCTTGATCATTCCATGATTCAGTTCTAATTACAAGAGGGATTTCTAATGCATGAATGGGGAATTTTTATTCAGAAAAGAAAAGCGATGCATAAGTATCATATGTATTTCATAATTAAAAATATTTTTATCCCCTCCCCCAGACACACACACTACATTTTACTTGGCATCAGCATCAATTGTTAAAATGTTCTGTGATAAATAAAAACACCGTAATAAGGTACTGTTGGGGTATAATTGTAAAACAATTGGCAGTTAAGGAAATGGACACTAGCAATACTGTTTTCTCATTTAAAACATGGCTGTGCAAAACAATAGAGTGGACTAAATTGTTACAGAGACAAGTTTTAAAGAAACTACTAGGAATATAAGTTCTTGAAAATTCACAAATCACACACTGAAGTTGAAGTCATTATGATAGAACATTGGTTTTCTGTATAATTTAATAAACACTTTTTCTTTCAGGCGTATTGAAAATCCTAGAATTCTTCTTCTTGACTGCAATTTAGAATACAAGAAAGGTGAAAGCCAGGTATGTTTTATGAATGTAGATTATTTTATATGAATGATACTATAATTTGTTTCTTTGATACATTACCACGTTAAAATAATGCTAGGAAATGAACTCCACAACCTGTTGTTTCTAGATCTCATGGAAAGTGAAAAATGTTTCATTTCCCATCTATATTGTATAGATAGTGAAAGTAGCATTTATTTGTTACATTGCATCTTCCATGATGCCATGTAATTGCCTGTTAGACCCATTGCAACCACTAGATGACCATTTACATAATTGATGTTTATCCGTTTAAGCTTTATTGTGCCTCTTGATAAAGTAAAGGTAATAGAGATCATGTGGGCATTCTGTACAATTTCAGTATTGGGTATAATTTTTTGAATGTGATTAGACTTAACTTTAATTTGTGTTTATTCACTTTATTATTATCCTCATATATCCACATTGCTTTGCAAGGTAATTATATAAATGCCTCAAGAAATATGTTTGGCAAAACCAATGTTAAAGTGCATGAATATTTTTGGATGAGGTCAGTCAAAAGGTGTGATCCTGTACAATCCAGATAAAAAGTCACATACTGTGGTGTCATGATGTAAAGAAATTCATACTACTTTGTTGTTTGGTGTGACAGACCCAATGTTCTATTTATTGCTCTTGGTCATTGCTGCTACACCTTGGAAGATTGCCTTGAAACTAAAGACACATTCATCCCAAGGTTTACTTGGTACTAAAGGAAGATGTTGCTGCCAGGCATTCCATATAGCTGCCACAGCAGCCATCTTGAAAATCTTATTACAACTCCACCTTAGTGGATGGCCATGTCGACAAGGGGTTTTAACTAAAAGCCTAGTTATGATGTCTAGTTAGAGTAATGATGTCTAGTTAGACTACTTATGATGTCTAGTTAAGTTAGCCTAGTTATGATGTCTAGTTAGATTAATGATGCCTAGTTAATCTAGTTATGATGTCTAGTTAGACTAGTTGTGATGTCTGGTTAGTCTAGTTATAATGTCTAGTTAGACTAGTTATGATGTCTAGTTAGTCTAGTTAGACAGGTTATGATGTCTAGTTAGACTAGTTACGATGTCTAGTTAGTCTTGTTATGATGTCTAGTTAGTCCTAAATGAAAACGATGTTGATGCTGATACAGCCAAATGGCAACCATCTTAAAAGTCTTGTCAGAAACCTTCTCACTTCACTTTCTGAATGGAAAGTCATATGGACATGGGGTTTTCACAAGAAAACTTGTGTCTGGTTAGTCCTAATTGAAAATAGTTCTGCTTGGGCATCCAGCATGTCCACCACAGTGGCCATCTAGCAAAATTTGCTGTTACTATTTCTTCAGAATGGATGATCATTTGAACAAGGGGCTTTACTGAAGGACATCTTATTATGTGTAGTTGGTCCTGATCTGATGTCCATTGTGACTGCCACATCAGTCACCTTGAAAATTTTGCCACTTCTCCTGAACAGAAGTCATGCATTTCATCAGAAGATTTGTCTGATGGACCTTAAATTAACATGGTTCTGCTTGAACATCCAATATGACTATATTGGCAGTTATCTTGAACTTATTATTGCTACTCTGGAATGGAAAGTCATAAGGATAGGATTGTTTTCAAAAGACTTACAATGTCTGATTTGTCTGAAATGAAAATGGTGCCACCTGTACATAAAATTTGACCACTACAATCTGAAAAGTTGGTACTGAATCAAGATGCTGCTCCTCTTACATTCAGTAAGTCCACCATAGCAGCCATTTTGAAAATCTTTTTCTTTCTACTTGAATGGAAGGTCATATCATCCTGAGGTTATAACTGGAAAACATTGGCCTTGATATTCCACAATGCAACCACACTGGTCATTGTGAAAATCTGATTGATACTCCTAGATGGAAAGTCATATCAACATCAGGTTTTCACCAGTAGACTTCTTTTGATGTCTAGTTGCATACATGCCAACCATTACGTTTTTGGCTTAATCATTACGTTTTTTTTACCAAATTAAGGTTTTTGCAAGACTGCATACGGATTATGCATTTTTTTGCTACATTAAAAAATAGAATAAAAATAAAGCAGTAAAAAGTGTTTTTGTCATTTGATTATCACCTCTTTAATTCCACTCATATAAATTTGAAAATATTCTTTAAAAAAGTGACTGCTACATAAGAATAGTGAAAGAGTATTTTCTTTGAGTGCTATTTATAGCAACTGTATATGACCCATTTTAAAGAAAACATGGTTTTCTATAGAAGTGAACTTTGACTAACAGATTCATTTTAGGAATAACGTACTTAGTGAACCAGCCTATGTTTTTAAATGAAATGGCGCCAGGTGATGACTGAAACACTTTATGGTGAGAGTTGTGGATGTTATGCGACGGAAATGATAGAGCAGATGGGTCTTTTCAAACTTCAGAACATGTCAGATCAGAAAAAGTGACAAATCAACACCTCTTTACAAGCTTTAGAAGAAGAATATGAGAGTAATGTAATACATCACTCTGAATACCTGACCATGATCATTGCAGAATTCCAGTTCATGATCATTCAGCGAAAGTTACACATGTAAACTAGTTGAAGAGAGTGCTGAATATAAATAATTTTCAGTATATTTTGTGCTTGTATTCTGGTTCTAATCCATATGGATTTTGCCCTTTGTGACAAGAATTTTGACTAGCTGCAAAACCAGGTTAGTTGTAAAATTTTATCTTTTTCATACGTGCTGTAATTCTGGCATGTAATATGTAGATTACACATTTTACGCCCAAATTATACTTTTCTTCCACTTATAATAGCAATAATTAGGTTTATATCTAGGTGGGTGGGTGGTTTGGCATGTATGTAGTTGGTACTTAATGAAAATGGTATCAGACATCCAATATGGCCACCAAGACAACCATCTTGAAAATCTTCTTATTGCTTTTCCTGAATGGAAAGTCATATCAACATAGAGTTTAACCAGAAAACTAAATATGATACCTGGTTGGTCCTGAATGAAAATGGTTCTGTATCTGACTGCAGATGTGGTCGCTTTGGCAGACACATTCATAAATTGACAGTCATGTTGACATGGGGTTTTCACCAGAAGTCTTCTTGTGGTTTCTACTTAGCCCTGAATGAAAATGATGCTAATCTGGCATCTAATGAAGCAACCATGATGTCCATCTGGAAAATCTTGTTAATGTTGCTCCAGAATTGATAGCCATATTGACATGGGATTTTCTAAGAGACTTCTTGGGATATCTGGTGTGTCCAAATGAAGAGTCCCTGGATGGTTGAGTGGTCTTAGGAACTAGCCTTTACAGATCACTCACATCTCACCCTTGTCCATGTGGATTTCAGTCTTGGCTTGACCAACTCAAGTGAGAAATTTCGCAGGTAGCTTCTGTGGGTCGGTAGTTCTTCCCAAGGTCTTTTTAGTATTCTTCCTCCACTAGATGTACTGGCCACCATGTACAGTGTGACCCCGCTATAACACAGTAGTTGGGAGCCATAAAACCCGACCGTGTTATATACTGAACCATGTTATATGCAACCAAGTCAGTTAGCTGAAGAAAATGTCCCCCCCCCCCCAAAAAAAAAAAAAATTTGTGGGGGTGGGTAATAAATGCGGGCGGTAAAATACGTGCTTCGTCAGCACAGTTACCATCTTGAATTGATGCATATTAAATGAAAAATACACCTGTAGTGAAAACAAGACAATATAATAGTTTACTTCATTTAGAGAACCATGAATTGGTACATATACATGAATCCTGTTTATATATAAATGTCTAATGTATAGCATGAATAGAGTATCAACACCATGTACTCATCTGCGAACCACATCATATACATTGAATCCACAATACAATTGATTCCATCGAAAATATGCACACACAGCTTTAAAATACTAATTTTGTAGCAGGTCATATTGGTCTGAATTCAGTGGAAAAACATAGCACAATTACGTAACGAATGACGAAGCACATTTGCTTTAAAGTACGTTCCAAGTCGGTAACGGTTAGTTTGCAGTTTAAGCCGCCGTTGGCATAAACTTTTTTTGTACAAAAAGGAAACTTTGACAGCACAGTTAACGTGTTCCAGTCACATTGGAAAATGCAAAAATCCATCAGATTCCATCACTTTTATTTAAGTTTGGTACTGACTTACTTTGAAGAAAAGTTCTTTCCTTTGAAGAAAAGTTCTTTGCTGTTATTGAAAGATTGTAGTTGGCATTCTTTGATGAAGGGTGCCTGCGTTATTGAAGTCACTGCTAAAGGCCAGCTTTGGAGAACCAAACGAATGCACATTTCTTATTGTGGCGGCAACATCAAATAACTGTATTGCATGATTGAGACTGGTATTTTTTCCATTTGCTGAGTATGTTTTCATAACAGTCAGTGCTTCAAAGGTAATCTGTTTCCTTTGAAATTTCAGCAAACTATTTTATCTGGGTACATTTTTAAAAAGGAATTGGCCGCCGTTTAGACTATTCTAGTTGCTGTCCCTCCATGCCTACTGAATAAACCAATAAGTAAGATGTATTTTTTTAATTTATTTTTTTACATTTGTGGTAGTACCGTGATGCTGCCTTCCACGCATTCATCTGAAAATTAAAGGGTCAATGGACGATAGACACACAGGTGTTCTGATGACAGGGATTATTACAGAAAAACGTGAGCGTTCCGAAGGATTTAATTCTGAGTGAAACAAAGAGGAATTTTACTTACCATCCACATACAAATATCAGTCTTTGTAAATATATTAATTACTAGCGAGCGGCCGAAAATCCGATGAAAGATAGATTACAAGACAATGCCTTGTCCAGTTGATCTCCGTTACCAGAAATGTCAACAACAAAAAAGCGGATATTTCACAACATACAGAACTCATGCTAGATGTCATGATAAGCGGATTATGATGTAACATTGCACTGTTTAGATGGTTAGTCAATATGGACAAAGAATTTGTTTATGTAACAATAGATAAATTTCAGTGCATTTTATATCCAGTTTATGGCTTCCTTTCATGGGGCCTCAGGATTTCTGCACTCCAAACCAATGGTTGTATATAAAAGTGTAAACAGCCAACAATGTCACCAACAAATAAAAAAGCCACATGGTATGTTTTGCAGCCAATAAGGAAAAACAAACCAATTTTGCGACATTGGCAAAGACCTACGCGATCCCAGAATAAACCTTTTATGCGTTTTTTTCTTCTTCTTACTTTTTCGTATACTTGTTTGTATACAAGAAAAATACTTATAAAATTTCAGGAGCCAGGCTACGATCATCTTGTATTATTCATACGCGATCTCTTCCCCAAAATGATAAGCAACATTTTACGTTTTTTCGTACTTTTTAAGAATTTTTTTCTGCACAAGAAAATTACATGTATATGAAATTTCGGGAGCCACGCCACGACCGCGTTAAGTCCGAATTCATGTTGTAACGGAGCGCGCTATAGCGGGGTCACACTGTATAGCCTATCATTTGCTGAAAAAATGTGTTAAACTCAAAAACAAACAAACCTAATGATAATGCAGATATTTAATATTGCTGCCACAATAAACATTTTGAAAATCACATTCTCCAGAATTGATGGTCCTAATGGTCGACAGGTCTTCTAATGGTGTCTAGTTTCTTCTGGATGAAAATGGTACCAATCTTACATTCAGTATGGCTGCCACAGCAGCTAATTTGAAAATCTTGTCACTCAAGAATATTAGAGATGTTCAACACATATCTATCAAAAAGAAAGAACGTGATCTTGTCTTGAATTCATGGAATTTCTTTTTAGACCGTAGAGTGCCAGTCACTTTGAGGGATTCTTGTGACTATGTTAAACCCAAGAGCACTGCTCTTTTTACCAGCATGACTGCATTCTTTGGAACACTGGAAACTTGGTTGTATCAAAACCACAGGAAATAGGATCCCATTTTGATCTGTCTTTTCATTTATTTGCTCATCTTTCCATTTGACAATCCATCACATGTTCTATTCCACACTAACTTTTATGCCATCTGATATTAATTTAAAACACTTGGGAATTTTATGTATCATCACTAGTGAGTAGGTTGTGTACAGCCTTTGGTATTCATGTCTAAAATGTCAGGGTTAGCATTTTCATTTTTTTTATTTATCCCTTTATTTCTTCATCTGTTTTAAGATGGAGTTATAAAACTTTGCACATATATGTATCTCTACTAGATTTTGTGTCAGACATCAGAGTTTTGGGGCCACAATTTCAAGGTTAATGTGGCAGATCAAATTTTGATACTGTTTTTCCTTTGGGGCCATCAGTTGATCCAATTTCCATTCTAGAACTGAAAATTTTGTTGGGTGACAATTACCTCTCCATTAGAAAAATGGTGGGAATGTCTAAATATAGGAGGTATTTAATGAAGAAATAATGGGATGGCATAAAAATGTGATGCATGTTTTTTATGCATTCATTTGATTTTTAAAAGCAGTTATTAAAGAAATGCAATTATTTTACAAATTAACATGAATTATGTATTCTAGATTTGACTATATTGGTTTGTTTTACAATTTGACCTTAAATCACCTACAATGTTAAGTTTTGATATTGATGCTCATTTGATTTGATCATGCATTGAAAGTTGCTTTTTATACTATGTTAATTTTTTCAGACTAATATTGAGATAAGCAAAGAAGAAGATTTTTCGTAAGTATAAGCAAAGCTATTTGTTGTGACCTAATGTAAAAGATTGGTGTTCAAGCCAGAAGACACAAATTTACCTGTAAGGAAACTTTAAAATCTGCAAAGTCGTCTTTTGATTCTGTATGCATAAGTTTTGGAGAAGTAATTATGATCAGATTACAGGTAGAAAAGGATGCTTTGGCCATTTTGTGGATACAGGTAGAAAAGAAAGCTTCATCCATTCTGTGAATACAGGTAGAAAAGGATGTTTATCCATTCTGTGAATACAGGTAGAAAAGGATGTTTAGCCATTCTGTGAATACAGGTAGAAAAGGATGTTTAGCCATTCTGTGAATACAGGTAGAAAAAGATGCTCTAGCCATTCTGTGAATGTTCTTTGCAAATACAATTTCAATATACTGCAGTGAAATGAGTTATGCTTAGCTCGATGCACAGTCATGAAATGCATGCCAATTTTTATGCCTAATATACTTGAACTGGAGGGGGGGAGTTGGGCATCTTGGTTTGATTTATACATCTGTCTTTCCATCCTGAGAAGCTTGCTAGCAAGATCGTACAAACAGCACTGAACATAAGCAAATGAGATTTGGCTGACATCTTTGTATATACATGTACAGAGATGCTTCCAAGCTACAGGATCACAGATTTTTTTTAAAAAAACATTGAAAGTCGAGCAACTTTTAGAACACAAGCGGTATGGGGGGAGATGACATAAATTATGTTTGGTGCACTTGATATGATATACTCGATACATGATTGTAAATTTTATTTTATAAATTGAGGTTGATGAGATTATTCAATCTGATACTGAGCAAGATTATTATTGTTTGCATACATGCACTTTTAGGTGTAAGATCTGTGTGTAGCATTGCAGAAACTGTCAGTGGTTTCTGGTTGGTTATAGCATATTGAACCATTGATCAGCCATTAGGGAAACACACACCAGTAGTGAGTCTTGTCGATAGAAAGGAGAATTGTTTTGTTGAGGAAAGTTGGGAAGACCAAACGATTGGTTATGGAAGGAGGATGAAAGGTCTGATTATGTGACTATCATCAAACATAGTGTCAAGAGCAGCACAAACAATGGCAGCTTTGTCAAAGCTAAGACCCATCTGGAGAGACAAGAATATCTGTCTGAAAACTAAAATCAGACTATTGCGAGCTCTAGTCATCTCAGTCTTTTTGTACTCATGTGAGGCATGGACCCTGACTGCAGAATTACAACGAAGAATCCAATCACTTGAAATGAGATGCTACAGAACCATCCTTGGCATCTCTTAATGGACCACATCACAAATGAAGAAGTGCGTAACACCATCAGGCGTGAAGTAGGCCAATATGAGGACCTCCTCACCACCGTCAAAAAGAGAAAACTGAAATGGTATGGCCATGTCACTAGAGCCAACAGTCTATCCACAACAGTCCTGCAGGGCAGCGTCCAGGGTGGCAGAAGGAGAGGTAGACAGAGAAAAAAGTGGACTGACAACATCACAGAATGGACCAGGAAAAGTTTTGCGGAGACACAGGCATTGGCACATGATCGAGACAAGTGGAGGGAACTGGTCAGATGTTCAGCAGCACAGTGCCTCAACGACCACACTAGGTCATGAGACTGATGATGATGAAACATAGTGAATGAAGTGGTGACATAGAAATAGCTGGTACTTAATCATTTTGTAAATTGTAATCCTTGGAAAAAATATCATTGGAACAACATACATTAATTGTGGAAAATTACATTTGGATAGCCTGAAACCAGTTCCTGAATATGTTCAGACTGGTCAAAATTACTGTGGTTCTGCCATATATATATATATATATATATATATATATATATATATATATATATATACACACATACAAACACACACACACACACACACACACACCACTCCCTCGATAACTTATGCCCTGATAACTCACGAACCCACTTATAACGTGGGGTCAGGCATGGATTACAATTCATAAGTTTTATCTTCAAAAACGATAGGACCTGTAAATTTTAATCAGCATTATGAAATATCATATTTTATTAAAAAGTCATATAATTTGTAATATTTTGTTTCCAAACAACAGTCTTTGTACACTGTAATTAACGACATTCAAGGAAATTTCTGTCAGTGAAAATGTCATGCCTAGTGGAGGCAGTACTTACATAAATAAATACCAATTAAAAATAATTTTTTTATTAGCTGAAATTTGTGTTCTAGTTTTGTCTTTTAGTTTCTTTTAAGTGTAGTCATCATAAATGCAATGTGTCCTCTTGTAATCAAACGTAAAATGTGTCAGTATACCGTAACAGTTATGTCCGCAAGCGTTTCTCTGAGAACCTAATTAAGGTCCAACCTAATTTTTATATTGGACTAGCGGAAGCATTTGTTGTATTGTTGCACTAAATAAAAGGCTGGCTTCATTTTCTATTATCATGTTAGTTACATCTTTTGAATCAAATAAAAGAGGTGAAATAAGATTTATTTTAAAAAATGTTAAAATGCATACAAATCCTACATGCTTAAGAATCAGCGGCCCCAGCCGTATGTTGGTTACCTCATTTCAGTTGATCAATCAAACACTTATAAATGTTATTGTGTTAGTAATCCAATCAAACTACCTTAAAATAACCGACTCATACATAACTGTGATCAAAGAAAGCAAGGCAACCAAGTGAAATGAGAACTTTGTAAAATAAAGAACTTTGTTTCACAGATACAGACCTTTGTGGGTAAAACGAGTTTCAGGGAATTCTGAATTCGCATTTTGAGATATCTTCAGGGATGATAAGAAGTTTCACTATTACTTGCAATGAAATCATGGCATCATATTTTACAAATTAAACGATACAAAAATTGAATTTCAATGTAGACGATTGTCTCACAAAATAAATGTTGCATGTTTTTGATAAAAAGGAATCTTGTTTGTAGTGTATCAACAGTTAGTCTGGTTCCCTGCTTAGTAGACTCCATGTTTCACTTTTTTTTTTACACCACTCTGGGAACCAGACTTATTAACAAAACAAAAAGTCGTGACATAATACACGAAAACATTCGTGTACTGTGTTGGTTGTTGAAACCAGGTGGGATCATGTTTTCGGTCTTTCAGATGTTGGACATTGAAAATAAATGTAATTTATACAGACTAACAAACAGCTTCATCGGAAAAAGAACTTTATTGACAATTATTCTCTATGCGATTATAAAACGAGGATTCAGTCATTAAACAGGCCAGTCCCCCCCCCCACTACTCCCTCAACCCGGTTGTTGTCTGTATGTCTAGCAGAAATTTGTAAGGTCCATCGGTAACTCGCGCCATCACTAATAGTTCAGTCTGTGTTTTTGGACCCCGATGTGCACGAGTTCAATAAGACACAAAACCAAAACACGTTACCATCATTGATTAAAAACCATTTGACACAGACAAATGAAATTTAGCAAAGATCTGTGTTTATATTTAGATGACTTAATTAGGCTTTAATGCAGTTATTGCGATATTTCACATTTTTATAAATATTTAATATTCTTTTTGAATTAGATGTTTTGGTTAGCAGTTGGTGGCATAAATGTTTTACAAACACAAGTTATGTTTACAGGTGAGATTTGATTAAAAAAAGGCCTTGTCATATTTAAAAAGAAACTGTCAAACACAATTTGATTTATAAACCCTGCTTTGCAATGATTTATTTTGAACCCATATTAGCATATTAGTAGCAAGAGACCTAGCTGTGACAGCAGCTACAGGCACAGCAGTCTTGCTGAAGTTTTTCATGTGAAGATAGGCTTATACATGCATGCTTTTTTTTCATGTGAAGATAGGCTTATACATGCATGCTTTTGTCTCCCTCTGCAAGATTGTTTATTTCTGAACTAGAAGATTGTCATTATCATTAATTCCTCAGATTGAATATTAACTCAATGCAAGTTCTCATTTATGTTTATTTCATTGAATTGGTATTACAGGAAAATTTTGAAAATGGAAGAAGAATTTATTGAGAAGATGTGTGCTGATGTTATTGCTTTGAAACCTGACCTGGTGATAACAGAGAAAGGTGTCTCAGACCTGGCACAGCACTTCCTTGTCAGAGCTGGCATCAGCTGTATTCGTCGTGTCAGAAAGACTGACAACAACAGGATAGCCAGGTAAAAAGCGGTTAATTTTTAAAAAAATCATGTCCCATAGTGGCAGTGGACCTAGATTATGTTATAACTCTCTGATTCTTGGTCTGTGTATTTGTACATCTTCAAATCATTTAAAAAGTCATGAAATGGGGACAATATATTTAAAAAAATACTAGTATTACATTGATCAGATTCATATGGAAACTTTGTTGGTAACAAAGGCATAGTGATGGTGTACATGTTCCATTTGCCCTTTCCAGTTACAAGATAAATAGAACCCCACAAAAAAATACCTGCCGTTATCTAGACAAGGATGATACATTTTGAATTTTGTTTTATATAAAGACACCTACATGTGTTCACTTGAGATAAAAGACCTAAATCTTGATCCATAATAAATGTCATCTCTTCTTGCCGGCATTAATAAATTTGCATTGGTGTAGGATGAGGAAATCTCACCAAAAAGGTTAGAATTTGGATGCAGGAACAATGCTTATGCTGCAGCTTTGACAGATCTTTTGGGTCCAAGGCAAGTAATATCAGTTTCTTGTCATCAGTTGGAGAAGATGCATTTAACATGATTTTCTTCCTAATTTTCAGTGTTTAGAATGAGAAATATGGGCATCATTCTGCAACAGTGGCTGCATTTGCATTGAAAATGTGTTCAGGTTTGTTGAAAGTGACATAGTAAGATCCTGGCACTATTCACAGTTAGGACAGAGTTTTCCACCTAACTCCTGTTCTGTTTTTTAAAAAACTAAATGTAGTGGCACCTCATTAAAATCCTGTTTCATTTTGATTTTCCAGAGCAACTGGGGCCACCATTGTTAACAGAACTGATGAACTGAGAGAGGAAGATATTGGAACAGGATGTGGACTTTTTGAAATCCAGAATATTGGAGATGAGTAAGTATTTCTTTCTGTATCATTCATGATAGGACTTGAAAAATGCATGTATGGAGAGTGAATTCGTCATTTTAAGCGAAGTGTGTTATTTAATAGAATTCACATAATTTGCTTTGCAATTTTCATCTTATGTCAGCTTGCTAGATCCAAGACGTTCTTGAGCAAAAATGCCATGGATTGGGGAAGATGAAGGGATGGATAAAGTCCTTTTTCCTTTATATATATATATATATGATTTTGCGGAAAATCTCAATTCAAGATAAAGTACAGATTATTTCTAGCCCATGGATTTTAATGAAAGAAAAGAGAATAGGTAGAGTTTTTGTAAGAATTGATGCATAAATTGTCATGCTGCCATTGCTTGTAGGTACTTCACCTTCCTGACTGAGTGTAAGAACCCGAAGGCCTGTACCATTCTGCTTCGTGGTGCTAGCAAGGACATCTTGGCTGAGGTGGAGAGAAATCTACAGGATGCTATGAATGTTGCCAGAAATGTCATGCAAGAACCTCTCCTAGCCCCAGGGGGAGGGGCAACAGAGATGGCATTGGCCCATGTAAGTTTGAAAGGAGTGACCTGTCATGCAGAGCTGTAATGAGTAATGAAGGAGCAATACATGTTGAGAGTATCAATATTTGTATGGTATATTGCCACCCTGATCGCGTTATATAGGTGGTACACCGTGACTTCAACCACTGATGGGACTTTGTGAAATATTTTATCACATCTAGTACATGAAACTATTGGATTTGATAAATAAATGAAGTTGAGCACGATATCACAAAAACTATTGATAATTAACTTGGTTGGATTTTCAGGCCCTTAATGCAGTGATTTAATTGTACATATTTTTAAACAACAATTAGGACTATTTTTTAGCACAATTTTGTAAAAAACTGCTTAGGTAGGTAAACAAAATCTGGCATGCACATTTATATGCCTTTGTAGATGAACCAATATGATTTTCATGCATTTATAGTACTTATTAAACGTAACCAAATTTAAGATTTGGATTTTTGTTTAGTGGGGGCAAACACGTGTTACAAGTACAAATCTAGTTTTAATATGCCCCCACATAAGGTGGAATGTATCATATTAGGATGTCTTGTCTGGCTTTATTTCTGTCTGTCCGTTTATTTGTTTCTCCAAAAGAACTTGAGTTGTCCATCATCTGTTGTTACCAGACTTTTTAAGTAGCTTGTATTTGGTAGGTGAAGAAGAAACCTATTGATTTCTGGTTCAGAAGGTAAGAGGTCAAAGTTACAAAGACTGAGAGAATGAAAACTTTTCACACCACAATTTGACTTGTATACAAGAAGCCTTGACAACAATTTTTATTTGCATTAAGAAAGATGGATATTTATGTTGGGATTAAAAGGACCAAGGTCAAGGTGAGAAGGATTCCAAGATGGTTTCTACAAAATAACTCATAAAATGCCACCAACCATGACCAGACCTTAGACATGAAAGGCATCTGTTGATTTTAGGGTAAAAATGCAAACCTTCCTGATAACACTGTTACACACTATATAAGCCTTGCACAAGCTTTGATATAACTGTCGAAATGTCTGCTGATGTCATCAACCATTGAAATGGCTGTTGCATTTAGTATTGCTAGGCAACATCGCTTAGGGACAGATGTATGATACATGAGTTAAAATGGTACATTATTATCTTTATTGTTCCTGAAGATCTTTCCAGTGGCTGACGGATTTATATATATAGGAAGTATAATAATTGGCCTTGAAATAAAGATAAATTTCTTTTTAGTCAGAAGGATGAGTAGATTGAAATATAGACTAGTTTTACCGACTTGTCACTAATCCTTCCCACAAACACTGACTAGTAATAGATGAACCTTTACTAACCATTTGACTATTGAAATTATAAGACTCCAACAAGAAATGTACTAGCCCTGGGCTATCAGACTACTGCCACTTTCAAGTCCTTTGATAATACTATTGACCACCAGGTGTGCATAAAATGAACCATTTATGATACTCATTTTCATTTTGTCTGCGACATTTTTATCAGGTTGCTTCGTATTATTAGTTTAGACACTGGAATACAATGCAGTCAAATTGTTGGAAAACAAATGATTGCATAGATGTGATGATAAAGTTGGTCATTTAGAAGTTAGCAAAAATGTATACTTCATGATGTCGTTATTCTGGTAGATATTGCATCCAAGGTGATAAACATCCCAACTGTCATTTCTTATGGAAAGTTCAGAATTCCAGTGTAAATTGTTTTGTTAATAGACCAAGAAAGGCCAAAATTCGTACTTAAATTATTTCCTACAATGTTCTGCATTACACACAATGCAGAATATCATATCTTCTTTCCAAGATAGAAATTGTGTAATAATATCTTGGTGTGCATTGTAGTATATTCAGTTTGTAAAATTTGTTTTTAATCCCTATGCTTTAGAGTTGGGATGCTGAGATGCCTTCCATGTGTCTGTCTCCTACTAAACTGAAAGGCGGATATTCACGAAACTTGTTACGTAGGTTGCCTTTGTGGCAATCATCAACAAGAGGATTCTAACTTTATGTCTCCTCCCCCAGGGGTCCAGGGAGGAATTACGAACACTGCAGTTATGGTGACATTTTTTGCCCAAACTATATGTATGCAGTTGTTACAGGCAGACATGTAATAGCATGTAAAACAACATATTGAGTTGTTACACTCTGTGTCAAAGTGCAGCAGAAGCATGAGGGGTGGGTGGAGGGATTCAGTGAATGAGAGGGGAAAATGTAATGGCAACCAGTAATTGTAGTGTTTAGTTGTTTTTTTGTAAGAATGTTTTATTTGTTATGAAGATTCAAATTTAGTACATCTGTCATCATGCTGAGCAGTTACCATTGTGTTTCTCTTCCATTAGTGGAGGTAGTTTATATAAATTGTAAATTGAAAGTGGCATATTTAGAGACTAAACAGTGACATCTCACTACAGATGGTTATTTCTTCTTGAGAATATATGCTTTTCACAGATGTAACTTTTCACACAAAAAGGTCTTTCCTGAGGATGATAATTAATAGTGGATTGCTCACTATGTCCTTAACTGACTGGTGTCTTTTGTATGGTGTGGTTTAATGAATGTTTTTGACTGACTTCTAAATAATTTCAGGCTTTGAATGGGAAAGCCAAGGGTATCACCAGTATTTACCAGTGGCCATACAGAGCAATAACTCGGGCACTTGAGGTAATACCAAAAACTCTAATTCAGAACTGTGGAGCCAGCAGCATCAGAACTCTAACTGCACTGAGGGTAAGTGCTTTGTCTTCTATTTCCATTATTAATCAGGGACAAAATTGAGTACATGTGACTACTTCTTTTCATCCTACATGTCCAGAATGTAAGATATAGTAGTTGCAGTGGTCATCAATCTAGTTGGATGTTGTAGTGGTTGCAATGGCCATCAACCTGGGTGGGTGTTGTTGTTGTAGAGGCCATCTTTTTAGGTGGGTTTTGTGAAGTTTTGTTTTTATGCTTCCAAGCATTAGAGATAGTGTTTTTCATGTCCATCTGTATGTGCAAATTACAAAGTACAAAACTTTGTGGCCTTGGTTTGTAATGTCAAAGAAACATTGATAGTTTGATTGGTTGAGGCATTTAAAAAAGTTTTCTTCTGCTTGCCAGATAGGGCTTGCTCCTTATGTTGACTAAAAAACCCTAACTTGAATAAATGCCATGTTGTTCAGTATAGGACGCAACAATTCTCTGCCAGAAATGACAAGATTAAATGTTCCATACCCTGTTATTTTTGTGTCTGACTTCTCTTTTCATCCTAAAACTTTTGCCTGAAAATACATTTACATGAACATACCCTTCGATAAAAAGTAATCCACTAAGCTACTAGATGAATCACACAAAATTTTGTGTGATAGAAACCACTGATCATTATTAAAGTTTTGGCAGAGAATCATGCCTTAGTACATAAGTAAAAAGGAAATCTGCAAATGAATTGTTAAAGTATGTGAATTTACTATCCGATCTCCATGCATTTATAACATCCATAATAATTACCTTGAAAATGGGTACAAATAATTTTTTATCATTCCAACCTAGATGATGATACATCTGAACTAAGTACAAAAATTATTCAAGATGCATGCAAGTAAATTTTAGTATGCACAAGTACATGTGTCATGGTCACTAATTAGTTTTGTATAAATTTCATTCCATTTGAATTTTTTTGGCTAGCTTCCATTGAACCTAAATACTTAATTCCTTGTTAATGAACTCACACAAACTTGTAAAATTCTGTTCACCAGGCTTTCAACAATTTTCAAATATGCCATACATGTCCAACAAAACTGATTTTTTTTAAAAACACCATAAATTTTTAGAAATGCTTGAATCAGACATAGGTGTTTCTAAAAGGAAACTTGTATTTGGTCATGCAAAATATATTACAATTGAAACTCGTGAATGGTTAGTGTCAGTGTATTGTAAGATCTACATTTTAACAGGTGTGAAACTGCCTGAGGAGATTTTTTTGTCTCGGTAAACAATTTGATAATAAACAAAATAGTTGCAGGAAAAGAGTCTTTGGCCTGTTTCGTTATCCAGGTTGTCATTTTTAACCTGGTATATATATTGATGGTCCTTACATGCGTCCACACTTATAATACAGTTGTCCCTAGCTTAAAGATCAAGGTTATTGCTATGGAAACGGTCATGAGAGAGTGCATATCATGTGCCTTTTCTGATTCTTCAGTTCATAAATAAGGTCTACACGTGGATGCATTTTCTTCTTTTAGAGAAATGATCATGAAACTGCAGACAAGTTAATAAGGCAACTTGAAATATGTCTTAGAGGATTCGAAGTTTACATGATCAAAGGTCACGGTCAAAGGGTTAATTGCTGATTTATTTTGTTAGTTAAAGGTTGTCAACAGGCTTTGCAGATATTAGGGTAGATGATAAATCCTTTTGGATAACTAGTAGTTAGGTCTTTGATCAGGTTATGATGTCATGGTTGAATCATTTGAGTTTGAAGGCAGATAATGCAAAGTGGCTTAAAAAGTAGCCTTATTTTTGTTCTTCTAAATGGATTGCTTTAAGAATTTACACATAAGTTTCCTAGGGAATAAAAAGAATATTTAGAAATAGGGAGGAGAGAATGCTGCTGTTCAGAAGTGAAAGTAAAACGGAGCATCTCAGTTTAGACAATAATTGATAAATAATACAAATGGCTGCCTAACATATTGACATTGACTGTAGATTGCATTTATACTTGGTGAGTTGTATATGGAAAAAAACCCAACTCTTTTTAGAATGATCATCTTCATTTGCAATCATTTTGTTACAGTAACTAATCTGTTATTGTAAAGATCAGGACTCTGCATTAAGGTGTGGGAGTCCTATACTAATATCCTGTTTGATTCATCCATCTGTCTGTCTGTTTGTAACGAGCACATTTCTGCAGACCTTACATGCAATGGGATGCCATTTGGTAGCTGAATTGCCTTGTACTTAGAGATGGTTTATAGAATCTTGTGAACACACTAGCCCCAGTTTGTGATGCTGTAAAACTTTGTACATATTTTGGTCATCATTTGAAAAGACACATTTTGACAAATAATATGTTCCTGTGATTTTTATCTTTATTGGCCATAGACCAGGAAAGCTTATGAGGTGGTCTGTTATCTGTCATCTATCCATCTGTTAGCACAGGTTTGTTATCGCTACACCTGCTAAACTATTTGGATGATTGTCATGAAACTTTACATGCTCATTAATCTTATAGTCTAGTTGGAAAATGGTGCCCCATAGACATCCAGTTTTGTCACAACAGTGGTCATATTGAAAGTCATTTTACTGCTTTTCCTGCTCAAAAATCAAAATGGGTTTTGCACTAAAAGTCTTGTGATGTCTTGTAGGTTCTGAATGAAAATAGTGATGATCTAATGTGGCCATCTTGAAAATCTTGTTACCACTCCTCCTATTGAATGAAAAGTAATATTGATGAAAACTTTTAAGATTTGTACCATCAGTATTGTTGCTGTTCCTAAGAATTGGAAAACCTTTAAAAGACTTTTTACAAAATGTTACCAAATGTGATAAAGTATCCTGTAATGATGGTCTTTCAAGTTTGTACAAATGATGCCAACCACATATGGCCACTATTATTAAAAATAGAAAAACTTTTAATGACTTCTTAAAAACTGCTGAAAACAATTTTATCAGATGCAAATGACGCTCATCTGCCTTCAGTATATCTCAAAAATGGCTGAACAGAATTTGAGCAAGCTTTATAGAAAGCATCTTGGTTTGAAGACTTTTAACATTTATACAATTGATGCAAATCTGCCATCAAATACAGCTGCTGATGCAAAAATATAAACTGTCACTAGCTTAAAATAACTGCTATAATAGAATTTGACAAATTTCATTCTGATTTATACAAAAATGGCATTCTGACATCAAATATAATTGCCACTGCAAATATTAGAAAAACACAACTTTTAAGAAGGGAAAGAAAACGGCTGACTTTGACCCAAAGCAACCTGTTACATGGAGAGTTGTATCTGGGACACATGATCATGGGCCTCCTCTCCCCATTTCAGATTTCATGCAGAATGTTCAATTTCATTCTGATTTATACAAAAATGGCATTCTGACATGAAATATAATTGCCACTGCAAATATTAGAAAAACACAACTTTTAAAAAGTGAAAGAAAACGGCCGACTTTGACCCAAAGCAATCTGTTACATGGAGAGTTGCATCTGGGACATGTGATCATGGGCCTCCCCTCCCCATTTCAGATTTCATGCAGAATGTTCAACTCTATGTGGACAAAGTTGTACCAAAATTAATATGTGCCCATCTTTCCATGGAAAATGCATTATTTTCTATTTATGTGTATAATGAAAAAATGCCAGTTGTCACTCTTAGCATATATGATATCCTTAAGTAGTTGTGAATCATGACATACATTTCATGTGTTATTTGTTCCATTCTGATTTGTTTCTAAGAAAGGTCATGACTGTACATTTAATGCTTAGGCTAGATAGGTGGGACAAAGCATTAAATAACAAAACCAGTTATGACAAATTCTCAGGCTAATCGGGTAACAGATGATGCTAGTGATGATGTGCCTATAGATTGTGGCACTGAAACTGAAGGTCCATTCAACATCAAGGGGAAATAAATATTCTTTATATTCAGACTGGGAAAGAATATCAACCCTGGCTGGCTGGAAACAACTGAAAATAATGAGATTCTTTGCAGTTGGTGTGTATAAACTGGCTAAGAAAATTCCTTCATACTGGGAAATAGTAATTCCAGGACATCAGCCTGTGACAGACACATTGAATTGCCAGCTCACAAATCAGTAATTCAGGATTTGAATCTTAGTGAAATTCTTAGAACTCTATGTATAACAGCTGTCATATGACATCCAAGAATTGTGACAGTTTTTTAAGATGTAAGAATGGACAGAGGGGTGACATGATTTGCAGAGGTTTGATTCTTTATATTAGGTGTGTAGAGAAAATACTGTTATTAAAACACAAAACTGATTTCAGTTTTAAGTGTTATACTGTAATATACTCAGCTGAGCATGCAATAAATATACCGAACACGATGTGCATCAAGTGTTATACAGATTCATTGGGGGAGATTTACAGAATCATAGACAAATATTGGACAAATTATGCTGATGTGCTATCAAATATGGATGAAGATACAAAGACTAGAGTAACTTTGAAACACATGTTGTTGTAACATGAGAAATCAACAGCATTGAAGGAATTTAAATATAGAGTTTCTTAGGGAGCCAGATTTATTAACCAACTGCTCATCTGTTGGGTTAATAGTTAGATGCCATAAAGGAGAGTGATTTCAGGTTCACTTGGGTCTCTTGTTTATTCATCTTTGTGGAATGTTGTATATAATGGGACCATCATCAGAAGAGCCACATAGGTGGCTCTCAACCATTTTGTATTTTGCATAGGGTTCGATTTTAAAGAAAAAGATTTCCTCAGATTTTTCTCAACGTGGCTTATATTGGCTATTTCAAAAAGACCTTGTATATCTTAAGTATTCTTAAAAGAACCTTTAATTCCCATTGTTTTGGTCTATGAGTGATGGGTGTCATTTGGGTTATAGAGTGTACAGCTTGGCATTAAGATGTTCATATAAAAAAAACTGCCATCTCCATTTGGCCACTGTCACTTTCTGGACTTGGAAGTAAATTGTTTATCAAAAGAGGTTAACTTTTTGCTATTTAAATATTTTGGAATTCATTCATTGCACTTTGAGAAGCTGGTAATGTCAAATCTGGATAAATTCACTTTCCATATTTTAATAACTGCTAAAGATGGTGTACTTTTTTGCACTAATTCAGCTGGATTTATTGAGCACATGGGAGTAATCATTTTGATTATGATTATGTACAATTTCCGTAAGTAGGGTATATCCAAAGAAATTTCACCCACACTCATATTGACATATTGGTTTTTTTTGCAGGCCAAGCACACCCAACCAGACTGCACAACCTGGGGAGTTGATGGGGAGACTGGAAATATTGTGGATATGAAGGAGTATGGAGTATGGGAGCCATATTCTGTCAAAGCCCAAATCTACAAAACTGCAATTGAGGTACAGTGGTCTGCAACTTGTTAGGGCAACCCTCGTAATCCCACTCTAGTGGCCTATCTAGAGTGGGATTACACATATGCTAACAATAAAAGATAGTCATAACAAATTCTGAAACATCTATATTTCATGTCAAAATCACTTGATTGTTGTGGAGTCAGTGTGATACAACCTGTTATTATATTTGCAGCAAAACTGGCAAATCAAACCGGCCAATCAAAATTTGTCAAGATATGCATAGATCAAATTTCTTTTGACATTTTGATGAATCATACTATCATTCTGCCATTTTCTTTTCTTTTTCATTTGGCCTTTCATCTTCCTGTTCTAATTTTTATCTTCCAACCCACCACCAAAAAATCCTCCTAACATTCAACATGATTGCTGTTCAGATTATTATTGTTAACATGGAATAATGATATCTCTACTAGAATGCATGCAAAATTTGGCGGATTTAATGGATACAAATAACCACATTCACAAACTAGTCCATATTGTCTAGTACCCTTGCTTGATTTATAGATGAACTGCAGAAAATGCAACATTGTTTGTATACAGTCACTAAGTTTAAAACAATTTACTCTTGATGTTGGAAATGGAGTATTCCCTTTGATATGCATATGTAATTTGTATTAAGTGACATCAGATGAGTGAGTCATAATATCATGGCTGAATGGACTCATTCAAGATAGATATGCTTTACAGGAAACAACAATGAACAGCAACATTTCTGTTTGATTATATTTATGTCTGCTGAGACTGTTGATGAACAAGGGATGATCTGCCATTAGAAAGTTTTTTAAATCCAATTTTTAGCTCACCTTTCCTTGAGACCGAGAGTTTATGGTATGGCCATGCATTCATTGTCCATTGTGCATTGTGAGTCCATCCATCAACAATTGCTTGATACCAGCCTATAGTCCATTCCTGATCTGATTTCAGTAAAAATTGGACTAAGGGTTAATGTCATCAAAGTCTTGGATGAATCTGATATCAGATGAACTTGAGAGCGAGTAGGAGCCCTGCATATTAATAGGATGATCTTTACTGATGGAGCTAGTTAACTACTCTGGAGGCTGTATTTGTGATCAACTTGGAATATGTGCTTATCTCAGTAAGATCTTCGATGAGTGTGAGCGATATCCATGCATACTAATGAGATGGTCTTGCATCTGATTGGCTGAATGTGTTACCCATGTGGAAGCCATATTTCTGATCAGATTTTGATTAAATTTGCATTATGTGTTTATATCATAAATTTTTGGGATGGATTCAATAATGAGGTCCAATATGCTGGGTTTGTTGGGCTCTGAAGGCCATATTTTGTATTCATACTTGCAATATATACTTATCTAATCCAGATCTCGGACAGATTCAATAATGAGCAAGATCTGTGCATATTAATGAAGCAATCTTGCATCAGATTTGTTGAGCTTGTCACCCATCTGTAAGTCATATTTCTCATCATTTTTACACCTCTCCGGTGACCAAGTGGTTAGATGTCCGCCTAGGATGCGGGAGGTCGTGGGTTCGATCCCCAGCTGAGTCATACCAAAGACTTAAAAAAATGGCGCTCAGCATTAAGAGGTTAGTGTTAGGACTGGTCGGACTGGTGTCAGGATAATGTGACTAGATGGGACATCTGTCACATGTCTGCGACATGATGCCCCAGTGCTAGACATCACTATAAATGTCCACACTGCAGACATCGTAGCGATATGACTGAAAAATTGTTAAAGCTACGTTGAAAATTCAAATCACACACACACACATTCATCCTTTTTATCTGTATAAATAATTTTTAGACTAAAGTCATCAGTTTTCATTTGCATGTTTTCCCATGATGTCATTTTACATGATTCTGTGTACTGAAGGTTTTATTTGTTCTTTTCAGACTGCTATTCTTTTACTGCGTATTGATGACATTGTGTCAGGAACAAAGAAACCTGGACAGTCAGAAAAGCAAAGCACCCCAGCAAAAGAAGAATCTCAACCTGATGAGAAAGATTAATTCTTTTCTGGATGTACTAGGTCTCACCTTTTCATCATTATATTGATGATTATGCTGTCACTTTTAAATATCTAATATGAACCAGTAGATTAAAATAAACTTGTCAGCCTGTCAAACTGATTTATATATGTGCTTATCCATACTTGTGATGCAGAATTACTTTTATGAATTGTTTGGCACTCTGGTGAGTTGTTAGTGAGCATATTTTTAGTGGGGTTTTAGCTCACCTAGGTTTAAATTGAATTGAGTTTATGGTATAGATCAACATCCATAGTATACATTATGCATCTGTCAACAATTGCTATTTTAAACTGCTTCTCAAATGTCTTTGCACCAGTTTTGGCCAGATTCGGTGGAGAGTATTTTGGTATAATGGACTTTCATTACTGATGAAGCCAGTTTGCCATAAAATTTAGCTGCCAGTAATGAAAATAGATGAAAAACCTTGAAATGACTTCTCAGTAACTGCTCATTACAAAGTGACCAAATTTGAATTCTGGTAATAAGGGCCGTCTGATTTATGCAAACGATTCCAATTTGCCTCTGTTGGCACTATACTGAAAATGGAAAATCTTTTCTAAACAAATTGTTCGAAGAAAGGCACATAACAGAATTTAAAGAAATTTCACAGCTTATTGGCTCAAAGGGATTTTGTTTATGCAAATGATGCCAATCTGCCATCAAATATGGCAGCTGTTACCAAAAAGAAAAGAACTTGTAAAAAAAAAAAAAAGAAGGAAAAAGAAAAACATTGAACATGCTCAAATTTGACATTAAGTATTAATGTATTTAAAATTTGCACAAAATGATGCACCATCAGATATGGCTGCCATTACTATTTATACAACTTTATCAACAACAAAAAAGCAACAAACTTCAACCAGCTTTGGTTCAACACAGAGCATAGAATACTTGACAGATTATGCTATTGTGTGGAAAAAGATACAAAAGCTAGAGAAACTTGATCTGGTTGACTCACAGCATGCAGTCAACACCATTGAAAGAGATTTCAACTTCATCCTGCAGGACCTAATTTCTTGGCCCACTGTGCTTGCATTTGACTGTTAGGCAGATGTTATCTAGGTGGGTGATTGGGATCTTTTTTAAGACCTTTTTTCTACATCAAGAACAAAACATTTAATTTTATATTTGTTTTATGCTTAAGTGCTTGCACAATGTTTTTCAGCAACTTAAATAAATATGAACTTCCTCAGTATGATGTTCTTGTGTCTTCTTTGCTTTTGTAGTACATGTCAAAGAAAATGTTTGTGTCTTAGTTGAAAAGTTGACAGCTGAACAGGTATATTCCTCATTCAACTTATTTTATTTGAAGAGACTACAGATCACCTCTGTATTTAATGGTTCCCAATATTAATATGGGTATGATTAGCTATCCCATTATGTTGACAGAGGTCATGCTCTTGAGTGAAATGGGCAAGTTTTTGCTTACACATGCCAGGAAAGCAAAATTGACTATACCTTGCCATTAATAAACATCTATACCTTCAATCCAATGATGTTTCGAAACAACATTTTCAAACTAAGAGATAAAACTTGGTATTCTGCCATGTCATCATTAGCAGGTGTGTCAAATCTAAACATCGTTGGGGGTCCCATCATCAATGTTCTTGAAATGGCTTGGTATTGTATCTATTTTTTCACACTTTGCTTCGCTCTGTAACTTTCAATCCATTTGAGATTAAGGAATGAACATGATATGCTTTACACATCATTACAGTATTGAGGATGCTATATTCAGGGTCATTGTCAAGATTCAGTATTTTGTCTCCCTCTCCCAATCCTTTTGCAACATAACTTTCAAGCTATTTGAGGTTAATAGGTGAAACTGTGCATTTATACATCTTCATTAGAAGGTGTACAAACCACATTGGATGTTCTCTTTTGAAGGTCAAGTCATGACTCATCTTTTGATTGTTGCATTTGATTTTAATTTTGCGCTATAATATTACAGGTGTGTGAAATCAAGGGATGAAACTTGGTATACTTGTACATCACAAGTAAAACTTGTGTGGGATACTGCATTGGGAATGACATCTTGATGTTCAGGGCCTAGGCCTCATATTTTAAGTGTACCCTCTCTTTCCATGCCAGGTCATATCTGCAGATCTGTTAGAAATCATGGGATGAATCTTGGTATACTTGTATATATCATTAGAAAGTTGTTGTTGTTGTTATAAGGTTTAACGCCATTTTTCAGCACAAGATAGGCTATACATGGCAGCCAGTATTAATGGTAGAGGAAGAACTCGGGGGGGGGGGGGGACCCAGAAAGAACCACCGATCCACGAGAAGCTACCAGAAAGCTTTCCCACATGTCCACATTTGTGAGGTGAGATGGCAGTGATCCGTGATGGAGAGCGCTTTATACCACTCGGGGCCCCTAGAAAGTTGTTGTATCCTACATTGGTGTTCCTGTCTTCAAGGACAAAGGTCATTATTTTTAGTTTTTCTTTACAGTCTATGCCCTGCGCATAACATATAAGCTCTTTCATCTCTTGAGATGAAACTTGATATACGAATACATTATCTTAAGAAAGATTCAAGTATACCACATTAGAGGGGATCCTATCGTTAATGTCAAAGTTATTGGGCAGTATATTTAGTTTTCCTCGAGTCTTCTTGTTCCATTTTATAACATTAGAGCCATTTGATATTAAGGGATAAAAATGCTACAGTTGTCCTGTACTCTATTGCGGTTCCTGTCTTCAAGGTTACAGGCCAGTATTTTAGGTGTCAGTATCATCTCCATTCCACTTCGTACCATATGAGTGAATAATGTTTGTTCTTTCTTTAAGATCAAAGTCACAGGTATATATTTCATGATTGCCTTTGTACTTTGCATCTTAAAAGCTATTTCAGATTCATAGATAAACCATGGTACACTTGTTTTTCAATTTGATGGCACCTTATGTGTCACAGTCAAGGTTTTATCTTTAGAGTCAAGGTCACTGATCAATCTTTTCCTTTTCTACAGTGTTTCTCAATGTCCATTGAGATAGGGCTGTGAAAATTAGTTACTTTCCATGTCTCATTGTACACTTTTGGTGACTGTAACAATATGGGGACATTAATTAACTGCTTTAAAATCAACTTGTGTGCTAATTTTGTAGCTTTTGTTACCTTTGGTGTGCCATACAAATGACACTTTGAAGAAAAATAAAAAATCAAGTGAATTCCAAAGCTTTTTCAAACCCAAATGCAAATATTGTGTTATTAGAGGAATTATGAGACCACACTATATTACATAGTAGGTATAGTTTTCCTATAGTATGTGCAGTTTAATATTTTTGATATTACCACATGTTAAAATATCACTTTATGTGATTCTGATTGGTCCAAATAAGCCCATGAAATTATTGTGCAGCATCCTCTTTACTGATTGGCTGCGATCGTGGGAAAACGTTTTTAACCCTGTTTCTGGAATTTTTTGTTTTCATTGAACATTTTTGGCAGCCATTTTTCGATTCAACTCACAAAAGGGAATTGAGGGAAAATGGTCTTGTCTGTTTCAATATGGCTAATTTCCCCAACGGGGGTTTGTTATGTCATGTATAACATATCATAACATGAAAAATGGCTAAAATTGCAAAGACAAGAACAAAAACAAGTAAAACTATGGGTATTGCTCAGTTGATAGCAGGGGTAGGGGTGGAGGTTGGTATATCTGTAGTATGGAATCCACCCTATATACAAGTGTGGTATAAATGTGAACTTACAGAAGTGAATAAACTCACCTTTATTCACAGAAGAATGTAGATATAAACCGGACTCTCCAACTGACAGAACTTCATCCAACCACAGAATATTTACACTAAATGTGCGATGCAAGTCCAAATCAAAGAGAGATTCGTTTACATCTTCTGTATAGTCTTATGTTCCAAATCAAATACTGTAAATATCCTTTCACAAATACATTACAGTAAATATGTGTATTTCTGCAACCAGTAATCTTTGAACAAAAATATCGCAACAATGTAATGTTTATTAGTTGTGATGTGGAATTTCAAGATAAACACTGGCATTGTGTTGTGTAGGCCAACATAAACTGGTGCTGTGCACTGTATCAAACAATGTGACATCACACGCATTGGACGTTGTGTTGATAAATGATTTTGTCTTTTGTAAAATGTTCTGTTTATTTGGATCGATGCTTATTCTTTGATTTATAGTTAGCAAAAATGTATAATCTACTTTGTTTGGGACTATGTTTTACACACAACAAATGAATGGGTCAGCATCTATCAGAATGAATGAAATTTTTCTATCTAAATAACTTCTACTTAAAACTATGTGGAAAAAAAGACTCTCAAATGGGTAATGCTTTAATATTAAATTTATGAAACTTGCTAAATAATGTCCAGATTTTGTGATCCTTGGTGAGCAAAAGCAGGACATTATTCAACGAATTTCATAAATTCAGTATTAAATCATTACCCATTTGGGATCCTCTATATATAAAATCACAGTTGTACAATCTTGATCATGTCAAGTTGTCAGCATTAGAAAATCTGGATAATTACTAGAAGTGAAGTGTCATGTCATATCCGAAATCTGATGCTGACAACAGGAAATGCTCTAGCAAATCAAGATAAATTATTGTGATAATGATATTTTTGCTGTATAACTATCAATTTTAATTTAATACAATTCCAAAATGTAGCTAAAAAAAATATAAATGAGCTTTTCAACCTTTCTGATGCGAGCTTAGATGTAAGTGTACATCTGATAAGTATTATTCACCTATTGTTTGCAATTTTCTTTTTTGAAGTTGCCACTTGATGCAGACCTGCATTTCTGTATAATTTGACTGCAAGACTTGCAGAATAATTGTGGAAAATACGAAAATACTACTGTTGAGGTCAAATCTCTATATTGACTTGTCTGGGTTTGTCTGTGCATGGGTTTTCATATCAGATTGAGAGGTTTTGGTCACAGAATCCAACTAACTTTACAGAAATATTTCAGATGCTTTAATCTGCCCAGGAATTACATGCAGAATGCCTGCAAGGCTAACCTTTGCCTTTAGCATTATCTTGAAATGGTGTTCATGATGAATGGGACAGTAAAACAGAAGTTCAAACAATTGGTATAAAAGTATAATAAAGAATATTCAGAGGCTTAGAGGTGCTTTGAAAACAAATGAGAAAGGCAACAAATAACATTTATTGGACATTATGATGTGTCAGAGTACTTTTTCATGGCTCGGGAAGATGACTGACACCACCACATGAAATGTAGTTTGTAAAATGCCTCAGGCTCTACAGTCTGAAAAGAATTTCCAGGAAACCAAAATAAGACCAGATCTACTTTTTAAGAATTGTGGAAATCATCTCTGATATTCTTGAAATGTAGATAGATTTTCAGATTGACTGCTATGGGTAATTTAGAATCAACTGAACAAGAGAAGTATTTTGGTGAAAATACATTCAGAAGGAGTAATGATAAGATCTTCAAGATGGCCATGGTGGCTTTCATATTGGATCTATGATCGGCACCATTTTTGTTTGGGCTGAAAGAAATATACGAAGTCTTTTGTTGAAAACCCATGTCAATATGGCCATTCATTTAGAAGGAGTAGCAATTACAAGATTTTCAAGATGGCGATCATGACAGCCAGATTTAAAAAAGGGCCATTGTAGCAGCCATATGGATCTAAGATTGTCATTTAGGCTCAACAAAATAAAATGAGTCTTTTGGTGAAAACCCCATGTCATTGTGGCCATATATTTAGGAGTTGTAGTGGCAACATATTCAAGATATCTATGTTGGATGTCAAATTTGCATAATTTTCATTTAGGACCAACCAAACAGTGATGAAAACCCTATGTTGATACAACTTCAGTTTGGAGTTTATCCGATTTTAAACAGGGTAGCGATAAAATGATTTTAAAGATGGCTATAATGGATTAAGATTGGTGTCCATTTTGTTCAGAACCAACCAGACAACATAAGAAGTCTTTTGGTGAACACCCTGTGTTAATATGACTTTGTTCATGAAGAATCATGAAATTAGAATTTTCATGATGGTGGCCTTTATAGGACATCAGGTCAGCAATATCTTCATTGGGATCAACAAGACAAAAGTTTGCTGTGAAACCCTATATTGATTTGACCAACTAGGAGGAGTAGCAATGACAAGATTTTCAAGATGGCCACCATTGTGGCCATATTCCAGCTCGTATCGACATCCATTTTCATTCAAGACCAGCTAGACTGAAGATGTTTTCTGGTGAAAACCTGATGTTGATGCAACTTTTTATTCAAGATGATTAACCATAACATGGTGATGGATGAGCACTATTTTAGTGTAGGACATACTAATCTTCACACAAGTGAAAATTCCATGTTGATATGACCGTCCATTCAGGATTAGCAATAAAAAATTTTCAACACTGGCCGTCTGAGTGACACCATTGTTTAGTTTTGGATCAACTTAACCCTGAGATGAAAGTATGTACAGTTTTGTGGGAATTCTCCCAGTAGTTTAGGAGTAGCAGTAGTATGTTGAAAAATCTAGCAAGAAGCCATTTGGGTTTGGTACTCTAATATCTAAAACTGAACTGGTCATTTACATGCAAGTGTACATTACATTTTACTAGTGAATGTTCTCCAATATGATGAGTAGTTATTATATATTACTGAAAATTGGACTAATTTGACATGTTGGATGTGTTACTGACATCATTTTTGGTTGCAAAGTCTTTTAATGATACTGAAAAAATTGTGCATAAATTTATGAGATTCATAAAGCATGATGAATATTGTATGTTAATAGAAAAGGTGATGAGTATTTCAGTACTATTCTACTTACAGTGTCAGTAAATTTCTAATTGTTGATGAATCTAATATTTTACCGTTACAAAATTTGTTGCTTGACTCAATTTTCTTCATTTACTCATTACTTAATCTTTATTGACAAAGGGAGAAATCACTTTGCCCAAAATCTTGAGTCCTGCGGGACTCCTGTATTTAGTTGTTTTGAAAAAAATGAATGCTTTATATATTTCTCAATTGTCTTGGCTGATTATAACCTAATACATACATGGCAAAGGAAAGAAATGTAGTGAACCTTTTGGCTTGTTAGTTTCTTACCAGTCATGTATAACAAAAAAGTCCAGTTAATTTGGGGTTACAAGTAGAATCAAGAACAGATATGTTTACATTCAGTACATGTACCATGCATTAGCAAATATAACACGTGGGTTATCCAATTTTCTCCCCTCCCCCAACGTCCATGTGTTTTACAATTTGATTATTGCTCATATTACCATGTAGATGTTGTATTTAAAAAAAATGCCTCATTTTCTATTGCAAACAGCACACAAAGGTCAAAATAGTAAACGAGTTGTTTTACATTTCAGATAAATTTGTCAAAGTTTAAAGAAGATGTTATATAAAGAAGACAAGATCAACATATAAAATCATCATCTTCATATTTATAAATAATCAATGAAGAGTCGATTTGCTGCTGGGATTTACTAGAATTTTAAACTCATTGTAATTTTAGAATAAGAACTTCTATCAGTATCAATGATATAAAAAAATGAGTGATACAAATTTTGTTCATTAGACTTGAAAAACATCCATAACCTTGGCTTGGCTTGCTTCACTGATGGTTAAGACCTGTGATGCTGCGTCTGATTCACTGTCATAGTCGGATTCAGAGCTAAACAAGTTGACTTCCAGACAAATTTCACATTTATGGAAACCATTGTGAACAGTAACTGCTGTTATTCTTGCTGAAGCTGCCATATCTTCACTGACAACATTTTCTTTGTAAAATAGGAAGGTGTGGAGTTCATGCCATCTGGTGATTTTTTTATGGGTAGGTGATTATTTTATTGATTTTGAATTCACAGGTGTGGCTTTGTTCCTGCATTTACCAAAGAATGCATGTGCCGTCATCGTGGAATGGTCGAGTCAGCTCAAGGTGAGGAAACTAATTTTAATTGATCCAGTTTGGCTCAAACAGCTCTATTGTGGTATCTCCTTTTATCAAGTGGAGCACTGGGATTGAAATTGAGACAATTTAGGGATTCAGTGGTAAACAGAAGAGATGATTTACTTACTATACCGTAGTATTTTATACTATGTTTATAACGAAAAACAGCAAACACAGATTTTGGTCATTTATTATTCTTTATAAAAACCTGGGAGTTATGCAATATATTTTTGTACACACAATAGAAAAATTGTTGGTAATACATGAATGTGTTATACTTGGACACGTGTTATATTTGCTAATTTATGGTATATTGTTACAATTTCAGAAACATATTGTGGTCCTTTTTTGGTCAGAAATGTGTTGTATTTTCATGTAAAACATCTATCTTGTGGATTATTCTTGTCATACAGTACACCCTGTTTATAACACAGTCTATGGGAGCCATAAAGCATTCATGTGTTACCCATGTCCCATGATTGGAATTTCTTTGCCTTGGTACAAACACCAACATTATTATTTTTCTCACTCAATATTTTTTCAAAGTTACCATTTGGTGGTGTCAGAGTGATTCTGGTGTTCAATTTGCATATTTCAGCTACTGAACTTAATGATTATGGTTTCCTATGATATAGATATTGTAGAATGCAATCAGGTTAATTTGGGCAGTTACTATCCTGTCAGGAAACTTCATCCAGCCCTAACTTTGAATAATATTAATTGCAGATATAATATTAACATCTTCTGTCTGCATGTGTTTTAAAAGGCAAAAATCTAGTCATATCTTCAAATATTTTTTAAACTGGATTGGGCAGGTTGTAGGTTCACAAGTTAGAACAAGGGCCATTACTTAAGCAAAGACGTATCATAATATTCTGTTAATGTCTTTTCCTCTGAGAACTGTTCTTCTTTAGTATTGTCTGGTGTCTTAACTGAGGGCAATGGCACTATACCCAACTATACAACACTATAGGGGAACAGTTTGCAAAGGAGAAGGCAATAACAGATTAATATTTAACATAATATAATGTGACATCATATGAGGCTGGTGTAAAGATAACAGCAGGTGTAATGAGCATATAATAAAGTTAGGTACAGTATAGCAGAGTCATGGTTAAATGCATACTACCTAAAAAATGCCCCACAAATTAGACTAGTTTAGCCAGTCAAAACTTAGAATTTATCATGTGATATTCTAAAGACTGTCAGATGATCAATGTTGTGCTTAAATACTAGAAAACTACACAGGCTAAATTTGATATAAATGTTCAGATAATTTGCAACATATGCTTTAGTGAAAAAGAGCTAATTTAATTAGATGAAGAATTGTTTACCTCATAGATACTTGTGTTGAAATCGTACAAAATGTATTAAATTTGTTATTTCAGGCTCACAGTAGAATTTAATGAAAATGCAGTTACTGAACTTAGAGAACGCACATTATTTTTTTAATTCCATATTTTCCTAAAAAAGAATAAAGTTTTCTGAACGTCTGCAACAACGGACAAATTCTAATGTGCAAAATGTAATATGCTTTACAGATTCAAAAACTTGAAAATTTTACAACTGCAAATATCACTCAAAAAGTGACAGAAATATTGGCTCCATGATAACAACACAATGCTTTCTGCAGCCAAGTACTATCCAGAACAACTTAAAATATAGGTCGAAATACTCCACTATATATATATTAGAATGGGAATAACAAATATGAATTTAACAATACAAGAATATTCATTAAGAAATAGTTGCATATCTCCATAACCAGCTCCACAGATGTCACCAGTAAAATTCAAAACATAACCATAAAACAACTACTAATATTATGTTTCCTCAGATACAAGATCATTATCCTAAAATAACAGATCACCATCCTCTAATACAAGATCACCATCCTCTAATGCAAAATCACCATCCTCTAATACAAGATCACCATCCTCTAATACAAGATCACCATCCTCTAATACAAGATCACTATCCTCTAATACAAGATCGTTATTATCAAAGAAAAGATCACTATCCTCAAAAAAAAGATCATTATACTCGAATACAAGATCACTATGCTCAAATTCAAGATCACAATCCTCTAATACAACATCACTATCCTCTAATACAAGGGGGTTATTATCAAACAAAAGATCACTATGCTCAAATTCAAGATCATTATCCACAAATACAAGATCACCATCCTTTAATCCAAGATTATCAAAGAAAAGATCACTATGCTCAAGTACAAGATTATCAAAGAAAAGATCACTATCAACGAAAAGATCATTATTCTTGAATACAAGATCACTATGCTCAAATTCAAGATCATTACCCACAAATACAAGATCACTATCCTCTAATACAAGATTATCAAATAAAAGATCACTATACTCAAATACAAGATTATCAAATACAAGATCACTATCCACTAATACAAGATTATCAAATAAAAGATCACTATACTCAAAAACAAGATTATCAAAGAAAAGATCACTATGCTCAACTTCAAGATCACCATCCTCAAATTCAAGATCATTATCCACAAATACAAGATTATAAAATAAAAGATCACTATGCTCTAATACAACATGACTGTTGTCGATTTCATATCTGCTGTTCATAATATCAAAACAAAAGAGTGGTGTGCAATGTGCAGTGGTTAGTAGTTTTTCATCCATAATGGTGACTGTCTAGGTACTCTTTAAGTTTCTTCACATTAAAAAATGCAAATGTGTTACCTGACCACCATAATGAAGATTATCTGTAGAAGAGGGAAATTTAGGATCATATGATGGAATATCACAAGTTCTGGTTTACTTTGTCAGAAAGGACTTGAGCATGGATAGTATAAAAGAATAGGAACTCCTTGCATTCAAAAGAAAGTAAACTCCATATCACATTTGTACAATACACGAGTATAGACTTTTTTAATACATAACAAAAACAGAATCATGGGCATTAGACAATAACAACTTCAAAAATAATGGAAATGCTCCAAAAGAATTGGAGGCAGTAAGTAGCAAAGTCCAATTTAAAAAAAAAATTGATGACTTTTTTCTCTTTCATTTTGATAAACCATATCTAGTCAATAGAATAAGTAGACTACTTTTTCTCCTAACATCTATATGTTCATTTTGACCAGTAACATAACCTGCTTGATGTTTTCAAAGTATATTTCACATATTTTGTAGTATCACATATTGCTGTAGCATAGGTACAAATCCTATAGCCAAGGCTTCAAACCAAAATTTGAACCATTCTGTTGACTAAATCATTCTGTTGACCATATTTTACGATATTTACAATAAAATCAACTTCCAGATCCAATCTGTCTATTGACTTTTTCCATTAGTAATTTGTCCAGTTTACGCTGCCTGTATTTAACTATTCCATATGATCCAACTCCTATGAGGAATGTTGTCAGCTGGAAGAGCCAAAATTCCCTCTGCTGAATATTACGATCCTTTATGCAACTGAAATAATAAAAAAATATGGAAAACAGATACATTCATATTATATATACTTACTCATAAGTCAAGCTGCAAACTTCATAGACCAAGATCTACCACTGCATAATACACTGGCATATCTGGGTCTATGCAGTTTGTTAGGAGTTATCAGTAGAACATTACATGAGGGCTGACCAGATTCTATTTACCAGCAGTTTGCAATTGAATATGAATGAAAACGGAAAGTAGTTCCTCCTGTAAAACCTGTCATGAGAGACGAGCACCACTACTAAAGTAAAATACCAAATCACAATGGAGGCTTTTCATTAATTAACTAAATTAATTGATGCATACAAAATTGGTTGTATAATACAAGTGGTCTCCAAAATCAGGTTTAAGTATATTGTAAATACTAAAGGACCTGCATTTTCATTAATGCAGATTCTCATTCTATGAAAGTGTTTTAATTCTATAAACTGAATAGACATAAGATCAGATTTCTAAGAATTTTAAAAATGACCTCCCATTTCATACTCAGATCTAGGCATGGCTTTTCCCCCTTAAGCCAGGAATATAATTCATATCAAAATATGAATGGTCACCGATTCATTGGTTATTGGTGCAATTAACTTTTTTGTTCTAATAACAGCACAGTATAAATTATTTTCAACAAACTCAGTTCTTGTTTATAAAAAAAAATGTCTCTTCAAAACTGTTCTTACTAATGACTGATACACAAGTCATTTTTCTAACTGGTAAGCCCAATGGGTACACACTCTCTGTTAAAGACTGATGATGATGGGATATAGAGTTTTTGCCTGTTACCTTAATTATACTGTATGCAATATGTGCTTTTGGCAGATGTTGTTGTTGTTGTAGGATTTAACGCCATTTGTCAGCACAAGATAAGCTATAAATGGCAGCCAGTATCAGTGGTGGAGAAAGAACCATGGAAAACCCCGGGAAGAACCACCGACCCATGAGAAGCTACCGGCAAGCTTTCATATTTGGCAGAGAAAACTGTAACACGATTACTGTGGAAAATAATGAGCTGCTTAGAGCCTTTTTTCCAGTAAAGCTATTACAATTTATACAAATAATGATGCTCCCATTACCCAAACGTTTATGATCCATACTTGCACTATACCATGCAGGTCCAAAATTTATAGTCCTGTTGTGTGATATACATGTAATTCCTACAGCTGTAGACAATGCTGTGCAATATGCATGTAATGTTCCTTTTTAATTGCAAAAAATCCATAAAAAAGTCAATGGGATGTATAGGTGTTGGAAGAAATCAGGAATAATGTAATATATAATGTCTTTAAATCTTAAATTCTTTGTTCATAATGCTCGACACAATTTTTTGTCATTTTTTTAAAAGTGATATGTAAGGACCATTACTATATATTCAGTAATAATATAGATGCCATAAATTCCAAAATCACCACCCATGCCAAAATGCAACCCATCAAGAACTATATTATTACAGATTTATAAAACAACTGGCATGATGCCAGTGATAATTAACCTGTGGCTGGTGGCATTATTTTCAGGATGCCTTATTCATTGCAGTGGGAACAGACATTACTACTTGCCATGTGAATCAACATTATTTTCAACTTGCATTCTTGCTTGCCAAGGGAATTGTCATTGTTATTTGTGGGGGTGTAGCGGTTGTCTAGGGGTGGGGTTCTTCTTATAGACTTTAACGAATTATGAGAAGTTCCCCTGGTCCTTATTCAGAAGGTTAATTCTGGACACTATATTATTTATTGACTAAATATATTTATGGCTACGAGCCCCCAGTCAGCAATGCCGACAGTTAAATTAAAAGAAATACAAAGATGAAATTTAAACAATAACAATTTAATAAATGAAATTTAAAAGAATTTAAAGTAATCAATGTCTCTCTTTCACCCAATGATCCCTTTGATCATCATTTGAGTTCACAGTGTGAGGAGATTTTTCCCTTCTTGAGTGCTACTCATCTAAATCTCTTCGTTCCCTTGTCTTTCTCTCCTTTCGTGATCTCCACTTCCGCTTCCTCTTCTATAATCCTTGTTCCTTGCCGTTATCTTGACTTCCGGTTCCTCTTCTAGTATCCGGAACCCTTGACGATATTCCTTGAGGTCACCCGAAATTCACTCGGTATCTCTCACCGTCACCCGAAATTCTCTGAACTTCTCTCGTCCCCCGAAATTCTCTGAAATTCTTTCGTCCCCCGAAATTCTCTGAAATTCTTTCGTCCCCCGAAAGCTTCCTGATCGAAGCTATTTCATGAATTTTCTAAATTCCGCCAATTTTTACGAATGGCTAACGGAGTGTGTGTCACTGCGACTCTTAAACACCAACTGACGAATTTCAGGCTTGTACAAATCTTATGTCAGTTTCTCGAATCAAGTCCCACCTACAACGCATCCCGATTGGATGGCGACGGACTCTGGTCATTTGATCGAACTGTCAATCATAAAAATGTCAGTCTGTGTGTCCCCATGTACTGTCCAGCCTACCATTGTCGGCTTCCGGCTCTTTGAAGTTGTCTACGTCACGTGTTCCCATGTACAAAGATTCCCGCCAGATTTCCACTCAAGAGCTCAAACAAAGACTGGGTTACGTAAGAGGATTAGCCAACTTAGGCACTTGGAAAAACAAAGCTTACCTGGCTCCACTTACAGACTTATAAATACATGTATAATACAAGGGGTTGGGGTAAAACATCACATCCCCCCACGCTTGAGAATAAAATCAGGATTTTATTCACTCAAACTAAAAAAGCAAAAGTGTTACACGATATAAAGAACAAAATCAGCAAAATGAACTAAATGCTAAACTGAGTATGAACACGAAAATATAACAAATGATCTATATCATTTCGGCGCTTCTACTCATGAAATCTGCGCCTACGTTTTCAGATCCTTTCACGTATCTGATCTGCATCTGGTACTGCTGTAAAAACAGCGACCATCGCATCAATCGACCATTGGACAACTTTGCCTGCGCCAGATAGGCGAGTGGTTGGTGGTCGGTCTCCAACATGAACTTACGTCCATATAGGTATCGCTCGAACCGTGATATGCCGAACACGATTCCAAGACATTCCCTCTCCGATACTGAGTAATTCTTCTCGGCAGCAGACAACTTCCGGCTGCCGTATGCGACAGGAAAAAGCGTCTTGTCATGCTCCTGGAGCAGTACTGCTCCCAGTCCCGTGTCGCATGCATCGGTGCGCAGAACGAATTCTTTATCCAAGTCCGGTAGACGAACAACTGCGTCGGATGTAAGTCTATCCTTTAGCGTTTGGAATGCGTGCTCACACGCATCTGTCCAAACGAACTTACTCGGGGTCCGTTTCTTGGTTAGGTCAGACAACGGGCCCGCAATCGCGCTGAAATTAGCGACATACCTCCGGTAATATCCGGCCAGTCCCAGGAATGACCTCACTTCCGTTTTCGTGGTGGGGCGTGCGGCGTTTCTCAACTGCTCCACCTTCGACTTCTCTGGAGACAGCGTGCCTTGGCTCAGGGTATGTCCTAAATAGTCTAATGTCCTGAAACCAAGGTGACATTTGGAAGGGCGGGCTGTCAAGCCCTCCTGACGTAGCCGCTCCAAAACGTCAGCTAACAGAGCGAGGTGTTCACCCCATGTCTCTGTAGCTAACAAGAGGTCATCCATGAAGTTGTGGACACCCCTATCGCGCAAGGGCTCCAACAACTTCCGCATCATTCTGGTAAAGACGCTGGGCGCGTTTTGTACCCCGAACGGCATCACCAACCATTGGTATGTCCCGTCGGGAGTAGCAAAAGCAAGCTTCGGTCGGTCTTCTTTCCTTACCGGAATTTGCCAATACCCCTTGGACAAATCCAGTTTGGAAAAATATTTCGCTTTCGAGACCGAAGCGAAGATATGTTCGGGGTCAGGTAGCATTTCAACTTGAAATTCTGTCACCTGATTCAGCTTCCGGTAGTCGACGCAGAACCGATGGGTGCCGTCCTTCTTCTGCACTAAGACTACTGGTGAGCTGTACGGAGAGTCGGCAGGTTCGATTACTCCCAGAGCAATCATCTGCTCGATTTCTTCCCTTACAACTTGTCGTTTCGCGTGGGGCAAGGGGTAGGGTTTACGCTGAACTGGCCGGTCGTCCACCATCTTTAACCCGAACTCGACAAGCGTCGTCCTCCCGGGTTTTTCTGTTAGCACGTCGGAATATCCGGCCAGCAAGGTCTCTATCTCGTTCCGCTGCCCTTCAGTTAACATGGGGTCACACTCCACGTCCGACGGAGTCTCGGCCCTCGTTAATGGACAGCTCGGGACAGTGTTAGCACCTTCCGTATCGCCTTCGATATCCTCGGTGACTATCGCTGCGACAACAAAATCGCTGGCGGTCTCCCTTTCCCGGTACCTCTTGAGCAAATTGGCATGGTACAATTTCTCTTTCGTCGGTAGCTGTATCCGGTAGGTTTGACCTCCGACCTTCTTGGTGACGACGTATGGACCCCTCCAGGAAACTTGCAACTTGTTGTGTTCCTGGGGCAACAACAACAACACTTTGTCCCCTACCTCAAACTGACGTGGTTTTGCGCGCTTATTGTAATTTTTCGCCTGTTGCGCCTTAGCTCGTTTGAGATTTTCTTGCGCGAGAGAACAAACCTCTTCCAGTTTGTTGCGCAAGTCCGCGACGTACTGGTAGGTAGTGCGTACTTCCTCTACAGCGTGGTCGTCTGTCCACAGCTGTCTCAGTACGGCGATTGGGCCGCGTACGGTTCTCCCGTACAAGAGTTCAAAGGGAGAGAACCCCAAACTCGCTTGCGGTACTTCCCGGTATGCAAAAAGCATGGCCGGAATATACCGGTCCCAATCCTTGGGGCGGCCTTCGCACAATTTCTTGAGCGTGTTTTTCAAGGTCCCATTAAACCGTTCGACCAATCCGTTACATTGGGGGTGATACAGTGTAGTCGTGAGGTGTTTAATCGACATGAGACGATTCACCTCCGCCATCACACGACTCATAAATTGTGTTCCTTGATCGGTCAAGATCTCGTCGGGCACTCCGACTCTTGACCAGATCGCAAACAGAGCTTCCGCGACGGTTTCCGTGTCAATGTTACGCAACGCAACGGCCTCCGGATAGCGTGTAGCATAATCGACAACCGTTAAAATATATCGATTTCCGTGCGCAGACGCGGGTTTTATCGGTCCGATTAAATCCATGGCAACACGTCTAAATGGTTCATCGATAAGGGGCGTACTCCCCAAAGGGATGGGTCGCTGATCCGTTTTCGGTGCCATTCTCTGGCATTTGTCACAGGAGAGACAGAACCGTTTTACGTCTCCCTGGACCCCTGGCCAGTAAAACTCTTTTACAAGACGGTCACGCGTCTTAGCAATTCCCATGTGTCCACCCATGAGACTCTCGTGTGCAAGTTTCAGTACTTCGCAACGCTTTTCCTTTGGCACGACGACTTGCTTGAAGTGTTCGTTGTGTTTCCTGGCGTGGCGATACAAGATTCCCTTCTTGTAGACAAACTTCACCGCGCCGTTCGGAGTTTCCCTTTCTGTTCCCGCTTCTGCGTGTTTGTGCAACTGCGCCAGAGTTGCGTCCTCCTGTTGCAGCTTCCTTAACTCCGCTGGAATAACATTACTAACCGGTGTCGATGTAACTTGGATTGGCTTTTGTTTCGGCTGTCGACTCATGGCCCTGGTTTCAACAGCACTCACTGGCATAGGTGTGCAGGTTTCGGGGTTCGGCTGGGGTAACACATAACGGCAACCCAATATGACGTCATGTGATAGCCCCTCCAAGCAAGCAGCTTCAATTTTCCCCTTCACGTATGGTGAATCGAGGTCAATGACAGCTACTGGTAATGAGTCACGCGCGCAGTTCGCGTACTGAACTTCTATTACCTCCCCTGTATAGTCCTCCGGCTTGACATATTTCTTGTCGACAAGCGCGGGGACGCTGCACCCAGTGTCATACAAGATGGTGGCGCCTTCACCATTGACAGTTGCGGCCGCAAGGTTGGCTGGGTTGCGACTCGCTTCCGGCACACCTTCCTTCTTAGCTACGACATTCACCTGGGTCTGCCTGCCCTTGGGACAGTCCCTGGCAAAATGCCCCAGGCGCTTGCAATTAAAACATGTCGGCGGCCCTCGCCGACTTGCAAGTCCTGGTTTCGTGGGTGAGGCCTGTCCAGGTCGATAGGCGGCAGCCCTACCTGTAGGTGCCCCTCCGACCTTCCCGTCGCCCTGACGGTTACGGACAGCCGGCTCAACCTCCCCCATACGACGCGACTCAGAGGGTCGGGGTCGGTCAGCAACCCCGGAACCTCCACTCTTCGAGTGCGCCTGCTCGTATCGCTCCGCCATGTTAGCGATCTCTTCGAGCGTCCGGTGTTCTCTTTCTGCTAAGAAAACTGTCAACTCGCGACGGTAAGTACCCAGGACATGTTCCTTGAGTATTACCTCGCGTAGCCCTTCGTACGTGCGTTCGACTTCGGCCATTTTCATCCACTTCTCAAATAAACCTCGAACACGGTTGTGGAATTGAGAGTGGGTCTCTGTTACCTTTTTCACCGAGTCCCGGAAAAGTTTCCGGTAAGTCTCGGCGGTCAGCCGATAATGGCAGAGAAGCGCCTTCTTGAGGGCAGTGTAGTCATCAGCCTCTTCTGCAGTTAAGCCGTGGTAGACTTCCCGAGCTGCACCTTGCAAAAAGGCTGAGACATTAATGGCCCAGTGCTGTTCAGGGACCTGATGAGCGCGTGCGAGTTTCTCAAACTGGACGAGAAAATCGTCAATAGCCTCCTCCCTATCATTGAAGCGTGACATGTTGATCTGGACTATCCGGTGGTCGATGAAAGGTCGGCCGGTTGTTCCAGAGCTTGTACTGGCGTCGTCCCGTCCGTTGGTCCTAGCTTCAACTCTGACCTTTTCCATCTCCAGAGTGTGAGCGAGTCTGGCTAGCTCCAGCTCTTTCTGGGCGTCTCGGTCCGCTGCTTCTCGGTCCGCGGCTATCTTGGCTTGATCCGCTGCGATCTTGGCTAACTCTTGGTCCGCTGCTATCTTGGCTAGTTCTCTCTGGGCTTCCCTTTCCGCTGCTTTTTCGGCCTTCCATTCCTTGATCCTTTCTTCTATAAAGGTTGCCAGGCGATCTCCCTCGTATCCAAGATCTTCCGACCCCATGGCGCGGTATTCCTTTATCATTTGTCGTTCGGTAGCCATTATACTAATGTAAAGTGATACCTTGTCTCAAAATTCAAACAGTATACAGATATTTATAATACCAGTTTAAATACTTACCTGTCGATAACAACTAGTTTCGTTCAGGTAAGATATTTGTTCGATATCTGCTTCACACGTACTGCTATGAATGGAAGATCTACAAAGCCTGCACATATGACAATAAAAATACAAGATGAGAAAATCACAAAATTTCAAATACAAAGAATGGAAAATATCTCACACTGTTCACTAATACTTCTACCAATAACTTTAAGTCCCAAAATAATATATATGTCTAATTCATATCCCGGACGAAGCGCCCACTGTGGGGGTGTGTCGGTTGTCTAGGGGTGGGGTTCTTCTTATAGACTTTAACGAATTATGAGAAGTTCCCCTGGTCCTTATTCAGAAGGTTAATTCTGGACACTATATTATTTATTGACTAAATATATTTATGGCTACGAGCCCCCAGTCAGCAATGCCGACAGTTAAATTAAAAGAAATACAAAGATGAAATTTAAACAATAACAATTTAATAAATGAAATTTAAAAGAATTTAAAGTAATCAATGTCTCTCTTTCACCCAATGATCCCTTTGATCATCATTTGAGTTCACAGTGTGAGGAGATTTTTCCCTTCTTGAGTGCTACTCATCTAAATCTCTTCGTTCCCTTGTCTTTCTCTCCTTTCGTGATCTCCACTTCCGCTTCCTCTTCTATAATCCTTGTTCCTTGCCGTTATCTTGACTTCCGGTTCCTCTTCTAGTATCCGGAACCCTTGACGATATTCCTTGAGGTCACCCGAAATTCACTCGGTATCTCTCACCGTCACCCGAAATTCTCTGAACTTCTCTCGTCCCCCGAAATTCTCTGAAATTCTTTCGTCCCCCGAAATTCTCTGAAATTCTTTCGTCCCCCGAAAGCTTCCTGATCGAAGCTATTTCATGAATTTCCTAAATTCCGCCAATTTTTACGAATGGCTAACGGAGTGTGTGTCACTGCGACTCTTAAACACCAACTGACGAATTTCAGGCTTGTACAAATCTTATGTCAGTTTCTCGAATCAAGTCCCACCTACAACGCATCCCGATTGGATGGCGACGGACTCTGGTCATTTGATCGAACTGTCAATCATAAAAATGTCAGTCTGTGTGTCCCCATGTACTGTCCAGCCTACCATTGTCGGCTTCCGGCTCTTTGAAGTTGTCTACGTCACGTGTTCCCATGTACAAAGATTCCCGCCAGATTTCCACTCAAGAGCTCAAACAAAGACTGGGTTACGTAAGAGGATTAGCCAACTTAGGCACTTGGAAAAACAAAGCTTACCTGGCTCCACTTACAGACTTATAAATACATGTATAATACAAGGGGTTGGGGTAAAACATCACATTATTTAACATGCATCTGAATTTATATTTCGAATAATTCTACAACTTTTCTTTGTTTCGAGTGTTGTTTTTTAGAGCGTGAGAATCCCCTGGAAAATCAATTGATTGTCACATATCCCTTCATGTCCAATGTGTTACATATTGTTCTGAAATATTCTGATCTGCACAGATGTGATTGATTTGATGATTATACACTGTGGAAGAACTGAGACTGCTACAGTATTTGCTTACTCTACTACAATTGGTAAAATTTTAAAAATGAAAGGCAAAGAATATAAAAAAGAGCACAACACTCAATCATTTCATTCATCAATCTACAATTTCAAACCTGATTGCTGCCAGGTGGGGTCCCTAAAACTGTCAACTTGTTGGCACTGCAAACCAATCAGAGTTTCTTTTGTAATATGGTTGCCATATCTGCACAGTCTATTTTTTCTGAGAATGGCTGTCATGTAGTTGGCTGTCTTTGATTAGCTCTGATTAATTCGGTAAATTCACACATGTACAAAAATTAGACTTTTTTATTTTCTTCAATTATTTTTAGAATTATTAAAACTAGACACCACAAATATTGAATGTAAGCAACACAGTTACAGAATATGGACTGTTCTATAAACTAAAAAAGGATGGAGCAGTCTATCTGGTTTTTATAACAGCTTCCATTTTGGTTTAAAATGTGAACAAGATGATCATGTTAGGGGCCACATGGTAACAATCAGGTTAGAAGTTATAAATAGACAAAGGTTTTATTCATTCTTTTATAGCCTTAATGCTTTTTTGTTTTTAAAATTCCTATAGTGGGTACCAATGGGAGGATGAGCAAAGACTAAAGTATATCACAAGGATTAACAGGTCAAAAGCCCTTGAACAAAATCATCTGAAGAAGAGCAGACTTATTTGAATGATCCTCTTTTTGATGCTTCAAGCTGTATTTTTGGATTAATGTTGTTTTAATTTTTCATTAACGTCAATTTAAGAAGCCATTTGTATAACTTAATTTACCTTTTCTTGTTAATTCATGGTTGTGTTTAATTCAATGTTTGGTCTTTACATTAAACAAATTTTTCATTATAAAGTCCTTACAACATCCTTATCCATTATTTTCATGAAATGCTGTGAACCACGAACAGCAGATACATGTGTTACAAGCATACTATTGTTTGTGGTTCTCAGTGTTTAATGCCATTTTTCAGCACAAGATATAATATACATGGTGGCCAGTATATTTGGTGGAAGGAGAACACAGGAAAACCCAGACACGAATCACCGACCCATAGGAAGCTTTCTCACATACCCACATTGTCTGAGTTAAGACTTGAACCCCCATGGACAGAGGTCAGATGTCAGTACCTTAGACCATTTGGCAACCTGGGGCCCCTTACACGCATAACAGCAGATTAAAGTATAAATATTCAAAAGCTAAGCAAAATAGGAGTAAAAATAAAAACTAAGTGCTGTAGTTAATGAATAAAATGTATTCACTATACACCACTCCCTCGATAACTCGTGCCCTGATAACTCACGAACCTGCTCCCATTTATTCAACCAGAAAATACCCTAAAATGTGAACCCTATTTGTTGAACTTGAAGAAAATCATGATCAAAATTGGTAACGGAAACTTTGATGCATCGCTCGTTTTATCGTCGAAAAGGTAGATAGGACCTGGAAATTTTAATCAAAACTTTGAAATATCAAATTTAAAAATAGGTCATACAATTTTTTTTACATTTTCTTTTCAAGCAACATTCTGCAATTAATGATATGTAAGGAAATTTTGATCAATGAAAATGTCACGCCGAGTGGATGCTGTACTTTAATAATTAAATACAAATTAAACAATTCTTTTATCAATTGAAATTTCTGTTCTAGTTCTATATTTTAGTTCCTTTTAAGTGTAATCGTCATAAATGCAATGTGTCCTCTTGTAATTAAACGTAAAATGCGTCAATCTACCGTAATAGCTATGTCCACAAGCATTTCTCTGAGAACCTAATTAAGTGCTGACCGTGTTTTGATAACTGACTACTGGAAGTATTTGTTGTATTGTTGCACTTGCATTGTTGCACTGAATTAAAAGCTGGCCTCCTTTGTTTTACCACGTTAATTATGTCTTTTGAATCAAACAAAGGAGGTGGAATAAAAGAATAGTTAAAAGGCACAAAAATCCTACAAACCTAAAATCTATTGGCCCTGGTCGTTATGTCAGATAAACACACTTCATTTGATCAATAGAACACTTATAAATGTTATTGTGTATGTTACATAAACTACCTTAAATTAACAGACTCTTTTATAACTGTGATCAAAGATAAGGCAGCAAAGCGAAATGAATACTTCGTAAAATAAAGAGTTTGATTTCACAGATATGGACCATTGTGGGCAAGCAAGTTTCAGAGAATTCTTGAACTGGCACTTAGACATATCCTAAAGGATGGTAAAAAGTTTTCATTATTACTTCTAAAGAAATCACGACATCAATATTGTGCTAATTGAACAATACAAAAAGTGAGTTTCGACCTAGATGATTGTCTCACGAAATAAGTGTAGCGTGTTTTGGAAAAAAAGGAATCTTGTTTGGTGGTGTATCAACAGTTAGTCTAGTTCCCTGCTTTGTGGACTGTCAATTTGGCAGGATACTACGGGAACCAGACTCATCAAGAAAACAAAAAGCAGTTGTGTATTACACAGATTTTTTCGCGTACATGTGATGGTTGTTGAAACCAGTTGGAACGATCTTTCTGTGTTGGACATTTTAAAAATAATTGTTATTTAAACAGAAGAATGAAGAACTTCATTAGAAAAAGCGCATTATTAAAAATTATTATCGATGAAATTGTAAAATTAGGATTCAGTCAATAAACAGCCCAGTTCCCTAATGCTGCTCGCTCCCCCCCATGGTTTTCTCGATGTCAAAGCGAATTTATTTTCAATTTTTGGAGGTACCTTGGCAACTCGCACCTCACTTATAGTGCAGTCTACGTTTGTGGACCCCGCTGTGTGCGAGTTATCAAGGGAGAGCTGTATATGCTTATCATCATGATAAGACTACTTGTTTCAAGTGAATTTCCAGCTTTTTGGCCAGTGACCCACATTTTTCAGTTATTTGGGTCACATGTCTCTGAAATTAGAATTTCTTGATAAAACACTGAAAATATAACAACAAATCCAGCATTCAGATTATATTTTTACCTTCTGGTAATTTCTTTTCCATCTTGACATTTAACCTTTTCACTGTATCCAGTTGACACACAATGTGATATCTCCATTTTCTGTTGGGGATAAATCATTATTTAAGAGACCATCATGATTCATTATCTTTGAAAAAATTGGAAATCCTTTATGTTGGACAGTTAATAGTGAATCTTACTACGAACAAAAAAATCTTCATTTTGAAAGAAGAAATATATTTTGATGTTTATTTCAAAAGGTCTAAATGATATCATCAAAATCTGAATGTCCTTTAAATTCTGCATTGCAATACAGTCTCAAATACAAAGCAGGCTATGATATATGGTAAACTTACATGGCTTAAAAATAACTAGGCATTTCATTAACTTCTTTGTGCATGTGTTCAAGAAACAAATTTGAATAACCATACACTATCAGAAAGTCACAGACTAAAGTATGTTTGTGAGTTTTAACTTGGCAACACAAAATCAGCATCTCCCATCAATAATCTGTATTTTCTAAAACTCTTGTATGTAGTTGAATTCTGAAACATCTGATTCCTTAGATGAATATGTCATGGAATATCCCATACAAAGGATAGATACCATTTTGCGCAGGCAAAATGCAAGCACATTTGGTACAGTGGTCCTTCTAGATAATGGTCTGCAACCAGATTTATATGGGGGCCAAAATTTGGAATCATATGTACACTTCTGGATGGGTGTGAACATACAATGAAATAAAATTTCATACATTTTATTTTTAGTGTTGGTAATTTTGAGCCATTTCACACTTAATAAAAATTATTGAAAATTATGATTAACAAAACTATGGCAAACCTGGATGCAACTATACATGTTGATGCATCCCATTCCTAATTTCTTGCATCACATGAATGCAAGACAGGATCTTTTTCTTTCATGACATGACTGATTATCCTGAATCTAGGACACAAAATTTTTAATTAATACGACCTCAACAACTGTAAAAAGAATCTTAACTGATGATGACACTGCTGCTATCCAAAAGCTCATTGGTTAGCATGCCAGACTTGCAACCAAAAGAGTGCAAGTTTGAATCCTACCATAGAATGGCCCAGGTTGGCTACCATAGTGTAACCTAGGGCAAGGCACTATACTATAATGACCTTAACACTGACATGCTGCTGTGTTGTAAATTACCAAAGAAACTAAAACCAAAAGCCATATTTTTCAATCACAGTTTATTATCTTATTTGTGCATTATTAACCTGGTCCTATGTCTGAATAACAAGACAACTAATTTAGGCAGTGTGCTGGAAACTGATGATGATTTGTATTTGATGTTTAGAGAGCAATGACCTAGACCTTGAAGATCATACCTTACAGTGATAATGTACAAGAATGCCAAGATTCTTCTCTTAAATAGTTTTCAAGTTATAAAGTAAAAAGAAAGAGCGATAAAAAGTTAAAACACTGATCCATGACCTTGAATAGAGGCCCCTGAATTTGGTATTGACATTTCTCTAATGGAGGTGAAGCAAGTTTCATGCTTTAATCACAAAGACTTTAAAGTTACAGAGTAGAAACGACAGGCTGACGGACAAAAACGTGAATATGATGCTTAAAAGGTAGGGCACAATAATGCTAAAAATAAACATTTTATACACAGCTAAGAAAGATGCACATTTTTCAAAATAGTCACTATATCTGCCAATATGTTTCAAATGATCATTAAAAAGTCATTCAGCATGTTTGTCAGAAGTGATGTAATTACCAATTCTAATGGAAGGCACTTCTTGCATTCCTCCAAGACCCTCTCTACTCCTGCAGGGCACGAGTCATTAGAACCTGTTTTAAGAGAGATAATTTTATATATTACTGATGTCTTCACTCACCACTTCAAACTTCTCAGTTTTTGGGAGGTTTTCTTGCTGATTCTTTTTTTGCTTTAATTTATTTAATATCCACAAAGCAAACATGATTATGCTGAGCTCATGGCATAAAATGATGCAGTATGGGAGGGGAGAAATACAGGATATTTGCATATATCAAGCGAATAATGGGTACTTTTCATCAAGCTTTTCCCTTACAAGATGAAATATATCCTTCATTCATTTCAGACAAGTGAATTTTCTATTTATTTTACATTAAAACATCTTGGCTAGCTAAAGTGTACATTGGAGTATCAAATTTCTTACAATAATACCAGCTCTATACTATTTATGTTCAGCTGCTGTTTTAAGTACATTTGAAGAGAAAATACGAGAAGTAACTGTCATTCCTAATTCCTCCAAGACCCTCCAAAAAAGCGAATACTTGGGAAAAAATCTCGTACAAAAAATTAAGTTCACAGTGGGATTTAGATATAGTGGCAATTGTGGATGCAACTAGTGGCAAGTGGATGACAAAATAGCGGAAGAAATAAATACCCAAGTCAAAATGTTATTGATGTCTATTCAAAAATAAGTATTCAGTGACAAAAATTAAACTCATTTACTCCAGTAAATTATTAAACTTTTTCTCCTGGACAAGTATAAAACTGGTTAATGTGGTGGCTGTCATACCAGTCTGCCTGTTGTTTCTTTTGCATTATATATATAATTAATATTTGCATTCATGAACACCAAGAATGTATGGTTTTACAATATGTGTAATATAATATATTTACATAAGTGTTCATCAGATATAAAATTACGGAAACAAGATGCATAAACTGTTGTTCTAAAAAGTTGCTATCAATGTTTGAAATTAAGCATTATGTAATGTAATGTGTATGTAACAAAAGAAAAGCAAAATAAAACCCATTCTCAATATCTACTTTAACCTGTTCTGTTTTTCTTCGGTGCAGGACCATGCAAATACAGTCAAACCTGTCCTAATGGTCACCTTAACTCAGATGTCATCTGTTCACAATGGCCATTCTAATTCCCCTGGGCAAATTGACATAAATGTCCTGTATGAAACAGACACATGACTTCTGCTGTCTGCAGCCATGTGTTTCCTCACCAGACAGTGGTTTCTCCCTGCCTTAAGCAGCCACTAGAGCATATTTACACTGACTGTTCAGTCAATGCAAACTTAATTTTTGCTTCATAAGGAAAGCATTGATAAAGGGATATCAGATGAATCAAAGTACAAACATTTCTTATCTCACTTGTACTCATTACTCCAATCAATATGTTAATATCAAAAGCAAGACAGTGTTTATCCTTCAGGCAGAGGGTTAAAGCAATTCGTTTGTTGAATGGTGGGAAAAGTAGCTGTGTTATCACAACAACAACATAAAAACAGAAGTCACCTTTCTGCAAGTGTGATGGGTATAGTTAGATATCTTCATCTAACTGCCTGTGAGTTAAAGTTATCTGTGGAAAAAAAAGTATTTGAGAAGAGATATGAGTTGCATCCCATTTACTAGGGTCAGGGATCATTCAATATTCAAAAGATGTATGTAAAGGTAGATGAAATTTGGGTTCCTGGATCACAATGAATAGCCATATATGGCTTCTTTTGATTTTTATTCATCACAGGCTTCTCACATATGCCCACGGTCTTTCGATCTTCGTGAGCTGAGCAACTGACTAATCCAGTCATTGTTTTAATCTATGATTGGAGTATATTTGAAATTGTAATGATTTCATTTATAAAATGGATTAAAGTGAGCAGGTTACAGTAATCTTGTGCCAAACATATTTGGGAGAGAATAATAAAAAACCCGCAATTATGATTTTGTTGTACAGTGCACATAAAACAATCTTGATAATAATAATAATGATAGTGATATTCTGTGCATTGTATTTGTCAAAAACCAATTTCAAAAGATGAATCCATGCACATCAGTCACCTATGTGCAATGCCTAGTTCTGCCTTTTTTCATGAAATGCTACTAGTGACAGGTTTGAATGTATCTTAAATGTGCAGATCCTATCAGAAGTCAAAGTCTGTATGTCATAGTTTATGCAAAAACCTCTTGGTGGTGAATGGTGAAAACCCTGAAATCATTGAAAAAAGGGATAATATTACTTAATCAGTGTGACTGATACAGTGTGTATGTTTTTCTGTGTCTGCTGATGATCAACAAAAACTATCGTTTACATCTTTTTCCACATCTATTCTGTCACTCTAACAGTAGGTTCTAGAAATCCCATGATGGGCCTTTAGTATTTTTAGACAAGTTTTGAACACTAGTTGTTAGGAGAAAATGATAGGTGCTACATCGTAGTATGACATCTGGTTATCATGACATTGCTCTTATACTGAACGATGTATGATAAATATCAATATTACCTGCTTCACTGCTGTTCTCTACCAATATGTGTTTACCAATGTATGATAAATATCAATATTACCTGCTTCACTGTTGTTCTCTACCAATATGTGTTTACCAATGTATGATAAATATCAATATTACCTGCTTCACTGCTGTTCTCTACCAATATGTGTTTACCAATGTATGATAAATATCAATATTACCTGCTTCACTGCTGTTCTCTACCAATATGTGTTTACCAATGTATGATAAATATCAATATTACTTGCTTCACTGCTGTTCTCTACCAATATGTGTTTACCAATGTATGATAAATATCAATATTACCTGCTTCACTGCTGTTCTCTACCAATATGTGTTTTGTGGACCAAAATCCCTCAGCAATGAGTGTCAGCACAGATATACTGAAATACAGAAACATGATGCATGAGAGCAATCAGATGGTATTATTTTGACACAATCTTGAAATTGCTGTACTTGAAATATTACAATTAAAAATATAAAAATAAAAGCACAGACAGGATCCTGCTCATGTTTAACTTCACCTTTGTTTTATATTTTCTTTTATAATCCCCCCCCCCAAAGCATGTAGTTTTCTATTTATTTCATGTTAATTTGCGATTTTGTGGAAGCTCCTTGCTTCATGAGTTAAGACACTGATATCAGTGACTGGAAAACAGAGAATGTTTTGAATCCACTGATAAAATAATTGAAATATTCACCTGCCAAATTTGTTATTTTTTAATGAAAATACCATTTGAAAATTTTGAACATCTTCAGTGACATGAATAATAGTGCCAACAGAGCATAGACCCTCTCTACAATTCACTAAAAGTTACCAGCAAAACAATTAGTTATGCATAGCTCTCTTTCCATGTCCTCAGGTAGATTAATTTTGAATTAACTTTTGAAGATATGCATTATGAATTCACAGTGCACCTTCATTAACTGATTAACTGAACAATGTACTGTCTGGCAGAGGAAGTAGTTTCTATTTTCATTAGACCCAATCACTCCCAAATTTACTTGTACAATGAAAATAAGTCTTTCACAGCTATGTCTGAGGACAAGATATGTATTTTTACCCACATGCAGTCTATCTGAGAGATGACAATCTGCTAATTACACCTAATCAGGATATCACTTGTTGACAGATGTGGTATCTAGGGGTATATAAGCCTTAGTTTACCCAAGGAAATAATCATAAATGCTGACTTCAGCAGCACGTCAGGTTAACATTGAGTTGCAGAAGACTGACAGAAAATATTATTTACATGGTCAATCATCTCCAAAAGTGCCATTTACAGTATAAAAACTGTGTAAACAGAAACCCTGCCCATGTCTGCTGCTTTATAATGTGACAGCTGTTTAGGGAGTATGATGTTCGCTTGAAACCACAAATAGCGCAAATAATATATACCATATATACTCAATTATTTGTAGATGTTGCCCACCCACCCCCAATTTTACAGCTGCAAAAAGCAATTTCTCTTGATTCAGGGTGTATTTTGAAAGTCAGATCCATCTGGGTGACTTCTTGTCACTGAGTCATAGTTTCACTTTGAAAAAATAAACAGGCCAAACTGGATTTATAGATAAGAAACAAAAAAAAAAATACAATTAAATTATTAAGACAAATACAAATAAATTATTAAGTGGAATAGGTAGCAAATAAATTGACAACTTATATTTTGTTCATCTTCAGGTCATAAAATCCATTATGATCGACATTTTAAATTTGTTGATATGATAAATGCATGACTTCCATTATGGGTCACATATCAATATATAAAAATAGTAGCCCAGAATGATCAGATTCATAATATTCTGTAATATTGTTCATTGCACATGTCTTACAAATAAACAGTGACAATCAACTCAACACCTCTGTTCACAAAATCCAATAAATTTCACTGTCTGTCATCTGGTGCAAAGCCCAATAGTTCATCCTCATCAACTGAGTGACCATATACAGCCCTGAAATCCTCCAAGTAATGATCATCCGACTCCATTCTTTGTCTTTATGCAGTTTGCAAGTGCTTATGTCAATACAGGGTTTGGGCTTTGTAAGTGACACTTTTATCATATAGTCTGTGAAATATATTAAAGGATGCAACTGAACAGGTGTCACTTGTGCTGCAAGATCACAGAGAGTTCAGATAACCACCCTCTGTCACTTGGCATTGTACAAATATCAAATATGCAGTTTTATCAAAGGACAATCATATGGAAAAACAAAAAGGGTGCTATGGGATAAAAGGTAAAATGTGCAAAATGAGTTAGACTCTACTTGGCACTGAGCAAGCATCATATTCATGGCCTGATCAAAAGGATTTTCAGCTTGAAAACAAAGCCAGTACTGTCTTCACAACACAAGGGACCATGTGCAAAATCTGTATCACATCAAACACAGTGTTTATACAGCACAACAGAAATTAGAATCCAAAATAACTGTAGATTGTAGATACAAGTAATGTGTAATGAATACAGTCATTCATATATATATATATATGCATTTCTGAATGGTGGCATGAAAACGTAAAAATATTTTTGAGTTTCAAATATTACCTCTAGATTTATCAATTTTATTTGTATGTTGTGCGTATGAGGCAACATGTATTTTGCATGAATCGATTTTCAGTATTTAAGAAATCATCAATTTATAAAAACTACATAGTTTTTACATTACTCTGATCTACCAGGGATTATGCTGTTTGCCTGGGCAAAATTTATTTGCTACTTACAATTTCATCTCCTAAAGTACTCAGGGGATTCCTTATAAAATATGACCAAAGATAAAGGTAAATTGATTTATAAATTGGATTGGTAAATGTGATACTTAAACGTGTATACCTAACAAGAATGATAATGGCAATTGCCATCCGCTTCCTGGTACAGAACTCAATCATCTTCGATGTCTAGACTGCTTCTTTCCGTCAAAATCTTCTCTTTCAAATTTGTCAAACACAGATACCAGGTATCATATTTATGCTGAAATGAAATGGTAGAACAATATAGGATACTGGATGGTTTCACTGATATAACATTGCATTAACCACTATGCATACGAAAGAACAGAGGTCACTTTAAGACAGATCAACGTATTTGCAAACTTTGGTAAGTTTTTATTTCAAATCAGAAAGATTTTCATCAATTTGATTTTTAGCATACAAATGAACAAAAATTACAACTAATACACCACTCCCTTGATAACTCGCACACATCGGGGTCCAGAAACATCGACCGCACTATAAGTGAGGCGCGAGTTATCGAGGGACCTATAAAATAAGCCCAAAACCAATAAAGTGATCGACAACATAAAGGAAAAATAAGGGAAGGGGCGGTAGGCAGATTATAGTTTTGAATACTCACTTTATAATCGTGCTGAGATTAACTGTGAATAAATATCTCTTCATAACGGTGTACTTTATTTATTATTTCCTCATAGGGCAACATTAATTTCTGGATAAATTACAGTATATTGAGGCGATCATCGGAAACATTATTCCACGTGGTTTTCTATATTATAAAATGCAGATCATCTCAAAATCTTCCCCCTTTCATATGATCCATGTATGAAGCACAAGCATTTTTAACCTTTCCTAGTAGATCAATGTCTAAATTACATTTGTGGCAATCTTCACCAGTACTGATCTCAAAGCAATATGTTGTCATTTGATCTATAAAATCACATAGTTTGATGACTTCCTATAACTAACTATAAATAGAACGACTGTGCCATGAAATAAAAAAAAGACAGTTAAATCTGAACACAATATACATTATGAATGCACTCACATGAACTTCATCACACATTAAATTATTTCATAAGAATGATTGTATGAGGTCATTATTATAATAACCAAGTTTGTACATTAATCTGTCTCTACCAGGAATAAATGCACCGGACTATAAAAACTCATATACTACTCCAGTGCTCAAAGAAATTTTTTTCTAGTCACAAGCCCTGGGCTGGTGACTTAAATAAACTCACAAGCTCTGACTGATATTCCACATGCCTGGACAGCTCATACCTGTCAACTCTCAAGCCAGGAGAAAAACCTCCCGATTATTTGGGTATTTCCACATCCACCTCCCGATCTCAAAATATCTCCAAACTTTTCACAAAGAACTCTTGATTATTATGTCATGTCTGTCAATTTTCATTTCTCAGAAAAAACAAACAAAACAGACATAAACTGACATATGGCATGCAATCCACATATGCCATATTCTTTTTTATCACTTGTGAATACTGTTGTGAAAAAATAATTAATATCACACTACAAAGTATTTTTCTTCTGAGTAAATGGAATGTTAAAATTAAGCATTCGAGTAAATTTCAGATTTTTTTTAACACCTAAAACCCCATGAATGATCACTGAGAATGCAGTGTAATCTGCTCTTTCTTTTGAGAAGTTGACAGGTATGCCAGACTCCAATTTCCACATCCCCAAAATTTCCAGTTTTTTTAATTTTGTCAGACAATGCTACAATAGCTGTAATTTGAATATAAATTTTATAAAAATGAATTACACTTGAACACTATTCCGATAACTGAAATGACTATGCTTTGCATTCTACATATGCAGTAAAAGCCGACTTCAAATTAACGTTGCTGCTGTTCACAAATTTGTCAAAAAAATAATACTAAGCAGCTTAAACATTCTCATTCAAGGCAATAATATGTAATAACTTTTCATTTTGTACATGCATCTGTCATCTCTTTGATTTACCTATAATAGGTTTTCCACTTCCTGATCCTACCTATACATATTAGCACAATGGGTTCACCCACAGCAACCTTCAATACATCTCACTAGCTATTATCAGCCATTTAATGGGAAACTTTGATTTTATACCTGACCTCTTTTTCTTTTATTGCTGTTATTTAAACTGCCCAAGGGATAGTTAGTTCTATATCAGTTCCAGTCAATACAGATTACCATTTATACATACTACATTTAATGGGCAGACTGCAAAATTTTGGTTTTTGTTGTTGTTGGGTTTTTTTAAGTAATTTTTTTTAAAGATTACTAAAAATTGTGTTTTCTCGAAACACAACCGTGTCCATGGATTTGGAAGAACAAAATCATATTTTCAGCAAAGCTTCCATTCAATTAAAATCAGATCACAATTTCAAATAGGACAGTGGTAATCTGATTTAGACAGCGCTGTGTTATGGCATGTATGTCAACAACTTGAAATTACATTTACTCATTTCATCAGCACGATCAAAATTTCCTCAGGCATACTATTTTTTTAAAAAGCCTGATGGGCACCTCACTTTGAATACAGGATAGGCCCAAATTCAAATTGAAGGGGTGCTAGGCTATCTGAATTTTTTTTAGCCCTGTACTCATCACTGAATGTATGCAACACATAACTGTATTAAACTTGTCTGTTTAGGTATACAAATGGTCAACTTTCTTTCCTCAACCTGCTTTTCTATCTCCCTCTCCCGAGTCTATTCTTTCCTTCTCTGCATGCTTTTCCTCAGAATAGAAAATGTCCTTTCAGTGAAATATGGCAATGCCAGTACAGCTCTTGAGTCCACCAAGGAGTTTAAATTGTTTCATGTTTGTGGGTAGATTCATGTTGCTGACTGCCCGCTGAAACTTCTCAAGATTGCTGCTACCTGGCTTGAATTTAAGTTCTCCTTAAACTGACATTACAGGATATACTGGAAGCAAGGTGCAAAACAGGAAATGAAAAATTTGTTGCAGAAGCTTTCATATAATAATACTGAGTATGCAGGAGATTTCAATGAGTTACGGGAGACACTTCTCATCTTGGAAAGAACACCCTCTTGGTTGGTATATATATCCCTATCATCTTTGTTTTTCTAATTCTGTATTTTCTTCATCAATTTCAGGCTTATTTTAACCTATTGAGCTCTGGCTGATATCTGGGCTAATATCAACATTAATTTATCTTTGTATCAAAATAGTAATTACCTTCAGGCCAGTTCTCATAGTGAGTCATGAAGACTCACTAGCTACCATGGTGCTTCCATTAAGCAAGCATATCAGTATCACAGACATAACTATCAAGTCATGAATATCATTACTACTTCAGTATTATACAAAGCACTTTCATACGCATCACATCCAGTGACACCACCAACAGAATATTATAGTTGTGAAGCTTCACTGTTTATGTACAGTAGTGACTGTAATTCAATTCTTAAGATATCTGAGTGGCTGTTAACATGGGAAGCTTATTCCATTCTCAAATGGTTCTGGGGAAGTAACTACACTTAAGCATTATGGCAATGGATTTGAATATAAGAACTGGAGTTAGGCCTAGTGATTCAGCCTTTCTGTCTTTTACAAGGCGGAAATTGTGGTCTTCTTTCTGTCTTTTCCAAGGTGGAATGTAAATGTGTCTTCTTCCTGTTCTGTGGCTTGAAAGCTATTGCCAATAGGATTCTGGCTTTAAATTATGATTGTATTTCTGATAATTGCCAAATAAAACTGACCTTCTAAACTTTATTGATTTCTTGTACCTATAATTTTTATTATAGGTCCCAGCCTGAACGAGAATATTTCAAATGAGGATGTACTAACATTAGTTATGCCCTTGATTACAAATTGTCCAAAAAGCATATCTGTATGATTATAATTTTATTTACTTTGTTGGTTATGTTTTGTTTCTAGGCGATGTGCATAAATTCAAGATCAAGATATGGATTGCAGGTAACTTCATTTCCTCTGCTGCCAAATTCTGTACACAGATAGGTATTTTGTCATGTCCATTAGATTCTGACATCTAGATTTTCAAGAAATTTCTCTGAACCATTAGCAGCAAATTGTATTTTAGGAAGTCTGACATAATTTTGGTCCCTAGTGAAAATGGAAACATATAGTCCGAGTTTCCTCTGACCCTTGCCACCCCAACACAGATGTCCAAATATCAAAAATGGGATGGCAAGGGTCAGAGGAAACTTGGACTAAGAAACATACTGACCAAGTTTGCCAGAAATCAGATTGTACTCTATGTTGACTAGCTGCTGGTACAATCTATTTACATGTAGTTGTAGCCAGTGTATTAAATGTACATTTGGCAATTATTTATATAAAAAACGCTTTATACTGCGTGTTAAATTAAAATAATCTTATCTCAGTGTTCGTGGTATAGACAAAGAAATTAAATTCTTTCAGGCCTGGCCACTGAACGAAAAATTTCAATAATTTGGAAATAATCTCAATTTCAATAATAATTTTATCAATGGCATTCCTTTCTAATTTGGAAATAATCTCAATTTCAATTATAATTTTATCAATGGCATTCCTTTCTGACTAAAACTGAGTCCCTTTCTCCCAATATCGATTTTGGTGTCAAGCACAAGCACTTTTCTGTCAATGAAACGGGGATGACTACCCCTACCCATTTCTACTAGTTTTGAGGGAGAACACATGCCTCAGAGGCCTTACAGTACAGGAATAGGATCGTTGGTGTTATCAATAATTTTCCTTTTTAACTGACAGAAAAAGAGTGTCAAAACAATGATAAGACAAAATTCATGTTCGGCATCATAATAAAAAAAAATACAAATAAAATAAACGATAACAGACGGACATTGATATGAACTTCAGTAATTTGTAACAGAAATTCGCATAAAATACCTCAACCAGTATTCGCATAAAATACCTCAACCAGTATCTTAACTCAAAAACACTCTATGATATAATTAGAAATATTGAGCCATAATTACTCGATGGATTTGTTAGTAATCGCTAATATCGATAACACATTTGCCGGAAGTACAATTGTACGCCGGTACAACGTATTGTGGGTAGAGTTTATAGCTGACTTTCCCAAGGACGTTTCGAAGCACGTTCGCTTATTTTCAATCGTTTAACTTAAAATGTTCCGTGCTGTTGTAAGCAGAGCAACGTCAGTACTAAAGACGTCAGCTATAGTTCATTTCAAAAGAGCTCCCGCTGGTAAATTAATTATAGATTTGAATTTTACTCAGATTTTCAAGGCTGTAGTTTTAGCACTTCCAGTTTTCGTTAAGAGTATATTGCAGTGCCCTTTGCACAGGCTGCCACAATCGTTTAAACTATGTACAGCAAGAACCAGTAATATAAAGAAGGATATTTAGACGGATATATACATTTCTTGTTGAAAGTGCATGCATATTCACATCTGCATGACTTCATGTCACTACAGACTTTCGTGATCAAAGGCTTTTTGAAGTCCCACAGGGGCTCATATCGTTGCTTACGTTTGGCCTGTCATACATGTACTATAAAATAACTACAAGGGAGGACACTTCTCTCCTTGCTTGTGCGATCTATTTAAGAATAAATGCTGATATTTCAAGCTACGCTTTGCGTAGCTTTATAAATTTGGTGCCAATGTGGGTATGTGAGAAAGCTTGCCAGTAGCTTCTCGTGGGTCGGTGGTTCTTTCCGGGGTTTTCCCGGGTTCTTCCTCCACCATTAATACTGGCCGCCATGTATAGCCTATCGTGTGCTGAAAAATGGCATTAAACCCCACAACAACAACAACAACAATAAATTTGGTACTGATATCTGAGTCAGGCATTCAACTGTGTATCCCTATCAAAAGTTTGACTTTATATCAGATTTCTGAGGAATGCCAAATAATTTTCCCATGCTACTGCTCGACATGGCCATGATTGCGCCCACTTAATATGCAAGTGAGATCCAGTTGAATGGAATACTGTCCTCTCATTGGTTAAAAGAAATCAATATCCTGTATTTATAACTTATTTTCAGCTGGCAAATGAGAAGGTAGTATTCCATTTAGCACATGGTTTTTGCATATTAAGCGGGCACGATCAGTGCCATGTCAAGCGGTAGCGTGGGAAAATGATTTGGCATTCCTTAAAGGTATGATATTAAGTCAAACTTTTGATAGGGATACACAGTTGAATGCCTGAGCTAAATATTGGTTGTTGTTGTTGTAGGGTTTAATGCAATTTTTCAGCACACGATAGGCTATACATGGTGGCCATAATTGATGGTGGAGGAAGAACCTGGGAAAACCCCGGAAAGAACCACCGACCCACGAGAAGCTACTGGCAAGCTTTCTCACATACCCACATAGGCTGAATCCGAGACTCAAACCCATGCAGACATAGGTGAGATGGCAGTGATCCGTAACGGAGGGCACTTTAGAACACTTGGCCACTCGGGGCCCCCTAAATATCGGTACCAAATTTATTGAGCTACGCTTAGCGTAGCTTGAAATATCAGTGTTCATTCTTAAATAGGTCACACCAGCAAGGAGACAAGTGTCCTCCATTGTAGTTATTATATACTACATATATGACAGGTCAATTGTAAGCAATGATACGAGCCCCTGTGATTAGTCCTACAATGTAAGACATCGACCCTGATATTTATGTTTTGGTGGTAGAGGTCTTAATGCCTAAATAATGGTGCAGTCTACTGTTTTCCGATGTCTGGTAACTTTGGAATGATAAGTCAAATTTTCAGGAATATCTTGTGCACTTGGCAGACCATATCGATATGCGCAAGAAAGGTGGGGATAACTCTAATATGCTTTTGAAAATTAACATTAGACCCGGAGATCAAAACAGATCTTTTTCTGCATCATACCATGTGTTAAAGTGATAACTTCATATATGGAATTGTTGGTTTTGATGTCAAGCAATAGACCCCAATCTTGTGACATTATTTTAATTTTAGCGCACAGTTTAATGTGAGTAAAGTCACAACGAAATGTTTAAATTGCATTTTATCCTCTTATTCAGGGTTTTACTTGCTCTAGATATATATTTTTTAGAAAGAGCAACAATTTTACCACTTTTAAAGATTGCTTTGAAAATTTTAACTGATGCATGTTGCTTGAAATTGAATTTTGAATTAAGTGGGCCAGGCATGTAATCCAAACAAGAAGATGCATTGCCAGCATGACAGAAGTAGTAAATATACTTAGTGACATGATTCTAATGGCTGGAAATTAATGTTACACTGCAAATGTATGTTAACTTTTTGACCCAAATTGGCACACCATATAACAAATTCATGACTTTTCAAACATTTGATATATAATATTAAGATGACTGATTACCAGTTTACAAGGTATAAAGTCTGCTTTATCCATTTTCAGCGCCAACCTGCCTTGTTATAAATATGACCGAATCCTTCATCATCTTGACAAAGTGTTGTTAAGTATGGTCTAAATGTTTTATGTACTAAGTGTTTAGGATATGCGTGAAATTGAAACAGCGGATAGATATCAACGATTTTGTATTTTTATTCACCTGGATTGTGCTTCTACTTGGAGTAAATCAGAGCTATGTGAATCCTAATGCACAATCAGAGTCTGTTTACACCAAATTAACGTACGTGGGGGAAAATTGGAATACATGTCACAAATGTTTTTTTTAAAATTTATTTGGGCAAATTTATTAATACCTTAACATTTTTTTATTGTAAGGTATTATGAAAAGTGTTTCCATTTTTTAAATTTTGTCAAAGTCCCCTTTTGTGGAGGAGAAATCTGTTGATCTCCGAAAGTAGGAAGTTTTGATTCCAGATTACTTTTAGATTTATTTTTTTGGACAGCTCCTGGCACAGTATCTTAGGGTTTATGGAGGGAAAAAAATATAAATATGTAATAATGAGACCGTGATGAATCCAAAAAGGTAATATTACTCCTTAGAAGTACATTTTTCAAAATACCTTGAGCATGGTTAATATTGACACTTTTCTATAAACTAAAGGCAATATTTAGTTTTAGTTTTTAGACTTTATTTACTCTGAAGTCTATTTTGTAATAAATTAAGATTCTCACACAAGCAAATGGACATGTTTCAAGATCCATTGGCCTACATTTCACTTGGCTGGAATATGATGGAAGCTGGGAATGCTGAAATCGGATTAAGTTGAAGTATGTTTCTTTTACAAAACAAAAATATATTAATATTGAAGAAAGTGTTTACATAGCTTCATTTCATTCAAGATACTTGTCATCCTGTTGACCATTTTCGACATTCACAGCTTCCATTAATTTTCAGCTAACCAAAATGTATGCATAACATAAATATCAGGGTTGATGTCTTACGTTATAGGATTATCCTACAATGTAAGACATCTAAGCCTGCTATTTATGTTTTGTGGTTGATGTCTTTGCTGCTGAAATAATGGTGCTGCGTAGTGTTCTGATGTCAACTAATATCGGAATGAGAAGTCAGATTTGCAAATGGATATGTTTTCAGCTTCAATTGAACCACATTTCATTTGGCTAGAATATTGTTTAAACCATATTTATTTGAGAAACTTTGTCAACTGCAATTCTGAACATGATTTGGGGGATTCATTAGAAAGTATAAGCTTATTAGCACCGTGTCCCCAACACTAACAAGAAAGAAAATATAACATCAAAGATGTTGATGCCAGTACCAGCGAATTAATTGATTGTGACTCAAATGGATGCGAGTTCAGTCAGTTAAATCTCTTAGTTATCCTAATATAATTTGCACAGATAAAAATATTGTTTCCTACAGTTAACTTAGGGTTGCCAAATAATAATGTTTCAATCATGAGAACGAAAGGGAGTGTTATGAGATTTGATCTCTAAGATTTGAATATTTGGAACAGTCTAGAAGAAAGGGCTTAGCATTCTCAATTTCACCTTAGGAGCAATACTTATTAGGTATATGATTCATATATAAATCATTATTTAAATTACTACAGTTTGTTCTTTGCCTAGTATGCATGATATGAGATATTCTATCACCAGCGTAGTAATAACATGGAGTTGTTTCTTTATCGCATTTCAAATAGGCTTTAAAGTTATGTATTGAAGGGTTGTTTCTTACTTCAGTGGGTTACAAGTATCATATTTGAATTGTAGAAAGTAGAAATGAATTGTTGATAATTCTATAAATTGGGGGTTAAATATCAGTTGAAGATCGAATGAAGTACCGTATAAACTCATATAAGCCCATTCGTGTATAAGCCTCACCCCCCCCCCCAAAAAAAAATGAACAGGTATAAACACTAAGAAGTGCATGCCCCGTGTATAAGCCAACCCACAACCCCCGAGACATCACAAGATGCACAGTAATTTCTAAATGCATTTATTTAAACAAACTTATGTTAACAAAAATTACAAGTATACTTATCTCGGGGTTGGCATCTATGATTATTAAAAAGAAATGGTATAAACTTATTTGAAAAGTAAATTATTTAATTTTCTGTTTTCTTATTGTTTCTGCCTAATTTAGATTTGTGTATAATTTGATCCAACGATGACAAAAATTGAGCAATCTTGAGTTGCTGTAATACTACCTCTGCCTTTTGACCCAGTTATTGTTTGTTTATGCATTATTGCATTGGACATTTTATATGAGTACACCAGTAATTACATCTTTACTTTGCCTTGAAATTGTAAATACCTAACTCATGAAAATGTGATCCCAGTGTGACAACACAATGAACAATAATATGGTTTGATTCAATGCTCACAATTAGGCTACTGAACATATTTATATAGTGGAATCGCTGCATGTACATTGTAAGTTTGAAAATGTGCTGAATGAAGTACATTCTGCTGAATGAAGTCCATTCCTTGGAGTTAGATCATGGGCACCACAGTACTAAACTTTAATATCTCCAAAATACATTAATGAAGTTTCAAAAATTATGCTAATACTTTAAAAGCTGAGTTGTAGTTTGCTTTGATGTAAGCCACCTTCCACCATACCTGTCAGCTCTCACGCTGAGAGGGGGAAAAAATCCAGATTTTTTGGGGTCACTCCATGCCTACCTCCCAATTTCATATCTCCCGATTTTTGCAGAGAACTCCCGATTATTACATTACATCTTCGATTTCATTTCTTCTAAAAAAAAGAAAAGTCCTTCATAAATAGACATCATATGCAATCCATGGAAGCCATGTTCTGTTGTATCATCAGGGAATATTTTTGTGACGAAATAATTATTTTGTTTGAAAGAAAAAGCTTCTTAACTAAATAGAATGTTAAGTTTAAGCATTATTCACACAAATTTATGATTTTTTTTTACCTCTACAACAATAAAAAAAAATTAAAAAAAATAAACTAGAACAAAAAATAAATCACAACAATAAAATTGTTGATATTTAATTTCAGTCCTAAGAATGATCACTATGAGTGCTGTAACTCCATATGCAATAGCGCCATTCCCACCAAAGAAACTTGCACAAGTTAACACCTGGCAATTTTATACCATATATACAAATGTTAATTACCATTATTAAATTAAAAGAAGGAATGAAAATACATACATACTATGAAACATGTGTCAAAAAACTAATTATGTTTTATGTTTATATGTTTTGTAGTAAACAATACTAAATACCTTACCAGTTGACAAAAAGAGAATAAAGTCGGATATACAACGAGGGGAAAATATTTGCCACATGTACAGTACTGTGAGACTGACATTTAGGTACCTTTAGTTCAACAAAATCGGAAATACTTTATTTGCCAATCAATTACTGGTGCTAGCATAACACATGGTAGTGTAGAACATGGTTTCTTTGAATAATGACAGTGGGACAGTCATTTTCACAAAATAGTTGCATCAATAAGGATTAAATTTTAATTAGTCACGCTGGCTTTCTTGCTTGTTTATTTAAGACTAACCTTTAGCTATTGTGCAGTTTGGCCACAGCTGACCAGAATATGAAAATAGGGCACATCTAGGGGGAAAAGAAGGTGCATCACAAGGAGAAATGGTGCATCCTTTACAAATTTCATGCATATTGGACCTGGCAGATCAATGAATATTTAGTGGAAACAAGGCTTTAAAAATGCCATGAAAAACCTCCCTATTTTAGGTCCCTATCTCTTACTCAGTCTCCCTACTTGGTTTCTGAAAAGTTGACTGGTATGCCTTACACCCCATTTTACAAAACTATGGTAATCGTACTAATATTATGGAATGAAAGGCAATTACACATCAATGTACTGGTATAGTTGCCTGTCAAAATTCCCTCTTAACAGTAGCCAGTTTGGAGGGTTTAATGATTAACTGGCCTGTAATGATGTCAGAAAACGAAAGACAAATCTGCCAGATATCAACAAAGGAGACATAGAAACATTAAGCTTTCCATTGTGTGGAAAGTTATGATGATGTTCAGCCAAAACACAAAACTAAAATAGATTGATGATGATCTTAGTTGAAAGATTTGATGAGAATTTTCGCCTTTATTATTACCATTCTTCGTGAACATGTAAGTTATGCTGTTATGTGCCTTGTACAATTAAATGTGCGAATCTTTTCATAAATATTACCTCAGTTTGTAGGATCGCATATATCATTGAAAATGAGTAACTCATTAGTGCCTGATTCAGTGTAAACAAAACAGCAATTATGGACTAGTTGAAATATCTGGAAGAATGCAATTTGGTCAAAACAATGAAAAGTAATATCTGCATCTAATATGTTTGGAAATAAATAAGGATTTAAGTGACGTGCAAGTACTGTACATTATAGTTTAGCCTGGTCTCCCTGGTAAACTCAACCAGCCCGCCAATTATGAAGTCTGTATTTACCTTTATTTATTTTCATGTTGGAGGAATTAGAAAATATGCACATGCAAAATAATAACAAAATCAATCATAGTACTTTATAACAGTTTAATAAGCGTTGGGTCACTGAAAATGATTTTGTTTTACATGCATATGTCTTAAGACTGAAAAGATTATTTTTTTCATGTCTGAAGATTTACAGCCATTACAGTAGTCACCAAAAAGACTTAAAAACTGTAAAGTTTAGACATTGGCCCGCGGATAAGCTGCATGTTGAAGTGGAGGAGATTTGTCAGTATTTACCTCACTATTGCTACCCCCATTGAGATGCATGGAAAAAGAAAAACTTGTGTGCCAGTGTACTGTAGTTTATTGTGTGTTTCAATTGATTTACACTAAACAATAAAGAAAAAGGTACCAAATGAACCTGGTGTGAACACTTAGTGAATAGCTGAATCTAGGCTATTGTTGTTAATTTAGGTACTGGTATGTTCAGCAAACTACATAAAAATAATGTACATTTCAAGTCAGCCAAGCTAATATCACTACCATTCTAAAGGGTCACCAGTGGTTTATACTTATTTGATTGTAATTTCAATTATGTGACACCAAAACTGTGATGATGTGAGGCAGATTTCTTCTTCCATTGTTCACATTTCACAAGCATTTTCATCTTTAGCACTTCCACATTGCAAATTCATGTACAGGTCAGTTAATTAGTCATACTGTAAGTAAGTTATATTAGCAAATCAAGCAGTTTCTGCTGACTGTGTAGGTCCCTGAAACGTGTAGTGGAATAAATCTTTATTATGAACCAGAGTACTTGTAGAATTTATTTTCTTGATTATTCCAAGTCTGCAGAGATGAGGGCAACTTTATTATTGCCCCAGGAGATAAAACAAGATATTGGGCAGTACAAATCTAGGTTTTGCTTCACTTACCCAGATTTGTGAGAGCTGTTTATATAGCATCAACAGTGCACGTGTAATCTCTTTAGATCTGAAACTATCCACTTAAATAAAATGTACTGAGTTGATTTGTTGAGCAGAAACACACCATGTTTTATTCTTGCTTTTTTTAGTCAAAGCCAATTTAAAAAGCAAGGGAGCAAAGGATGACTCATTCTTGCTGGTGGCTATCCAAAGGACAACATTAGAGAGTTCTGTGAATTTTCATTCAACAGTTTACAAGAGGTGGTAATGGACAGGCAAATGTTAACATTATGTACCATGCTGAAGCACGGATAAAAAACTGCAAGTAAACCTTCCAAAAGCTGATAAAAACTTGTCTGAGTGTAAGGGCAGGGCTAGGTGGATGATTTCTGATAGTTTTCTTTAACTACAAATGCAAAATACTCAAACAAGAGATAGGTGGAAGTGGTGGTGGTTGCTTGCATCTTGTGTATTTTATTTATACTTTTGTTTTTACACTATCAGTATTTACTTTACAGATAGTATTTACTTTACAGTGGTAAGCAGTGTGCGGTATAGCCATGGCAAGAAGGAGACAGCTGAAGAATTTGATAGAAGATATGAAGAATATTTCAATAGAAAGGATATAGATGGATGGGAGCTCCGAAAAGCATTGAATGATCTTCAGGTATATACTAAAAGATACGTGTATTCTGCCATTATGAACAACTAGAAGATGACAACTCAGAATTTGACAATGCATCCAGCTTTGAAGGTCTTTGAAATGTGTTCAAATGGTGCCAATTTTTACTAAATATAAAGCTAAGACACAAAAATGCTTTTTTGTCAGCAACTGCTCAGCAGAATTGAAACAAATTTAACAAAGCATCCTGGCTTGAAGCTAGTTTACATATTTACAGATAATGAAGGATTGACATAAAATTTGGTTACCATTGCAGAAAATAGAAAAACCTTGAAATGGCACCTCTAAAACTGCTCATCAGAATTTTGGAGAAAGCATTCTGGTTGCAGACTTTAAAAGTTTTTACAGATGTTGCTGATTAGTCATCAGATGTGGCTAAAGATGGAGGCAGCACTTCAGGCAACTTTGATTTTATTATCAATCAACAAAATTGTAAGAGATTTTGAGAAAAAGTACCCTACTAACACATTTCTTTGCAAACTCATCTTGCATACCTAGATTTCAAATGGACGTGCTGTTTTAGTTATTTTCAGCACCATAGATTGATATGGATGTTATTTATGTATGCTATTACCAATATTCATCTTGAATCACAATGTTATATCTGCACTTATTGTGACAAGTTTCAAACTATTAAATATGTTTGCCCTAAATTGTAAATAAAAATGGAAGTTGTACAAAAAAAAAAATATGAAGTTTATCAAACTTGCATTGCATAGCTCTACTGGTGATGGACCAGAAGAGCTTATAGGATGACCGGTTGTCCATCATCTGACATCCATATGTTCAAGTTTGTTAGAGCTGCACGTCCTAAACTAATTGGAGGATTGCCATGAATTTGTACATGTGTGGTCGTCCCAAGGTCTACCGCTTTGGTGGTCTAGTGGTTGGAGCATCCACTGCGGATGCAGGAGGTCACTGGTTCAAATCCTTGCAAAGTCATCCAAAGGCTTATAAAAATGGTTCTAACAGCTGCCTCGCTAGACACTCAGCATTAAGAGGTTAGTGTTAGGACTGGTCGGCCTGGTGTCAGAATAAGGTGACTGGGTGGGACATCATGATACATATATGTGGCATGATGCCCCAGTGCTAGACATCACTATAAACTGCCACACTGCAGACATCATAGTGATATGACTGAAAAATCGTTACATCAATGTTAAAAATACAAATCACATACGCACTTATTCCAAGGTCTTATTGTTTGTAAATCGAAATGGTTCCACTCATACAAGCAGTAATGGCTGTCTTAAAAATCTTGGTTTTGCCATTCTTGAGTAGATGGTCATAGCAGCGTGGGGTTTTCATAAAAGATTTATTGTGATGTCTAGTTGGGCCAAGATGAAACTAGTACTGGTCTGGCATCCAATATGACCAACACAGCAGCCATCTTGAAAATTGTGTTCTTGCTACTCCTGAACAGAAAGTCATATCAGCATGAAGTTTTTGCTGGAAGACTTCATATGGTGTCTATTTGTTGTAATTGTGCTGATTTGATATCCAATATGAGTGCCACCTTGAAAATCTTAACACTACTTTTTCAAGACAGAAAGTCTTTTCAACTTTGGGTTTTCACTAGAAGGCTTCTTATGATGAGTAATTGTTTCTAATTGAAAATAATTCCAATCTGACATTCAGTACGGCCATTATTGCAGCCATCTTGAAAATCTTGATATTTCAATTCTCCTAAATAGAAAGTCATTTAAATGGGATTTCCACCAGATGACATTATGTTTGGTCCTGAATGAAAAGGGTGTCAGTCCAGTTTAAAATATTGCCACCATAGCAGCTGTTTTGAGATTATTGTTGCTGCTCTTTCTAGTCATATCAAGATGTAGTTTCACCATAAGACTGAAGAAAAATGATACTGATCTGACATCCAGTACAATCACACTGGTGGCCATTTTAACAATATTGTTGTCTCTACTCTAAGAAATTATGGTCATATCAACATAGGGTTTTCTTCAAATACTTCTTATGATACTTAGTTGATCCTAAATGAAAATGGTACCCTGCATAAATCTAAATATGACTGCTACTATGAACATACTGGAATGGTTTTTTTTTAATACTAATTCTGGGGTTTTCACCTAATGTCTTCTAATGGTGACATGTTTGTTTGAAATGAAAATGATGCAGATCTTACATCCAGTATGGCTGCCATGGTGTTCATCTTAAAATGATATCACCCAAGAATATCAGATAGTTTCAATATTCAGAGTTCTTGCCCTCAATTCATAGAAATCATTTTTGGACATCAGACCATCTGTCCTTTTGAAACATGTTTGTCTATTGGCTATTGCCATTTAATTTGTTGTAAACAATGATTAAATTGGGGACAAGTTGATTTTGCATGAGCTTGCATTTACTGCTGCATCCAGATGAAAACGATAAATTTAAACTCTTTAAAAATATTAATATAAAATTCATTTTCAAGAGGTTTTGTAAATTTTTTTAAATTAATCATAATTTTCAAATGAATTGTGAGTGACCATGCATACTAGACTCTTGTATCTTGTCACCAGCCTGGCAAGAATGATGACAAAATAATGAGTTGAAAATAATCTTGAAATTTGTGTGGGGTTTTTTGTATGCAAAAATTGTGTTCTTTAAATGAAATTCTGATTGCCCAATAATAACATTTGTCTGGGCTGGTTGGGTATGGGAATTGTTGTTTTCTATTGCATGATACATTTTTTATATATCTTTCAGGGTCATGATTTGGTGCCAGAGCCCAAGATCGTTATTGCTATCCTCAAGGCTTGTAGAAGACTCAATGACTACTCCCTCACCACTCGTTACCTTGAAGCTCTCAAGGTATGAAAAAGTTGAGACACCTCATTGCAGATAATCACTCTTTAAGAAAACAGATTTAGTATTTTCAGGTAAAATAAAGTACGACTACAGAAGTTCTATTGCAATTGTGCATAAAATCTAATATCCTCATCAATTAGGAGGGAAGCCTTGGTAGCTCAGTTGGTAGAGCATAGGACTTGTAATTGAAGGTTTATTATCTGCCCAGGCCAGCTTTGGCTGGCAGCCTCATTGTGTACTTGGAAAACAGCACTTGGCTTTCATTTCCTCTGCTTGATATAGTCGATAATGTGCTAAAAGTGATATTAAAATCAACAGAAACAATATTGAGCAATTATCCTGTCCGATTTGATCAATTTAGGGACTCTGTTTCATTCAGAAGATATCTCTTCATGCAGGATCTGTAGATTAACTGTTAGCAAATGAAGATAAAAAGACAATTAAAATTTTTTTATATATATCAGTATATTATGAAAACCAATGATTCAATGATTTGGTAATAATAAAAAAATTAAGAAAAGGGTAAAAGTCACACATTTAATGATTGAGCATACTGAAAGTTTACAAAATATTTGCTTTATGAATTGATGTCAGAACTCTGAACTGTTGGCACATAACCATGTAAATGATAAGGTCATTCCTAACTTGCACAGGTGATGCCTATAAGCCAGGCTAATGGAAATAACTTTTCATGTCTAATTTGAATATATGTAAAAGAAAACATTTTCAATGTATATTGGAAACAGTACATAACTGACATTTAAAATTTTCAGTTTAAAATATAGTCATTTTAAAAAAAAGAGGTATTACTCCACAAATATTTTGTGTCCTTGTTTTGAGAGAAATATCTCATTTTGGTCTAAGGGCAGACATGTTGACTCAGTGGTTGAGGCATTGGACTTGTGACCAGAAGAGTATGGGTTCAGTTCCCACCATTGGACAAACCTGGATGAACTACTGTGGTGTGTTCTTGGCAAGGCACTTTATTCTGCTTTGCTTGGTATGATAAAACCTTCATAGTATTGCTGAGCCAGATAATGCCCAAAACCCAAAACCAGTCATATTGAGTATGTACAATGCATGAGTACTACTTTAAAAAGTGTTCTAATGCAAATTTTTCCTCCACGGATGTCACCCTAGGGCCAGTTTACTATTCCTCATGTGGCCTTCGTGGTAATTTGAGCTTGAGACCCCTGTTCTGATGGATGGATTAACTTCATTCATTTGTAATCCTTGATGTTTATAATTATGTCTGTTATCATCAAAAACTAGTTAGCTCCATTTACCTATTAACCAATGCATTTTTCCTTTAAAATAAGCCTATCTTTAATATGAAGGCAAACATTAATTATGAATAAATTAAATAAGCTTCACCAGTTGCTAATATCCCTTAATGTTCTAAGTTACAGGTATTTGTTCAGGTGTTTATTTCATTATTTATTCTTTATTTATTGCAGACCAAATGTGGTTCACATGAGAAGCAGATATGGCCTTATATGGTGCAGGAGATTCGGCCCACATTGGATGAACTTGGAATTTCTCTGCCAGAGGAATTGGGCTATAACAAACCAGAGCTGGCTCTCAAAAGTGTCTATGATATGCATGGTTGAGCATGCTCCTTATTTAGGAAATTCTTTAGGTAATTTTTCATGTTTTCACATTTCTTGTACTTGCAAGACATCTTTAAGATACGCTGTGGTCAATTGATGCTAAAAGTTTGGAAATCTTGATAATAATTTAGAAAAACAGTTTAAAATTAAATGACATTAAACATAAGAGACTGATTGATCTGTGTAAGCTCAAAGCAAGATGGATAAAATTTGTCCCGTTTGTGTTCAGTTCTTCCTATGTGTATTTTGATCATGGTGATATTTTCTGCAGACCTTTTGGCACTTAGTTCCAAGCCATCATTTGGTATTTGTATTTCAGATTGGATTACTATTATCTAGTACACAACATTTTGAAGCATTGTCATTAACTAATAATGAAATTGATGAAAAAATACTTAATGTTATTCTGATATATGGATTCTTTACTACACTACTGATCTTTTCATCCTGATTCTTTTTTACCATCTCCTTTAGTTTTACTGGTGCCAATACTTTTAATAAAATTGTAACTTCTATTTTCTTGGAATCTGTCTAAATATTTGTGATCTTGTATTATTGTCAAAAGGTAAAATGTGCTTAGTTTTGTTGTAAAATCTAAAACTATTAATTAGCAAGGGACTAAAGTAAAAAGTGGGTCAACGTCATGTGTGCAGAAATTATTGCCTTGTTACAGAGTGTTGTTACAAATGTATTTTGCAAAGTTGTGGAACCAACATTCGTATTGTCACCACATATTCCATTTAAATAATATCATTATTTCTGCATATTCCTATCAGTATTTTCCCAGTGGTATTAATTTCCTGATCTGATGTTTGTTTCTTGTGCAATTTTTGCACATCAAGAATTTTCAAGTTATCTTTAAAAAAAACAATGTAATTTGCATCAAATTGAATTAATCGAGAAGAAATTCATTTTTTAACGCAAAAATCACTGAAGCTATGAGTTCTGGCATTAGTCTCACATTAAATAACATTTGTAGTAGCCATGATAGTAATTTAGGACTAATTTCACCTTTGGTATATTCAAATCTTGAATGTGATGGAGGAACATGGCAACAGAATAAACACATCATTTTAGAACCTGTTCATTGACTATGAATCAAGTATATAATCCAAGTCCAACTGAATTGTTAGAAAAATGTTAATTCTTTTGACAACATCGTAATTAGCTGTCAGATATGGAGTAAGCTTATGATCTTTCTGTCATCCCAACCAAGACCCCACCACAGCCACGTGACCATGCCCAACGACAGCACAGTAATAATTGCTATGCAACTAGAGATGAGTATTTTGATTTCAGTAGAGCCTTAACATAGTGGAACAGTAGGAAAGAGTGACAGATATTTAAGGGTTGGGGTGATTTTTAACAATGTCCATTCATTCCACCACCACTTCCTCAATGGAGATCACACGCACACACAAAACTTAGATTAAATCCTGAAATCCTGGCAGCATCCCTGCTGGGGAGATAACTTGACCATTTTATTTGGTTTTATTGGTTTTGGTTATCCCATGGTATTTCTGTTACCTGAACTGACAGTGTGTCCAATCAGCATGGTCGAGAAAGGCTTACAACCATTGAGAGTTGTTGAAGGACTCACATTACTACAGATATGAAAGAACAAGAACCATACTATGAATCAGTGAAGATAAAATAGAGTATATGTGGGTTTGACTGTCCGTGCTTGGTTGATAATGAAAGTACGATTTTAGTGAAAAGAATCTTTTGAAAGCTTGTCCTACTTGTAACTGAAAAAGTGAGGGACATTGTTTTATTAACATAATTTCCATCCCTTTACAGACCCAAGTTTGAAAAAGTCGTTACTAAAATCAGCAACTGACTCTTGGATGTAGTATTGAAAGCACACATTTCAAATTTGTGTTGATCCAGAAAATGGTGCAGCTGATGTGAATTTAGCTACTTAAAAGATGTATCAAATCGATTTTAACCTTCTGGTTATATCTGTTCTGGTCTGTTTCTGTCTATTCTGGTGATTGTGTCCAATGAATCAGTATGGTTGGAAAAAAATTTGGCAAATTTAAAGGTTGAAAAATCTTTGGCAGACTATGATTTTACACTGTACTTCTGCCTGAGAGATGTGAATAATTTCATTTCTTGGTCTGTTGATTCTGGTTGTGGCTCAAATCAAATGCATCAATGAAAAACATTGAGAATGTTGATGCATTCTCATACTTTGTTACAAATATTTATTACAGATTATTTATTACAGATGCATATCTCCAGATAACGGTGAATATAGCTTGAATAAGTTGCAACAGTTCTAGTTGGAACAATGGACATTGTTAGAGAAACTTTAAGTGAGCTAAAATGTAAACTTTTTGGTAGCACGTGATGCAAGATTGCTCAAGACTTATCCATCTGATATGCTCACCATAAAAAAATCCAAAAAATCCATTTGTACCAACTGATGATGACTTTTAGATAACTGTCAGAAAGGCATAATTGACGTTATTCAGAGGTCTACAAAAATTACTATGGTCAACAACAAAACAAATCCCATAACAGCTGTGGCAAAAATGATGGACTAGTATCTTTGCTGCTGTTGCCACAGTTGATCATTTGGTTGATTTAGTTGTTGTTTTTGTTGCTGTTGTTTTTTTAAATATTTTTTTTAAAAACAATATATTGGTTGGATGAAGAACCCGGAAAGACCACCAACTCAAATTGGTTGATCTGTGACAAAAACTCGCCTGTGAGATATGCAAGTGATCTGTAAAAGCAAGCACCTTAATACACTTGGGCACATGGTGCCTCTGTTGATTTGATGTTTATCTCCAACAGCTGAAGTCATTTAGACATGAGATCTCAGGTTTCAGTAGATCAGTATGTCCTTTATACCATGTTAAGATGAAGAGTATATATGGCAGCCAGTTTTACTGCTGAAGAAAATCCAAGTACTTTTGAGACACTGAACATTGACCTTCCACAAGTAATTGGCAACATTCTCATTTACACACTGGAGGCAGGTAATCACATGACAAGCATCTTGTACTACTTTGACATGGAAGCCCCTCAGATCTGTATCACATGACAAGCATCTTATACCACTCTGCCATGAAAGACCCTCAGACCATAGGTACAAGTCTCATTTGAAAGCCTAAAAATAGGAGATAGAACCTGTGACAACTGGATTGAAAGTGCAGAATGTTACTGTTAGGCCATCAGTGATGATAATGATGCTGTTGACATTACAGTTAACTGCAGTGACATTGCTTTTACAAGTACTCTGGGGGAAAATGATTCCTTGACTTTCATCCATTTTTAAAAATCTAATTTAGGATATAAAAATGTTTGACTTGCTATATTTCTTTTTTTTAAATGAATGTTATAGTCTTGCAACAAGGCATAAAAATAAGACGTTGGTAACTCAAATATATGTTCTTACACGAAATGATATATTGTAAAAGTAGGCAGAAATAATGCAGCATCACTTAAACAATCATTAGTGGGTTTTTTTCCTGACAAATCATGTATTATAAATTTACCCAAACATTTATTGAAAAAAATAACAAGGAATCATAGCATCTAACCACTCATTTAAAGGAATACAAGATTTAACTATTATTCTAATCAAAAGCAGCATGCCTGAGAACAAAGAAAAATAGCAAAACAGTGATCACTTTAGTAAACACATAGTTTAGTAAGGATACAAATTCATGATTTCTGTATTAGAATAGAAATCCCTATTATAAAATCTGTATTGATGGACATTAAATTAGTAGGTATTACGGGTCTGATCAATGACATCGACAATAAATTAGTAGGTATTAAGGGACTGATCAATGACATGTACAATAAATTAGTAGGTATTAAGGGACTGATCAATGACATCTACAATAAATTAGTAGGTATTAAGGGACTGATCAGTGACATCTACAAATAATCAGCCACCAAGAAAATTTGTGATTTCACAGTTTCAGAGACATACATGGCTGACAGACAAACAAACAGAAGGACAAAAGATTGATTATAATGAATGAATACAAATAAAAATATGCAGTAGATTATATGATCTATAAGTATTCAGTAGATTACCTCCAGCCAACTGTTATTTAAATCGCTTCTGCCCCCAACCCAATATTAAAATCGCTTCTACTACCCAATAACCCATAGCCAGAAATTATGTTAAAAGAATATGCTTCTGTAGGGGGTAGTGTTTTTTTATTAAAACATCTGACGGTGTATCATAAATTTTTTACTTCTGTTGTGGGTTGGTTGAATTTTTGAAAGTGCCTTACCCCCCGGGGTATATGTTTTACTGGAACAACCCTAATCTAGATATATTTTTTGTATGAGTGAATAATATGTTATGAAACTGATTGAGAATTTTCTTCTCTGGTGGCCTAGTGTGTACACTTCAGATGCAGGAGGTTGTGGGTTTAAAACCCTGGCCGAGTCGTACCAAAGACCTTCAAAAATTGTATGAACAGCTGCTTCACTAGGCGCTCAGCATTAGTGTTTGGACTGGTCGGACTGGTGTCAGGATAATGCGACTGGGTGAGACATGATGCTACATGTCTGCAGCATGATGCCCCAGTGCTAGACATCACTATACGCTGCCACACTGCAGACATCATAGCTATATGACAGAAAGTTTTTTAAAGTTATATTAAGATCCAAATCACACACACACGCACACACTCTTCTATGAAAACAGTTTTACAGATTAAGTTGAAGAAGGAAGGATGCATTGTATGGGTTTAACTTGTGACTTTGGAAGTAACTCTTTGCTAGCTTATAATTATATAATAGTCCTGAAATTCCATTCTCCAAGTCATAAGAAGTGACCATTGGATGAATCTTAACCAAGTATTGCTTAAAGTATCTTGTTTTTATCGTGACTCAGGCCAGACTAATTTACAGATAATTTCCATTGCAACTGAATGGGTTAATGTTTACCAATGTGAGTGATGCTAGCTCACTTAAGTCCCCATTTTGTTCATCTTAGATTCTTATGGTATAATGAAGACATTATCCATCGCAATGATTGATTGTTAATGATACATGTTTTCTACTGTCATTTGTATATTCTCTCTTTACAGATAAATTATTTGCTGTGACCAGATGAACAGATGTGAGAATTTGAAAACAGTTACTGGATTATTTTCTTAATATCCTTTTATTTGTACATTGAGGAAAAATAAATCAAGGATCTTTAATTTTGATCTTGGTGGAATTTGTATTATAATTTACATAAAAAATGGATTTACTCACTACATAAACAATTAGTACTTGCACTTGGGTGTTAGGAACAAATTTCAATCTAGACTGATGGACACATTATAGAAATCTCGGATTAGATAAAGTTGCACCTAAAATTTAATTTAAAAAAGAGAAGTGATGAGTTTGTATGATCACTTAGTATGATGGTTTTATTTTGTAAACAACTGTTTCACAAGATTAGTGTTTTCTTGGCTAATATACCCATAAAATGTTTAGCTGTACTACTAGTTGTGGACCAGAAGAGCTTATGGGATGGTCTTCATGCATCCTTTCATAAGCACAGTCTTGTTATTTATTGTCACTCTTAAACCATTAGGAGGATTGTCGTGAAGTTTTACACAAAGATTCATCCCCTGGTTCAGCTGACCTTAATTAAAAATGGTGCCACTTGGATATCCAGTATGGCCACAATAGCAGCCATCTTGAAAATCTTATCTCAACTTCAGAATGAATGGTCATATAAACATGGGGGGAATTTAGCTAAAAGACTTCTTGTAATGCCAAGTTCATCCTAAATGAAAATTGGGGCAATCTCATGTTAGGTGTGGTTACCATGGCAGCTATCATGAAAATCATATTAACACTACTCAGTGGAAGATCATATTGACATGGGTTTTTCGTTCAAAAACTTATCATATTGATGTTTCTGATGAAAATGGTACCAGTCTGATGCTTGATATGGCTGCCCCATTAGCCATCTTCAAAACTTTGTTGCTGCTACTCCTCAATGGATGGTCACATCAGCATTTGAGTTTTCACTGATTTACAAGATTTTTTGTTTAAGGTAATTGATAAGGCCAATTGAGAAACGGAACGTATGTTAAAATAAGCATATTGGAGTCACGATGTGGATACTGTTTATCCAATATGTTTAAATTTTATCATTATTTTTATTTGAACGTGTCAGAAACAAATCACTAACTTTAGATTGGTTAGACTGAGCTGACTTGAAAGAATTTTGCCAACAAGGTTTTTGGTTATTACTACTTTTCAAAGGCAACATAATGCAGTTGGTTCCTTCTGCTGTATACATAATGTAAATTTTGAAACCTATAACAATAGAACTGAACTGTTATAATTTTATTTATTATTTGTAAAATCTGAAGAAAAATATCAGTGCAAATTATTGTGCAATTTAAAAATGTACATTCCTCTCTATGGTCTTTTTTTGAACTATTTATCAAATTAATAATTAAACAAAATTGCTAAGATTATTTCTGACTTTAAAATCTAATTATACAATTTTAGTCTTAAAAATTTGGTACAATAATTGTACAAAGGGGCATAAATCAACATCAGTTCTGAAATGGAGCATCAGTTAAAGGAAACATTAGATTTGGATACTCTCAGACACGTTATTTTGGGGTTTTATGCCATTTTCCAGTATGTCCAGTATAATTGGTGAAGAAGAACCCAGACGTATTTGAAAAATTGTGATTATAAGATTAATCTTCATTGACAGATTCATAATATTTAAACAATTATACTTATTTAAAGGAAAATAACACATATATATATATATATATATATATATATATATATATATATATATATATAATACTAAAAATTTAACTATTTTATCTAAAACGAATGCGCAGTAGAATTTTGATTAGATTTGACAGAAAGTAATTGTGTAATAACAGCTGTTAAATACTGGACAAAAATGCTGATGTGCCATCAAATATACCGGTACAAAAACAATTTTTTTAATAATAATTAATTAGAAATATAACAAATTAAAGCAATAAATAAATAAGTAAATAAATGCCTTGAAACAATTATCATATTTACAATTATGTAACTGAAAGAAATTTAGATAGAAAGTATTCTTCTAATCAAATTTTCTTGGTGAAATGCTCTGAAAGTATTTGTTCAGAGAATGTTGGCCAACTGAGTGATCTCAGTCCCACTTTGTTCTTTTGTTATTGTTCTTATTTCCGTGCCTGATTTAAAAAAAAAAAAAAACGCTCGGAATACTGTGATAAAACCCTCAGACCTCAGTCTGTCTGTTACCACATCATTTGGTGGAATTTCATTATTCTGTGTTGTTTCTGTTGTAACTATCTGAAAGAGTGATGTCACTTCTTGGTTGTGCATACACACACACACACACACACACACACACCAAAAATCGGATGCAAAAGAAAACCAGCTTCACTGACATTTTCAAACATTTTACAAACTCTCTGACATATAGTCAAAGCAACTACTATTGTGACAAATGTGACCAAGAATTTAAACTATCGGGGCAAAGTTTTTACTGTGGGGAGCGATGTTGTGGCTGTTAAACGTCCGCGTGTCAAAACTGTGGACAGCATTTTTATACTAGTCGCATGTTCGACCCGGAAATAAACGATGTTGTATTTGTGGTCAAGTCGACGAGTTGGATCATCATTGGTACATTGATAAACATGACAAGGAACCCAAAAATTTGTGACTAAACAGAACAAGAAAAACAAACTGGAACATCGTATTGATTTTATCTTTTTGAATTTGAATGTTCTCAAGTGACAGCGGATTCACGTTACTAATTTTTATGTGGCTTTTGCCACTACTGTATTTAGGAACTTTTTTTTGTCACTATCAGATCATTGCTTTTAGTTTCTCAGGATACAATGGACAACTTCTTTTAAAACATTTTTCAGAACAAGGAAGTAAATTTCCAAAGGTCACCATGAACGAGGAGAATGGGAAACATACAGTGTAAACATTTCATTAGTTATTTGGTTATGCCTTATGAGTTGAAAGCATTAAATGGTTTGAATGCGAGTAATGGCCAAAGGTTATTTTCACCACTAATGAATGCTAAAGAAAATCAATACGTCGTGCTCCCCGCATTTGCCGGAAGTTAATGACTACGACCCCGACGATATGCTAACAAAACCGAGAGAAATTTCCTACACCTGATGCCAAGTGAACTAGCCATTATGCTTCATCAATCATATCAATCCGTCAACTGTCCATATTCTAGCCAAAGCTTTGTACTGGTTGCATTAGTTGTGTGAAACTCAACACAATTTTTTTTAAATGATGCATGAAACGGTGGATGGTTGGGTTTTCTAAAACCCAGAGATCGTCTACGAATTTCAAGGGTGTTTATTTCACGGATGTCCCACGTATTATCTTCACCGAGAACTAAAGAATCCTTTGACCGGGCTGATCATTGGCTCGCAAAAGCTGGACATTATTCAACGAGTTTCGTAAATTTAATATTAAATAGCTGCCCATCTGTTTATCACATAGCTTTATTTGAATGGAAATAGGAGTGAAAGAAGATGAAATAATTTCATTCATTTTGACTCATAGGAAGCAACTTTCATTTGTTGCACGTAAAAAATAGTCACTGGAATTTAGTGCGCTGTTTTATAACTATTAAACTATTTGTTTAATTTTAACAATTATACTTCAACGAGCAACTGTCATTCCGAATAATTAGAATATTTGACTAAATGACATAATTTTTCAACACAGATTATATATGCAGTTCAAAATGATATCACATAGTGAAATGTTTGACAACCAGAGTGTGTCGCTCTCAGTTTTATTCTAAACATTCAGATTTGTTGGATATGTGATGAGATGATTATGGATGGAGATATTTCTGGTTTATAGTAATCTATATGTGGCCGGATATTTGCCTTATTCGATATGGACCTTAAGACTATATTTGACACAGACAAATTCTTAGCGATTGTCTCAATTTTCCAGACTAATCTAGAGTTATGGATGGATTCTCCGTTCTCAAAGGGACGAAGAAAGGCCAAATTGTCAAAGTTGAATGGCACTGTATCTTCACCATCCCTTTAATATGTCGAATGCTGAAACAAACAGTTCAGGCAAACCCAAATTTGTCAAATGTGTGATCAAACACAAATCACTTTCGTTCGATCGTTTTGCACAACGTATTGCTTGCTGTTACTAAGAGTGTCAATCGGAAAGAAGATTCTATTTTGTTGAACGAATTCCTTGGAAAGACGATGAGCTCGTGTCTGACTCTCGTTAAACACATATCATCTTCAGTTACATATTAGAAGAAGGCGAAGAAAAAAATAAAACATTGGTTTACACGAAAATGACATCATGATAACCAAAAGATTATGTATCTTACTCAAAATATATTTCAACAAAGTAAGGCGATCACACCATTAGTCTCAATACTTACTATGTTGTTGTTGTGTTTAAAAGTGTAAGAGAATAATCTCTAGTTCAGGTTTTGACATAAGGTAGGGACACCATGTCTGAATTATGGTTATGACGATGACATTTAATTGCTACATGCGTATTTACTGAATGATTTAAAACCTATTACTCCTGACTATCTGTTTCACGATATCAAGAAGGAAGTCTGATTATTTACATTTTTATTCTTGGATTTTGTCAGTCGTGCAGTTATGCCATCAGTGGCAAAACAAAAATGAGGAATTGGGTACACATTTGTTAGAAGTATGTCTCAAAAAGAAAACGGTTACGATGGTTTACTTTGATATGGCGTCAATTACTACAACGAATTATTCACATTCCTCATCAAACGCAACGTTTCGGGGGGAAAACAAAATGGTTTTGACATAATTTGCTTATCCTAGAATCCATACCCAAACAAAGAAACAAATTTTATTAAAACCAGATGGAAGTTATCTTTTGATGGCTTGATTTTTCATTCCATGTTATAATGTAATCCTAATACCACAGCCAGAACTGTTGAAGCAAAAGTCCCTAAAACCATAATCCAAAGGACAGACAAATAAGGAATGGCAGTGAGTTCACACTTCACGTCAGCCTACCTCAAGATGAATAAGAAAATCAAAAAAGTCCTTTTAAAAAAGTAAGGCACCGCAGCTAGAACCCGCGCATACTCACAAAAATCTCGATCTGTAGTTGTCTTCCCTTCCTCTTCTCCTTCACCGGTTCCTCTTGCGTTGTTGATGATGCCAGTGAAACCCAACTTTAGACAATCGTTTCCCCATCTGATAAAAAACTGGGAACTGGTTCTGCTGCTTTGGCAAAAAATGTGTCATCTAAGAAAACATTGGAAGGCAAAATGGGAATAAATTTGATTTGTCCAAGCAACAATCCGTTGTCCGTTGAAAAAACCTCATCGTCAAGGTGCCCAAAGTCAAGTTGGTACGATGTCCCAGCAACAAATGGAGACAAATTCCAGTATAAAAGAAGTGTTGGACAAGGCTTACTTAAGTCATCTGAACAAAATGTCTTCCTTTCAGAGTTCACATGGTCGACGACGTTCAAAGAGGTATGCCGAGAAAGTAAAACAGACCATCCCTTCTCATTTAGTTAAACATTGAGATGTCTTCTCAATGTCTGTGTATGTGTCAGGGCATTGATATTTGCTTGTGTTTGTGTCAGGGCATCGACATTGGTCTGTGTTTGTATCAGGGCATCGACATTGGTCTGTGTTTGTGTCAGCTATTGACACTTGTCAACAAGTGTCTAAAATTCAAGGCGTACAGTGTTACCATCCATCGCGGACTCGACTCGTGCTCCCTTAAACCGAAGATTGGGAAATATAAGTACTTAGTTTTAGACTTTGACTCCGTCAATTGTTGTTTGGTGTTTAACGACATTTCTCAGCGCAAGATAGGCCATATACGGCGGCGCCAGTATACTGGCGAAGAAAGAACCCGGGAAAACTACGATAAGAACCGCCGACACAAAGGAAGCTACTGGCAAGGTTTCTCAAATACATTCGTTGAGACTGAGACTTGAACCCACGCAGAGTAAAATGGCAGTGAATGGTAAAGACGAGCTTTTAGACCACTCTGCGATTCGTGATCCCTGTCTCCGCCGGTAGTTGGATCAGCCATACTCAGATGTGTCCATGCTGCAAAGCTTGGAGCGACAAGTACAGTTGTCCTGGCTATCGATAATACTAACGATCCAGGAAAACAACTAACGGACCATTTTCGTGGCCGCCAAGACCTCTCAGAAATAGAGGTACTACTCAGTCACTGAAGAAGAAAACATGTTTTTATATACTTTTATGTCTTTGTCTATGCGTTGTCTTTCGCAGCTACAAAAAGCCTTTCTCAACTATTCTGCCTTTTGTGATATTATTATAATCTTTTGTATACATAGCTTATGCATATCTCCACCCTTTCGGTGCTAATAGTATGTTTATTAATATTTGAAAACTCCTATTATTTTCTCTCGTATATATCGTGTGTATTTTTTCCATTGCATTTTCAGGGCTGATGCAATATTGATGTATATATATAAGCACTTTTACTCTCTTCACTGGTTAGCAAATGCAAGTATTGGTTGGTAGATTAGTGGCTGCTGTAGAGTCAAATGTATTGGTTTGTGGCTATGTGTTTTTAGGACCGGTAGTAGGTTTGTGTATGTGGAGGTACTCCTACTCTTTTCTTTGGTTTAGGTGTTTGTCAGTAGAAGAGTGGTTTCTGGTCAGTCAGACAACGAGTTGGTTAGTAAGTGTACGGGTGTCAGTAGATGAGTGGTTTCTGGTCAGTCAGACAACGAGTTGGTTAGTAAGTGTACGGGTGTTTGTCAGTAGATGAGTGGTTTCTGGTCAGTCAGACAACGAGTTGGTTAGTAGGTGTACTGGTGTTTGTCAGTAGATGGGTGGTTTCTGGTCAGTCAGACAACGAGCTGGTTAGTAGGTGTACTGGTGTTTGTCAGTAGATGAGTGGTTTCTGGTCAGTCAGACAACGAGTTGGTTAGTAAGTGTACGGGGGTTTGTCAGTAGATGAGTGGTTTCTGGTCAGTCAGACAACGAGTTGGTTAGTAGGTGTACAGGGGTTCTTCAGTAGATGAGTGGTTTCTGGTCAGTCAGTCAAACAACGAGTTGGTTAGTAAGTGTACTGGTGTTTGTCAGTAGATGAGTGGTTCTTGTCAGTCAGACAACGAGTTGGTCAGTAGGTTTAGGTGTTCTTTAGTAGATGAATGGTTTCTGGTCAGTCAGACAACGAGTTGGTTAGTAGGTTTATGTGTTCTTCAGTAGATGATTGGTTTCTGGTCAGTCAGACAACAAGTTGATTAGTAAGTGTACGCGTGTTTGTCAGTATTTTTAGGTGCTGATCAGTCAAACGGCGTGTTGGTTAGTGGTGTAGTTTTAGCTTTACATTTCCCCTTGCCCGTATATATTACTTTGACAGCATACCAGCCCATGATATGAATAATATAGACGGCTTAAAGTGCCCCTTGTCCGTATAACGATCTATTGTGAAATTATGTCAATCTTTTTTAAGATTATTTTTCCACTTTGCGGTATAACGTCCCCCAATATTAATCTTATGGATTTTTTAACATTGAATTTCCACTGTCCGTCTAGCGTCCATTTTCAAAATGGCGATCGTAATGTTGTTTTCCATTACTGAGTATATTAGGCCCCTTAACTACTATCCTACTGTCAATCGAGTTATTAAAATAGTCGAGATAGTCCGAATAATTTCGGGGGGGGGGGGTGCGAAGAAATGTCTGGCGAACAAAATGTGTAATATTTCTGGAAATTACTATGTCAACATACACCCGAGGCATATTTTTGTTTCACAAATATAGCCGAAGTGTCCACATGTGCCAAATAACGGCCCGACGGATGGAAATGATGTATCGTAATATATTCGGGTAAAAGTGTACTGAGTTATAATTTGCCACAGGATAGATAGCATCTTCCGGGGAAATTTGCAATTATAACTAATAGAATGATGATTGAAGCTAAGGCGAACATCGATTACCATATGTATTTGCTATTTCAAACAACGAAGACCATCAATCCAGATATTGCAAATTCACCAGTTTTACAGGTATTCCTAATACGGTGATATTTAGAGCAAAGTTGGTAATGTGACTAACATTTAAGGGCATGCTGCCTCTAGCAAAAAAGCGAATACATTTAAAACTTTTCGGGTCAATAATCGTCATATGATTATTTTTTTATGATTAAGTCAATATGATACTTTAGAAGGAAAAAAGCAAACTTAAAAAAAAAAAAGATTTTACATTACTCAAGCTTTAAAGGAGTTTGAAATAAACGTATCTGTCGACTTGTTTAAAGAGTCAGATTCAACATTAGTCTGACAGTCGGAATGACTCGCGTCAAGAAAATTAACAAAAATTAATCAGGGGACTAATAAACTTGCAAGTTTTAAACAAAAATTAAAGCCTCAAATGAAATAAATAAATAATAAAGGGTTCCGTGGATCACTATTTCGAACTGGGGCGGGGCGGTATCGAGCCTTAGCCTAACGCGTTTCTATTGGTTGATATATTGCTCTTTTCAAGCCAAATAAGGTTACCTCTATGTATGTATGTAAGTATGTATATATATATATACCTCTATGTATGTATGTATGTATGTATGTATATATATATATATATATATATATATATATATATATATATATATATATATATATATATATATATATATATATATATATAGCATATCTCTCTCTCGATTGACGGTTCAATCGAAAACTGCACTGCGATTGGGAGTTACCGAAAGGTTACGTAAAAAAGTACGAAAAAAAGTACTTAGTTCTCCTTAATGAAACACGTGTTCACGTAAAAAGTCGCAAGCAAATTTTAACGAAAATGTTTGGCTTCCGTTGTGTTGTGAAGCTGAGCAATACATCCGAATGCTTTTCCAAAATATTTAAGTATATTATATTCTGCGAACGAATTAAATAGCAGCAGCATTATTATAATATAATCTTACATATTCTGCACAAGTTGGTGGAGCTATCAATTCTTTCCTTGTCAAAGCAAATAAAAGACAGCAATTAGTCGACTTTTTTAAAATTTGGTATGAGCATTTATGTAAGATATATACAACTGGACTCGTTTGGGTATATTAATGACAGACATATATGTTATCGCAGGGAAAAGGCCACCAACACGTTAGTTGTGTGGATGTATACGTTACTAGGTGTTTGATCATGTGTTAGTTATCATTCTCACAAGATTTGTCAGTGATGGTATCAAGATATATAGATGGGATTAAAATCAAGCGTTATATATCATTAAGTAGATCAGACAGACACATATACTAGGTCATGTTCCGTTGACAAATTACAGATTTCAGACGGCGGAAAGTGCAATACTAATTCAGAACACATTGTTGCTACTGATAACTATCTTACAAGAATAAACGGACGTTGAATTCCGAAGGTCACCAGATGAACTCTCAACGGTTTCTGTCAGATATACGTGATGTCATGGATCTAGATAATAATCAGACTGATAGACGTGCAGGACGAATGCAAGCCATTCAGGGTCACGTGGCAGTCTCTGTCCGAAATGATACTTCCACCGAGGGTCGACATATGACTCCAAATGTTCATTTGGGATGCTTTGGTATGATTATCGTCCTAAGTGCTTGTGTTAGGAATATACTGAATGAATGAATTAATATAGATATTACGTTGGCGTGACGACTACCAGAACATCAAAGCTGCCCCCTGGCATGGTCATCCGGTATGTTATTGTCTTTTTTATTTCCTGTCTACTTATTCACTGATAAATTCTGTTGAGAGTGAACCTTTACAAATTGTGCTAATCGTTGTATTTTCTTGAAATAATCAGACAAATTTGACATTTCATTCGTAAAGAGACAGTATCTACTTAAAAACTAATCATTTTTAAGAAAAGAATTACACATTTTTAATAAAGTTAGCAATATTTTGTGACATCGATTTTGTCACTTTTAAGCTAACAAGTCATATAAATACACACGCGAACGCACGCACACGCGCGCGCGCACAAACACTATTGGTCGAGAATCCCTTCTGCACTTCGATTTACACGTGACATCGGTTTCAATGTACTGCGCCACATTCCACGCATGGCGCAATCGCTGCAAAAATAGACAGCGTATCAGGCAGTATCTCGAATATTTACGATACGATCAACTTTTTATACATTTAATCAAGTCAAGCCTGATTTAAGTAAATTGCAGTCCGCACACGTAGTTTAATACCCTTCAGCAACGTATTCATTAGCTTGAACAATAATTAGTTTGTCAATGGAACAGTTAAGTGAAGATATATATTCAAGGGTCGTCTTCAAATGTTATCATTGACGGTAGTCTATAATCACTGGACAAGGTCTGGATCTGTGGATGAATTTATGTTTGTTCTTTTATAAAGTTGTGCATTTAGCCTTCAATTCTCCATAGTTTACATATCACATAAGGAAAATAAATAAATTGTCAGATACAAGAATGCATAATTTTTCGATCAATAAAATGTTATTATTTTCATTTCTCTTGAAGTAGTCAACATTATGCGGGTCAAGATCTTAGGTGGGGTATTTTCCTGTCTGCACACTGGGTCGCCTGTTTTCGGGAATGATATGTGCGAAACGCACTTGTTATGGTGGGTGGAGGTGGGGTTGAATCTTCATACATAAATAACACTTTATGTGCAGAAGTTCCTTTTCAAAATTTATCCCGTTTTGACTCATACCAATTATAAAGAAATCTTAAAAAGGGACTACACAAATGTCAGCCAAGCAGCATTATGCTTTAGACCAACACCTATATTGTTTTGATGACACGAGGGGCCATGATGCGCTATATTGTATCTAGCCCGATTCTGGATATTTAGTATCGATTCCGTTTTCGTACGTTACCTGATCGATCTTGAATATAGTTTGGAATTTTAGCTCATCAAAATCTCTTTTTCGGTGGTGGTGGGGTATCTATTGAAATTACATATGCATACTATAATGTACATGTCTCTAATTCACACCGTATTAAAAATAAAGGTCCCTGATCCACACCATATTGAAAAAAGGTCTCTGATTCACAACATATTGAAAATAAAGGTCTCTTATTCACATTATACTTAAAATAAAGGTCTCTGATTCACACCATATTGAAAATTAAAGTCTCTGATTCACACCCTATTGAAAATAAAGGCCTCTGATTGTGTGAAAACTGAAAAAGGTCTCTGATTTACATCATGTTGAAAATAAAGGTCTCTGATTGTGTGAATACTGAAAAAGGTCTCTGATTCACACCATATTGAAAATAAAGTCCCTGATCCACACCATATTGAAAAAAGGTCTCTGATTCACAACATATTGAAAATAAAGTCCCTGATCCACACCATATTGAGAAAAGGTCTCTGATTCACAACATATTGAAAATAAAGGTCTCTTATTCACATTATACTTAAAATAAAGGTCTCTGATTCACACCATATTGAAAATTAAGGTCTCTGATTCACACCCTATTGAAAATAAAGGTCTCTGATTGTGTGAATACTGAAAAAGGTCTCTGATTTACATCATGTTGAAAATAAAGGTCTCTGATTGACACCACATTGAAAATAAAGATCTCTGATTCAACTATATTGAAAATAAAGGTCTCTGATTCAATGCAAATGACAGACATAGGCTTACTTTGATTTCACGTTTTAACATTATCTACTACTAAAGAGAACGGCAATTTTCCTTTTCAAGTGTGTTGTAAACTAAGTGATGTATGGTGAGAATTTGCATAATTGGTTCTTTACTTTGTTACAAATGTATTTTTTCATTTTTTATCGTACCGTTGTCATACCATTGTCAGTGGTAACAAGCTCAGACAATCAGATTCAAGATTTCCTCATTTATATGCGTGAATATTTCTCATTATTAAACTCCTCGGATATCTTGATAATTTAAGACCATATTCCAAGTTAGATCAAATCTGAATCAGACTTTTTGTCTCCAAAAACGTAACAAACTCAGCCAGTCCGATGCAAGATCAACATATTAATATGCGTGGATCTCTCTCATACAGCACATAACAGAGGTATTGACCCCTATTCCAGGTTGATCAAAATCGGGTAAACAAATATGGCTTTCAGAGTCTTACCAAATGTAGACGGACGACGCAGTATGCATGACGAAAGCATGTCTTACGGTGAGGTGAGATAAAAATCTTAAATTATACAAATCTTTTACTTTCCATCAGTACAGAATTTGTTTGCCTAGGTGTTACGTATATTTAAGTGATGATGCCAAAAAGAGATGCCTGACTTATAGGATTATATCACTGTAATTTACAGCTACAACTGTATATTTGAGAATTAGATCAACCCAGGCATTTAATGTGCCATATGCATTTGGTGTTGTTATTGTTGTTTAGTAGAACTCTGGATCCGAAAGTTTTAAACTCGCGAAAGAAGACTATGTCGATGGTTTAGTTAAATCTACCTTGTGTCTTCACGAACGCACTAAATGATGTGTTATTTATGTATGAAGATTCTCTCGTTCGATCCATCATACCAGAGGGAGTATGAATTGAAAATTATAGATGAACTAGCCTCACACAATGTAATCTTGATAGAAATGCTATAATTATAACTAATGTCGAAAGAGGAAGAAAAAAATTGTTGCAGGAAATGAACAACCATTTTGCACTCACGTTTGAGTGGTTTGAGCAGGACAATTGCTAATTGACATAATATTGTAAAGTCCAGTTGAAATATCACTACATACCGAGGCTCGACCAACGATGCTTCAGATTTTATGCAAGAATTGTACCGGAAAGGATGATAAATGACAAAAAGTTTCACTGTATATAATACAACATATGTTTAGGTTATTTGCTGTGTATATTTTCCCCTAAAAATTATAGCCGTACTTTCAGCCCGTGCAATACACAAATCAAGAGCATTCCTCCTTTAAACTCTATTAGATGCATGTACAATTCGTGGTTTATAGTTGCGTTTCTTGCAGCTTTGCGGAAAAAGATTTTTATCACTATGGACCTAAGATGCATCCGGAGTTCTTATTATAAGTTTAGTTTGTAAGCAGCGTGTTAAGTGCTCCTTCTCAACTGACCTCCTGTTGTGAGTGCGTTCGTGAAGACACAAAATAATAGAACATTAGGCTCTGCATTTCTTCGCATCTCCTTTCAGTCTGAATGTTCATCACTTGTATATTTCCATCCCGGACACTATATTTGTAAAAATGCAGGATTTCGTAGTGTTCTTTTATGGGAGTATATGCACCATTGTATACATAGCTGACAATATGTAATATTGCATACCTAATTGACCATGTCATATCTTCTTGTACACACATGCTTGGAACAGAGTATACTATTACATGGAAAATTAGCACGAGGTCATATGTATTTCGGGGCTACTCATAGAACCGTACACTTACATACAGAATGAAGAGACAGAGTGCAAGAAAATGGAGTTCTGAACGTTTGTGCAAAAAGACTGTCTAGGAATAACTCGAAAACCGGACGGAATTAATGGAAGGTGCTACGATTATTCCATTACTTAAAGTTTCGTTTATTGAGTGTAGTGAGCAAAGACACAATCACTGGCCTCCGAACCTGCCAGGCGTGTTTTGATACAAGCTGTCGTAGAAAAGGTCAGTCCGACATAAAGTTTGTAGTTCTCATAACTCTACTGAAAAGAAAATAGTAAGATGAAGGCAAGGGTACTTTTAATTAAAATCCGATAAAGTTGTAGGTAAGAGCTGAATTTTTTCGAGAAATTGTTCAGATCTTAAGTTACCATCGAATCGTTTTCATTCATGGTTGTAACTCCCGGTATGTTTCAAACGATTCAGGTAATAAATGCATTTTGTTCTGGAATCTATGCAGTCTACCGTTAAGCTTACAGTTTAGACACAAACGATGAAGATTAGCGTCTTTAGGATTTAATTGAGAATTTTTTAATGCAAAGTCTTCAGTCTTAATGTACGAATTTACTTTATAATACGCATGTCAACATGAGTAATTTATTGATAATAGATTCATCACATATTTTGGCTACAGATCGAGCAACAGACATTCCTGAAAGCACTCGATCCTATATAGGTTTTAAACTAAATACCGTATTTACCTTATATCATGCTTATCATTTTCAATTGAAATCATAATTAGAACAAATGGATTACACACTGCTCTGCTTGCACATTAAAGACGGCAGACCACTCCGGTGGCCTAGTGGTCAGAGCGTCCGCCTCTGATGCGGGAGGTCGTCGGTTCGATCCCCGGCCGAGTCATACCAAAGACTTACAAAAATGGTACTAACAGCTGCCTCGCTTGGCACTCAGCATTAAGAGATTAATGTTAGGACTGGTTGGCATGGTGTCAGGATAATGTGACTGGGTGGAACATCATGCTACATGTCTGCGGCATGATGCCCCAGTGCTAGACATCACTATAAACTGTCACACTGCAGACATCGTAGCGATATGACTGAAAAACATTGTTAAAGCTACGTTAAAGATCCAAATCACACACACACACACACACACACACACACACACACACACACACACAAGACGGCAAATTTATGTCTAGTATGCTCGCAACTGGGTGTGCATTATACACGAACAAACTCAATACAGGCTGAAGGCTTGGTATCGGGTACCAGCGCAGGATGTGCAGGATGTATTTCGACAAATCTCGCCAATGACATTGGATCAGACACGTCGAGTTACATACAAGGATTTATTAAGAATTAACAAAATTTGATATTTTATTTCTTTCTGTCTTTAATTAATTTATTTATTGTAATTTTGGACTAGTTGACTCTTCCCTTTCCGTCACACAGCTCATCTTCTAAACATAATTCATTACCCACTCAGCGTAAGGGTGTGCTGACTCACTAAATAATAATAATAATAATAATAATAATAATGACTGGAAAGAAAGTTAAAAATTTGAAAGTTTCAATTAAGATGGCCTGTGGTTGTAACTGTGCTTTTATCTAAATCTTATAAAAGATCATACAATAAAATACAACTTAACATAACACTTTATTTTACAAAATTTCATATGATTTCGTATGAATGTTCATGTTCTCTTATCCAGCTACACACAATTGTACGTACACGAGCTATGAACTGCACATACATCCAAAAGTAATCCAAAACCAAATATCCAGAATTTCGTAAATGTCCCTGTCCTCCGAGGAACCATTCTTCTGCAAATTAGAAGAAAACTGAAAATTTCTTCAAAACTGACACCATGCTGTAGCAGTAGTAGCGCTGCTACTACTTAGATGAAAACGCGTGAAGCCGATGATAAGGACGACAATGATGACAGAGTAGAGATTTATCTGATATGTTTATATTTTATATAATTTAATCTTTGTAGTTTACGTGTGCGTTTAAATTCAACAAAGCTCAAAGTTTTTGTTTTTTATTTTAAAGTATGTGGAATCGGCAAAAATATAAATCCTAGTTATATTTTTATTTCAGAAAAATCAATATGCCAAGTGAATACCTTTCCGCGGAAGACCTGCAAAAAGCAAACTTGTCAAGGGTTGCACCTTGTCTGATATGGATGTCCATTCTTGCTGTAGTCGGTCTTGTGGGGAATCTCCTAGTTTTAATAGTCTTTCAAATTAGGTATCCCAGAGGAAACTTCAAAAATTTTGTTTTGTGTCTAAGCGCAATAGACACGGTCAGCTGTTTGATAACGATTCCCGGGGAAGTGTACATTCAGTACAAATGGTTCGTTTTCGAACAATCCTGGTTTTGTAGTTTGAAGTCCTACTTGAATGATTTTACGGTCTATAGTTCAGCTGTGACGCTTCTTCTAATTTCCGTTGATAGATTTTTCAAGACGTGTAAGCCATTCCAAAAACAATTCACTCCAGACCTTGCGCTGAAGCTTAACATTGGAGCAATATGTGTATGTTCCTTAGCAGCAATACCTCGCGGTGTATTTTGGGGAAAACATACGTACAACTTTACAGAGGGAAACGCAACATTTCCAGTCTCAACTTGTGAGAAAGGAGATCACTTTAAAGACAGCATTTTTCCATCTTTATATACAAAAGGAGTGTACGTCCTCGTAAACGTCATCATGATGGCCGCCAACGTTATTCTGTATTGCATTATTGGTCGGAAGATAGTGTCGGTAAATAAACAAATGATCATTTACAGGTTGTCCAGAAAGAATAAGACGAGACCCAAACCTAGTCAGGATAAGGCTGAAATCTCAGAGCATAACCCTGATATTTCAACAAACAGTGATGGATATACGGATGCAGACAACAAACACAAAGTTACTACTATCACGCCAACCTCCGGTCAAGTCATCCGGACAGTTTCTGGAACGAGCTCCTCGTCAGACAGGAGTCTTTTGCAGGCGAACTCGACAAACATGACTAAAGAACAGTTATTAAAAGCGTTGTCCGAACTGACTAAATCTGAAGTGAAAGAAAAGAGAAAGAGACGACAGATGAATCACTCATCAAGAAAGACATTAATTGTGTTCATAATGGTATTGGTGTATGTTATAACAACGACCGTGTATTTATCACTTTTGTCAGTAATATCTGACACAGACAATATTCTTCAAACATTAACGATAACAGAAAGGACGGTATACTTGGTGTTTCTCAGATTATATTTTATAAACAGTGTTATTAACCCATTTTTATACGGAGTTATGGACCATAGGTTCAGTTCTTTTCTGAAAAATTCTGGCAGACGAATTGTCAGTTCCTTTAGAGTAGCGGCATCTCATAGTTTCCGAGGTCGACAATGAGAACAAAAGAAACAACGCAGTTTGTTTTAAGGCCTTGGCTTAGATATTGGCGAAACATAATTCAATAGTCATCGTGCCCGTCGCGGCTTTGATTAGTGACGACGTCGTAGACTTGACATTGTCCACGAAGGAGGGGTACTAATGTTAGTATTAGGTTTTCATCTTTTTTACATTTGGGTATTATGGGTGGGCGATTTCTCATTCGATAGACGTGAAACTTCTGTTTTTACCCATATAAATGTCATAAATATATGAAAATATCTGTACTTATCAAAATGTACAAGCATTAGATTCCAAACTGTTGAAGATTCCTCAATATTTAATTCATTGTTTGCTTAAGAATTAAAGAAAAACAAACCAAAAATAAAATTATGGAAGTGAAAACAAGTTTGTTATGTAATCTATTTACGGCAGAGATATTCTTGTAATTGTTTAGCAGCCCTGGGAATTTATTAAGGCTACTTAATGTTGTCAAGTGAAGCAAAAAGTGTTTTTAGTTTAGTTGTCATAGGTACATTTTGCAGACTCAGTTGCATGCCAATGATTGACAGTTAGTACAATTGCAAGTTCCATTTCCTGCACGTATTGTGCTTACATGTATATCCGACATATGTAAATTTCGCATACTTAATACCTCTCGATTCAACTTTTGCCAAACATCACTCCATGGAGATCCCGTGAATTTATTTCCACTTTGAATATTGCAATAAAAGATTTTTTGAAATGTCTGATTGCATCCTAGATTTATATGACATGGACAAATGCTTGCATTGAATACCACCTGTAGGTGTAGACAAAAACTATGCAATTCTGCAACGTCAGCGATTGACACTTTCCAAGCCAATTGAAACTGCTGTCATAAAAATCCTCATTCTTCGCTTGCACCAATATCAGACAGTAATTTATTATTCCACTGGTGTGTCAGTTTGCCACTTGTCCAATCATGTATCGTTTTTCATATGAATTTCAGGTATATTTACATGTAAATGTTCGAAATGAATGTACATCGCTCCCTGACATGGAGGAATCGTGTTGTGTTGATACAATATTTCAAAGTATCGTGAAAAACGAGTTTCACTGAATTTGCTGCGTTTTTATTTCATAAAGTTGTTGTTGCTGTAGGGTTTAACGCCATTTTTCAGCACACGATAGGCTATACATGGCGGCCAGTATTAATGGTGGAGGAAGAACCCTGGAAAACCCCGGAAAGAACCACCGACCCACCAGAAGCTACTGGCTGTCTCACATACCCACATTGGCCGAATCCGAGACTCGAACCCACGCAGAGGTGAGATGACAGTGAACCGTAACGGAGAGCACTTTAGACCACTCGGGGCCCCATTTTCATAAAGTAGAATTGACATAACAGCTGACTATTGTGGTAAAACTTAAGCCCTTCAGTTTAAAAACAAATCAGATCTATAAGCTGCTTCTCCGATGCCTTACAATTTACATCAATAAAGTACCAACATCACGTACGTAGCGCGAAAGAGTTGAAGAGGTTTTGGAAGTCTGAGCTGGAATGTGTGCCTTTTACACTCATTTTTGCTCTATTAACATTACACTGTCAGAATCATACAGTATTTTTCCATATATTTTCATACTGCATGACATTGGGTCTAAACATAGTATAGTGCATTCGAACTACTTTGTAAGCAATGAAAACTCATTTAGTACACGCTTTGGTTTTGGTTTATTAAATTTGTACATACACAAGCTGTTTCTTCTATCTGAAAGTAGAGGTGATACGGTTAACAATATGGATGAGTTCACCGATTCACAGATGAAACTTCCAAACAAGAAAAAGAATGAACATGATATTCGCAATGTCAACAACACGAGATACACGATAATTTAAAATATCATTCTAATCATTTAAAAAAGTTATTTAGAAGGAATATTCGTTACTTTTCGCAAACAGAATGTTTCAGACTACGACCAGTGTTCTCTATGGTCTATAACAATAGCAAGGAAAAGCATACTGAAGCCAAAGGCTATCGCATATCTATCAGAGTTGTACCACTTTACCAAGTCAGTCAAAACATTAAATTCGAGAACAAAAATGCAACTGAAGGTTTGGGTAGGAAACTAAGAGCCTCAGAGCTAGTATGCCAAGACGACGAAAAGTATTATATCTGCTGGCATTGACTGTTACACAACAGCTGCTTTGCAACTTTCCCCGTTTAACAATTTTGTTACAATGTTAGGCTAGTGATAGAAGACATAGACTATATTATACAGGTCATAGCTGGGGTCACTCCAACAGCGAGCGAGCATGCAAATGACAGGGGATAAACATGTCTTCTATAGCTGGTAATAAGAATGGTAATACATGTACTTACATTTACACACCTTGAATTTCCTGAAAATTTACTTTCATAGTTCTGCAAATCCGAATGACATGATCCATGTCATGCAAAACCCGATACGCACCAAAACTGTACTATAATTTCAATTAAATTTCCAGCTGAAATCACATTCTCCTTACAGCACTGAACTGACACAATACATCTAGTCCATCATAATCAGAAAAGCAGAATTCAGTTGGAATAACAGAAAAACAAATTCCATCCATTCCAGACCAATCGGAAAAGTTTTTTTCCCATTACACATTCATTCAAAATTTGATTCTAGATTTCAAATTTAAAGTTTACAAAAATGTGTATGATTTGGAGTTTTAACCTAACTTTAACAATTTTTCAGTCATGTCGCTACGATGTCTGCAGTGTGGCATTTATAGTGTTGTTGTTGTTGGGTTTAACACCATTTTTCAGAACAAGATAGGCTATACATGGTGTCCAGTATTAATGGTGGAGGAAGGACCCGAGAAAACTCCGGAAAAAACCACCGACCCGCGAGAAGCTACTGGCAAGCTTTCTTACATACCCTCATTAGCAGAATGCGAGACTCGAATCCACACAGACAGACGTGAGATGGCAGTGATCCTTAACGGTGAGCGCTTTATACCACTCAGCCACTTTGGGCCCTGCAGTTTATAGTGATGACTAGCACTGGGGCATCATGTCGCAGACATGTAGCATGATGTCCCACCCAGTCACATTATCCAGACAACAGGCCAACCAGTCCTAACACTAACCTCTTAATACTGAGCACCAAGCGAGCAGCTGTTAGTACCATTTTTAGAAGTCTTTGGTATGACTCGGCCAGGGATCGAACCCACGACCATCCCGCATCCGAGGCAGATGCTCTAACCACTAGGCCACCGGAGCATTAGACCAAAACGAGAATTTTTATAAAATCTAATGTCGAGTGCAAGACGAAGTTCAGTGGTCACTGGGCAGTGATATGTGCACATTAATATTGTTACTGTGTATTGAGGAATCTATGGTTCTATATTTTGAGATACAACATAGATTCACTTACTTTGTTTCATACAGTGTATTCCTTTATTATTAGGCACTGAGTAGGAAAACAAAGTGAGTATATAACAAAAGGTTATTGCATTTATATGGGAAAATATGAACTTTTTTAAAAAAAATACTAATACTGCACTCCCAAATGTTGTGCAGTATTACTCGGAAAAAAATGGGTTAATATTGTTACAAGCCAGGGGTCTTTACTTGACTGATCGGTTGTCAAACCATGGCGCGATTATCGCTAGAATTCATAAGTTTACCCAAACTTTCCAAAGACTTCCATACAACTTCAGTTGTAAATTAGAAAGCTCGACGTGTCCATTCTAATCATAACTTTGACTCTAATGCAAGACCACAGATAAAACAACCTGCCAAATATCTATCAATCGCACATCTGCATGGTTTATCTTCATCGGGTTTCCGTACCGCAAGCTGTTCACGCCGTAGAAACTATACGAGTACCCCCTAACACTGGGAACTATTTTAACTCCGCCACCTTAGGCCAGTCAATGTATGCTTTCCAGGCACATTCCGCCAATATAGCTGCATCACATTTACCACCATGGTGGCATAACAGTATCTGCGGAGTCCCTTCTTATTTATTCCTTTGTGTAATTTATCGGTTTCCTACCGTAAATACTGCCAATGCAGTCACACCACCAACGTGCACCATTAGATTTTAATATGGACTATCTTACTCATGGACAGTCATTTGGTTTTGACCTGAATTCAGCCCGACGTCGTGGCATCATGGAAACTCACTAACACTTTACTGTGACGTTTGCTCCTAGTAATTGGCTAATTATTTCGGGCTAAAGATATTTCCATTGCGCCGAATTCCAATAATCACACAAGTAATCTCACAAATCTAAGAATTCCTTAAAACTGGGCGCTATAACCAAATGCGCGTACTCCAACTTTATTACAATATTTTCTCATACGAATGCAGTAACCTATAAATATGGCTTCTTTCCATTTTCTATTCATCTTAGGCTTCTCACATAAGCTGTCTGTCTTTTGATCCCTGAGTTGAACAACTGGCTTATCCATGTATTTTTTAAGCATGAGCAGCTAGCTGTTTCTAAGTGTACAAGTTGGCTCACAAAAGAATCAGTCCTCTATTTTACAGTCATGTGTAAGCTGTAAGTGTTACAAAACTCTAATGGAAAGAAGCAAAACCATTAGGTTTAGTAAAAGTCAACAAACAAGTTATTTCACTAGAATAAAAAGTAAACATTTAAGAGGAACTAACAGAAATGTGAATTAAATTCCAAACATCCATTAATGTTCTAACACAAGTCCAAAAGAACCAAATGTTCTGAATGAATTCAATAAACCTGAATGTGCTGAGGTATCAACAGCCTTGATGCACAATGAAATAATCTAGAATGTCTTTGAATGAATCCTCAATAATCCCAAAGCAGTTTTTTTAAAGTTCAAAATGTCAGTAGGTACTTTGTAATTCCAATGAATATAAATGATTCCTCTCAAACTATATCTGAACACAACTAAGTGATTCCACAGACTGATATTAAAACAGGAATGAATAACAGTTTACTCAGTTCTTTATAAAAGACTATCTCTGGACCAATGGTGCAAAAAATGCCTGGATGTGTGTGATTTCAAATGGAAAATTCCTTCAAATTCGTAAACAAGGTCACTTCCAGAACCTACTAAATTTGTAAACATGTTTAGGTGTTGAATTCAAATTAAAGTAAAATCATTTTAATAAAATGACAATTGGCCAGAACATTATCCTCAACCATGCACAAAAGCCAAGCACACAAAATAAATTAAATATACATGTCACTACTAAAACTTGTTCGGTCATGGTGCAGAAAACAAACTAAGATCACCAATTATTTTAAGTCAGTGATGATTTAATTTACTGGATGGATTGAAATGAGCAGAATACAGTAATGTGTGGAACATAAATTTGGGAGCCAACAACATATAAGTATATTTTACTATTTTGTTCAACAATGCACTTAAAACAAATATTGATAATGTAATAATAATAATAATAATAATAATATTTGGTATATGGCATTTGTTCAAAAACAAATTTTAAAGGATGAACCTATGTACAGAGGGCACAATTGCAATTTTTGCCTTTCCCCATTGGTAGCTGCTGTTGACAGGTTTGACTGTAACTGAAAGCGATGTAGTCATCATTTCAGAACTGAATGAAGATAACTGTATCTACATTTCTAAGAGCTCCTTTATCTCCACTTTAAAATTTATCTTGAACCTGAAAACCAGTCACACCCTTAGAAATGTAAACACCTATTTTGAATTCCACAAAGTGACACCTCCCATGTCATTGGGACAAAGAGGCGGTAAAATGCTCTCATTAACTTTCAAGGATTTGTCCCCCCAGAAAAATCTTTCCCTAAAAAAATGGTGAGGACAAAGCCTCCTTGACAAAGAAGAAATCCCTTCTTGATAAAACAGTGTAAATGGGAACTCTTGTCATGGTGATTTATGCTTGTCCAAGAAAAAAACGTAAAATACAGAAAAGTCTAATATTTTATTTCTGTCAAGTATATCATAACCAAATATAACACAAACTTCAAATACATTTTGAAATTTACAGAGTTAAAGACAGTAGTACCTTATTATAATACATTTTACTAATATGAACTCAATGATACAACAAAAAACACCTAACTGTGTTTTAACTGCATAAGAAATCATTGCTATTATGACTCTCTGGAAAAAATGGAAATTAAAAGGGAAATTGTAAACCAGAACAACTTCCATGACTCACCAGAGAAAATAAATCCTGATGCTTTTTTTACCCCACTCCACTCACAACCCTATTTGTACATCATTCTAATTACAAATCTTGCACATTTAACCACCCAAGGGTGGAAGCCAAGATACAGACAGGCAGATGCACAGATGATGGATCAGTAGGATGGTGATAGAAGACCTGCCAACCCTAATAAGGCCATCTCAGTAAGGCAGTTAATTTTATCCATAAGTTTGAACAGTTTGCAGAAAGGTGTAACAAAATATCATGTACTGCTATTGTAAAGTTGGAAAACAAATATTTAAAAATGTCAGTATTTGAAACTGATGCAGTGACAGCAAATATTATGTTCCCTGACTAACTTCACTAAATCTAACACAAAATCTGGATCCAAATCAAACATGGACGAGCTAATTATCTTGATTTTATTGCAACACACATCTTTTTGTAGCTTTTGCATTTATGCCCTAAGTCCATATCTTATGGGTAATTTCATAAGCTTTATTGCAAAATTGTAAGGGCTGGCAGGTCTATGATGGTTGTGGTGGTGTATATTATCCTGGGAAGCATGGGGATATTAAATTATATATCAAAATAATTGGCATCTTCTGTTGTTCCTTCCTTCAGTGAATCTATGATAAAACTGCAGATGTATTATAACTATGGTATCCTAAAAAGTGAATGTGAATGAAAAGACATTTGTAATGGAGGCCTAACAGCCAATGGTTATTTAACTTCAAACTTTTAGACTGTTTTTTTCTCTTTTCAAGCTTATTTTCTGTACTGAAATATTCATATTTCTAAAATGTTTTTAGTTTAAAAAATAATAATAATGTATCTGAACTTTAAGATGATCACCAGTAAAAGTTTTCCTTTCAACAAGAATTCTATCCAATTTCTAGAAGTGGTACATTGCAAAGCCATTACAATTAGAATCATCTCATAAGGATTAAATATACCACCCAAAAATGTTCATATGGGAGCTGTTTATAATCAAAGTACCTTTTCTTACATCCAGGTGACTGTGTAAGCCATCTAAAGTCCCTGGTAATAAGAAAATATGATTTTTAAGAAATGTCAGTGGTTTCTCTGGGTTCGTTTTAAATTGGTCCTCCTGTTATAAATGTAGTCTTAAAGTGAAAGTCATAATGCCCTCATTTTTCTCCCTCTTGAGTCAATGTTTCAGTCACTTGTCTCTCCTTTAACTTCTCTATTCTTACAATCTCATCTTCTTTTCTGGCCAATTTGTTCCATGCTGCATGACGAATGCTTTTTGAAATTCTTTGTTGTGCCCTCACCATACAGAATGTTTTCAAAACACCTTCCATTCCTTTCCGCATATCAATTTCATCAGGAATATGGACATACCTAATCTGTCGACCTTTGACAAAAAATTGTTCGAACCTTATTAAATGACCTACATTGGTTTTCAAGGTCACATCTGACATGGATATATTCATGAAACCATCAACATGATTAATAAGGCCATTTATCTCACTATTGTTTCTAAGATCGACTTTGACCTCATAACCTTCACATGCTTTAATAAGGCATGTCATTGTATTTAGAATAAAGTGCTTTTCTCTGCTCGTTTCCATGGAAACTGTTCTCACTTGTGTACTATACTCCACTTAAGTTATAAATGAGTGATAGCAAAGTTCACATCTCATTCAGTTTGTACCACATAACACATTCATGTTATTCTACTTACCGATACTTTATGTAAACAAACAACACCGATAAAATGTTAAATCATCACAAGTTTTTTTCAAATATGTATAGTCTGATTTGTTTTATAGAAATTGGTCACTCCATTTCCTTTCTTAATTTATCCATGACCTCCTGTACTGTTAATCCAGAAGCTAGAACATCTTTGTTCCTTGATTTTGAACCCTGAAAAAACAAGAAAGAATTCTTGCATTGACGTAAGTTGAACCAAAACCAACCATTCCAACAAACAATGAAAATTGATGCTACACTAGTCCCTCTTTTTAACAGCCACCCCCAACCAGTGACCACCTATTTTATTTGGCTAGAATCCCTTGGCATCAGCAAATTTATTTTCAAAAGTATCTCTCTAGGGTGGGTACCATTCAATGCAGTGAGCCGCTTGTATATTATTGCACAGTCTTGAAAATTAACCAAATGAGTGGACACATAATGGGGTTTACAGATAGTAATCTCACAAATACTTGTTTACTTCTAAATTCAACATGCTGACATTTGTTCCAACATGCCAATAAAGTACCTAACTATAATCCAAACAAATATGAAATAATCCAATTATCCCTTTCTGCTGTGTTTTCCTTCGACTTTACATTTCTGCACCTTGATAATTAATGACAAGTATCAAGATGACAAAAGTGAACCACAGAGAAGTTCATTATTGTTCAGCTTGAGTTAGCATGACATCTGAATACCATAAACATACTGCAGCCAGGGAAAGTACTTTTTTATGAGTATACGTCAGGGCCATGTGATTACTCAAGGATTTCATAGGAAAACAATACAGAATTCTAAATGGCATCTATGAGTGACTACTGGCCATTTTTACGTGTTTTTTAGTGTCCCAAGTACATTTTACAACAACAGCCCTAATATGAATGAAGCATAAGGTAACTGTATCATCCATTGGTTTATGGTTTTGTCTTTTTATAATAAAGAAACATTCAAAATCATGCTTCAACAGGTGTTAGATGCTTCTATGTGGACATTTTTTACTAGCTGTCAAATTTTAATCCTCAGGTAGAACTTCCCTATCCCACACCAGTGCATATAATGGATTCTATTATCCTCACATTACAATCTGTCAATAATCAAGATAGATGTAAAATGAGTAGATCTGATAGGCACCCAAAAAGGTTCATGTTCTATGACCTTTTGAATCAATAATCCTTGTATTTTAAGTTATCTATCAAATAAAACTGTTTGATTTGTGTTGGGGAGAGATATCATCATAAACGATATGTTCCGTATGACATTTTCACTTTCATAACTGAAATATTGATTAGTGAATCAAACAGTCAACAAAGTATGATCTTGTAACCTCGTATGTGTTGCTATCTCACATTACTATGCATATGATCTTGTTTTCTTGTGTAGAATAGTCATGGGAATATATCTTGATCAAGTGGCCGCTGTCTTTGATCACATGACCTACTACAGTTACAGCACACACAAACTGGGCGAGAGCCCTGATATCATCACTTCATCACAATAAACAAGATAAAACCATAAATATTTACATCCTAAAATTTGAAGTGATTCAAGTTAGTGGACCAGTAATACAGTGTGACCCCACAAGAACACGGTAGTTGGAAGCCATAGAACTCGACCATGTTATAAGCAACCAGGTCAGTTAGCTGAAGAAAATGATGCATGTACCCCAAAAAATTGTGTTATGTGTGTGTGGGTGTGGGGTATGTAATAAATGCGGGTGGTAAAATACATGCCTCATCAGCATAGTTATCATCTTAAATTGATGCATATTAAATGAGAAATACACCTGTAGTGAAAACAGACTTCAAGGCATATATAATAGCTGACTTTATTTAGAGAACCACGAATTGGTATATATACGTGAATACTGTTTATATATACATGTCTAATGTATAGCATGAATGGAGTATCAACACAGTGTACTCACCTGCGAATCTCATCATATACATTGAATCCACAATACATGGGATTCCATCGAAAATAAGCACACACATATTTAAAATATTCAATAACTTTGTCACAGGTCATATTGGTCTGAATTCAGTAGAAAAACATTACACAATCACGTAACGAATGACAAAGCACATTTACTTTTCAGTACGTCCCAAGTCGGTAAAAATTAGTTTGCGTTTTAAGCCACCATTGCTAGTGTTCATAAGCATACACTTTTTCCCTGCAAAAAGGAAACTTTCACGGCACAGTTAATGTATTCCGGTCGCGTTTGAAAATGCAAAAATCCATCAGATTCCATTACTTTTATTTAAGTTTGGTACTGACTTCCTTTGAAGATAAGTTCTTTGTTTTTATTGAAGATTGTAGTCGGCTTTCTTTGATGAAGGGTGCATGCGTCATTGAAGTCACCGCGAAAGGCCAGCTTTGGAGAACCAAGCAAATGCCCATTTCTGGTTGTGGCGGCAACATCAAATAATTGTATTGCATGATTGAGACCGATTTTTTTTTTTTTTTGCACATTTTCATAACAATCGGTGCTTCAAAGGTAATCTGTTTCCTTTGAAATTTCAGCAAACTATTTTTATCTGGGTACATTTTTAAAAAGGAATTGGCCGTCATTTGAACTATACTAATTAGTGTCCCTCCATGCCTACTGAATAAACCAATAGGTAAGATGTAGTTTTTATTTTTAATTTTTAATTTTTTTTACGTTTGTGGTGGCAGCATGATGCTGCCTTCCACGCATGCGTCTGAAAATTAACAAAGGGTCAACGGACGATAGAGACACACGTGTTCTGGTTTGATGACAGGGATTATTACAGAAAATGTGAGTGTTCTGAAGGATTTAATTCTGAGTGAAAAGAAGAGGAATTTTACTTACCATCCACATATAAATATCAGTCTTTGTAAATATATTAATTACTAGCGAGCGGCCAAAAATCCGATAAAAATAGATTACGAGATAATACCTCGTCCGGTTGATCTCTGTTATCAGAAATATCAACAGCAAAAAAGCGGATATTTCACAATATACAGTACTCATGCTAGATGTCATGATAAGTGGATTATAATATAACAATGCACTGTTTAGATGGTTTGTCAATATGGACAAAAATTTTGTTTATGTAACAATAGATACATTTCAGTGCATTTTATATCCAGTTTGCGGCTTCCTTTCATGGGGCCTCTGAATTTCTGCACTCCAAACCAATGGTTGTATATAAAAGTTTAAACAGAAACAATATCGCCAAAAAAAAAAAAATCACCACATGGTATATTTTGTCGCCAATAAGGAAAAACAATCCAAATTTGCGACATTGGCGAAGACCTACGCGATCCCAGAATAAACCTTTTGTGCATTATTTTTCGTACTTTTAAGAAGAAAAAACTACTTTTTCGTGTATGAGAAAAATACATACAAAATTTCAGGAGCCACGCCACGATCGTCTTGTATTATTCATACACGATATCTTCCCCAAAATGATAATGAAGTTTTTACGGGTTTTTTTTCGTACTTTTAAGAAAGAATTGTTGTGTGTACATGTATATGAAATTTCAGGAGCCACACCACATCATGTTATAATGGAGCACGCTATAGCGGGGTCACACTATATATGAAATTTTGGGAGCCACACCACGACCGTGTTATATCCAAATTCGTGTTATAACGGAGCGTGCTATAGCGGGGTCACACTGTATATTGTTTTACACTGAATGACCTAAGTGCTGTTCCATTTAAATATATATGGTACCCAGGGAAGGCAGTTGAAAAAAAAAACATGTGCCAGGATACTTTGATTTCACAGAGTTCATATTAAAAGGAATAGACAATTCTAAATTGCATCTATGGGTGGGTACCCACTTTAAAAGTGCCTTCCCTGGGTTCCATGTATGTTTTAATGGAACAGACCTAACTACAAGTTGAAAAAGCCATTCTTGTGAGTGCTATTCTTTAAACCATTCTTGTGAGTGCTATTCTTTAAACCATTCTTGTGAGTGCTATTCTTTAAACCATTCATGTGAGTGCTATTCTTTAAACCATTCTTGTAAGTGCTATTCTTTAAACCATTCATGTGAGTGCTATTCTTTAAACAATCATCTTCTCATTATATTCTACAAAAGGAAAATAAACCAGATATTAAAGTAGATTTGAAGACTATATTGTTATTTTTGTGTGACTCATTTAATTATAGGAATAAGACTGGACTTTATCTTGTCACATTTGTACTGGTGCACAAGCCATCTTCATTACAATTCTTTGAATGATCATATCTCTTTATATATCATCTGAGTTCACACAGGATTATTGAGAGTAAACCTAACTATATATGCTCTACCTGAAGGTAAAGACATTTTCTATGGATGTTTTTCTGTTTTATGATGACATCAATAGTAACATTTGGTTTGGACCCTCATTTTTCATTCAGGAATGTTTAAAAAATAATGCTTTATTGTACATTGGTGATGGTATGGAAATACCACTGTCAGGATCAAACTTTTCCTACCCTACATTATTATATATGAAAGATTCTATTTGTCTCACCTGCGAACCATACTGGAAATAGTTCTAGAGTATCAGACAGAGATTTGACAAAATATTCTGCGATATATATGTAATTTCTGTAAGATCTGTTTTATTTTTTTCTCCATCTTCACTATTATGAAATGTAAACAATACAGACCCTGATCTGTCATTGCATGATGCATTGGTACATCACTGTCTCCATTTTGTTCTACTGATCATCTTAACAAACTGCATAAACCCCAAATCTGCCAGTGCATTATTTGACAGCAGATCTGGATCTATGCAGTTTGCAGTTGGATCCTAATTAAAAGCCAGTATTTACTGTACAAGACTTTTATTAAATCTGACCCAGTATTTTGATGTTGATAATGACAATGCCATGACATAGTATCTTGATGGTGATAAGGTGTTGTTGGTGTTGTAGGGTTTAACGCCATTTTTCAGCACACAAAAGGCTATACATGGCGGCCAGTATTAATGGTGGAGGAAGAACCCAGGAAAATCCCGGAAAGAACCACCGACCCACGAGAAGCTACTGGCAAGCTTTCTCACATACCCACATTAGCTGAATCCTAGACTCAAACCCACACAAACATAGGTGAGATGGCAGTGATCCGTAACGGAGAGCGCTTTAGACCACTCGGCCCCTCGGGGCCCCATGTTGATAAGGACAATGCTATGACCCAGTATCTTGATGTTGATAAGGACAATGCTATGACCCAGTATCTTGATGATGATGAGGACAATGCCACTGACTCAGTATCTTGATGTTGATGAGGACAATGCGATTGACCCAGTATCTTGATCCTGATGATGACAATGCCACTGACCCAGTATTTTGATGCCAATGAGGACAATGCCATTGAACCAGTATCCTGATGTTGATTAGGACAATGCTACTGACATAGTATCTTGATGATGATGATGACAATGCCATTGACCCAGTATCTTGATGTTGATGAGGACAATGCTATGACCCAGTATCTTGATGATGATGAGGACAATGCTATGACCAGTATCTTGATGCTGATGTGGACAATGCCACTGACCCAGTATCTTGATGTTGATTAGGACAATTCCATGACATAGTATCTCGATGTTGATGATGACAATGCCATTGACCCAGTATCTTGATGTTGATGAGGACAATGCTATGACCCAGTATCTTGATGCTGATGAGGACAATGCTGTGACCCAGTATCTTGATGATGATGAGGACAATGCCACTGACCCAGTATCTTGATGTTGATTAGGACAATTCCATGACATAGTATCTCGATGTTGATGATGACAATACCATTGAACCAGTATCTTTATGTTGATGAGGACAATGCCACTGACCCAGTATAGTGATGTTGATGACAATGTCACTGACCCAGTATCTAGATGTTGGTGAGGACAATGTCATTGACCCAGTATACTGATGTTGATGAGGACAATGTCAATCAACCAGTATCTTGATGCTGATGTGGACAATGCCACTGAACCAGTATCTTGATGTTGATGATGACAATACCATTGAACCAGTATCTTGATGTTGATGAGGACAATACCATTGACCCAGTATCTTGATGTTGAAAAGGACAATGCTATGACCCAGTATCTTGATGATGATGAGGACAATGCTACTGACCCAGTATCTTCATGATGATTAGGACAATTCCATGACATAGTATCTCGATGTTGATGATGAGAATACCATTGAACCAGTATCTTGATGTTGATGAGGACAATGCCACTGACCCAGTATACTGATGTTGATGATGACAATGTCACTGACCCAGTATCTAGATGTTGATGAGGACAATGCCACTGACCCAGTATCTTGATGTTGATGATGACAATGTCATTGACCCAGTATACTGATGTTGATGAGGACAATGTCAGTGAACCAGTATCTTTATGTTGATGCGGACAATGCCACTGAACCAGTATCTTGATGTTGATGATGACAATACCATTGAACCAGTATCTTGATGTTGATGAGGACAATGCCATTGACCCAGTATCTTGATGTTGATAAGGACAATGCTATGACCCAGTATCTTGATGATGATAACAATGCCATTGACCCAGTATCTTGATGCCGACGAGGACAATGCCATTGAACCAGTATCTTGATGCTGATGATAATGCCATTGAACCAGTATCTTGATGCTGATGATAATGCCATTGACCCAGTATCTTGATGTTGATTAGGACAATGCTACTGACCCAGTATCTTGATGATGATGATGACAATGCCATTGACCCAGTATCTTGATGTTGATGAGGACAATGCTATGACCCAGTATCTTGATGCTGATGAGGACAATGCTACTGACCCAGTATCTTGATGATGATGAGGACAATGCTATGACCCAGTATCTTCATGCTGATGAGGACAATGCTATGACCCAGTATATTGATGATGATGAGGACAATGCTACTGACCCAGTATCTTGATGATGATGAGGACAATGCTACTGACCCAGTATCTTGATGATGATGAGGACAATGCTACTGACCCAGTATCTTTATGTTGATTAGGACAATTCCATGACATAGTATCTCGATGTTGATGATGACAATACCATTGAACCAGTATCTTGATGTTGATGAGGACAATGCCACTGACCCAGTATACTGATGTTGATGACGACAATGTCACTGACCCAGTATCTAGATGTTGGTGAGGACAATGCCACTGACCCAGTATCTTGATGTTGATGATGACAATGTCATTGACCCAGTATACTGATGTTGATGAGGACAATGTCAATCAACCAGTATCTTGATGCTGATGTGGACAATGCCACTGAACCAGTATCTTGATGTTGATGAGGACAATCCCATTGACACAGTATCTTGATGTTGATGAGGACAATGCTATGACCCAGTATCTTGATGATGATGAGGACAATGCTACTGACCCAGTATCTTGATGATGATGAGGACAATGCTACTGACCCAGTATCTTGATGATGATGAGGACAATGCTACTGACCCAGTATCTTTATGTTGATTAGGACAATTCCATGACATAGTATCTCGATGTTGATGATGACAATACCATTGAACCAGTATCTTGATGTTGATGAGGACAATGCCACTGACCCAGTATACTGATGTTGATGATGACAGTGTCACTGACCCAGTATCTAGATGTTGGTGAGGACAATGCCACTGACCCAGTATCTTGATGCTGATGATGACAATGTCATTGACCCAGTATACTGATGTTGATGAGGACAATGTCAGTGAACCAGTATCTTTATGTTGATGCGGACAATCCCATTGACACAGTATCTTGATGTTGATGAGGACAATCCCATTGACACAGTATCTTGATGTTGATTAGGACAATGCCATGACATAGCATCTTGATGTTGATGAGGACAATGCCATGACATAGCATCTTGATGTTGATGAGGACAATGCCACTGAACTAGTATCTTGATGTTGATGAAAACAATCCATATTGACTTAGTATCTTGATGTTGATGAGGACAATGCCATGACATAGTATCTTGATGTTGATGAGGACAATGCCACTGAACTAGTATCTTGATGTTGATGAAAACAATCCATATTGACTTAGTATCTTGATGTTGATGAGGACAATGCCATGACATAGTATCTTGATTTTGATGAGGACAATACGTGTGTGTGTGTGATTAGGATTTTTAACGTAGCTTTAACAATTTTTTCAGTCATATCGCTACAATGTCAGCAGTGTGGCAGTTTATAGTGATGTCTAGCACTGGGGCATCATGCCGCAGACATGTAGCATGATGTCACAAACAGTCACATTATCCTGACACCAGGCTGACAAGTATTAACACTAACCACTTAATGCTGAGTGCCAAGCAAGGCAGCTGTTAATAAAAATTTTGTAAGTCTTTGGTATGACTTGGTCAGGGTTCGAACCCATGACCTTCTACTTCTGAGGAGGACACTCTAACCACTAGGCCACTGGAGCAGTCGATGAGGACAATACCACTGACCCAGTATTCCGATGTTGATGAGGACAATGCCACTGACCCATACTTTTGATGCTGAAAATGACAATGCCACTGAACCAGTATCTTGATGTTGATATGGACAATGCCATTGACCCAGTATCTTGATGTTGATGAGGACAATGCCATTGACCCAGTATCTTGATGTTGATAAGGACAATGCCATTAAACCAGTTTCTTGATGCTGATGAGGACAATGCCATTGACCCAGTATCTTGATACTGATGAGGACAATGCCAATGACCCAGTATCTTGATGTTGATGAGGACAATGCCATTGACCCAGTATCTTGATGTTGATGAGGACAATGCAATTGACCCAGTATCTTGATGTTGATAAGGACAATGCCAATGACCCAGTATCTTGATGTTGATGAGGACAATGCCACTAATGCTGCTTGAAGTGATAGCTATGCCTTACTTTTTGCAAATCTAGACAAAACAAATGTTAAACAAAGTATTATGAGAGAACAGAAACTTTAGAGAGTCATTGTTATTACATACCTTGTCTAAAGTAATGTCAGACTTCTTGACCCCCAATACTTTGGACAGGTATTTCACCAGTTCAGCATTTGCCTCACCATCCACTGGGGGAGCTGAAATCTGAATACCAACCTGTTCCTCGCTAATATCTGAAAGAACAAATTAACAGGAAATTGGTTGCTGCTGCTGCCATGCCTGCCAGATATTGAGAGATTAAGTGAAAAAAATGATTTTTAAATCCCAATCACAGCATGGTCATGTTAATTAAAACATCATTTCAAAGAAATCTTACAAAAAGAGAGAGAAATCTCTCTTGATACTGTGATATATGTATGTAAGCTGCAGCTCATCGACAATAAACCACCATGATCTGCACAGCTTTACACTTGATATAAATGGAAAACTATTACTGCTGGTGAGTTCATACAATTAACTGTCATGGAGACAATTAAATGGTTAAGGCGGTCCGAGACAAACAACTACCACAGATTACTTAACTGACAATATTTAAGGTAATTATATTTTGGCTATCCATTACAACTTTGCAGTGGGCAAGCCAATCAGGCTAATTTGGATATGTAAAGTACACAGGTGCATCAGTCCATTTATTCTGAAGTTTGGTTAATCAGAGATGAGTACTGAGGAAACAAAAACTCTTATGCTTCTCTGTTCTGAATGAGAATATTTCAGCCAATATTAATGGTAACATTTGTGTTATGTCAGACTTGACTCTTAGTTGGATTGATAGAGTTTGGGACAGTGTGGGAGTGTGATTAATTTTTTAAGGCAAATTGCTGAAATGCAGTTGTGATTCTGGGAAGAATACGCCATCAACAAAGAGAGCAAAGCCCAGCAAAACTAAATTTCAGAACTCCTGGTCTGCAGTGTCTGACTTTGTGAGACACACCAGCATGGGGGAATATTTTATGCTTTGTTCATATTGCAAATACCAGATTATTAACATTTAGTCTCTCTGGAGGATATAATGTCTGTCATCATAGTACCAGATTTCATGTTATTTTTTGTACCCTTTAATTTTTTGTACACCATCAAGCTAAGAATATAATAATTAAATTAAATGTATCATATTCATTTTTTGTACACAAAATTTCACATTTTTTTGGTCAAATCCTCTTATTTTTCATACAAAAAATGTTCTATACAAGTTATGAATAGTGATTAACTTTAGGTAAGTTCTTAACCGAGGCATTGAACAGTTAAACAAGAAATTAACAAAATATAATAATCATCATCATTTATAATCATGCAGACTGTATTTCACCATATATTTTTTTATTTGCATTATTAGTGAATTTCAGGTTTCAAATGGCTTCGAAAAACTACTGATGCATCATTTAGATATACAAAACAACCATGTATATATCTATCCATCTCTCTCTCTCTCTCTCTCTCTCTCTATATATATATATATATATATATATATATATATATATAGTCTTATTAAATTTATTAGACATTCCATTTTTATCAACTTGGCTTCAGCACAACTATCAGTACATTAATGCTGTTCTTGAGCTATTGGGCTTGTCTGACATATTTTCAATACCCCATGGGTAGCCTCATTTCCCTACAAAAATCTTCACTAATTTGATCTGTTGAGGTGAATCTTGTCTTCAATCCAGTATTTATTGGAAAAGACCAAACTAAAAGTCAAAGTGTATTTAATTAGCATGTACGATACATCTGCATAACCATGTGGCCCAGTGACAATGGCTCCCATAATTACAGCAAAAACAATTTATTCAAGTTTTAATTCCCAATGGAATATAATAGTACCCTTGTTATTATTGCTCCCCCAATCATACACACACACACAAAGTAATTTATAATGCACTTGAGTACTTAAAAAAAGAAACTAGTTTAGCTGAAAGCAACATTAGACAAAGCAATGTTTATTTTTCTTACATCAGTGCTGTTAGGTTGCCAAGCATCATGTTTCACATAAACCTTGTTTACGTTTGAACCCTTTACTTTTCATATATGGTCATTACTCCAAAATAATAATAACATTTTACATATAATTTTTCATACTCTGAAAAGAATTTTAAAAAATTTCATGTATGAAAAAAAACATGAAATATGGTAATACCACCTTTATTTGGGGCAGATTCAAAAGTTTCCTTTTCAGTGCCGAGATCTTCAGAAGAAGTTTGAACAACATTACCATCCTGTCTCTAATGAGTATAAAGATGAACACAAATGATACATGTACAAGACAAAAAATTGTGTGTATTTTGTTTGCATTTATGGTCTTGTTTGGTTGTAACTGTGTGTGGACATGTGTGTATGTGTGTTGATAATGATAAGTCTGCCAGTTATTTCTTTTAAAGTGTACTAAATATTTTATTTTCTTCTATTCAAATTTGATTTCCAGTAAATTTCTAGAGGCTTATTTGAGCAAGTAATTTTGTTTCCAATTGCACATCACTTATCTGTACCATGCACAATGAGAGAAACTTTGCGCATTTGTTTAATAAAATGTCTCAAGTAGTTTCGATTTTGCAAGTGTGCATGTGTATGTGTGTGTGTGTGTGTTGATGACATACAGAGGAACCTCATTAATCTGGACTCTGAACCTCATTAATCTTTAAACCTCTCTATCTGGATGATGTTAAATGGGAACAGAATTGCTAAACATTAATCTGCTTTGCTATTCAAGAAACCTGTGTTCTGGATCCAGAAATCAAAATTGGAGACCAAAAAGTAAATTTGTAATAAAACTTGCCTTGATAATCCAGAAACAATTTTTCCAAAATATGAAAATTCAAAGAATGGTGTATGATAATACAATCAGTCAGATAACAGATTCACCTACACCAATTTGGAGGTGTGTCATCTTATCAATATCTGATTGGTCAAATTCTAGTGGCACATTAAAATAATAAATTTATCACATGTGTCATGTGTGAGGGAAAACTTCAAGTAGCATGACCATATTGTAAGCAACGATTGTATAAACAATGTCTGTTTTTAATACCAACAGGTGAAAGTGTTAATAATTAAAATAACACACTGCAGTATCATCCACACTTTTCATATGGTTAATACATTAAGTGTGTCATTAAGTATCTTTCTTGTTTACCAATTGTATGTAACAATCAGTTTGTTGATGGCTGTATAAATAAAGTTGATTGATTTAAGCTTTGGACAGTATAGGGCTTCATTTCAGAATAAAAGTGATGTCAATTATCAGCTCATTAGCAGCTATAACAGTTGTAAAGTATGACTTAATAAAAATGACTTCTTTTTTTATTAGTTTACCATAACACATTTACACCTGCAAGATATCTGTCTGTTTTCATTGTACTTTTTACATTAGTAGTGATACCAGTCAGCATAAAAAAGATTTACCAGCACATCTGCAAGAAGTAAAATGTGATAAATTTTGTCGGTATTCGTATGCCCCAATTCATTCTAGATGAGATTTTCTTTACACGAGGAATTTGCATTATTTCTTCTGTTTTGAAGATAACATCGGAATGTCTTCCATATGTAACTGAGACACGAAATTGGTAATAAGAAGTTTTCAAATGATTAATGCTGTACAAAACAAAGGGAGTTAAATGGAGCCACCATTAAATGGCCTTAAATATTGGATAAAACTCACTGCAACCAACAGGTGGTCTCTTTGAAAGTACTATTGTTATCTTCTCATAAATGATAATTACAGTATATATAAATATATGATAACTATGTCTATCTGTAGTATGCATACTGGAAATACAACCAAGAATGTCAACATACATGAAAGGGCACCAGCTACCTTCCAAAGATGGAAAGACTATCAAGCTCATACATGTATTGATATGTATCATATCACAGGCTGCATATCCTGAATTGTATCAATACATGGCACAGGTGTACCGTTTCACCCTTAGTCAATATATAATGGACTGGGACCCATCAATCTCAGCCTAGGATCTTTCCCTACACCAAAAAAACATAGCCCCTGGGTCTCAACACAGCACCTATTGATATCTGCACCATATAGCCACAAATAAACTTGAACAAAAACTTGTCAAGTTTTTTTGTGGCTATATGGTGCAGATATCAATAGGTTCTAACTAACACTAACTCCTGGGCTTATCCTGACACCCAGGGACTTAGCCCCTGAGTCAATACTTGGAAACTATTGAGATTCCCACCATATAGCCACATACGTTCTAAGTGGGCATGAAAAATGTTTTACACATGCAACTGACAATAGGATCTGTTGTTACGCTACCCCTTCCAATCTTCTGATGAAACTTTGCTCCACGGTTTGCAAACTACTGACTCCCCTCACCCTTCAACATTTACATAATACTATGCATGAAAAGATAAATCCATTAGGGTGCTCCTCAATAAAGATTAAGTTTGATTAATCCCAAGTACTAGAACAATCCATTATGGTTTTTTGAAATATAAGCAAAGGAAAAACCTTTAACCAAAACCTAATTACAAATTATCTATGACTGTGATCTTAACCCCAAGCCAAATTTAGTGAGTCAATGACAATGAAATGTCTTAACTTTCTAATAATTCATCCCAAATAATTAACTAAATCCATAAGCAGGTTTAGAAAATGAAACCAAATGATAAAATCTTCATGCAAATGTTCTATGAATGAGACCTTGACCTCAAGTGAAAGGGGAAAAGAAGCATGTTACAGAATGAATTGTCTTCATGATGATTCATGCCAAGGATGGTGAGACTAAATGATGTTCTGGAAATATATGCTAATGAAAAACTTGAACAAAACAGTAACAAACTGTGCATGCCACTGGCACTGGAAAAATGACTGCTATGTCTCCCTTTCCACTAACATGGGCTCAACATGAATATCAGGAGACTTGACTGACACATTGTTGGTTCAGTGGTTTTGTCCAAAAATAGGCAAAGTGTGAGCTTGAGTACTGTCCTGAAATTAGTGAATTGCATACCTAGTGTTTAATTAAAACTTGTACTTAAATGAATAATTTTAGTATCACTGAGTTTTTTTTTTGTCCTTTGGATTAAATAATGTGTGGATAAAATGAGATGTGTTTTCAGGTAGGATTTAAATTCCAACATGAAAGATTTGCCACCTAAGATTAAAAGTGTACATATCTGCATTCGATCTACATTTTATGTAGATTATTCCTTCACAACTTGACGAGAATAAAGTATATCCAATTTGTCACACAAGTATTTTTAAAACTTGAATGATCGATTGATTGATGTAAATAAGTATTCAATCTAATTTTCATACACCATTTCATTATTTTATCTTTCATTTTCGGTAATACTAGTAGCTTCTCTTTTCTCTCTACCTTTACTAAGCATACACTATTTAAAAAGACATATACTGGATAACTCATACATACATGAATTTGTTCATAGAAACAATATAAACGGCTTTATAACTATTTTGTCAAAATGGACAACAGTAAAACAAACAATTGCGAAAGATATATTATTACATTTATTAATTTAAATTATGAAATAGCTAAGAAATGCTTGATCACTAGGAATGTATCAGACAATGGGGGTGGGGATGCATTACATGAAGCTTACTTTGGGGGTGGGTGGGTTAACTTTATGGTTTGAAGCAACCAAGAAATCCAGTAGAAGTGGTGACCATAAAATATAGTGAAACCACAGCAAAATGAAATACTGATAATTATGTTATTTTTTTTAGGGCAAATAAAGATATTCCTCTTACAACATATAGTCTGAATTTTAAATATACTGGTCTTGTCTCTTCATTTTCTTTTAACATGAAACTGAATACAACATTATGGTACAAAATATTTAAACAATAACCTTTATGACCATTTTGTACTGACATGATGCAAGAAAGCTGTTAAACAATAACAAGGGAGGTATCCACTCTAAGTATAATCCATACATGCCAACCACTCTAAGTATAATCCATACATGCCAACCACCAGAGAGGTATAAGCCTAATAATTGCTATTCTAAGTGGCAAAAAAGCATAATTTAAGTGTAAAAAGTGCAATCTCTATATTACATGTCAGAATTACAGCACATATGAAAAAGATGCATTTTTACAACTAACCTGGCTCAGCAGCTGGTCATAATTCTTGTCACAAAGGGCAAAATCCATATGGATTAGAATCATAATACAAACTCAAAACATTTTTTTATATTCAGCACTCACTTCAACTAGTCTGCATGTGTAACTTTTGCTGAATGATCTTGAACAGAAATTCTGTAATGATCATGGTCAGGTGCTCAGATTGCTGTATCATATTACACTTCATATTCATTTTTACAAGTTTGTAAAGCAGTGTTGATTTGTCATGTTTACTAATCTGACATGTTTTGAAGTTTGAAAAGATCCATCTGCTTTAACATATCTGTCATAAATCCATCTGCTTTATCATTATCCTTTATATAACATCCACAACTCACACCATGGTGCGTTTCACTTAACATTTCGGGCACCATTTTCTTTAAACATATAGGCTGGTTCACTAGCTAACTTACCAATAAAATGAATCTGTTAGGCAAAGTGCACTTTTTTGAAGAAATCCGTCTGTTTTCTTGAAAAGGGGTCATATACTGTTACTATAAATAGCATATAAGGAAAGCACTCTTACGCTATTCTTATGCAGAAGTCTTTTCAGAATATTCTCAAATTTATGATTGGAATTAAATAGATGATAACAAAATGACAAAACAATGTTTAATTTTTTAGATATTTTTTAATGTCATAAAAAAGCTTAATCCATATGCAGTCTCACGGAAACATAATTTGCTGAAAAAAGAGCGTAATGATTACACCAAAAGCAAAATGACTGACATGTATTATTAATTATGTCCAATTAGGTAAAATTGGAGTTATGTCCCTGTAAACATTTTCATTGCGAAAAGACCTAAAAAAGATAATTTATATAAAAGAAATGCAAAACTACTATTAATACTGAGATTAGACAAAAATCTTGTCAATTCTGTGATACTAATATTATTTAATGTTATGCTTCAGAAAATGATTCTGGACTTTGGCCTTGTGCTTCAGGGTCAAAACCTTTCAATGTCATAGGTTAAGGTGTACTAATGCAGTGGTCCCCCTCTTATTTTAATGCCACCTCTTCTGCAACAGGAAAGCAAATTTAATAGAGGGATGGCATTTCTTGATTGGGATCACATACATGAATAGCAATTACATATTAACAACAAATACTCTGAAACATTTAATATTTTCATTTAAAAATCACATGCATGTCATGGAATCAATGTGATACAAACTGTTACAGTACAGCTCATGTGATTTTTAAAATCCACATACACTGTAGTGGGTGATTTAGTCCTCACCATTTTCACTTCACAGTAATGCTCTGTATGGAGGGATAAATAATAATAATAATAATGAGGACGTTGTATAGCGCCTAATCTTTAGAAGCTCTAAGCGCTTTACAACATTAGACAACACCTATAAGATAAAAAACATATAATGATATGATTACAAACACAAACACCATGAAATTAGAAAACATAGAAGAAAGAAAAAAACATGCTGAGAATATTTAAGGTAGGTCTTTAAGTTTGTTCTTGCAGTCGAAATATGTGAGTTTTAAGAGCACTCTTGAATGGGATCACTGTCTCTTTCTGTCCAAGTTCAGTGGACAATTCGTTCCACGTTGCTGGGCCTTGGTATGCACAAGAACGTTGCCCATATCACTTTGTTTTCATAGTGGGAATAATGAGTATACGATTGTCAGAAGAGGAGCGTAAGTACCTTGCTGGTGTGTACACATTGGTGAGGTCAGATAGGTATGTTGGACTACCTACAAACTACCACTATGACTTGGCAGGCATGACATTAACAACTCCACGTTGGAGGGGTAGGTCAATATTACTGAGTGTCATTTCATCAACCAGTGGATGAAGACCACCCATTGAAAGACTGAGATGTCAAGAGTGATTTACAATCAAATACTATATGAAGAATCAGTTATTTATTTCAATCATATGTACAGACATTAAAAGAATAATTTAAAAAGTCTTTAATTCATACTTTCAATATTTAAACAAGGTTGACAACTTCTTTTACAACAATTTTCTGTTTTTACTTTATTCAATGAAACCTGAACAAACATACACTCTGACTTGATGAGAGCAACACCTTGTTGAGCTTGTCTTGAACGGCATGAATTTATCTTATTGTTACAAAGGAAAAGTAATCCTCTGAGATATGGACACTTAAATTCCAAATGACAACAACTTCTGTTTTTAAGACATACCCTCCCCCAAAACACTGAATTTACAATGAAATGCAAATCACATGCTTAGTCCTTAATCAGTAATGGTGCGATCATGAGGCTGAATATACACAACTTTAAACTAGTTCAATTCTGTCTGGATGTGTACTGTAAGGGACTGGATATTTAATTTATGGGGCTAGAATGTTCCTTCTGATGGTGATACTATTTTTCTTTCATGACAAGATAAATTTGCTTCAAGTAAATTAAGGAAACAGAGCAAGACATTTACCTTCAAGAATTTAACCACCACCAACCCCCATAGAAAATTAAATGGTCTCAACCTAAAAGAGATTTGACATTAGCAGATATTCTAGAAGAAATCAAGGCTTTTACAATTATATGGTCTTAAAATAAGTAATAGAAAAGAATGAGAAGCAACAGGATTTGTAAAATTCAAACAAATAATCTATTTCCCAATAATACAAGGTGAAAAAAATGGAAAAAGAACATAGGGTATTGCAAAATAAATCCCAAATAATCCTAGAATTTCTAACACAAGTCCTGATGATCAAAATTCTAAATAAACTTTAGTGGTATTCCCAAATAAATCCAGCACCGGAAGTGTTAATGTGCTTGTGGTGGCCCATGTTGTGGTGATGTTCCAACAGTCTTTTGTTGGATCACAACAATAGAATGCAAGAATATATACTTATTTGAAATTTTACTATGAATCCAAGTCTCCATTTCCAAGAATGTTATTTTTGAGGACATTGTATTTCTAAAGAAGAATAACTTGAATTAAATAATTTGAAAAAATAAATTCCAGTCCAAATTAAATACTGGACACAGCAATAATGCAAGTGATTATGCTCAGATCTTACTGCATGAATGGATAATTTCTAGATACACAAAATTATATAGTCCTCCACTTGACCTTAGGTCACAATGATCATTTTTGTTTTTTTAGCTATTACCTAAGGGAAAATTTGATTCTGGCAGGTTCCAAATGCTTACAAGACAGAATCGTAGTTATAATTAAAAAGTCTGTTACTAAAATTATAATATAAAACATGGTAATCAATGCATAGACCAGGCGTTTCATGGGGAATTTCCAATGTTCTGGGCTCAGATTGAGATAAGCATGTTTACAAAACCAAAATCAATGATTCAGGTCAGGTAGAAAATGAACTTGATTTTAGACACGGTCAAGTACAATTATCCATAGCATATAATGAATAAAAAAAACTAACAAACAATTCAAATTAAATATGCATAACATTAGGCGGTACACAAAGCCATCGGACAGAGTGCATTTTATTTATAACCCCCAATTATGGTCCAGCAATTAACAATGGAAGTTTGAAAATTGTCTGTAATTTATCTGAACTCAACTTACTGCAGAAATGATTAATAATGTAGAAAGCTATTGAATCTAAGATGTTCAGAGACTTTAATTTCCATAAAATGTAAGACCTTCTGCATGGATGTATTGTCTCTATATGTACCCTACTACTGGCTCCTTTTTATCCTCCTAAATTATTATTATCCTACAAAAATAGAATACCATTTTCATTCTTTCTCTTCTATGATGCTATAATGTTTAGTATATTATGCATTTTCTTACCACTTACATTTTCAGTCTTCAGTTTGAACACATTATGAGAGAGAGAGAGATGTTGTTGTGGGCATACTGCCATTTTTCTGCATATGATGGGTTATATACAGTGGAAGAAGAACCTGGGAAAACCTCATGAAGAACCACCAACCCACAGAAAGATACTGCCAAGATTTTTTCAGACAGGTCAAGTTGACAGAAGTGAGATGGCAGTGATCAGTCAAGTCAAGCACTTTAGGCCACTCAGCCACTCCAAGAGAGAGGAACTTTAATAAAAACAGTTAATGAACCAGAAATACTTCAGAGCAGAATCTTCTAATTTTTCTGCACTATGCGATCAGAAAATGAACAGAAAAAAACTTTAGTTTCATCTGATGCTCAAGTTTACTTGGTGATATAGATATACGGGTATATAATTGATGTACAGTATTTATGTACCACTAATGGATAAAAAATAAGACAGTATATGGACAAAACAATTTAGCCGTTGTTTGGTATACACAACCATGACATATTCATCAGCAACCAATGATATTATCTTATCGCTATCCACATGATCTAATATTGTGAAGTTCGGACACTCACTCGTACACTGTTTGTGATCCATATATTAATTTGAAATACTTTATCATGATTTTAGGATGGTCTGCACAGCGATAATTATATGTGCATTAACTTCATCAGAGTACAAGGAATTGCCCAGTAAGAATGTCTTAACTGTAAGTTGAAATGGTAAAGTGAAAAGCACATATTGTTGATATTCTGATAGAAAGGGTCAATCAGCTGTTTCAATATATCTGCATGTACAGTACCTACTGTTGGAAACATGGTTTAATAATAAATGGTTCCCCATGGAGTATGCCGGACTTGGAACATCTAACCAGCAGTGTTAGAATGCATAAGGGCAATATGTTTTTCCCAGTTCAGGTTAAGTTTTGAAATTTTATATAGACGGGTTACTTAAAATTTTTTTTGGAAATGCATTACACTGTTGAATTGTAAACGGCAGGAATTAATTTGATACAAGGTAGTTCTACAGAAAGGAAGCTGAATGACTGAGTGTTGTAAGTCTCATTATTACTAACAAAAGATTGAATTTATCTTTGTAAGTAGTTTGGAGAAAGACCAATGTCCATTTTAAACAACCAAACTTATTTCAAGCACTCTCTCCCTTCTAACAAATAATCTCTACTTAGGTGATCTGACAAACACAAGGAACTGAAGACAATAAACAGATGAATGAATAAATTTGATACTAGCTGTATTGATTAGTTAACAAATTCTACTTTTTATGATCACAGTTTTTTCTTTTATGAGAATCAAACATTAGAATAGCCTGAGGTTACACAGTATGTGTCAACAATATGCTCATTCAATAAAATAAACACTTTTTCACTTTTCCCCTGGTACACTGTTTATTGTCAATGAAACGGGAAAGAAAACAAACATAAAGAAGAGCTGCTGTAGTGCTTATAGGTTATTAGTTTTGTGCATGAAATTAACGCAAAGAAAACAAACCATACTGATGGTTATGTTGTGCGAGGTAATTAGTTTGTATGTGAGCATCTATCTTCAAACAATGTGAGAACTTACATGGATCTTGGATGACTTTCTGCAAACATTTCTAGTAAAATAATGTTTCTTTATGAATACTTACCCATTCATAATACGTTTTAGCTAAAAAATGGCGATGTAAGCAGGACTTGTATGATAAAAAAACTAATTAAGCTCTTATGAGCAGTTCAGTTGGTGTTAATCACCATAAAGAGTCCACTTGGGCAAGGGTCCAATGCCATTGGCCAGGTGAAATCCAAATGAATAGAATATCAAACAGGTCTTTGTTTTGTGCAATGTCCTCTTGTCTACGCTATTGGATGGTGGAATGATAAGTTTAACTGTTATGGGTGCTAAATGTTTCTGATCAAAAAGCCTAGAAAGTTACCAAATATGGTATGGGTGTCTCCATTGGAATAAAGTACTCCAGTGTGAACTACTGAGATTAAATTCAACTGCCTTCCTAAATTAGCTTTAGGTACCTTCTGTTTAGGTTTTCTGACCATTTGACAAGTATGACAAGATCTACAGTAGTTAGAAACATCACTCTTAATTTTAGGCCAATAAAAATGCTGTAGATCTTGTGACAGGTTTCAATGACTCCCAAATGACCACCCATACAGAAATTTGTCATGGATTCCATATGGAATACTTCAGGAATCCATATGGAAGAGATATGAACTGAAAAACTTATGGAATCAGACTATTTCATATCAATTCCATAAGTACTTCACAGCAAGTGAAAATTCCATATGGAATAAAGTCGCAACTTGAATCCATAAGCACTTTTTTCCATATGGAAAGCAGGCTCATGTATTATAGCATCATGGAAAATACTCTCTGAAGAATTAATAACCTAAACTATCTGATTCAAATAGAAATATTGGTGGGATCTAGAGTACATGTATATGTCAGTGTAGCTGATGAGGAAGGATGAATATATACTCATATAAATTTGAAGAAAGCACATGCATGTCAGTTTTCTTTAATTTATTTCCACAGATGTTTAAAAACAGGCAAACACATGACCAAAAAAAGTAGACAAATGTAAACATGATCAGAATATTAAAATTGGCTAGTACAAGCATAGATGTATGGTCCAAGGTGGATTTTGGACTTATCTGATGTTTACTCTGAAAAATATTCTCTTTTGCTTCCTATTAAAATATGCTCTACAAAAATCATACCCTAGTGAAAATGTGACTGAAATTTCAGCAAAATCAGAAGATTTTTTGACATTCAAATGTCCTTTTTTCACTAAAATAAGGAGATTTTACCAAAATTTCTAAAAATATCGATGAGGATCTGTGATTGAAATTTTACTGAGAGTTTGTCAAAAATTCTGAAAAAATAGTGATATTTTGTGATTATAATATCACTGACATTTCAATAACAAATATCAACAAGATGTAATAAAATTTAATTTTTGTTTCTTGTACAATTTAAATGATTTTCAGCAACATTTATATTTTCTATTTCTGACAGCTGTAATTTTATTGTTCATTTTGGGCACAGTAACTTCTTTCCACATTTTTCCTTGTTATATTTCTTTTTCAAATTTTTGATGTTGTTGATGTTATTGTTGTTGTTGTATTTTTGTTTAACTTCAATTGGATTTAACTGCCCTCAAACAAGTTTTCTTGTTTTTCATTTTAAAACAGAATTTCACTTTTCTTCTGACCTGAATCTGATTTTCCTCAATATGGACCCTTTTTTAATATTGTCTCTGAAACTTTTTTAAATCAATGCTCTATCCAGTCCCATTCCGCAGTGAGCATTCTAATAAGTATTTTTTCTGTTTATTATCTAATGAATCATCGCTGTAAAGAGCTTTCTGACTGGTCAAAATTTTGTACTTGCCCAATGAATCATCGCATAACGGAAACTGATGGGAATGAGTATGCTTGCTAAACATGGCAATTCAAATTTTCAGGCAGGATACAAGTCTGAATAAGCATTTGAAAAATGTGCGGCAATGAGAATAGATTGAATGCAACGTTTGATGGGAATGTAACTGGTCAATCTGTATGAAAACTGAACACCAGGACTAGCATTTCACTTTTTGTGCCATAAGGAGTTTTACAGTAGCATTGAACATGCTAAATATGACAAGGAATTCAACCAGGATGATTTGGAAATTTTATAACTCCAAACTAATTAATTTCCAGAATTTATGGAGGGAAAACGTAAAGATCACTGTTGCCAGATACCAATGTCTATCAAAGAGAGTCATATGGTGTTCCACAGGGGTCTGTTCTTGGACCTGTTCTCTTCATTCTATACATTCAGCTGCTTTCAAGTGTCATAGATAATCATCCAGTGTCTTACCAAATGTATGCTGATGACACTCAAATATACAAATCTAGCCACCCAATTGAAGTTGATGCCACCATCCAAGGTGCAGAGAGGTGCATTTCTGATGTGAAATCATGGATGACATGTAACAAGCTGCAGATGAATGATGATAAAACTGAGGCCATTCTGATCACAACACAACTTTCTCATTCACATCCTTTACCTCAAACAATAAATATCAGCAACACCAACATTAAATTCACACAATCAGCATGAAACCTAGGTGTTACTCTGGACAGTACTCTCACATTGCACCAACATGTCATGAACATATGCAAGGCTGCATATCTTGAGCTGAGATGCATCAGCTCCATTCACAAATATCTTTCAGTTGATGCCACTAAAACACTTGTGTGTTCATTAGTACTTTCAAGACTGGACTATTGTAACTCAATTCTGTCTGGTTCATCTCAATATCTACTCCAGAAACTTCAAAAAGTTCAAAACACAGCTGCTCAGATCATACTTAGAGTACCACGATCAGAGCACACCTCCCCACTGCTCTGTACCCTACACTGGCTATCTATTTGATCCAGAATCAAACACAAAATTTATTCTCTGTGCTACGTTTCACTGACGGACTCTAGTCCAACATACCTATCTGACCTCACCCATGTGTACACACCAGCAAGATACTTACACTCCTCTTCTGACTCATTATGCTCATTATTCCCACTATGAAAACAAAGTCATATGGACAGCGTTCTTTTGCATACCAGGGCCCAGCAATGTGGAATGAATTGCCCACTGAACTTAGACACAAAGACACAATGATCCCATTCAAGAGTGCTCTCAAAACTCACTTATTTCGACTGCAAGAACAAACTTAAAGACCTAATAATGTTGCCTACCTTAAATATTCTCAGCATGTTTTTTCTACGTTTGCTAATTTCATGGTGTTTGTGTTTGTAATCATATTATATGTTTTTTATCTTATAGGTGTTGTCTAATGTTGTAAAGCGCTTAACAGCTTCTAAAGATTAGGCGCTATACAAAGTCCTCATTATTATTATTATCATTATTATTATTATATCTTTGCTGAGTTTTACTGGCCCACAAGTAGAATCATCCTTCAATATCGTGAGCATATTTTTCTATTCATCAAGTTATCATAGACTTTTCTGTGTTGTACCAAACTGAAGTTACAGGCTCTGAAACGTGCAAATTTTTTAATGAATTTTTACCTTTATCGTACAATATAGAAAAGTCAATGATGGCTTGATGAATAGAAAAATATCTCAGGAGAAAAACAAGCCATAGAGTATGGTCATATGCCATTAAAGACGGAAATAGCAGAAGGAAATCAAGGGTCATGGGGGGGGGGAACCAAGTATTTGGAAGTTATGTAACTTCTCTCTTATACAGTATGATACAGAGTGTCCTATGTCAGAATGGGTCATGGGAGTAATCTATGGTGTTTTTATCACTCTGTAAGATTTGTTTCCTTCAGATTTTTTCCTTTCAGATTATTGATTTTGTTTTCAACATCAAGCTCACGTCAAGCACCGTGAGAAGTATTATTCTAGGTGTGTTGGAATTCAGTGTAAAATAAGAGTAATTATGTCATGATAAACGTTTGTCACAGCTGCTTATGGAACAAGGACTAATTCAAGAGACCACAACAGCATCATATTTTGTACATTAATCAAGTTTGCAGCACAACAGTGACATAAGGCAGGCTCCTAGCATTTCTTCTTTTCATAATCAATGTCTCAAATGGATGCTTTTCTGTAATTTTGCATCATTTTCAATGTTGAATTTTTCAATACAGGATAATATTTTACATTTTGTATGTGTTTATGTGTTCACAAATGCCTGTGCATATCTTCCAGGCTTGATATTTTGATTTTTAAAATCATTTAATGTCAAGCCAGATTCTTCACATCATGTTGTATATACTATATACTTTACATAACAGATAGAAGGCCTCAAGGTCTTTATTATTATTACTATTATTATTATTAACTCCCTTATCTCTTGCCTTGGATGTCATATAATTATATCATCTGTATCATTTTTTTCATGTACACTGAAATAACACCTTGGTTAATAAAGTCCTGTTTAATTCATATCCATTATTTATTTGAAACCTTTTAAAATGTCTGAAAAACTACTGAAATTTCAGTAAAATACTTTATAATGATCAAAATGTAAGTGAAATCTCATTAAGTTTTAGCAAACTCTCACAAAACGTTCCATGAAATGTTAGAGATCCTGCCAAAACCTAACTGAAAATTTTCGCCAAAATTTTTTAACCTCACAAATATTTCAGTGAAATTTTAGTGAAATTTCACCACAATTTCAATGAAAGTTTTGGTCAAAATATTTGTGAAATCTCACCAAACTTTCAGTGAAATGAAAAAGACTTTAGTGATGCCATCATGGATTAGGTTTTGTATGCAATAAAGAAAATGAGGACAAGAAAAACCTAAACCTTATTTGATAATGTCTGTCAAAATAAAATCCATAAGAATGGTTCAGCTATAGAATAAAAATGTCCACATGGATATTTCTGTAAAAGTATGTATGGATTCCATATCCAGTCATAGCCTAAACTTAGCTTTTCTTGTCTATATGACATAGGTACTACAATTTGATAGCTAACTGACCACTCGCCATCAGCATGTACCTCTGGATGGTCTCCATTTTCTTGTAAGAACCCCATTTTTAACAAAATAGCAAGTTGGTACCTCTGCAGAGTCAACTTTGCTAACAGTCCCCTGAAACAAACAGGAGATCTTAGGATCTCTTTCCTGTTCGACAACAAGTGATCGTCGTTTATCATCCTGGTTAGACATAAGAGAATGAGTGCTTAAAAGGATCACAATGATCAATACCATTTGATTGATCCATAGCAGGAGCAAAAGTAACCTCATCAAAAGCCTGACATGTGTCAGCCAAAGGAATAGTTTCCTGATCAACTTGACTCATAAGAGATAATTCTAGTAACTGCACAAGTAAGGTATAAATCAGGGATTTCATTTTCAAAAGGCTCAATCTTTTGATCCGAACAAGGCTTGTCAGTTACCACAATCTTATCTTAAGCTAGGTCACTGCCTAACAATAAATGAACACCCTAAATGAGTAAAAAATTCACAGCACCAACAGTATCTGGCCCTGAAACTAAGCCTGATGTTGAATTAACATTATGGAGGGGAATTTGAATAAAACTGCACTCCACTACCTGAACAAGAACACTTTCAGAGGAAGAAGACTTCTCAGACAAAGGCAAAGTACCTGACAGTTAAAGACTGAGAAGCTCCTGTGTCCTTTAATATTTTAATCGGGATAGGTTTGGTCGAATCATCGATAAGTGATATAGAACCCTTCAACATGACTGATTCATAATTCTCCATAATAGAATCAGACTGGGGTTTGTTTAACCCCACAAATGTATTGTTTCCAATACATAACCATGACCTTGACATACAAGAAACAGAGCATTTGGAACTGGTCTGTCTTTAGACTGTTGGTTATTTTTTAACTTTAAGCAATCAGAAATAACATGCCTCATTTTCTTCCAGTAAGTGCATGTAGGAAGAAATAAAGATTTCTGATCAGTCTTGGATTCTTAGTAGATGTATACGATTGAAATCTGTAAGTACTTGACTGAGACTACTTTGGTTTCCTATTAACCTTTGCTGAGAGGAAGACTTATTAACAAATGAAACTTTGTAAGCCAAGGAGCTGCATCAGCAACATTTACTAAAGTATCTAGTATCTTCTTTTTATCAAGGTAAATTTTGATGTTACTATGGATGCAGCTCTTGAACTCTTTGACTAATATGAGTTGTCAAAGTTTGTAATAATCTTCCCCAAACTTTTTAGAACTGCACCACATATCAAACTGTCATGCTTTTTCCCATGCAAATTCGACATAGGTTTTCTCATTTGCTTTACTGCAATTCTGAAACCTTTGTCGATATGCTTCAGGTACCAACTCAAAAGCCTTCAAAAAAATTCCTTGACCAAATCAAAATCATTATAATATTATAGTCCAAATAATGAGCACATTCTATCACCAGTGAATAGTCTAAACAAATGTCTTTCCTCTTGAAAAATATCCAAGTACAACATAAAACAGGTCTGCAGACTTACATTAGGAACACAAAATGTGGGGATGACTCCAGAAATCAGAATGAAACCGAATGCGTAATTTTCTCCTTATATAAGCTGTATATTGTGACTATATTTTGTAATAGACCCCACGTGACAATATATACTATTGATTTATGACAAAGTAAATCCACATGACCTAATTCAACCAATGGGAATCCACAGATTCTTTTTGAAACTTCAATATCCCATCAGTCACTGAGAAACTATGTCCTAGGCACCAATTTAAGTCTTATTATCAAAATTATTATTACCAATTGTCAACACATACATAGACATCTATTTTTAAATCCTATCATCCAACATATTCAAATCATAAAGTCCAGCCTGAACTAAAGATATTCTGTACACACTACAACCATGAATAAGAATTATAAAAAATTAAATAAAATCATGTAACAGGATTTACAAAAATATAGATACACATAACAATTTGCACACTTGCAGCAGTCACTGCTGATACACTCTAGTAACCATGGTAGTAAGTGTGAAACCACTGCTTAGTTAAGAAACACATGACCACAGGCAGAGGAAGACAGGTAACTGCTGATTGCCTGGGGGAAATTAGAATGGCCACAGTGATCAGGTGATTGTTGAACTCAGATGATTGTTAGGACAGGTTTGAAAAGCAATTTTCAGCATTTAAACAAAAGACCCTGTGTTTATAGAGGAAGTGATCTTATCTTGTCATGTGATTTAACACATTAAACCCTAGCGACGAGTTAACATGGCAGGAGGTCGTAGCCTACTGCCGAGCTCTGTAGCATCATGGTCATGCATGATACACTAAAGTGGGTGGTATTATAGAAAGGTAGATGTAGCTCTACAATGATACCAAATAATCTGGACATTTTAGTTGCACTACAAAATACAGAGGGAAGAACCTCATTTTTTGGACCCAACTTTTTTAACGCAAAATTTGCCTTTGAGCCTTCAGTATGGACTGAAGTTTGGTTCCTTTGAGCCTTTGCAAAAAGCAGGATAAGATTCGTATTTGGAATAAAGAGTGGTCTCCATACAAAAATAATGGCTCTGTTTAGCAAAAAAAAAAAACGTCCCACTTTTACCCTTCTGCTCATATGCGAGTCAAACAGCCAACGAAAAATGATGTTTCTAACACAACTAGGCAGTATGTTATTGAAAGATGACCGTGGATTTGGTGTTTTCGAGTCTATTCAGAAATAGCTTTCAAAATGTGTTTCCTACTCGATTTTCAGGCAAAAATGGCAAAAAGCTCCAGAGGTTCATGTGTTAATGGTTATAATCTGGTACCCTGCTGAGTTACGTACTTTTCTCTATGTGGAAGAAGCCAAAAGGCTATCACACCATTTTTACAGTCATGCATATTTGTACTGAACAATACAACAAACGGCATCTGTTAGCTTTTGTAATCTAGATAATTATTGTTAGTAATAATAGCCACTAATTATCAAAGTGAAAAACCTTACATCTATGGGAAGCCAAAAAGGCTATCACAAAATTTTCATGTTAACTTGTGCTCATCAATACTCACCTGTCATTTATTGTAATCTCAACATTTACTGGCAGTAATAACAGCCAGCGATTATCGAAAGTTACAAAATAGGACATGGAGATCACACGACTGTAAGGATGTTAAGATTACTTAACTCTTTGTATGGACTGAAGTTTGGTTCCTTTATATTCATGCTGGAACAAATGTTGCCACTTGTGAGGGGTAAATTTGACCTTTTTTGCATTAATATGTCAGCTGATGGTCATACAAGAGGAGTGGCCAACAGAAAGGAGTAATTCTGAACACAAACTCATTGGTGCCAAGGGATTCTGGCTGTAAAAAGCAGGGGTGCCATTCAAGTAGGAGACCACTGTTAAACTATTATTTTGTGTATCAAATGACTCTGCCATTCAATAATTTTAATTTTTACCTGTAATGGTGTTTTGCTTGGCTCCCGGTTTGGCAAGAATTCTTATTCTTACAGCGTTTCCACTTGCAGTCACTGGTCCTTGAGTGGCAGCACGAGATGTTTCTGTCTGCAAAAAAGATATGTAACTATAACAAAAAAAGTCTGCTGAGTATAATGCCTGCTTTTGAATTAGTATCTACAGAAAATTAGTTTAGAATGTTTAAGGAGTCCACTGCTAAGTTGTTGATCTTTAAATGCAGGGATTATTTTGGGTGATAGGGAACTAGGCCCAAATCTATCATTGTGGGTGAGAGGGTATGTTGTTGTTGTTGTTGTTGTTATGGGGTTTAGCGCCATTTTTCAGCACATGATAGGCTATGAGGCCAGAGTCTATCATTGTGGGGGATAGAGAATTGAGCCCTAGTCCATCATTGTGGGTGATAGGAAATTGGGCCCAAGTCCATCATTCTGACTGATAACAAACTGGGTCCAAGTCCATCAATTTGGGTGCTAGGGAGCTGCACCTGTGTCCATCATTTTGCGAAAAAGAGAAATGATTGGGAATAAAATTTTAAAGAATAAATGACTTTTACATTTTGAAATATGTTACACTGGTATCGGGGCCAATTACTAGCACATGACCCATAAACACTAATAAATCCCTGAAGTGTAACAGTCAGTTAATAAGGTGTAACATGTAGCTAAACACAACTTAGATTTTACAATTTTACTAACAGTCATCTTAGAAGCATGGTTCCCAAGCTTTTCTAAAGACAAAAATCCAGGTTATTTCCAGGATAAAATTACTTTTTTCAAGGTCCACATATGACCATTACTTAATGGAATTAAAGAACATTTTAGATTATAAAACAGACATTTTCTAAATCTAAAGATGTTTCTCTTTCAAGACTCTCCAAAAACATCGAAAGTCAGAAAAGGTGATCATGTACAAAACCACAAAATATATCACACGAAACAAGTCTGATTATATTCCTATAAATTGGCATGTAAAGTCATTTCAATGTACAGAATAAAAAGTCTAACTTTATTTTGCTGCATTATGTTAAGTGGGAACAACATAATGAACATAAATTATGTCTTGTTTCCTTTCAAACCTTTAATTCTAAAGAGTTCTATAGCAATATATATATATATATATATATATATATATATATATATATATATATGCATCTCACATAAAGTAACATTTCCTATTACAGTATATAATAAAAACAATAAACGCAAATAATTAGAACCATGTCTTGTAACGAAAAGAGTTTAACCCTGAATTTATCTGTCCCAGTAAAATCCCAAACAAGATTTTTCAAACATAATCTCCTTAAGGGCTGATTTAAATTTTGACAAAAGACCTTCAAAATTATATACTGTTGTAGAAACAAGGATGGAATTTTCTCAGAGGTCTCACTAGGATTTTAAAACTAGGAGTCCAGGACTCCCATTTTGGTAAAAATGTGAGTCCCACCATCAAAAGTTGCAGTCCCTTCTTTCTTGCAGAATCAACACAGACATGAGTGCATCTATTTTTTGATGGACAGGTTTTCGTACTGTAATCGCTCACTATAATATAGCTTCATTACAACAGTCCATTGACAGGATCGCAAATTTATGGTTTATTTATTTGTATATGTACTTGTAGTAATTTTAGGCAAATAAATAGTATCTGACTTGCTGTTTTTTTCCATATTTTCGCAAATATGTGTCAAGTCAGAAAACAGCTTAGATCTTAAAGTGCATCTCGCGAATTCCACAACATAGCATTGTCCCAAATGTTTCTGACCTACGTAATTTGCATTTTAAAGTTAAATCTTTAATAAAATAAAACCTAGGCTTTGGTTTCAATGATTTGTATATTTTTTCTGAATATATTTGCCCGATGATTTAAGAAAACAGACAATCTAATAAGCTGGTACATCCCAGACTTCGCAAAGTCCGCCATTATTTCCCGTTATGCCTACTGATTCACTTACAGTTTCAAACTAATTATATGACGAAATAGTGTAAAAGGGGCAGTTAATAAATATCCAGATCACCGATTCTGATCTTAAAACACAAGTTTGTATGTTTTATCATCAAAGGAGATCATGCAGGAAATTGATAGTTGCTACCTTACTCGGAAAAGGGTTAATGGTCAATCAGCTATCAAAACATAATGCTTGTGAATGGGCAATGCTTGTGAATGGGCAAGAGTTTGTCAACGTAACTGGTATAAAAACTAAGCCTAGCTACTGATGCCTTGATGAATACATTTCGCTACAACACTAGAACTAACCGGGCTAAGGCGAGGGGCATTTAAAAAAAGTATGGTATGGTCAGTCAATGTACCTTTTAAATAATCACAGGGCGAAGTCATTTTCGCTTTCCTAACAGAAGAAGGTGAAGTTTACATTTTTAGGTGACTTGTCACCCACTTACAAATGGCATTTTGTCTAAGTCTCAACATATCTTGATTCTGAGGTCACGTACACTGCTTATTCCGCTAAATTCAGAAATGAACACAATAACGAAAGCTAAAGTAGTTTATTTGATGTACTTTTATAAATGACCACATGTACATCTCTGGGTCTTTCTGCCTCTGAATTCAATCACTGTAAATATCAGTACATATTCCCACCTGGCCACCAGTCAAAGTCTTTGAACTTGACACCCAGCTATTGCATCATGTTCTTTTTTATGTACTCTTATAAAATGGCAACATGAATGTACATCAAAGGGTCTTTCAGTCACTGAATTCTGTCATTGTAAATATTAGCACAGCTAACTGATCAACACATTTCCCCACAAAGCAGGTGGTTGAAGCAGGACTGGCACGTCTTTGAATTTTGCCGCACACCTATTACCTGCATACTGAGGACTCACGCCTCAGTGATTTTCTGCATCCCACATAAAAAATTGGCATCCAAATACGTGTAATTAAGCGTTTCCAAGATCTCTGTTTCTGTAAAATCAACTTGCCTTCTTGTAATTTGTTAAACTAGTCCTCAAACCTGTATTTTAATATATAATAAAAGGGATGACAATTTCTCATTTCAGCACTGAGATTCAACAATTCAGACTACAAATTTGGCTGAAAACAAATAGCAATCCATTTTCTAATATGAGTTTCCTCCGAATATTCCCACCCCATTTGTCATATTTGGACATTTATATTGGGGTGTGGGGTCACTGCAACTGCATATCGAAAATTTGGAATTTGCCGCCACCATGCAGTAGCGACATTTGATAGTCGCTTACCAGTGGGCCAAGAAAATTTAAACTTATATTATATTGACTCATACCTCTCAACAATGCACAAATCACCAAAATATGCTACAGTGACACTGGTATAGGTATTTGTGCATAGTAGACAAGCTCCCATATCAACCCAGTAACTAATTATCACTTAAATATACACACAGTCACTCCAGAGTATTATGACAAAAAAATATGTATTGGCATTGGTTTAATACCCAATGAGATATAGAGCTGAAATTTGGAGTACAAATTGAACAATGACTTTTTTCTTCTCTAAAACTCTGTAAATGATTGGTAAATGGCCAAGTTCATTCCACTCCTTATACTAATGGTCTAAAGTGCTTGCCTTTACTGATCACTGTCATCTCACCTGTTTGCATGGGTTCAAGTCTTTGGGCTCAAGTGGGTATGTAACAAAGCTTGCCAATAGCTTCCCATGGGTGGTTCTTATCAGGTTTTCACGGGTTCTACTTCCACCACTTACTGGCCATCATGTATATCCTATAATGTGCTGAAAAATGGCATTAAACCCACAATAGCATATTTTTTTGCCAGAACATGAACAATGAAATTTCATACAGCTGTACTGCGACACATTAGAGTGTCAACCTTCTACTTTGCACAGGTATGTTTACTCTGTACACAGAACTCACATACTATCCTAAATCATTAGATTAGTGCATTAGACTGCTTGGTCATGTTATTTTGAAATTTGGTTATAATACTTAATAGAGTTTCTTACATCAAGTAGTAAAGAAATGTACACAATACTAGATTCGGAACTTTGCTAGAAACAGTGTCCTCACACACTCCCCTTGTAACAAACTTTGCACTGTTAACAAAACTGAACCTGAATATGCTATTTTTTGCACTATAGCTGTAATTTATTATTGTCTGTACAACACGTAAACTCTGCCTTATTTCACTTTTTAGTTGTATTATTTGGCATGTAAATGCTATTTCTTCAGTTATTTATGACATCAGGAAGAGGATGCAAAGTTTTAAAACATTTATGTAATCTCAAATGCAATTTAAAATCAGGAATAAATGAAAAAAGTCATTAAAAAAACATAACATGGTTCATGTCTTGCCTGTCAATGGTATGATATACAGTGTCTGTCAATGGTATGACATACAGTAGGTACCTGTCAATGGTATGACATACAGCAGGTGTCTGTCAATAATATGACATACAGTAGGTACCTGTCAATGATATGACACACAGTAGGTGTCTGTCAATCATATGACATACAGTAGGTACCAGTCATGTTATGTATATTTGATTTAATTGTATCTGATTTAATATATATTTATTTCAATTTAATTGTCAGTTTAAATTTTTTATATATTTTTTATTACAAGCTATTTTATTTCAGATGATAGTTTGACCTTGACTGTTCGTTTTATAAACACCAGGTGTTGATCTAGATCCTGGCCTTGATTCAAAATTTGTAGCAACCACATAAACATGTTCTATTTTTATTTTAAAATGACTGGTTGCTGTCGAGGTCATGATGGAACTACGTGTTTAAGATGTAAACAATTTTTAAAAATTTATTTTTTAGAGTAAAACGATTGGTTTTTGTCAGGGTCACACTGGGTGTACATGATCTTTAACAAGTACCTTATTTCTACAAGCTTCCAGAACATGATCATATGACCCCCTGTTTACATTTTAGAAGTTGATATAACCTTTGTTTTGGAGAATTATTCTCAGTAGAAGCTGGGCTGTTTGGAGTTATTTAAAATTACTTGGATTGGAGTTATTTCAAATTACTTGGATTCAAAAGGATTAATTCTTTTTTTCCTGGAAAATGCATGCACTCAAGTGAGATTCTTAATCAAAGACAGTTCTTATAAGAAATTTATTTAGATTTCCAAAACTGGAGTGATAATTCTTGTTTCTACAAGGAACTGTAGACTTCAATACTACAGGTTACAGCATACGTCATCCTGATCCATCTTGGATTCTTCGTTGGGATTCGAACTTGAAATGATTAGAACATTTTGTTATTAGAACTTCAAAAATTTTATTTGTGGATTATTCTTGATTTGATTCTTCAAACCATAAGTTAATATTTTTTCTTCATTTTTACAGAATTTTTCCAGGAAAATAAATTATTATATTTTTTTCAAAGCTTGTTAGTTTTCACTCTTTCTTGTGTTACTGTTTATTCGAGCCTAAACATGTAATAGTCAATGATAGGACATTCAGTAGGTGCCTGTCAATGATAGACATACAGTTGGTACCTGTCAATGGTAGGACATATATACGTTATCACTTTTCCAGTGGTGATGGCTTTATTGTCAACATTCAGATTTTACATAATAGTTTCACAAAAACAATGTATCTTTTATATCTGTCACAGTGTTCAACCGAAATATTGGGAACATTATTACCAAATGCATGGACCTTTACTCTTGAAATGCTACGTTTTATATCTTGCTGGTGGAATCAACATGAAGAATCTGTGTCCCAGTCATACATGTGTTTCTTCAACATCATTTACTGTATATTCAGCATCATACACCAATAGTCACCAAGATTCAGCTGATAAATTACAGTAAAACCTGTTATGAGTGACCTCTTCAAAGAGTGACCACCTGTCATTTCTGACCACAATCGTAATGTACTGATTGATTTTATTATATAAAGACTCTGTTGTGAATGACCACCTGCTGATTGCGACCAGCAACCACACAGTCTTGGCAAAAAAATGCATTTTGCCACTGCTATGAATGACCGCATCGAAAAAATGGAGATAAACTCCACTGACCTTTACTTAATCCCATAACAATGACCACTTCCACCATTCTCACCCCAAATAAATAGGCTAACTGCCAATATTTGAAATATTTTTAGATATGCTTATAAAGCTTATATTTTCTGTTGTAAACCAGACTGAAGTACATTATTATTATTATTCCTGCACTTAGTCTGGTTCCCGGCCTTTTCATTGCTACCACTCATATGTACGAATAAGACCCAGTATCCCTATGAATGAATGAATCACGAGAACAGAGAAAGACACCACTGATCTGTATGTAATCATCTGAACAATGACTGCTTGAATAGTAAAGATTGTTTCGATAAAAAACAACAAAAAGAAGAACAAAAGACAAAGTTGGAGTCTGGCCCTAGTTTAAATATAGTGAGAGATGGTACAATCTGCAAACCAAGTTAATGTACATGTCAAAAAAGACCACTGTAGTGCCAAAATTAAGATTGCATATATTAATTTCTCTTTAGAGTTAATCCGTATTGCCTGGTGGTGAATAAGGTCTTTGTCTATTAAATCAGCAAGTGAGAATCATTTCCTGGATTCAATTGATAGTGTTAAAGGCTTGTGATGTTTGTTGCTTTTTCCCCGATCTTACAGTGATTACATCATGATTACCAAGTTGTTGTCTATTCGAGTTGGTGTGGCTGGGTTACACACTTTGTTTACAAAGTCCTGTATGTCTTCTTTGAATTAAGCCATTGACTTTTGTCTCTGAGTAAATGATTCTGTTTCTGGATGAGATATTGTTTCTTTTTACTAAAGATGCCAACGGGTACCCAGATATATGGATACCCACCCATTAACAGAAACCCTGGTACTAAAATGAGCAACTGGGTACCCGTTAAAAAAAGAGTATCCAAGTTCAGAGTGAGACACAAAATAACTATTACAGTTCAAGGTTCATGTCATGTGAACATGTATTCATCATCACAGGGCTTGTATGGCTGCTTACAATTTACTTGTCATACATGTACTACATAATAATAGAAGGGAGGACACTTCTCTCTTTTCTTGCGCAACCCTATTTATGAATCAATGCTGATATTCAAAGATACACCATCCTAACTTTGTGTATGTCCATGATTCATGTGTCATTTTTCTCGCAACTTAAATGCACTTGCTTTGAGATCCTGATGACATTAACTAGTTCAGTACCTTTCCTTGACAGCGACAGTAAGTACTGATTAAGAAATACTTGAGGACATAAAATTTAAATACATACTACAATTCAAATAAAAGAAAGCACAATATAAATGTCCAGTTTAACTAATGCCCTGGAGCAAGCATTAGCTGTTCAAGTCAGGGCCGCTGTTCGTGTTTGCTTACTGGACTCTTTTTTTATTTTTAGCAGGAAACCCAAGGCAGATATTTTTGTCACAGCAAAGGCAAATCAAAAACTTGGTTACCGTAACATGCACTTCTTATACCATGTTAGGAAAACTGACGAAATGGGTAACTTGACAGAATTAAATTTTTCACTGAAATATCTAAACACAAGGGAAATCTTTGTCATTTAATAACACTGAAAAAAATCTAATAAAAACTGATCCATGTAAATAAGGTAATTTTTGCATTAATTTTACTTAAACAGACAGGATTCTTGAATGTCAAACCATGTATAGGTAAGGCATTTCCCTAATGGTCGGTCACTTAGTTGGTCCACGCATACACAGTGTCACTGACCCATCTCTCTCTCTCAACCAGTTTTTCTTGAACAAGATTCTTGAAAAAGTTTGCTTTACCATATATACATATACTGTATGAAAATATGATCCAAATCTGTATTCTATGTTTACTCTTTACGAAAATGGGATTTTGTGTATTACATTTTGGGTCTCAAAAGTTATGATTTTCTTGGAAGGGAAAGTACACAACTTCCTTCAAACAATGAATTGACAGTAACTCAGGAGTCCCCAGCCTATTTCTGTGAGTCCCTGGCCTACGTCCCTCACTTTCAAAAAGAGAAAGAAAAATGGAAAAGTACATAATCATTATTTTATTATATATCTAGATTAAATTTTCAGCCTAGTAAGATCATATTAGAAACTATTTTTCAGTAATTGCCCAAGAAAGTACATCGTATTGCACTCTTCTGTTTGCAAACTAATTTTTCAAATGATTAAGTTTTATTACTAATTACTGCTCCTTGACTTAATACATGTATGTATGTCATTCTAAGGATTTTATGAGAGTTCTTCTAAAATCCTTGATACACAGAGTAGCATCTCCCATCAAAGTTCCATGGCAACTGCTACAAAAATCTTCAACTGACAATAGATTTTTCATAAAATTTCTATAAAAAACCTCTCCAATTTAAGCAAGTAAAATTTGTTGAGTATTGTCCAGTGTCCAGTCCAGCTGCAATGTGCAGTGTGCCATGGACACCCCATCTCCTATTATGGACATAAAAACAAGTGGAGTGATCACAAAAACCAACAGTGACTGCATGCATAATTTTCCCTAAAAAAAACAAGGTTTTACCTTTCTTTGTGTGTTGTCCTTCTTTTTGGGCATTTGTCTGATGGGGGTTTCTCTATAGCATTGTCTAGGTACAGTTACTTGGGAGGTAACTGTTGTTGCCAAATGAATCAACCTGGATCTCAGCATATATGGAATGTCCTAAAACAGTTACCAAAAGTTCTGAATGAGTGAAGGAATAATTCTTTACAGATTACAAGCACAAGAACTATGATGAATGGAAAACATTAAAATGTTAAATGTCTAGGTTGTAAATAATAAATAACATTAATAAATTGAGGAAAAAGCAGTAAATTCACAAATTCATTGCCTAATGGTCTATAACATGCTGGTACATGACAATACTGACCATTTATATGGTTGATCTCTACCATGTCCAGAATAATAAACAGAGAATATTTGATTCTATTGAGTGAACAAAGGATATGTTTCTTCAAGCGGGTTATAAACTTGGTATGTTTGCAAGTGGCGAAGTTTTCCACTCACAAAGATAAATAAATGTTACTTACTTGGAACAACCCAATTTTCTATTTTGATGTTCAAATATACAGGCTAGCAAAACTAATAATAAAACAAAGCAGTAGATTTCTTAAGATACCCAACTCAATGATATCACTGTTTATCATTTATGTTCTACTGTTTTGTGTATATTTTCGCATAAAATATCAGTAGTAACAAAATTCTTTTTCCAAACTGAACATGGAAATGACATGTGACTATGCTTACCAAAAGACCAAACAAGTGACAAAATGGTAGATTAAATTTCTTGGTCATAATGTTGTTGATGTATATTGATAACAGTGAATTGATTGTAGTGAAAAAAGTTTTCATAATTCACTTAATTATCAAAATTGTTTCTGTTGGAAAATCCACTAATTCATGAACTAGTATACATACAAACTTGTGAATAATAATTTTCATTGTCTAATTGAATAGGTCCAATGTACATGTATATGTAAATCAAGGTTTTCTAAGGATTTTAAGACTGAGAGTCCCATCAAAAATCCCAAAGATAGTTATATAGTACTGAAATAAACAGGGACTCCCAGGCTGATTTATCACATTTCTTTGAATCAGGGACTCTTCCAATGAGGTCAAAGAGAAATTCAGATAAATTTGCTTCTTCAAAAAGACCACTTTTAGTTGTCTTACAAAGGGTCCTTATACATAGGACTTAAGTCCTGAATAATGTTGTAGATCAGAAACATAACAAAATGGCCTCTGAAAAGTGGGCTGGTTGAACAACTACCTGTTATGAAGGAAGAGGCAGGAGAGGTAATGTATCCCTAGGATGCCCTTCTCTCCCCACATGCTTGGGAAAGGTGAAGGGACAGGTAAACTTTTCACCTTGCCCATTGCCTCTCCAGGTTTTCTGTGTTGAGTATGATTGTTGTGGAGTGGGTTTACAGGTGGATTGGCTACTTTGCTGCTGTAGCTGCAAACTCTCTTTTGAAAATTGGTCTGCCCCATGGCTCACCCAGGTTGTGTTCAGTTAGGCCAGTAAGCAAAGCAAGGGACCTGTGTTACTCGTCCTTTAACTGCTGAGACAGAGGAGGGAGACCAATGATGCCATGGCCACAGACAATGTCGGCCTTGATCTCTTTGCTACAGTTTCCACCAATCACTGCAATGCAATGGGAGACAACTACTATTCCTTCATAAGACTGAAGAGAGCTGCTGAGAACAGATCTGAATGAGACACTATAGTCACTATGGACCTGGCCTTTGACTGTAATGCCTCTAATGATTTAATAGAGAAGCAAGCAAATGACTTCTGATGAAATCTCCACTTGTGAAGCCGTGGCAATGAGGGTGGGGTGTGGGGTTAACATGCCAAGAAGGGAATGAACCCAACAGCTGAAGGCTGAGATTAAGGGGCCTGACCACCCATTGCCCCACCTACATGTAAGTTCTCTAAGTAGAGATGAGTGAGGAAAAAGGAGCTGATCTGATCTAGGCAATGTACTTGAAAGTCCTTCTAAGCTAGAATGAATCTTTGTATCACCATAAACCAAAGGCTTACGGCACATATAAGATGGGGAAGAAGGTGGCAGACTTCATCTATGGCCTTATCTTCATCTTCAACTACCTGGGAAACTTGGTGGGAAGGGTTTGAAGATCCTAGTATGTGAGGGTTCTCTCCTCCTGAGAACAATCAAAATTTTAAAAATATACTATGATGGACAATGCATTACCATCATACTGTTTTAAACCTCACTGGGATAGAGGTGTAACAGACTCATTAAAATCACTCTCCAGGGAAGGCCAGGAAGAAGGGACACAGATGTTTAGTGAATCTACCTTGTTTGTGCCTTTCTTAAAGGACAATAACTTTTCTAACCTAACCATCATGGTCCCTCCTAAGTGATGTGTTGTGATCTCATAACCTCAACACCCATACTTACAACGGTCAAACTCACACCCGTATTTGCAGGGGGTCATACTGAAGTCCTCCATGGTGGTACAGGATGACATCTCCCATAAAACGGGAAATTCGACTCTTAAAAGAGTTGACAGGGAACATGGGGAAGAGGGTGACATTGATCTGACCTCTGGGCTCTGTCCCTGCAGTTGAATAATTAGGTAAGCTACTGTGGAGATGGGAGGAGTTTGATCAGACTCTTACTCTATACCAGTATTTGGCTAGTGTTCTTGATGCTCGGTGCCCAGTATTGTGAATGGTGACCAGTATTTGGCATGTGTTCTTGATGCTCAGTGCTCAGTATTGTGAATGGTGACCAGTATTTGGCTGGTGTTCTTGATGCTCAGTGCCCAGTATTGTGAATGGTGACCAGTATTTGGCATGTGTTCTTGATGCTCAGTGCCCAGTGTTGTGAATGGTGACCAGTATTTGGCTAGTGTTCTTGATGCTCAGTGCCCAATATTGTGAATGGTGACCAATATTTGGCTAGTGTTCTTGATGCTCAGTGCCCACTATTGTGAATGGTGACCAATATTTGGCTAGTGTTCTTGATGCTCAGTGCCCACTATTGTGAATGGTGACCAGTATTTGGCTAGTGTTCTTGATGTTCAGTGCCCAGTATTGTGAATGGTGACCAATATTTGGCATGTGTTCTTGATGCTCGGTGCCCAGTATTGTGAATGGTGACCAGTATTTGGCATGTGTTCTTGATGCTCTGTGCCCAGTATTGTGAATGGTGACCAGTATTTGGCATGTGTTCTTGATGCTCAGTGCCCAGTATTGTGAATGGTGACCAGTATTTGGCATGTGTTCTTGATGCTCGGTGCCCACTATTGTGAATGGTGACCAATATTTGGCTAGTGTTCTTGATGCTCGGTGCCCCAGTATTTGGCTAGTGTTCTTGATGCTCAGTGCCCAGTATTGTGAATGGTGACCAATATTTGGCATGTGTTCTTGATGCTCAGTGCCCAGTGTTGTGAATGGTGACCAATATTTGGCATGTGTTCTTGATGCTCGGTGCCCAGTGTTGTGAATGGTGACCAATATTTGGCTAGTGTTCTTGATGCTCAGTGCCCAGTATTGTGAATGGTGACCAATATTTGGCATGTGTTCTTGATGCTCAGTGCCCAGTGTTGTGAATGGTGACCAATATTTGGCATGTGTTCTTGATGCTCGGTGCCCAGTGTTGTGAATGGTGACCAATATTTGGCTAGTGTTCTTGATGCACAGTGCCCAATATTGTGAATGGTGACCAGTATTTGGTTAGTGTTCTTGATGCTCAGTGTCCAGTATTGTGAATGGTGACTAATATTTGGCTAGTGTTCTTGATGCTCAGTGCCCACTATTGTGAATGGTGACCAGTATTTGGCTAGTGTTCTTGATGCTCAGTGCCCACTATTGTGAATGGTGACCAGTATTTGGCATGTGTTCTTGATGCTCAGTGCCCAGTATTGTGAATGGTGACCAGTATTTGGCTAGTGTTCTTGATGTTCAGTGCCCAGTATTGTGAATGGTGACCAATATTTGGCATGTGTTCTTGATGCTCGGTGCCCAGTATTGTGAATGGTGACCAGTATTTGGCATGTGTTCTTGATGCTCTGTGCCCAGTATTGTGAATGGTGACCAGTATTTGGCATGTGTTCTTGATGCTCAGTGCCCAGTATTGTGAATGGTGACCAGTATTTGGCATGTGTTCTTGATGCTCGGTGCCCACTATTGTGAATAGTGACAAATATTTGGCTAGTGTTCTTGATGCTCAGTGCCCAGTATTTGGTTGCTAGTTTTCTTGATGAATGGTGCCCAGTACTGTGAATGGTGACCAGTACTGTAACTGTGGGTCGGTGGTTTTTTCTGGGTTTTTCATGGGTTCTTCCTCCACCATTAATACTGGCCACCATGTATAGCCTATCATGTGCTGAAAAATGTCGCTAAATCCTAATACAACAACAACAACTTTATGCAGGTGATAAAGCATACATTAATAATAATGGCTGATCAGCATTTATACCAGTAAAATTTAGCCTAATACCAACTTTTCCCATCCTAAATGGTACAAAGAACTGATAGCTGTTCAACCCTAGCAGAATATCTGTTTTATAGAAGATCAGGACTTTTTTGTTAAAAAAAACTGTAATACCACCCACCCACCCCTCGTGTTTGTACATGATATATCTATGCATTACAGAAATCAGCGAGAACCAAGTCTATTGGGTACTGATGAAAGGTAAGTGCTGCAGAATGAGCCTGACTAAATATTTAACTGATTTGACTTAATTTCACATTATTGTTATTTTGTGCACACTGTTTTCATGTTTAAAGGACAAATACTATGAACTTAACATAAAGAAGTGACTATTACTTTCGTCGTATTTGTCTTTCTAACATTATACATAATGGAGACTGCAGGCGGAATAACGTCAGATAAATAAAAAATTAGGCTGATAAGAACTTGTTGTTCAACATTTCTTTAAATACTATATTCACTTGAGCTTCTTTATAGACTAACTCACCTATGACAACGTGTTGCAAGCCTTCATTAAACTAACTTGTCGACCAACTGTCAACACGTTGTCAGATGTGAGTTGGTCCATAATTCAAAAAAAAGCTCAAGTGAATATTACGGCTGTGGTGTTTATCTTTCTAACATACATAACTTATGAAAAAAGCAATAAATAAATGTCATAACATCTTTTAAGTTACAACCTTACATGAATAATTGAACTTAAATAGGGGGTTCAGGAACAAAAAGCGAAAGGCGTACATGAAATCCTCTGTCCAAAATATGGTTGTCGCAAATTATTATGCTGTAACATTGGAAAGTTTTATTTATTATTATATACATAATAACTTGTAATGAATTCCTTAAGGCATAATCCAATAATTTTAGTAGAATCTTCAGTACAGTTTATATTGTCTATTTTCGGTTCTTCTATTTACGACCGTCACGGACATTTTTCAGCAATTATGGCGGCCTCCATGGTTGGAAAATGTGCCCAAATCCGGTTTGTTTACTTTCTTTTGTATGTGGCTCAGCAGCAATTATGTTAAAAGACAGCTGAATTTTTATGAAAATTCAAGGCAGTAACGACGCCGGTTATTTAGCGAGCCAGCTGGTCATACCGATTGATCCAGATTATAGCAGTAGAGCAGATCAGTAGGGGGTTGGGTTAGAACAACAAGTAGGTCTCCGCTTCTTTTTTTTTCGGACAGAGAAAAAAACGTGGAGACCTACTTGTTGGTCGGGGGGGGGGGACTGCCCGAGATATTGAAGTATTCGCACATCTTCCAGTTTGTTTAAATCACCACCTCCGATTTAAAAAAAAAAGGCCTTACAAAATCCATACAAGTAGTTTAGAAGTGTTCTACCTTAAAACAAATATGGAATAGTTTCATCTTTGAAGGAAAGTATACTTCATCAGTGTATATTTCAAATGTGTGTACTTTCCATACATTGTTGTCCTAATTAGTTTACCAATCATAGGCATAAGTTGCATTTAATCTTTTTGTAAGCTTGATAAGTTTGCATAGGCATTTCTGTATAAGTATATTTCTGTAAAATGTCTACTATTTACTTTTGTAGGCTGTCACCAGTTGTTCATAAGGCAGTCTGAAAGAGTTGTTTGGCCAATGGGTCTCTTGTAAAGCTGTACCAATTAATCGGCTATACTCATAATCAGGCTGATTATTGGAACAATTGGTATAATCGGTATCGGAAAAATAATTGGTGCCAATGTAAACAAATTTCCAAAATATAAATTTAATCATAACATTCATCTTGACATGCCTTAAATTTTAAATCAGAATTAAATAGTGGAAATTAAGGAATAAACATTTGATTTGGGGGTTAATTGAAAGACAGTTTATTCTTAAAAGTAAATACTTTTTAACACACCTGCTGTAAACTACCACTGATTCAGTGATTGTCTGCTCACAACAAATTATCAGTACTATGCATGCACTCATCCCAGTCACAGCAGCCAACCAGCCAATGAGGCCTCGTGTGGCTGTTGAACTTCCAGCATACACATTACAGGGATGGTCCTGGCTTCAAATAAAAAAAATTGCCAATCTCAATATTTTGTTGCCAGTTTTCAAAAAATTTCACCAGAATAAGAAGTGAATATTTTTCCAAGACTATTAATGTAATAGGCAATGAAAATTGAAAAAGATGGGATAGTTATTACTTTATTGACAACAAGCAATACAGCCATAATATTACAAAATAAATCATTACATGATTGTTTTGCACTACTTCCATGGTCTTTGCATTGCACTTCACCATTAGTACATAGGTCTAACCATTGTCACCTGAAATAAATGCATTATCAATAGTAACATATCTACTCTTTTTTTAATAAAAACATCAGGTATTTAGCAAATCAATATTATATTATTTTCCAAATAATAGTTTTGTAAGAAACTTTATTTAGATAATGACATTTTAATACTAAAACACTATGATCACACTTTGCAATGTAAGATAAGTGACGTATAATACGACTGTCGATTTCACACATTCAGGAAATAAATGCCCCCCCCCCCCTTTTTTATGGCTAGCTTCACAAAGTACGTCTTTGTCAACCAGGAGTTCAGAAATTTATTTTTGCCATGCTTTACATGCTTTGCTTGTTAGTGAATTGCTTCCTAAATCCCAGGAATGATCACTGAATGCTATAGATTTTTTCTCAACAAGCAAATTATGATCTCCATTCCCACCAATGAAACTTACACGAGTCAACTTAACCTGGCATTACTGTACTGTATATGTAAGCATTGATTACCATCATTAAGTTAAAAGAAGGAATGAAGAAACATATCACAGAGCATATGTGTCCCCAAAAAACTAATTCGGAATAAATATGTTATTTAGTAAAGTGATTATTTGCATATATGAGTTAACAATAAGAAATAAGGTGGGATATAAATTGTGGAAGTAGTTATCACATGTTTGGTAGCTTGAGACCACATTTGAACTGTTTACATAAATCTGCACCCATTTTAGGCATTGTTACAACAAAAATAGGGCATGGTTTACTTGTCAGTCAAATGCTAGTGCTTTTACTAACTGTAGAACATGCGGTTTCTTGAAATAATTGGTCTCATAATCGGTATCGGCAATTTTAATAATTGGCTATATACAGTATTGGCATAATCAGCAAAAAGTGACATCGGCACAGCTTTAAAGTGAAGGTAGTCATGAAATCACTGAACTGCACACTGACAGAAGCTTGTACAACTCTACTGCAAGAGTACAGAGATGTATTTCCAGACTTTGAAGTCCTAGCTGCAATTGTATTGGTGTCACCAGTGACATCCATGGCATGCAAGAGAAGCTTTAGTGTGCAGAACAAAATCAAGATGAAGGGAAGGTCCACAATAAAACATGAGACCTTAACACGATTGATATAAAAATGCACTGGAATCTATTGTTATATAAACAAATGCTTGTTTCATATTGACAAATCACCCTAATAGTGCATTGTTATATCAGGGATCATCCTGGGCTTTGCCAATGTCGCAAATTGCGATTTTTTTTCCTTATTGGCGACAAAAATATCCCATCTGGCAATTTTTTTGGCGACAGACTTTTTGGTTATTTAATTTGTACATACAATCATGGATTTGGACTGGATAAATTAAAAGGGAGAATGAAAGAAAGCCACAAACTTGACTAAGCAATGCATTGAAATCAATCTGTTACACAAACGATCCTTTGTTTGTATTGACAACCCCATCTTTACAGTGCATTGTTACATCATAATCTGCTTATGCTGACATCTGGACTGAGTACTGTATGCTGCGATACAGTCAATCATGCTACCGAACTATACCTACAACTGACCGACTTCTGAAGACACGAATAGAACAGATACAATTAATTGAATGGCTAATCCTTCTGTTTTTTTTTTGTTTTTTTTTTTTACATATACCAATACAATAGTTTTGCTGAACCTTCATAGAAAACTGATAACCTTTGAAGTACCGACTACTGTGTATAAATACAAAGCAAATGGAAAAAATCTCAATCACAATTATATCTGTCGCCAGGACAGCATTTTACTCATTGATCTTTTCCTTTTGCCATCAATCCGTGTTACCGCTGTAGAGACTTAAACTCCACAACAAGAAATAGCAAAAAAAATCAAAACAGTTTTGCATAATTAATAATAATTATTTATTTCTCAAAATACAGGAGTGAAAGAATCCCTAAATTGGGTGTGAATTTATGCTTATATATACGGTCCAATATTGCCAGGTGTTGACTCATGTAAGTTTCATTCTTGGGAATGGAGATCCTATTTTGCTTGTGGAGAAAATTTATACAGCATTCAGTGATCATTCTTGGGATTTTAGGAAGCAATTCACTACAAGCTTTGTGAAGCTAGCCATAAAGGGGGGGGCTGCTGAGAGACTACTGGTGTCACCTGTCAGCACTGTAGACTGTGAACGTGGATTCAGTAAGATGAACCTCATAAAAACGGACATCAGAAATAAACTCTGCATCTCATCTCTCGAGAATTTAATGAGAATCAGCAGAATCAGCATGTACAGATGTGAAAAATTAGACTTTGAAACTACATTCAACAAGTGGGCAGCCCTAAAATCGCGACGGATATTCATGTAACACTTTGTAACATTTTGTTAATGCTTGTTGTAATTAGAGTATTAACTAACCCATCTTTTGTAATTTTCATTGCCTGTTAAATTAATAGACTAAATTAACACTTGAAAAAATGTACACTACTTGTTCTGGCGACACTTTTTGAAAATTGGCGACAAAATAATGAGGTTGGCGATTTTTTGGCGACAGCTTTTTAAAAGCCAGGACCATCCCTGTATATCATAATCTGCTTATGCTGATATCTGGCCTTGTTACTGAATGTTGTAATATAATCAAAATAACCATGCAACTGACTAGCTACAATTGACCACCTCTGAAGGCAGGAACGTGAAATGGCTACAGTTGACCAGATGATGGCAATTTTAAAAAAAGTACCAGATGGCAGAATTTTGTGTGTGCTGAAGCACTGATATATACTAAGCAAATGAAAAAATCTGTCTCAATGTTCAACAATTATCTGATGTTGCCTCAGCAATAACAAACAGGTATTTGTTTGGTCCTTCACAGGGAGCCTTTAGCGGAGCCTTTGATAACACATGCACCATCATCAAAGCAATTCGATGACCATTGCTCAAAGAAAGTCAGCAACAAACTAAAATAAAAGCATTGCTTCATTTTTCATAGTGATTAGAACATATTTATTGTGCCGTGAAACTTTCCTGTTTGCTACAAAAGCATGCATACGGAGGACTCTTGCATTGGTGGTTTTCTGTGTCCCAGATAAAAAATTTGTGTCCAAATACACATAATTAAGCATTTTCGAGATCTCTGCATCAGCATAAGCAGAGTATGAGATAACAGTGCACTGTTAGGGTGGTTTGTCAATATGACACAAGGTTTTGTTTATGTAGCAATAGATTCCAGTGCATTTTTACATCCATATTTGCAGCTTCCTGTCATGGTGCCTTTGAATTTCTCCACTTCAAACTCAAGACTATATATAGTTTTTATTAGATAATAATGTTGTCACCATAAATATTGCCAGATGGTATATTTTGTCGCTAATAAGGGAAAAAATCATAATTTGTGACATTGTCGAAGCCCAGTGCGATCCCTGTTATTGTTTTCATTTCTGATTGTAGCTGTGTAAATATTGCATGTAACCTTGAAATCAAGACATATAGAGTCTTAGACAAAATGCCATTTGCAAATTTGGATGAGTATTTTTGGGTTAAACAGAAAACTGATAAGAGATTTTAATGAGATTTAGAAATGTGCTAAAGTTGCTAGAACTGATAGTTCTGATAGGACAGTAGCCAAGTGTAATAAAATTATGTGATGCATGGCTTAGAATTTGAAATAAAACTTTCCTTGGATTGACAAAATTCATTCTAATGGACAAACAAGAGCTATATGACAGAGGTGTAAAGAATGTGGAAATTAAATTCAATGGCAACTTCTGGTTCTTCTAATCTGCAAAGTTCCACATTTTCTAGGCATGAGACATCTAGAGATCACCCACTTGCTAGGTAGTCATAAAATCATTAAACTGCACTGTGACAGAAGCCTGTACAACTCTGCTTCATGAGTACAGAGATGTATTTCCAGACTTTGCAGTCCTAGCTGCAATTGTGTTGGTGTCACTAGTGACATCCGTGGTAAGCGAGAGAGGCTTCAGTGTGCAGAAAAAATCAAGATGAATGGAACATCCAGAATAAAACATGAGACCTTAACACAAAAGATGTCAAAGAAGAGGGACCTAGTGTGTAGGAATATGATCCAAAGCTAAGCCTCAGAATATTTTGTGCAATACAACATAGACAAAAGTGAACTATACTGTAGTTAAAGAATATGATATTTGTACATGATATCAATTTTAATACATAATTTTTTAAAGAATAATAAATAATTACAAATAAATAAAACTGACAGAGTTTTGCGTTTGTTTATTCCTGGTATTTTAATGGATGTTTAGCCACTTCAGCATGTTTCTGGGAGGGGACTGCAACTTTGCTGGTGGGACTACTATTTTTATCAAATTAGGAGTCCTGGACTCCTAGTTTTAAAATCCTAGTGAGATCAGTACGTAACCGGACCATTTGGGGGCTTTCTATCTGAGATAACCTTTTATGCATTGTATTTGATATTTTATGCACAGTCATTAAATAATTTTAATTTATCTGTATCCCTTTCATTTATTTTGAGGATTTTGAAACATTGACTGGTGAAGTGGTGCTTCTTTGTTTTTATTTCTCTCTTACCTTGTGTTAGAGTAAGTATTACCCACCCAGTTCTTGTTCCAGTTTTCTGCATTTTTCCATTTCGTATTCATTGTCTTAATGTTATGTATATTTGATTTAATTTAATTGTCTGTAAGTTTGATTTTGTTGCATGTTAAGTAATGTAATTTTGTTTACTGGAATTTTATACTTTCCAGAAATTAGTTTGACCTGATTGTTTTGTTGTAAACACCAAACTTTGTATCTAAAAGCTGTCCTAGTTCCTGACCTTGATTGAGAATCAAGTAAACATCTTCATTTTTTTAATTCATTCTTAATGTATTAATGATAATAGTGAAATCAAGGCTGACTGGGACTGTGTGACTTTAGACATAAATAGCTTCTACAATATTTTCAAAATTCTGGAGGGTTGACCCTCATTTGGGAATCAGTTTTTGCATCTCAAGTTACAGTATAACCTTTGTCGATAGAGAAATTAGTCAGTTGGGCTTTCAAACACTTGATGTCAAGGTGTTCATTTTGCTGTGACCAGTTTGGAGTTACATTTTAATTTTTGTTCATATTATTTGGATTCTAAAAGATTAATTCATTTTTCTGGAAATATTTTAGTGCTCACAGAGAATTTTTGTTCAAACACATTTCTTTAAATTTTATTCAGAATTCAAACACTGGAATATTACCGTCTGTGGAACAACAAAGAACTGTAGACACAACAGCACTATACTAGCTACAGCATACGTTATTACTTTCCATTTTGGATTTTCGTTGAGGCTTGAACTCAGATTTCATTAGAACATTTTATTATTAGGACTTCTGACTTAATTAATAATTCTTGAATTATTCTTGGATTATTTTTGGATTTGATTCTTAAAACTGTAAGTTCTTTTTTTCATTTTTACATTGTTTTTCCAGGGAAATAAATTATTTGTTAAATTTGACAAAGTTTTTTGTCTTCACTTTTTCTTTGTTACTGTTTATTAGCTCCAAAACACGTAACACTTAAGGTGTCCTAAGGTGTGGGTAAATATGGTCATCAAAAATGTATGCAGAGACATTGTCCTGTTAGTTGTCCTTGGTCTGACAAAGCCTGGGACTTAGCAGAAAGCTGTAGCAGTCATAAAGAAGGGACATGTTTCTAACTATTTGTTACTGGAAATCCACATCCATTCCCAGGACTGTGTCTAGGGCCTGGAAGTCCCCCACCATTACCAGGATTGTGTCTAGAGCACTTCCCACTGTAGGGAAATTGCCAATTCCCATAAGAGAGGGATCGATCCATGGCTCTTTTGGGTACAACAGCTTCCCATTCCTGCAAGAGTGGGATCACTGACACATGGAATGAAGTTGTCATTCTGACAATTTCTGATTCAGATGCCCACCTCTGGATGAGGTATGTGTACATCTAGATCAGCTGGACAGAATGAATTTACTAAATTTGAGATATAAATATCTAATTTTGTGTTATTTTTCCATTTTTCACTATATTAACCACATTAGGGGCTGATGTTTATGTCTGCTTGCATTTACTGTTGAGTCATATACTTCATTTTGTCTTCCTGAAATGTAGGACCAACATAAGTGGTAGCCTTATAAGAGATGGACCACTATATTATACTTGTTTAGGTCGTGTAAAAGTTTATTAAGTTCTAACGGAAATTAATTCTCTCCTGCAGTACTTCTTGACGGTACAATACTGACAGGTGGCAGATTAATAGCTGGGATTAATTGTTTTTCAGTTGACTAGTTCATTAGATACAATTGCTACAAATTACCATAAAAGTTCACTTCCTGAATGGTGCATCATGCTGCTTCAAGATGGGCTCACAATAAATGTAAAGAGAAAGTTTTCAAGCACAGCACTCTCTCACTAAATCACCCTTCATATTAACACATTTTCCTGTTGTAGGCTGGTATTGCCATGAATCCCATTTCATTAAGTGGTATTTTGTACTTTATTATTTATTATCTGACATGGACAACATTATAATGAGGAGTGATCTTTATTACAACTAATACCATATAAAAATAAATTCTAACCAGTCAAGGAAGCTTCTGCTTCATAAGTAATGCAATGGAGGGTTGAGAGAAGATGAATTCTATACATGTTAGCCTTATAATGTTTTTTTTGCTCTTTTTTTGCAGAGTAAGCTCTGTTTTAAACAGGGATGTGAAGCAGTTTGGAAAGAAGCACCTTTTTGATGGAAAGGAAGACACTTGCTGGAACTCAGATCAGGTAGGTTTCGTGATGAGGTTAGGGTGGAGAATAAAAGAATATAAGGTTTAAACATCTCCAAGTCATAAATTATCCCTGTAGTTTCTTTCATGAAGCAATTGTGAGTTCCCGCACTCCCAAAACCATATCCTAGTTTATAATAAAGGTTATGTACTTTAAGAGTGCAGTATAAATGGCCACAATATGGTTTGTACCTGATGCTGTAGAGAGGCCACAGTGTAGCTTGTACCTAATAGAACCCATTTTCCAATGTGGCTTGTTTCCCAGACTGCCCAATATCCAATGTTGTGGCTTGCATCCAAGAATGCCCCATGGCCACAGTGTGGCTTGTATCTCAGAATGCACAATTTCCTGTTCGTCTTTTAGCTTGAGTTTTCTCCCCTTCTGGTAAGGGATTGTCATCCCATGGCAGTTACTTTACAGTATATAGCTGAAGGAGTGCTTTTATAGGTTTGAAATTATTCTAAAGAAACAGTTTTCAATGAATTCATATTCAGTTGCATATTTATATAAAATACCAACATGTAGTGGTTTTATTCTTCATAACTTGGGGTCCCGAGTGGCTGAGTGGTCTAAAGTGCTCTCCGTTACGGATCACTGCCATCTCACCTCTGTCTGCGTGGGTTTGAGTCTAGGTTTTGGCTAATGTGAGTATGTGAGAAAGCTTGCCAGTAGCTTCTCGTGGGTCGGTGGTTCTTCCCGGCGTTTTCCTGGGATCTTCCTCCACCATTAATACTGGTTGCCATGCATAGCCTATTGTGTGCTGAAAAATGGTGTTAAACCCCACAACAACAACAACAACAACAAAAATCTTCATAACTTTTATTAGCCAGCATGAATATTAAAGAATTCACATGTTTTTACTATACATTACATGTATTATCAAATAACTACCATGTGAAGTGAATTCTTTGTTTGGAAAAGAAACAACCAATAGGTTGCTAAAAGAATTAGTGGCCATAATAAAGCTTGTACACCAGACTGCCCAAATCAGAATCTGCAGTGCATACCTCAAGGTCATGCTGTTTTGTTATGCATATGTGGTGGAAAGAGAATAAGTTCTCATAAGTGTTCCATTTTATATTTTTTTCATTTCAGTTTGTATGTGTGCATGCATGGGTGTGTTTTCAGTTCAGTTTGTGTTATTTGCTTTTAATGTGACTTTCTCTTATCTGCTATTCAGACCTTTTTGGTTCTTGTTTTTTTTCTCCCTGCTATTAATGGACCATGATTCTTCAATCTTTTTTCTAACCTCATTAGCTCATAGCACTTACAGTTGGATTTAACCTCATAGCACCACATTTGGATTAACCTCACAGCACCCACATTGGATTAACCTCATAGCACCCACATTTGGATGAATTTCATAGCACCCACATTGGATTAACCTCATAGCACCCACTTTGGATTAACCTCATAGCACCCACATTTGGGTTTGACCTCATAGCACCCACATTTGGATTTAACCTCATAGCACCCACATTGGATTTAACCTCATAGCACCCACATTTGGATTAACCTCATAGCACCCACATTTGGTTGAACCTCATAGCACCCACAATGGATTAACCTCATAACACCCACATTGGATTAACCTCATAGCACCCACATTGGATTAACCTCATAGCACCCACATTTGGATTTAACCTCATAGCACCCACATTTGGATTTAACCTCATAGCACCCACACTGGATTTAACCTCATAGCACCCACATTTGGATTAACCTCATGGCACCCACATTTGGATTAACCTCATGGCACCCACATTTGGATTAACCTCATGGCACCCACATTTGGATTTAACCTCATAGCACCCACATTTTGATTTAACCTAATCACACCCACATTTGGATTTAACCTCATAGCACCCTCATTTAGATTGACCGAATATCACCCACTTTTGCATTTAATAACGTAGCACCCACATTTGCATTAACCTCATGGCACACACAATTGGATTTAATCTCATAGCACCCACATTTGGATTAACCTCATGGCACCCACATTTGGATTTAACCTCATAGCACCAACATTTGGATTTAACCTCGTAGCACCCACATTTGGATTAACCTCATAGCACCCTCATTTGGATTGACCTCATAGCACCCACTTTTGCATTTAATCTCATTGCACCCACACTGGATTAACCTCATAGCACCCACTTTTGCATTTAATCTTATAGCACCCACATTTGGATTTAACCTCATAGCACCCACATTTGGATTTAACCTCACAGCACCCACATTTGCATTTAATCTCGTAGCACCCACATTTGGATTTAATTGCATAGCACCCACATTTGAATTTAACCTCGTAGCACCCACATTTGTATTTAACCTCGTAGCACCCACATTTGTATTTAACCTCGTAGCACCCACATTTGTATTTAACCTCGTAGCACCCACATTTGTATTTAACCTCGTAGCACCCACATTTGTATTTAACCTCGTAGCACCCACATTTGTATTTAACCTCATAGCACCCACATTTGTATTTAACCTCGTAGCACCCACATTTGTATTTAACCTCGTAGCACCCACATTTGCATTTAATCTCATTGCATCTACATCTGGATTAACCTTATGGCACCCACATTTGAATTTAACCTCATGTCACCCACATTTGAATTTAACCTTGAACAATAGGTAAAAATACACAATGTATTTATAATTGGAAAGAAAACTTAATATTTACTACTTAGTTGATGCCACCTTTTGAAATTGAGGAATGTAAGTCATTGTTTCCTGAGTCAAGGCCACACAACTTAAATTTACAATGAAGGAAGCAGCTGCAATTATCTGCACTGACCTCTTTTATTTCTTCACATTTAACACTTTATAAGCTATGACAGACCAGTGCTGCAATGGTAATAATAATCATAATAATATTAATAATGCAGTAAAGAATTTTTCCACCAGCAATCATATAACATTATAGAACATTTGCGACAGTATTTTGTTTGATTTCAAACTTTGGAAAGGATAGTGATAAAGTAATTAAGATTCATTAAAATTAAATCCATATGAAAAACCTGAGTAGCTCTGAAACCATGGCTTCTGTAGGATGTATTCAGTCTGCTTTTCTTGAGATTTCTTTGTTTAAATTTTGAATACAGGCATGGCTTTCATAAATATTATTGATGAGTGTTACATGTAGCAATGTAAGAATCTAAAGAAAATAAATAATATTAGGGTGTTTATATAAGTCACTTGATGCCATTTCATTGACCTCATTTTGACAATAACATCAATGAGGGGTTTTTATGATCACATGCTGTTCACTACATTAATTTGATTGGCATCTTGTACATTACTTTGGTTTTTTCATTTCCATTGGAAAAGAATATCTGTTAAAGTTCTATCATTACCACTACTGGTCATAGACCAGAAGAGCTTATGTGATAGCCTTTTGGTGAAGTTTGTTGTTACTACTCCTCCTAAACTAATTGGAGGATTGCCTTGGAACTTTATACACACATTCATCGCAAGGTCTTGTTGGTCCTTAATGAAAATGGCACCATGTGGGAATTCAGAATGGCTACCACAGTGGCCATCTTGAAAATCTTGTTATTGCTACTCTTCCTGAATGGATGGTCATAACAACATTGATGTTTCACTGAAAGACTTTTTATTATGCCTCATTAGTCCTGAATGAAATGTGGCATGGATCTAGTGTCCAGTATGACCACCGTGGCAGCCATTTTGAAACTCTTGTTGTGGCTGCTTCATCAGAACACAATGTCCTATTGAAATGTGGTTTGTCCTGATGACTTCCTATGATGTCTAATTGATCCTTAGTGATAATGGTGCTGTTTGGACTTCCGATATGACTGCCATGGTGGTCATTTTTAAAATTCTTGTTATTGCTACTCTTTCTTAAAAAAAAAGGAAGTCATTTTGACTTGGGCTTGCCACCAGGAGCCGAATTATGATGGTATAGTTGGTCCTAAGTGAATACGGTGTTGAACTAACCTAAAATATGGCCACCATTGCAGCAGTCTTGAAAATCTTGTTAATGCTACTCCTCCAAGATGGATGGTCATGTCAGTTTGGGTTTTTACCAAAATACATACGATGTCTAGTTGGTCCTAAATGAAAATGATGCCAGTCATATATCCAATATGGCCACAATGGCATCCCTCTTGAAAATTTCATTATTGCTTCTCCTAAACAGAAATATATCAACATGGGGTTTTCTCCTAGAGACTTTTGTGTGTAGATGGTTCTAAACTAAAACATGTTGATCTGACTTAAGATGTGATGGTAATGTCAGCAAGATTTTTCACCAAATGTCTTTTATGGTATCAGGCTGTTCCTGAGTGAAAATACGATAATTTGACATCCACTATGGCCACCTTGATAGCTTGAGAATCTTGTTATTGCCGCTTCTCCAAACTTTAAAGTCATATTGACATGGGTCTGGTTTGTCCTAAATAAAAATGATGTCAGTCTTGCATCTAATATGGCTGCCATAATGTCCATCTTGACATTTCTTTTTCACTACTCCTTCTGAATGAATGGACTTATTGATATGGGGTTATTACCAAACAGCTTATAATGATGTCTGTGGTCCTGAATGTAAAAGGTGCTGACCAGAAATCCAGTATTGAAAGTCTTGTTAACACTTAAGAATAACGATATGTTATAAACATTCAGTAGTTAAAATGAAGAAACAGTCTTATCTTGGACATTAGAGCATCAGTTCCTTCTAGGGACTCTTGTTTTTATTTTATTTTATTTTTTAAGGAAATAAGATTTACCAAAAGAAAATCTTGTCAGAAACTGACATCTTGCCAGTCTGACTTATCTAATCCTGTTGAAAATGGATGATTAATATCACATGATCTGAATTGAATTTATTGAACAAGGTGCAGCAGTTTTCATAATACATGTACATATCAGATGATGGACTGCCAGAAAAGGAATCTGTTTAAATATCTCAGAGAAGAAACTTGAATATCCAAATATTTCTCAAAGCTACCCATGCTTATGCGCACAGTTGCACAGATTTGTCATTTAACTACAAGAAAGTTATCTGCCAAATTTGGTCAAAATCAAACAAGTAGTTTCTAAGGTATTCTGGTTTAAAGTTTCTGTCTATTTTACTCCAGATTGGGGAAATATTTTCTTCATATTGACATGCAATCTGTAACATGATGCAACTACTAACACCAACTCAAACCATCTGGCCAGAGGTAATTGGATAATTAGATGCTAAGGATAGTTGATTGGCATTATCAGAAGGCCTTATCTGTAGCCTTGTCAGCAGAGACTTTCCACCTCTGCTGGGATGTTGTTGTGGACACATCCAAGGTCTTACCAGAGCAGAGTAGGAACCTTCTGAAGACTACTCTTCTGGAGGCAGGGACTATCTTTGGAGGGCTCATCCCTTTTGTGGCTTCACAGGATTTGAGAGACCATCAACACAGGTCCACCACATCTGCTCCTGACCCTTTGAAAATGTCCAAGAAGAAAACTCATCCTGATGGCACACATGATAAGAATGCTAAAATTCTTTAAGGCCTCACAGTCCCACTACTAACAGCAACCCCATTTCAGAGATTATCCACCCTACCCCACCCTTTGCCAGTTGGTTCCTTAAAGGGCACATGACATTTAGGCCCAGGGAAGAAGTATGCAGGACCTTCCAAATGACAATGTTGAATCTCTAGGGACGTTGCTCCCTCTTCTGCAGAGTCTCTCTTCTGTTGATTCCCATAGGCATCACACTAAACCTCTTTTCCAAGTACTTTCTATTAGAAAAAGTGGTTACTTGCTTTACATTCAGGATCTTTCTCCTCTATTAATGTTTACCATGTTTTCCACAAGTTGAATCTGGTTCACCACTTTACAAGGATGCAGTAGAGAGGGTCTTCGATGACCAGTCTCCAGCCATCTGCATCCAGATTTTTCTGGTACCAAAGATAGGTGGAAAGTTTTGTCTAATTATCAACAGTTGCATCTAAGCCGATTTCAGCAAGAAGAATCTTTTAAAATGGAGGCCACAGCCTCACAGGAATGTCATAAGACCTGGCAGCTCAATGGTCACCATCAAACTTCAGAATGCATACTTTATATTCCTGTTTTTCCTCCACACAGGAAGTACCTCCAGTTTTACTTGGATGGGAAGGTCTTCCAATTCTGTGATCTTCCATTTGACCTAGCCTCTGCACCTAGAGCATTTACCAGAGTCATAGGAGTAGTTAATGTCACTAGGCATCCCAGTCCTTCATTATTTTATTAATTGATTGATCCACAATGGCTGGCTAGACTCCCACAGACTAGATCTGCCTTGATGTTTACCCATCTTTTACCCAACCTAGAAAAAGTGCTAACTCCTTCTCAAGATTTTGGGGATGAATTGACTCACAGAGGGCTAGTCTGTGACCCTCAGGACAGAGTAGACAAGATTCTTTCCCAGTTGGAGGTGCTGAGACCATGTTATTGGCCTGACTTTATGTTTTTAGTTGAGGACTTTGAACTCCACAGCAAACCTGGTACCCCATGACAGATTGTGCTTGTATCCTCCAGTTTCTCCTTTTGGCAGTCTGGAAATTGCACAGGATCCTCTGAATGCTCAGGTTTCTGAAGGTCAGGATTTTCACAATCTGTTTTGGTGGACAAATTGGGACCAGTTTCTGTCCAGAGACCCTATACACCCCCCAAACCCTACTGCTGTATGTGTTTGCATGTATGTCTGGCATAGGACAGGTCTTTCTAAAGCAGGAAGGACTGACTCCTCAGGGCTAATGGTCCCAGGAAAAATCTATCCTCCACATTAACAATTTGGAAGTGAGGATCCTGTTTTTAGCCACTCAGGAGTGTATCTGCAAAATACGAAGTAACTGTATAATGGTCTCAGCCAGCATGTTGGTGGTAGCATACTTCAAGATACAAGTAGACACACATGCACCTTCTCTTTACATGGAGGCTTGGAAACTCTTTTGCAGGGAAACCTGAAGGAATTATCCAATGAGTTTGCCATGTTCCCAGCAAAGAGAATATTTTGGCAGACCTTATGTCAAGGAAAGGTACGATAGTCCTTATGGAATGGTCACTCCACCAATCTGTAGTAGACTCCCTGTTACAGCTGTGTGGAACTCAATTGGTGTACTTATTTGCTACAAGGCTAAACAACAAGCTCCCCTTCCAGGTTTCCCTAATCCCTGACCAGAAGGCCTGGGCAGTGGATGCTTTCAACCTGAAGTGGGATTGTCTCTTCACTTACACCTTCTCACCTTTTTGGATCATCCCACAGGTTCTTCACAAGTGAAAAACTCCACCTCTCAGCTCAGTATGATAGCCCCTTTGTTGCCCCAGTGATTGTATTTCAACAATCTTCTCAGTCTGCTGGTGGACCATCCCAGTATATTACCTCAGTGGATAGACCTCCTGCAAGTGAACCTTCCCAGTATATTACCTTAGTGGAAAGACCTCCTGCTGGTGGACCATCCCGGTATATTACCTCAGTGGAAAGGCCTGTTTCAATAAAGAAGCTCTCTCTTACACAACAGCCCACATATTCTTCACCTTCAAGCTTGGCTCATCTCAAATGATCTGTCTGCAAATGACTTGATGTGTGGGTATGTGAGAAAGCTTGCCAGTAGCTTCCCATTGGTTGGTGTTTCTTCCCAAATTCTACTTGGCTTCTTCTTCCACTAAATATACAGATCACCATGTATAACCTGTCATGTGCTGAAAAATGGCATTAAACCACACAAAACCAAACCAAACCTTAATCAAATTAAAGAAAACAAAAATATGCTTTCTTTCAAGCATTTAATACAATTCCAATCAAAAATAGCTGAATCAGTATTACCTTGAAGTCTGATGACTCTGCTGCTCATAACGCTTCATTGTTGGATTTGTTGCAAGTGGACATTACTGTTTGTCTTCATAAGCTACTGAGTGGTGGTCTTTCAAAATTCCTTGAATACATTCAGCAGTTAAAAAGAATTAAATAGTATTATCTTGGATTCATATAGATTCATTGTGGCCATTAGAGCACCAGTCCCTTTATGAGACTCTTATTTCATTTTTCGTTAGATTTAATTCTGTTCATATACTCACTGGTCTATGTTGAATGCATCAAACTAATGCAAATTTATACTGAAATGAAGTTACAGGAATCCTTGATAGGCATTGAGCAATAGGTAGCTGTCCTAATTATCTGTTTCTTTGTTCCATGTTGTACAGCTCATATTCCATTAAATCTGTAAAAACAAAAAATGTCTTTTACACAAACATGCAAAATTGTATACCTGTAATATTGTCTAGCTCCATTGGATTCAAGAACCAGTAAGTACATATACCTCTGTATTAATTATTTTTTAAATAACTCTAATTATGTTGCATACATAATAAATTATATCAGACACATAAATTACAGAGTTCTTAATTGACCAAACTGTCCTCCACCAAGCTGTCTACAGCAGCCATGAACTGATGAATCATTTGTCAGCAGTAATCACTACGAAGACCTAATTAACTGCACAAGCCTTCAACTCATTGACAACTAACCATGCTTTAGCTGAATTATATAGTAACTTTCAACGTGTCATCAGCACTTCACAGAACTTTGTTATTTTGGTAAAAGAAATTAACCCCCAAAAATGAATATGCTAATGAAATAGGATGAGTTAGAAGTCTTCAGCAGTAAGTCCAGTTGTTCATTACTATTAAATAATGAATTCAACATTGAGTTTGGCTTGTCTAGTCAATGTCCTCACTAACCTTTAATGTCTGACAAAAATAACAGTAACCAGTCTGACATTCAGTATTTCATGTCAATAACTTTTGTAAATGAGTATGAATCAAGGCATAATCCATAATGATGTCTGAATCATAATGCTTAAAAGTTGCACTCCTCTACATTTTAAAGCGTGAAATCTTTTGAGTGTATTTAGATACCATGAATTCATTTATTTGTTTAAGTTTACATTTTTCTGGTTTTTGTAAATATAAAATATTTGTGTGTACTTTTCAAGTCAAATACAACTGCAAACAGCATGGAGCCTGATCCACCATCACTCCTAAAACTACTGATCACTCCTAAAACATCAGAGACCCAGTTCTAATAGTACATTACATGATGGCAGATCTGGGTCTGTGTAGTTTGCATTTGGATTCATCTTATAAGTGAATATATTCAGTAACAAAATTTGTGAACTGAGGAAGTGGCTCTGTTGTTTCAACAGAAAGATTGTCATTCTTGGAGTCTTTAAATTTTTGGATTGGGGAAATTGCTCTTTTTTTACAGGAGGATTGTAATTCATAAAGTCTTGAATTTAAGATTTTAAGCAACAACAAAGTCCATAAAAATTTGTGTCCCATGAAAATAGTGACTTCATGGTATATTAAAATGATAATTGACATATAATGATATTTCGTATATATTGACTTTAATAGAGATATCTATTTTAATACGTTGTGTGAATATTTAATTTGTATGGTGTGCTGGACCTTTGTCTATAACTGAGGGTAGAAGTTTGGTCTACCTGACTTCTCGTGTTTTTGTCATGTTTATTAGTTATAAATGAGTTGTTTACTGATATTTGAGTCCAAGGTTTAGCCTTATTTACAACTTTGAATGTTCTGGAACTGACCATATGACCCACATATGGCTTTTTTTATTGTGTCTTAGGTTATAGTTTGAGAGAAATCAATTGTTAAAATTATTCATATGAATTACAAAGTGCTCATTGACATTTTGAATGAAAACACAACTTTGGGATTATTGAGGACTTATTTGGAGACATTCTGAATTATATCATTATGGTACATCAAAACTATTCCTACATTAACTCATTCAAGACTATTGGTACACCAGCACATTCAAGACTATCATATTTAATTCAGAATATTCTTTACGTTTAGACTTGTGATAGGATTATTTAGAATTTAATTCACAATACTGTAAGTTACTTTTAAATTTACACTTTATAACTTAGATAGTTATGTGTTTACTAAACTTGTTGATTTGGTTTCTTTCTGTTACATAGTTAAAGACCATTGAGTCATAACAATATGTGCATTTGTACAAGTCAGAAATATATATTTTCATCATGCAATTTAAAAAAATCCAGTAGTCTGCCAGTGTGAGGGGATTGCATGCATGAACACATGTCAGTGTTTTGACAACTGGTATTTATATATTGGAACATCTACCTCTTTTTTAGTCAATTATTTTAAACTTGAACATGAAAATAAAATTTTATATTTTTGTACTGATGTCACTGTCATGACCTAGTAAATTAGCCCATGAGCAACTTGTTCAACCATTTGCTACACACTCCTGTGATGTGATGTGATTTGGATTTTTAACGTAGCTTTAACAATTTTTCAGTCATATTGCTATGATGTCTGCATTGTGGCAGTTTATAATGATGTCTAGCACTGGGGCATCATGCCGGAGACGTGTAGCATGATGTCCCACAAAGTCGCATTATTCTGACACCAGGCCGACCAGTCCTAACTCTAACCTCTTAATGCTGAGCTCCAAGCGAGGCAGCTGTTAGTACCATTTTTGTAAGTCTTTGGTATGACTCGGTCAGGGATTGAACCCACAACCTCCCGCATCCGAGGCGGACGCTCTAACCACTAGGCCACCGGTGCGGTACACACTCCTGTGATGAAGCATCAGCATTACTATTGGTGTCAGATGTCCCAAAAACAGGTACCAGTTGTAAAGGGAGACAAAATAGGTTTATGTTAGAATTTACCCTCATTTATGCTTCAGGGACCCCCAAATTTTGTATTTGACCAAGTTTGATGCCTAAATTTATTTCTACTCAAGTTCTGACAAGGGGAATTTACATTCCCAATCTTGCATCCCTAGGGGATACTCTGAGAATGATATAATGTATACTTATATATAAGTTGTCTACCTACAAACAAAATTAGCTCTAACCTGGTATCACATAATGTGCCAGTAGATAAGGATCTGTTCTTTGTTCTAATGATTACTCCTAACAAGCTGCTTAGAACCAGATCTGCTAGATAAGTGCGTTATGAGATAGCAGTTCTGCATCTGTGCAGTTTGCAGTTGTTCTCAACTAGTAAGCATTTAGAGATTGGGCTACAACAGACAGACAATATGTCAGCCATAGATCGTCCAAGGAGTCATCATGGATGTCCATGGGATCTGTCTTTAGTCAGTACACTAATGTTAAATGACAGCTACATGTACATGTATGGACACATTACAGATTCTCATGATTTATGTGACCATGTATGATGATGTTAGGCAATGTTTATTGCAGGTGAAACATTGGCATCTGTGATTCACATTCATGCATTTAAAAAACTGACTGTTGATGATCTTAGTTTTCCATGGTTCATCAATGGACTGTCCATTGTCACCTTAATGAATGCATTGCAGACAAGATACAAAATTACTATGGTTTGATTTGATTGTAAGTTCAAGGAATGTGGATATTTTTTCTTTGAATAAGAAAATTAAACTCAATTGTTGCAAACTTGACCCAAGTGTCTGCGAGTGCCAGCATATAATCAAAGTTTAACTTTGAATGGACTGTCACCTGAGTTAAAGAAGTAAGGGACAGATCATTTAATGGTTTGGAGGGAATATTTTGTATCCAGTCCTCAAATAGTAGGAAAAAAAATATTCTTCCTCTGATTTATAGAAAAGAAAAGGAACCTATTATATCCAATAGTTAATTGAAAATAATATCCTGGCTTGAAAGAAAATCTCAGTGCCCACCGCCCGCAAATAAAATTAAATGGTCAGTGACAGGGAGGCTTTTGTCTTTTGTTTTCCCTGTATACACTGTATAATTCTTTAAAGTTACTCATGTACCAAAAATGTTGCAAGTGAGTTTACCATATTTAATTTAGCCATATATAAAGTGAAGTCATTTCATAATGACGTGGCAGATCAGGGTCTGTGCTCTTCATATAGAGTCTTAAGTAAAACAAAAGGTATTGACTTATTGGTGCATTACATGTATATTATGGCAGATATTGGTCATGAATCTCATATGCTTAATGAATATGTACTAATAATTGAACTAAAGTATGAAAATTTGACGATACATGTGTTGAAAACAGTTGACTTAGAGTTTGGAAAGTTTCATCCTTCAAACTTAATCATGAAATAAAATATCCATGGTAACCAAAATAAACAGAATAATTTTAAAGAATGTCCTTGATGAATTAGTTTATTATATTACTTCATCCTATTTACTAGTCATGTATTTGATATTTGCACACTGTATTTTCTCTTTTCCAGGGGTCACCACAGTGGATTGAAATTGAATTTCAGACATCTTTGAAGCTACAGGAGTTACATATTCAGTTCCATGGGGGTTTTGCTGGCAGAGAATGTTGTATAGAGGGTACTGAGGTGTCTGGTGGGGAAGTGAAAAAATTAGCTGAATTTTACCCAGAAGATGTGAATTCTCTACAAGTATCCTTTTTTATTGTGGTTGGAATTAGCTTGCAGTATCAACTTTGTCTTATTTTTCATTGCCACTTTATTTACTATCACAATTCATCTTGTTTGAGTTAAATGGCATCTTGATAATGCAGATGGTTATTATTTGAAACAAGTTTTGAAAAACAGGGACTTGTTATCAGTTACATTTTAATCATAATATTTTTAAGTATACAGGATTCATAAACTGTCAAGTCCTAACATAGCCACAGGCAGCGGTTGAGTAGGTGAAAGTTACCTAGGGATTTTCATTAGCCAGCACAATAATAAGCATTATGCTGGCCAGTGAAATTGCCCAGGCAATTTTCTTGGCTTGTCAAAGACTAGTTTCATACATGTTGCCAATTTCAAAGTGACTTAATTATAACTGTAAATGACAACTCACCATTGTTCTATTACAGATGTATTGGAATCAAAAGCACTGATCTCTGATGATTGGCTGTGTGGATTTGTCTTCAAGTGATATTGATGTAACAAAACATAACCACCCATGAACAGTGTGTAATCTATTGTTTACATAGTAATTATAGGAGATCAATGAATATTTGCCAAGTATCTATCATTAATCTTGTAATTATCTACGCATCATATGTTCTAGCTATCAGTTCAAGCACGTACTATTAGATACATCTTTTTTGGTAATATTCATTATTGGCATGAGTTTTTAATGTGTAAAATAAAGTAAGAATATACTAAAATAAACTGTTTATATGTAAAGTAAAAAACACAATTTAAGGAATACTTCCCATATTTTAATTTACCTTATTTTTAAACTTACATTGTGATATTATGTTGTAATATTTTTGGGCACGCACAATTCATGCAAGGCAAGTTTAATTATTCAGTTAGCCATTGCTAGGCAAGCTGACTTTTATACAGGTTTGTTCAGCTTTGGGTATGTTGTTTGAAATTTGATTTGAACATTTGCTGGGTATATCAGTAAAGCTTATTATCTCTGTCATCCATGGGTTTGATTGCTTGTTAGTCAATAGATGTGATAGCTGTACCTTCCTTTGGTTTCTGAATAAGTTCTGTGTGGAAGTCAAAAGTACCTCTGTAATGTGGCAAAACTGTTAATGACAAATCAGTTATATGTAAAGTATATATCTTAAACTGTATACCGTACATTTTAGATTAAATTATTTTCTTTCAGGATGAAGTTTTTTCCACATCAAATGTGGCATCGCTTGGAAATAATCAAATTTGATGAGAATTGGTTGTATACATTACACACCAGACTGATTTAAAGATCTTGCTAACAAAAAAATCTTTAAACTATAGTAGTTACATTTGGAAAACATGTGTTATTATCAGAAAAGATGAATGCAGTTTCAAGTATGGAAACCACTGCAGTTTCCTATAATCAGTTAAGATATCCTACATAAACATACTATATACATATCCAGGCAGTACATCCAGTTGTATTATTGATTTTTTCATCATGTGTTTTTATATATACATATCAGTATGAAACAATATCATGATGATCCTAAGGATGATCAGGGATCGTCCTGGGCTTCGCCAGTGTCGCAAATTGCGATTTTTTTTCCTTATTGGCGACAAAAGTATCCCATCTGGTGATTTTTTTGGTGACAGACTTTTTGGTTATTTAATTTGTACATACAATAATGGATTTGGACTGGATAAATTAAAAGGGAGAATGAAATGAAGCCACAAACTTGACTAAGCAATGCATTGGAATCAATCTGTTACACAAATGATCCTTTGTTCGTATTGACAACCCCATCTTTAGAGTGCATTGTTACATCATAATCTGCTTATGCTGACATCTGGGCTGAGTACTGTATGCTGTGATACAGTCAATCATGCTACCGAACTATACCTACAACTGACCGACTTCTGAAGACGCGAATAGAACAGATACAATTAATTGAATGTCCTTCTGTTGTTTTTTTTTTTTTTTTTTTTTTACATATACCTATACAATAGTTTTGCTGAACCTTCATAGAAAACTGATAACCTTTGAAGTACCGACTATTGCGTATAATTACAAAGCAAATGGAAAAAATCTCAATCACAATTATATCTGTCGACAGTGCAGCATTTTACTCATTGATCTTTTCCTTTTGCCATCAATCCTTGTTATGGCTGCAGAGACTTAAACTCCGCAACAAGAAATAGCAAGAAAAAAACAGTTTTGCATAATTAATAATAATTATTTATTTCTCAAAATACAGGAGTGAAAGAATCCCTAAATTGGGTGTGAATTTATGCTTATATATACGGTCCAATATTGCCAGGTGTTGACTCATGTAAGTTTCATTCGTGGGAATGGAGATCTTTGCTTGTCGAGAAAATTTATACAGCATTCAGTGATCATTCTTGGGATTTAGGAAGCAGTTCACTTCAAGCTTTGTGAAGCTAGCCATGGGGGGGGGGGGGCTGCCGAGAGACTACTGGTGTCACCTGTCAGCACTGTAGACTGTGAACGTGGATTCAGTAAGATGAACCTCATAAAAACTGACATCAGAAATAAACTTTGCATTTCATCTCTCGAGAATTTAATGAGAATCAGCATGTACAGATGTGAAAAATTAGACTTTGAAACTGCATTCAACAAGTTGGCAGCACTAAAATCGCAACGGATCTTCATATAACACTTTGTAACATTTTGTTAATGCTTATTGTAATTAGAGTACTAACTAACCCATCTTTTGTAATTTTCATTGCCTGTTACATTAATAGACTAAATTAACACTTCAAAAAATATTCACTACTTGTTCTGGCGACACTTTTTGAAAATTGGCGACAAAATATTGAGGTTGGCGATTTTTTTGGCGACAGCTTTTTAAAAGCCAGGACCATCCCTGGATGATTTACCCAAACTGTCAGATATATTAAACAAAAGATGTCATAAACACTGAATGAAACAAATGAAACAATCTGTGTGAGATTCAGCATGCACATTGTCAGTGATTCACATATAATGGCTATCATTATCTGTAATGTGCACATCCTTTGGAAAGGTCGAGAATCAAATTGTTTCAAGTAAATAGCATTGTTTCAGTTATTGTATACCAGGTACACATTGGGAAATTATTCTGCGTAGGATAATGTCTAGATCACCTAGATTATTGTTGTCAATGAAAAATTGTTAATCAGCATTTTTCTTTCTCAAGACATTTTTTCGTAATTATAGTATAAGAAAGGCCATTGCTTAGTTTTATACGTGTAACTGCAGCAGTGGCCTTGAAAGCTGTGAATAAAATATATGCCCACCTATTAGTAAGGTCCAACTTCAAACAAAATAGACCCTGATCTGCCATTGCATAATGCAGTGCGAGAGCATGATCTGTTCTGTTTGTTCTACTGATTACTCCATGCAAACTATATTAAAACAGATCTGCTAGTGCATTATGCATAGCAGATCTGGATCTGTGTTACATGTACATGTAATCTATATTGCATACAGGCAGTGTAACTTATAAAGGTGAAAAAGTCCATACCTTTGCATGTAGGTATTAAAACACTGGATTTGTAATTCATATTACTGCCATGTCAAACAGATACTCACTGCACTTGTAGTTTTAGCCATATCTCTATTCTACATTGTTTACTCTTGTCTTGATGGGTGGGGGTTGCTTTTTCCTGTTTCACAGAAAAATAGATTTGCAGCTTTGTTTGCTATCAAACACATTTGACAAATCCGATGGATTACATTTCAAATTTTTGGAGCAGATATTTCAATAATGATATAGAAGATGGGTTAAAATTTAATGTATTTTTCTGTTGCCAGAAGAATAATTATAGGAGTTGAATATTAGAAAGCTGCAAATAGCAACATAGAAGTGGGTATTATCATTTTAGCATAATGTTGTCTTTGTTGTTGCTGTTTTAGGGTTTAGTGCCATTTCTCAGCACAATATATGCTATATTAGTGGGCAGTATAACTGGTGTAGGAGCACTTGTGAAAGCCCTGGTAAGAACCACCAACCCACAGGAAGCTTCTTGTAAGCTTTCTCACATACCCTCATTGGCTGAGCCTGAGACTCGAACCCAGTGTGGACAGAGGTGAGATGGCAGTGATTGGTAGTAAAAATGAATGCAGTTCTGGTGAGATTTGGCATAGGTTTATAGTTTATGCAATATAACTGAATCTGACATCGTATTTATTAAAATCGGGCAAATAATGTGACATTCTGATTAACAATCTGCACTTTCACAGAATATGAAGAACTTGTCACCCTAATTAAAAAGTCGGTAAGAATATAATTTGCCCCAAGAACTAGAGACTTATACTACAGTACACAGTCATTCTGTCAGGTTCATACAGTTAGTAATACATTGGGAACTTATTAAATCTTTTAAATAAAAAGATTATGTCATCATATTGTCATTGCTCTTAACCAGTCATTCAAATGTTTTTACAAAACATCATTATTAAATTTTTTCTGACATTTACATTTTTTTCTGACATGTGATGCTGGAAGAAACTTAAGAATTGTATTCAATAATATAAAAATCTGATACATCCTGTGTAATTGTAGAACAGGATGAAATGGAATCAATGCTTCATTAAAATTTGACATGTTAATACTGATATGTTGACATATTAATGTCCTATAGACTCCTTCTGTAATCATTGGTATGAAAACAGACTATTTTTGTTGTTATTTTCCTTAACTTTTCATTTCAGAAATTTCACATACCCGGAGAACCAACAGTTATATCTTTGAAGATTTTGTTCCTTAATAGCACTGACTTTTTTGGGAGAATTACAATATATAAATTAGACATTATAGGCCTGGAAGTTAGTTAAAAACCAATAAACAGTATTTTGGGAGGTTGATATTTTATATTCTTCTTTCATTGTTGAAATTAAGGTAGCTGGATAGATGAAGGTGACACTTGTTGGATTGCATAATCAGCATGCATTAAATCAGAAGGAATGAACAAGAATCTATTCAGAATGGATGAACAACTATCAGTTGAGACAAATAAGCATCCTTTCAGAAGGAACAGTGCAAGTATTAATTCAACAGCACAAGTATTTAATCATAAAAGACATTACAAGTATCCATTCAGACTGGATGAACAAGTATCCATTAAGATGGGATGAACAAGTATTCCATTCAGATGTGATAAACAAATATCCATTCAGACTGGATGAACAAGTATCAAATAAACAGCACAAGTAATTACACAAAAGGAAAAGTAAAAACATCAATTCAAAAGGACAAAGTACAACTATCAAATCAAGAGCACATGTATTTAATGAGAAGGGAAAACCATGTATCCATTCAGAAGGGACAGTACATCTATCAAATCAACAGCCCAAATAACAAAGGAACACCACAAATATACATAAGATCAACATTGCAAGTATCAAATTGAGGGTCTCTGATTTCTGATCAGCCTCCAGATGTTATTTATATGCATCAGAAATACACTATAACATTTTCTATTTGGCTTGACTAAGTGCATTTAAGGTGTTTTGCCTGGAGTCTTGGATAACTCCAGTCAAGATATTTTGCCTTGAGTTTTGTTTAATTTCTTGGGCAATGTGAGTAGAGTGATTTGTCCATAGACAGCCTGGTATGGGAAATAAATTAAAAAGAAAAATACTGAATAGCCGTTTTCCTTAGGTATTTTTAAAACAGATCTAAAGTCTTGAATATTTTTATTATAAAGTATTTTGTTTGTTTATTGAACATCTGCATATGATAAGAGATAGGTTAGAAATTGTTGTGCCATCATAATGTCTAAGGGCGGATATTTCAAACTCTCTTTTACCTCAGTTTGTTCAGACAACTTTTTATCAAACCCTTAATACATATTTATTTATACCAAGGCCAAGGTGTTATCCCTGAAGGATCACATACTGTATACTCAAGTCATTGTTCATAGATTAGGTATTGCGTACAGAATGTTAAACATTTTCAAAGTATTCTTGAGTTTGCGTGATGAGTGCTAATAATTTCCAAGGTGGCATAGACCTAAGTTCCAGGACATATTGATTGATATTTTATTCAACTTATTCTTCAGCATGTTTTGCCATCATTGTCTTTGGATTGGTTTACTAGACCAACTTTAAATGTCATTGGTCAATACATAGGTGGCTAACGATCCTTGCACTGTCTCAGAAAAAGGTCGTGTGGCAGAGCTGAATCTGACCTGCCTCTACAGGACGGTTCCAGACTTACTCCACTTAGTTGAATGTGTGTATAAATAACGTCATCATATGTTGAATAGTCCCCAGCAGTTGCATTTATTTATAGTGAATTGAATTTGTGAATAAATAATGTCATCCTATGTAGAATATTCCCAAGCAGTTGCATTTATCTGCAGACCTGTAGCATGCTTACTTTATAAAGACCTTTCAATAAATTTATATTGCAGATACCCTTTAATTTCATTGGCATTCGTTCATTGTTTTAGCTTACATCATGGACTTACATATAATGAGATTAAATATTTTTTGGATACAGAAGTGACGGAAAATTTCCATCACGTCCATTCCTACAGACACTTATTCGAGTGGTCTAAAGCGCTCTCCATTATGGATCACTGCCATCTCACCTCTGTCTGCGTGGGTTCGAGTCTCGGATTCAGCCAATGTGGATATGTGAGAAAGCTTCCAGTAGCTTCTCGTGGGTCAGTGGTTCTTTCCGGGATTTTCCCGGGTTCTTCCTCCACCATTAATACTGGCCACCATGTATAGCCTATCGTGTGCTGAAAAATGGCATTAAACCCAACAACAACAACAAGACACTTATTTACAGAGCATTCAGATGTATTAAAAATAGAGATTTATAATAACATCATCTCACTGCCTGCCCTTTTCATAACCATGTCAAGTATCAATTAAACTGAATGACATAGCATTCACATTTTACTGTAATTATTTACTGTAATCATTAAGCAAAATGAGTAATAGTAAAGTTCTCTCTCTCTCTCATTGTTAACTACAATGAATAAGTTTATTTCTATTCCTAATAATAGACATCATTTTATTATGACTTTATGGTCTTAAACTAAGTAATAAAAAAAGAAAAACCAACAAGTTTTGTAAAATTCAACAAATAATTTAATTCCCTTGAATACAAATTTAAAATTTATGCAAAATAAAATTCCACATAATCCAAAGAGATCTATCACAAGTTCTAATGAATATAGTTCTAAATAAATTCCAGTGGTGTTTGAAATAAGATCCAATACCATCAGCATCGCTGTGTCTGTAGCCTTGAATGTACTTATGTACCAGTAGCCTGAAATGTGATGATGTACAGAATCTTCAATTAATCACAATAATATAATCCAAAATGTCCTTGTCTCAATTCACTCTACCAAGTTAATGTTTCTGTTCAAGAATGTTATTGAAGAGCACTTTGTATTTCCAATGAATAAATAATTTGAATAAATAAATTGCACCTAAATGAAATACTGAACAAAACAATAAGATTGATTTCTGCTTAAGATGTTATTGCTGAAATGACTAATTTATAAAATAAACAAGATTAAATTTATATAAAAAACTAAGACCCCAAAAAGAAGAGCCATGATGTAGGACAAAAGTTTATTTCTAGAACAGTCTGTTACTAAAATTATAATAAGGAATGTGGTAAACAGAAGGTAGGCTATATATTTTTATGGGGAATTCCAATATCCATGATCCTGACTCAAATAAATATGTTTACCGTTATTGAAAATAATCTGAATATTTAACCCACACTCCTATGGAAATATTAACTATGTATTATTTGTTCACCAAAAAAAAACATCAGTGTCTCTAGTCAGGAACAACATGAACTTGATCTTGGACTAGGTCTAGTTCATATAAGAATATATTGAGTTTTATTCATTTTGAAATAAACAAGCTGGCAAGGTATGTATAAATTGTTTAGCATCATGGAAGATAATGCCTTCCAAATAAACATAAATATGTTTGCATAAATACTTTAGCATTGCCTAATTAGTGTATGCTTTCCTTGCAGTCAAATAAATACATTTTGTTTTTGCATTATATTCTTTTTGTTTCAGCATATTTAATTGTATAATATAAATAAGTGGAGACTCGTTAATCCAGACACCTTCATTCCAAGTAAATATGTCTGGATTAATGAGCTTGCCGGATAATTGAATCACGCACATTTTTATTTCACAGTGTCATAATATTGTATACTTGAACATGTATTTTCTAGTTGTACATGTATATTCAGTAATGGTTGAAATAAATTAACAAATGCATAAACTGACTTGTTTATTTCACTTTTATTATAACATGTACATATAAGTTTAAACAATTACTGGCAAATCTTTTTTTGTGCTGGCTGGTATCTCTACACATCTTCATTTGCTTGATGGTATCACCATAATACATGTAATGTTAAAAGTTCAACAAATAAAAACTTGTATCATGCCATTAAATGTGCTATGGTAAACTAATAAAATGCAGCCATTCTTATTAGTTTTAGTCTACAACTAATAAGCAAATAATTGACATTGCTGTTTGTTTTGGAATGATGCCCTATGCATTCCAAAGCATAAATCAGTTAACTCTGTTTGTACAACCATCAACAAACTGTGATTGTTACATACAAATGGTAAACAACAATGAGACCTAATGACACACATAATTTATTAACCATATATTATGTCAAAAGTGTGGATGGTGTTTAATTATTAACATCTCCTGGGCAAGTAGCAAAAACAGACACTGTTGTACAAAAGCTGGTGTCAGTATGGTCACACATCTTGAAGTTTTCCACACACATGATTTACACACCTCCAAATACGCATAGGTGAATCTGTGTTATCCAGCTGACTGTATTTTCATATACAGTTCTTCAAATTGTCTTATTTTTAGACAGATTATATCAAGGCAAGTGCTATGGCAAGTTTACACTTTGGTCCCCGATTTTGATTTCAGGATCCGGAATGGATATTTCTGGATTAATGAAGCAAATTAGTGGTTAGGAATTCTATTCCCATTGAAATATATCTGGACAGTGATGCTTCTGGATAAATGGACCCTGCATTAACAAGGCTTCTGTGTGTGTGTGTATGTGTGTTTGTGTGTGTGTATATATATATATATATATATATATATATATATATATATATATATACAGTTGGCTCCACTTAAATGCATATTGCTTAATTGTATATATCACTTAAGTTCATAGCGAAAGTATGGTCCCATTTTATATTGTAAATATACCTGTCCCGAGGCTATGCATATAACCGGAGTTGACTGTATATGGGGGCACTCACCAGTCATTACGTACTTTTGAGAGAGTGACATATGTAAGGTGAAGTTGTTTGCATTTAAAACATGCACAATGGAGAGAATGTTGGCCATACCTCTATGCTAAATTAATGTAATGTGGATGATATTTCTTTGGATATTTTACTTTTGGAAATTGTACATGATCTAAGCACACTGCTAACTAAATTGACTGCTCCCTTGTGCTGAAAAATCAGCCTGAATTAGTTTAAGTTACACTATCCATAGCAGCTATTAAAATAGGGAAAATGAATTTTGCCGGACTAGACAACACCAGCTTCTGAAAGTGCAATGAATGAATTACCAAATATATAAAATGTGAAAAAAGGAAGTTCAGGAAGTGAAAATGACCAAGTGGAGCTAGCACTTTTTTGAAAGGTGCACATCTGGAGTAAGGCCAAGCTGTATACTCTATAACCCATATTACACCCATCAATCATACGCCAAAATAAAGGGAATTAGAGGTTTTTTGAATTATACCTAAGTTATACAAGGTCTTTTTTAAATAGCCAGCATAACCAGTGAGGAAAGCCGGGAAAATTCTTTTTCTTTAAAATTCTAACCCTATGCAAAATACAAAACTGTAGAGCGCCACCTTAAAGCAAATATAAAAATGTATGCAATTTTTTATTTTATTTTCATATCATTATGTATGATGTTCTGAATAAAATGGTACATTCATATTGATTTTAAGCATGAAATTAAGCTAATTATGCTCATTTTGCTCTTGCTTACATAATTTGCCATGAGGCATGTTTGTGTGAGTAGTGACCTTAATTATGGGGAAATTAGAAGTCTTAAATATAGGAACAGAGTTAACATAAATTTAAAACTTTTGCAATAAGCAAAGGAAATATATAGTGAAAATGTTTCTTTTCATTTATTTGCAATGAAATAAAAGAAAACAAATGATGAGAAAGCGATTTTGCTTCTTCCATATTTTACACTTTGACCTTTATGAATCCGATCTGTTCCATTCCTTTTCAGACTAAAATTCATTGTTGATATCTCAGAAATAATTCTGGCTAGTTTCATGTTCCTGTCATTCAACATAACATTGGTTGCTATGTTTACAAAATGTAATGTGCATTTTTAAAATAGCTCACTTTTTATCGGGGGGGGGGGGGGGGCTGTACTTGTTAAGAGACTCTGACACTCATAAATACTGTTCTGTGGGAAGGAAATACAGGAGAATTATTCAAAAGGACTGTTTTGGTGTTTGCGACTTAAATGTTTCAGCCATACAATCAAAATTAAATCATATGATAATAATACCTATATGCTCACCAGTTATCATGTACTTTTGAGAGAGTGACATATGTAAGGTGAAGTTGTTTGCATTTAAAACATGGCAATGGAGAGAATGTTGGCATACCTCTATGCTAAATTAATCTGAGCAAGGTTTTCCATTGTAGGGAAGCATTGGTCATTTTCCTTACATGCACCCTTGGGCTTCTAAACCTTTGCTGCATGTTCATGGTGTTGAGCTAACAACAGTGGACCTTTGTTGTCTCACAAGTTTTTACACAGTAAGAGGAAGGAAAATAGACGTTCTTCCCCAATACATGTAGACAGTTGGAGTGTCATTCTAAACCTTCTGCAGAGACCACTGTGATTACCAGTCCTCTGATTATGCAAGAGGAATTACCACTTCAAGTTTCTCCTCTACCAGTGTCTCCCCCGAGACAGACACATTGGGTCAAGTAATCCACCCTCCCTAGATAGAAAACACAATGAGGATATCCTTTCTGTCCATATTGAAGCAAATGAGTTTGACACAGAGGACTTTTCCATCTATTGGATCCTCTGCCCCTTCTCAACCATCGACTATGGAGACAGAGGAGGAGACCTGGTCATTTGATAAAGCAGTTAGTGAGGTTTACAACCTCTTACCAAGTGACTTGTGTCACAAACATTGAGGTCCTGGTGATTCCAAAGCTCTTTCCAGATTGGAGAAACTTCGTTGGGCAAATTCGCTACCAGATCTCCTGTTACTCCTCCACTTGGCAAAAGAACTCTTCGAAGGCTAAGTAAAGGCCAAGATGTAGCTGGGGATGGTCTGTTCCCCCATCTACATTGTGGCCCTTGATAGCTTTTTCAAGGTTCACACCCCATCCTGGCTCATAAAACCAACACCTTGAAGTGGAAGCAGCTCAAGTGGGTATTTCTAAAGGGTCTTGGGCTTTTCTTCCAGTAAAGACATTGGAATCCCTAGAGCAAAAAGGCTAGGTCAATCACATACTGACCTTTTATCAGTGGCATCATTCAGCCTGCTTAAAGAGGAGTTTCTGCCCTTCCCATTGACCATCTGCCATCTGTTGGAGGCAGTGGTGAAAACATCGAGGTATGTGTGGTTCTTATCCTAGGCTTTGTCAGCAGAGCTCAACCTCTGCATGGTTGTTGCTTTAGACACCTCTAAGGTCTTAATTCAGTGCTTGCTCTCGAAAATCGGGCCTTAGGAAGGGATACAGCAAATGCCTTGGCCAGAGGCCAGGCTAGCTATAATGTTCGATGGCTGGGTCCTTTCTGTCTTAAGGGACAGCTACCAACATCGGTTCTGTGATCCCCTCATAGGGTCTCATATTTGCTTCCACCAATCAAACCTGCAGCACTTAAAGAGGTTCATTCCATTATGTGGAAGGGTGCAGCAGAGAGATTATTAAAGACCAGTCTCTGGCATTCTACTTCCGGATTATCATTTCCCCAAAAGGGGGAAAGATTCATCTAATTATCGTCCATTTCACCCTAAACCGTTTTCTGCAGGATGAACCTTTGAGGATGGAGGCCACATTTTCGGTTTTAAAAGCCATAAGACCTGGGGATTGGTTAGTCTCCTTCGATCTTCAGGATGCGTGCCTTCACGTCCCTTTTTTCATCCACACAGGAAGTACCTCCAGTTTTGTCTGGATGTGGAGGTCTTGCAGAGCTCTGCAATTTGGCATAGTCTATGCTACCAGAGCTTTTCCAGGGCCTTTGATGTAGTCGCTATCCATATGAGATCATAGGTATCCCAATCCTCCAATATTTCGACGACTGGTTGATCGACCACGGCAGTCAAGAGTCCCTCAGACTAGGTCTGGCTCGATGCTGGTCCTTAGTGACCATGCAGGGGCTTCAGTCAGACTTAGAGAATTCAGAAAACTCCATCAAAATTTGTTCTACATGAGGGATGAATTTCCTCATAGAGAGTTAAATTGTGACCCTCTGGAGAGTGGACAAGATCATGTCCTTGTTGGAGGCACTGAAAGTAAGGACTGCATTGACCCCTCTCTCTCTCTCTCTCTCTCTCTCTCTCTGTGCTGGGGATCTTGAACACTCCAGTCGAACTCACTTTAATAGCCAACCCCTCCGTGGCCACAGCGATCGTGGTTCAACGATCTTCTCAATCTGCTAGCGGATCATCCATGGACTTTGCCTCAAAGGAATGACCTATCGCAACAGGGGCTCCCTCCTTCACAGTAGTCCACAGATTCTCCACCTACATGATTGGCTTATCTCAGTTCAACAGTTTTCGTTCAAAGTTTCCACGTGCATCATTCAGTCCAGGAGAAGCTCGACATCTGAGATATATATGCCAGACGGAGAATCTTTTATGATTGGTGTAGTAGAAATCTTGTCAGTCCTAGCTGTCCTTCTGTGAGTGCGGTAGCTGATTTTCTTATCTTTCTCTTCGAACAGAAACATTTCTCGGTCTCGATTATTAAGGGCTATCGAGCAGCCCTTTCAAAATCCTCTTGAATTCTCAAAAGGCCTGACCACAGGCACAGACCCCCCTTGGAAGACCTGATAAGATATTTCGAATTACAAAGACCATTGTCTCACTCTCTAATGCCTAAATTTGGAATTTATCGTGTTTCGTGGTCTCTTACACACACACCATGACCCTTTGGGTGAAGCTTCCAATGAGAACCTCACCTCACGACGGTTTTCTTGCTTGCCTTAGCCTCTGCATAGCAGCGAAGTAAATGCCTTCTCTATAGAGCAGAGTTATATCAGTTTAAATGGGAATTATGAGTCAGTTTTTCTTCTCAGTCAACCAGGCCGGGGGTGGGGTAGCAAAAACCAACTTCTTTCGGTTGCACCATACCCGATTGAAATCCCCAGTCTCAGTCGTATCTGTGCTGGAATTGATCAAGATAGACTTATATCCGATTAGGACTTTACGTTTTTTACTGGCAGCCTCTAAAGAGAGAATGAAGGGTATAAAGCGTCTTTTTCATATCCATTTGAGGTTCAGCTATTTTCCAGCCTCCACCATTTCTAGGTGGATTACATTAATTATCAAGAGAGTTCACCAATTCTTTACTGATAGGGACATGTCTTTCATGAAACTTGAACTCCAGTTGCGTCACGAGAGGCTGCGAACCGTACCGGGTGACACCATCAGATGGGGTGACACCAAAATGACTGTCTATAAAAATTTAGAATTTTTGTGCAGGAAAGCGGTCCATGGGGGTGACAGCATGGGTTAATGCACTGGGTGACACCAACCCTAGTGACGCCAATGTTTAATTATGAGATTCGGGCCATTGCTTCCTCAAGGCACTATCTAACACATTCCTCCTTGAAAGATACGATGAAAGCTTCGTTTCGGCACTCTATTACTGTTTTTTTTTTTATATTCTACTTTTACCTTCGCTCAGGAAGTGGTCCTTAGAGATTCCCTCAAGCGATAGTTTTCTACTCTTCTGTCAGGTTGAGTATTCCTTGTGTTGCTTTTCATTCGCCAGTTGTGGGTTCACCCGCCTTCCACCAAACTGACAAATGTAGCTATGCAATAACAGGAAAGCTATTACTGATAATAAAATGTAGTTTTCGGGCAGTAATACTAATTTTAATGATGTATTACCTACATGGTTGTTATTGCCACCTCCCAGTCCACTCTGCTGTCAGACTACATAAGATGCGTCCTCGAAAGAATGAAGAAATAAAGGCAAAGGCAAGAGTGCGTGCGTTGTATGTTTCAGTGTTCCGTAAAAGTACAGCTATGCAAAGCAACTAAAGGTAGGTATAACATCATTAAAACTAATTTTAACTGCCCCCCCCCCCCCTCCAGCTATATTTCCTTTCTTTGTATGCATTAGGATACAAACACATCATTGCTCTTACTCCATAATACTAATGTCTGGCCAATTGCTAAAGTTTCATGGCAAACATGCTTAAATCCTATTCATAAATTATATTCATTTGTTGTAATTATTTTCAGCCAATCAGCGACCTTCATTCCTTTTTGTATTATATTTAACTGTTTATCTATTTCAAAAATAAATTCTACAAGCTCCTGCAAGCATATACATGCAACAATACATGATTGTTTATTTGTTGGATGATCTATATGGTGTATATCGGACTTTGTCATGGCTTTGTGATCATGAATTATAGTTTATTACCATAGGCTTGTCTGAACCATTGTTATTTGTCTTATCACCTTCATAATTTCTTATATATATATAAACCTCTGTCGATTTCTTGCATATTTTTTTTTTTTAAAGTAATCATTGTGTGCTAGAATTTATCAAACATCTGTGTCTAACTTCCCAGTTCGATAAACTGTTTTTGATGCTGCTGGTTGCCACGTTATCTATTTTGCTGATAACAAAATAAATACTATTCAATATAAGCAAGAAGGGCAATTTTTTGTGATCTGTATGTATATACGTGCATCTTATAGAACGTTTAGTACCTATGTATAATAGAAGTTCTTGCTGAGTTATTATTATTATTATTATTATTATTATTGTTGTTGTTGTTGTTGTTGTTTTTGTTTTGCAAAGTAATAGTAATTAGTTTGTACAGTACATTGTCGAATCTGGATCTGCATTGAAACACATGCCCTGGACTGAATATTATTTGTTCAAGATGGCTACCTCCATAGTTGCAATGCGGCTTGGAGTCCTACAAATGCGATTCTTTTCTCGAATTAGGCACATTTCAAAGAACATATCATTTCTTGCAAGGAAAAACTATAATATAAAAAAGGAAAGCATTTCTCATCTATATCTGTATCGATTTAGTTCGACAGGCAGTGGAAAACCACATCTGAATATAGGTACCATAGGTCACGTTGATCATGGCAAGACGACACTCACCGCTGCGATTACAAAGGTGCTGTCTGATGAAGGTCTATCAAAATTTGTCAAATTTGATGAAATTGACAGGGCTCCCGAAGAAAAGAGGAGAGGTATTACCATTAATGCTACCCACGTGGAATACGAGACGAAGAATCGTCATTATGCTCATACGGATTGCCCAGGGCATATAGACTTCATCAAAAATATGATAACAGGTGCATCACAGATAGATGGTGCCATATTAGTAGTTGCAGCAACTGATGGAATAATGCCGCAGACGCGAGAACATTTACTTCTTGTCAAGCAAATTGGTGTGAAGAACGTGATTGTGTTTATTAACAAAGCAGATGCTGTTGATAGTGAAATGGTGGAACTCGTTGAACTCGAGACTCGAGATCTTTTGAATGAGCTTGGTTACAATGGCGAGGAAGTGCCGTTTATTGCTGGGTCAGCCCTTCATGCTTTGAATGGTGTTGACAGTGGGTTTGGGAAGAAGGCAGTTATGAAACTTCTAGATACTATTGATAATGAGTTGAAGATTCCAGAAAGAAATTTACAAGGTCCTTTCTACATGCCTGTTGAAAAAGCAGTTGGAATATCTGGACGTGGAACAGTTGTTATAGGAACATTAAAACAAGGTGTTATGAATAAAGGTGAAGAAGCCGTGTTGATTGGTCATGGCAACATGATAAAGACAGCATTATCAGACTTGCAGGTGTTCAAAAAGTCTGTACCAAAGTGTGTAGCAGGTGATAATTTGGGGGCACTTTTACGTGGAGTAAAAAAAGAATTGGTTGAAAGAGGCATGTTCTTATGCAAACCTGATGCCTTTAAACAGTATGATTCATTTGAAGCACAGGTATATATCCTGTCGAAGGCTGAAGGTGGACGAAGTAAACCTATTATTGATGGCTACATTCAAATGATGTTTAGCAATACTTGGAGCATAGGTTGTTGTGTAAAATTGTTAGCAGATACCAAAATGCTGATGCCTGGGGACACGGCCAAGATTAATTTGTTTTTGAGAATGCCAATGGTTCTTGAAGAAGGAATGAAGTTCACCATCCGTGAAAATCAGATTACGACTATAACAGGAATTATTACCAAGCCCATACCATCCCTAAAACTGGAAATAATGGGCTTCAATGTAATGCCACAAAAGGCAGTAAAAATTGAAGGAAATGCATCTTCAGTTCGAAACAGGAGAGCAAGAACCTAGTGAAGCAAACAGACTTAATCCTTATATATGGCCGACAAACACTGGCCAGAAATTATTTTTTAAATCAATCTAAAAGTTGTTATAAAAGATCTACATTTTGCCTTGTCTGGGAGAAGAAGAAAAAGACATGTTTACATTTTGGTACAAGCCAATATGACAGGTCCACCATAGTTCATTCTCCAGATCTTGATAATTCTAATGCATAATTACCACCATCCTGTCATCTATTAAGTCAAACATCAGTTTGCTTTTAGAGATGGCAGTATTGTTTTATTTGAGAGAGTGATTTTTTTTGGTCAATGGTAATTGTATATTTATATTAAAATTTTTATGACATCTGTAAGTTTGCATATATAGAGTATAATAAAATAATCACCTCAGTTTGGAAAGAAGTAATGCTTCCCACTGTTCTTACATACTGATTTGACTGCAAATCATTTTTATAATCTTATATATAAACACCCACATTTCTGTGGCCCACTTATCAAAAAAGAGATAGCAAGTTCACAACTTACTGTACAGCAGTATCCCAGTTGTTTTTACTTTTTTAAAAAAATTGATGTTCAAACTTTCTTTTATAGACATCCATCCCAATTTTCTAACCTTTTTTAATTTTGTTTTTTTATTCCCATCTAAGATGGGCAACTAACTGTCCCAGCTGCCAAACAACAGGTCATGAGTTTGAAACTTGTGGCAGCATCCCAAAATGAAAAGAATTTTTGGAAATTCAAGATAAAACCATTTCTTCCATTTATCTGTTTAGCATTGAAACCATCTCTGATATTCTGCAATGATAACAAGATTTTCAAATCAGCTGCATTGGTGCACAAACTGAATGTCAGCTTGGTACCATATTCAGTGAGGACAAAGTAGACACTTTTAGAAGTTTTTTGGGCAAAATCCCATGTGATAATAATCATCCATTCAGGGTGAGTACCGGTATTGACAAGATTTTTAAGAAGGTCATTATTGCAGCCATATTGGATGTACAGCTGGCACACTTAGGACCCGCTGCATATCATTTTAAGTCTATTGGTGAAAATAGCCATCTGTTTGGGATGAGTAGAGATAACATTTGGGTCAAGATACAACTTTCTATTCAGGATAAGTAGCAATAACATGATTTTCAAGATGGCCACTGTGGCAGCTATGCTGGATGTCCAACCTGCACCATTTTCATTTAAGACCAACTAGATCGTGTGTGTGTGTAAAGTTTCATGACAATCTTCCAAGTAGTTTGGAGAAGCAACAACAACAAACTGCAAGGTACTGAATAGTCTTATGAGTTGAAATGGTTCCATGGCATTGAAGACTTGATTAGATTATGGTGACTGTAATCTAACTTTCAAGGTCACAGGGGGATAATCTCTATTTATTAAATGGAGATAAACTTTCAAACATTTAAGGTATATCCAGTATGGTTCAACTAATTTGAATGTGAGGATTGTGGATGATGCTTTGGGAGTCCCAAGACCTCATTAACTTTTGTGACTATGAGCAAATTGTAAAGGTTATAGGATGACATTTTAATTGCATTGTGGGTAGGTGTGAGAGGACTACTTAGCATATAAGCAAGGTATCCACATTTTTCCACCTAATTATAGTGAAACCTGCCTTGGCTGACACTTCTGTATACATGTAATTTAAGGTCACTTGCTCCCTATAAGTTCTCAAGGCCCCTTATATTTACGATCTTTTTAAACTGTGATATAAACCATGCCTGTCCATGATGGACAAGGCACATTTCGATGAGAATTCAGCCTCTATAAAGCATTTGATTTGAATGGTCTGCTGCATGTATTAGCTATCTTATAGCTTTGCAGAGAGTTATAATGCCGTATGTACTCACTTGTTAAGTCAGGTCCAACTGCAAACAGTTTAGAATCAGTACTGCCATTCCTGTAGAACAAATATCTTAGTCCCTCATGTGTCGGTGCATTTTGCAGTGGCAGATAAGGGTCAATGTTTGTAGCTGGATCCATCTTATAAGTGAACATACATATTTTATTATCGGATGGCAAAGCAAAATTGCTGTTATATTGCAACTGTATTTATTGTTATACTTTTAAAATTATAAATAACAAATAGAAAAGCCAGAAGTGATTTGTTTATCTAGGGAAAAATAACAACTCAACTTGATTCAGACTGGCTACTAAGGAAGTAAATGAAATAATACCTCCTACACAGGATTCAAACTCAAAATGTCTAGCATATACATTAACAACTATATCAGATGTCTATCATATGCATCAGCCATCCTATCTCAAAATGTTTAGCATATGCATCAGTCATCCTACCAACTACATGCATCTCAAAATGTCTAGCATATGCATCAGTCATCCTACCAACTACATGTATCCCAAAATGTCTAGCAAATGCATCAGTCATCCTACCAACTACATGTATCCCAAAATGTCTAGCATATGCATCAGTCATCCTACCAACTACATGTATCCCAAAATGTCTAGCATATGCATCAGTCATCCTACCAACTACATGTATCTCAAAATGTCTAGCAAATGCATCAGTCATCCTACCAACTAAATGTATCCCAAAATGTCTAGCATATGCATCAATCATCCTACCAACTACATGTATCCCAAAATGTTTAGCATATGCATCAGTCATCCTACCAACTACATGCATCTCAAAATGTCTAGCAAATGCATCGGTCATCCTACCACCTACATGTATCCCAAAATGTCTAGCATATGCATCAGTCATCCTACCAACTACATGTATCCCAAAATGTCTAGCATATGCATCAGTCATCCTACCAACTACATGTATCTCAAAATGTCTAGCAAATGCATCAGTCATCCTACCAACTACATGTATCTCAAAATGTCTAGCAAATGCATCAGTCATCCTACCAACTACATGTATCTCAAAATGTCTAGCATATGCATCAGTCATCCTACTAATAAAGCTATACTGATTATGCATTTATAAATTGCAGTTAGTCATTGTGGCATTTAATGTAGCTTTAACAATTTTCAGTCATATCACTACGATGTCTGCAGTGTGACAGTTTATAGTGATGTATAGCACTGGAGCATCATGCTGCAGACATGTAGCATGATGTCCCACCCAGTCACATTATCCTGACACCAGGCCGACCAGTCCTAACACTAACCTCTTAATGCTGAACGCCAAGCGAGGCAGCTGTTAGTATTTTAGGACCATAACCATTGTATCACATTGAAATATATGTTCAGAAATGATATTTTTCACAAAAAGTCCAGTTGAATATATCCATGATTTATCATTAAAATGAGTTTTGTTAGGAGATTCTTTGGAGAAAAATCTGTGAAGGTACTCTTTTGTGCTCTTAGGTAATAAACAACTGTTTTAAAGTTAGGAAAACTCATAAAATAACAAACTTATACATAATGTCCTTTTTATAATACTTAATGGCATGTTGAAAATAAATCAGTAACTTTGGGAGAATTTTCATGAAATGTGGAGCTACTTTGTGCACAATACATCAAAATATTTAGCTTTCTTTAAATGCAATTTTTGTGTGTTTACAAATGGGTCTCATGAGGGACAAACTTGCGCAAGGAAAAGGCATATATCATACATGTACTTGATAATCAGATCATTGCTGTATAATTTGACAAAGGTCAAAAGGTACAATTAAGCATGTCACAGAATTTGCTGTCTTATATTCATAATATTTCATTTTAAGTAGGAAGAAAATCCATCAAGTGGTTTTCGAAATTACAAATGAGAGAAAAAACTTAACTAAAACTATGAAGTATGATGCTTATTTTCTATGACTGACCTTGATCCAAAGATCAGAGGTTGAAAAGTGTCACTGAATGGGTTGTGTTTGCTTCTTAATGATTCATCAAGATGTTTAGAAAATATCAGCAAATGAAAAAAGCTTGAACCAAATTACCAAATTGTTAAGTTTCTATTTCTGAAATCTCATCCCCATGATTGAAATTGGTATGTTAGCATGTCAAAGAATGAACTGTCTTGGCTTCATATGGACTATTACCAAGAATGATTAGAACAATCAAGGGGTTTAGGAGATATATGCAAATGAAAAACCTTAACTGTTGTTATGCTGTTGGCAGTGGTTAGGTGGCTGCTACATCTTGCTTCCCACTAACATTGTTTCAACAAAACTTGGCAGCAGAAAGTGAATGCACTATCTCGCTTCCCATTAATGTGGATTGAGCCAACACTGGCTTTGTCCTTTAGAAGAAATTAATAAAGGTTAATTTTATTTAGTAGCAGCAGTCTATTTTGATACTTGACTACCATCATGTGTACAAACGTAAATTCCTCAATACCAATATGCATTCTGTCAAATTTTGTCAAATTCAGTCACAGTTTGTAGGGAAGTGACTTAAAGGATCATTCATATTTAGCGATGGAAGCATCTTTGATGGTGAATCTGAATTATTGGTAAAAATGTGAAAACCCTTAATGCCAGAATATTTTGTCAGTTTTGGTCAAGTTGTGCTGGTCAGTTTCCAAGAAAAATCATTTAAAGTTTTTTTTCCCTCCATTTTTAGAGCAGTGGCGATACTTGTTTGTTATAAAAACCTTGAAAAGATTAACTGCCAAGATTCATTCTGTCGAATTTGATCCAGTTTTGCAGAGCTGTTTGGAAGAAGTTGTTTATAGGGTTTTTATGTATTTTTATTGATAGCAAAGCATCATTTGAATAGGTCTTCATCCAGGCTCATGATGGGAGGTGCCATTCCTATCTGAAGAGGCAACCACCAGAAAATGGAGGGAAACCAGCCATTATTGAAATGCAACTACACTGTATACACTGCTGGAAGAATATATCAATGCCTGAAAATCTGCTGCCAGTGAACTAAACATGGAAGATGCTGAGTCATAACCAAAATTGTCCGACAGTATTGGGTTTTCCTTTTGGTTACTGAAAACCACTTTCAATAATTCTCTACTATTGAAGTTATTAATTTTATCTTTTATATACTGCCATCTAAATTATAATGACCTTATATTATATATTGTGTGATACTGAACTAATTTTGTGTCCCTAAGACTCAAACGATTGGGTTAAATTTTGGAAATTGATGTACACTTCGTACACTAACTTCACCTTGATGGAATCAATAAAGAAAGTTTCTAACTATAATTGATTGGCCTAATTGCAAGGTGGCTTACACATTATTGACAGTAGGGACTACCCATTAGGATAACTGGGCTAGATTTGACAATAAGTTTGACCATGACAGTCAGCATACTGGTTGATGCTTGGAGTTTCCTGCTGAGCCCCATCCTTTCTTTCCCTATCTTGGACTGCCAGAGACAAGTGTGTGGGTCGATTTCCACTCGTCAACCTAGCAGGTGCCAAGGTGAGCATGTAATCACAGAACCAGGCTGATGTCACATGCCCAATTTCTGATATTGCAATAAGATACAGTGCTATGAGTGTTGTTGCGAATTCCACTTGTAACGAATCAGCTGCTGGGGTACTTTATTGCCCAAAACACGGCTTAATTAAAAAGCATACCATGTTTGCATAAATGTGTATGGGACTGTGGCTTGGACTTCCTCCACTATGACTAATTAAGTATCCACACTTTGTGGAATAAACTCGGCGCACATACACTGGTGTGAAAGCGACATATATCCAAGCCAAGGTTAGAGGGAGCTTTTGAATTTGAATTTGGTGTAGTCAAAATTTAAAAAAAAAATAATATGTAGCCTAGACATCTGTTTGTTTGGTCTACCTGCTAATTCCTCATTGTAGCTGTCCCCACACAACACCACACTCCTTACAAATCGGTTTTCCTTTTTCAAGTACCAATGTTACCAATTAACATACATTGACATGGTTGTTGGGGGTAGGGGGTAGGTTGGAGAGAGACGTTTTGTTTTAAAATAACAAATGGTATTCTTATGTCCTGAAAGTTTAGGAAGTATCATACTTCCCAAGAGGAAAAACTTAGTACATGTAAATGCACATTCATACTGTACCAGTACCACCATATTACAGAATCCAGAAGTTCCATATTCTGACTGAATATGGCTGTTACCTAGCGGCCAGTACCACCATATCACAGAATCCAGAAGTTCCATATTCTGACTGAATATGGCTGTTACCTAGCGGCCAGTACCACCATATCACAGAATCCAGAAGTTCCATATTCTGACTGAATAAGGCTGTTATCTAGCGGCCAGTACCACCATATCACAGAATCAAGAAAATCCATATTCTGACTGAATATGGCTGTTATCTAGCGGCCAGTACCACATCACAGAATCCAGAAGTTCCATATTCTGACTGAATAAGGCTGTTATCTAGCGGCCAGTACCACCATATCACAGAATCCAGAAGTTCCATATTCTGACTGAATAAGGCTGTTATCTAGCGGCCAGTACCACCATATTACAGAATCAAGAAGTTTCATATCTGACTGAATAAGGCTGTTATCTAGCGGCCAGTACCACCATATCACAGAATCAAGAAAATCCATATTCTGACTGAATAAGGCTGTTATCTAGTGGCCAGTACCACCATATCACAGAATCAAGAAAATCCATATTCTGACTGAATAAGGCTGTTATCTAGCGGCCAGTACCACCATATCACAGAATCAAGAAGTTACATACCCCGACTGAATAAGGCTGTTATCTTGCAGCCAATGCCACCCTATCACAGAATCAAAAAGACTACAATAAGATGTAATTCAATCAAAGAATTCAAAAAAGACCATAAATATTGTTAGACCAGAAAAAAATGGATTATAACAGATTTGCATAATGAAATGAATGCAGAAAATATGTATGGAAAGCAAGCCAGTCCAGGATTCTTTGAATAGTTTAATGTTCAGTAATTCAGTGTTGGTTTAAAACTTACAATGTTGTACTCAAACTGCAAAGGTGTTGTTGCCCTGTGAATATTTTTCCTTGGGTCACAGGCAACTTCATCTCCATTATATCTGGATTTCACCACACATCAATTATATACATGTAGTTCATCTCAATCATATCTGGAATTCACTGAACATCAATTATACATCTGTAGTTACTATGAATTTTTCACTTTGTGTTCTTGGACCACAAACAACTTCATCTCAATTAGATCTGGATTTCACTGCACATCAATTAGTTGGGACTACTGCATTTGGATGTAACATTTGCACTGACAATTTGTAAGATTCCCTCAAATGTTGAATGTATAATTTCAAGCTATACTTCATCTAGTCAATTAAGCTCCAATTTGAAAAAGTAAAGGGCATTAATCAAAATCATAAAGTAGGTATACAGTTAACCATGTAGAGTTTACTACCAAAAATACAGACAAAATCTGATTACCAACTTTTTTATATATATTTTTTATACATACTGGTGCAGTCGGTGTCCATTCACAATACATGTACATAAAGATCATGTTGCTAAATGTAAAATAAAATTCAAAAACATTCACAACAAGCCATGAGATCACCTTTCTGTCCAGTCTGCCTTTCATTTAGCATGAAAAAAACTTGTAAATGGAAAGAAAATTTAAAAAAAATAAAAGTCATCTAAAAATGGAAATATTTATCATAATTGTGGCGGTGGCCAGACATAGGATCAACAAAATGGCATTTTTGAATTTCACTGGAAAATCGCATCTGACAGAATATAATTGTTGCATGGGTTATTTGTGTTTTACTGTACAGTCAATTGCCTCTTTTAAAACTGAATAAAGCCCATTTTTGGACAAGAGTTAAAGTTCTTAATAAATCTTGTCTTAAAAGAATACAGCTTTGAAATACCACTTGTAAGACCATTATTTTTGGCACAAAAACAGTCTACAACACGGCTTGTTGGAAAATGTGAACTCACCCACTTTACATTTATTTTCATCATGATATTCTCCAGGTGAATGGCAGGAACAAATCCAAGCAAAGATAATTCATAATGAAAGAATTTCACAAAATTATGAAAAATACAGAAAAGACAAATGACTAAAATTTTGTACAACCAACTGTGCATTATCTTTATAATATTGTTTCAGGATATATATATTTACACGTTAAATGAGAATAACACAATAATTGCAACTGATGCCATTATTTCACTCAGCAATGAACATTAATTACATAAAATAATAAAAAAAAACCTGCCCATTAAAACAGGAATACATAAATTTTATATGCTCATGCTACACACTTCCCTCCACATGTTTAAATGCTGTCCTCATCATTTAGGGATATCCACCATGATGGAAATTATGGCTTTGGAAATGGTTTCAGGCATACTGTTAAAAACTCCATTTGTGTGCAATGACTGGAGGATATGGACTTTTGTTAACCAGTCTGGCTCATTGACGGCTTGGGACATCACATAATCTCCAGATGTCATCCATGAAGGTGCTTTCATCACTCGACTAGAATGTGCTGGTGCTGGAACAGGCAAGGAACTCCTCTCTGTTCATAACTGATCATTAACTACTGCGTTACTGGGGCTCTCAACCCTGGTGTTACCTGGGAGAAAAAGTGTCCTGTTTCTGCCTAAGTGACTGCAATTATCATGTAAGTAGTGCATAGCCTCTTCACGGTGAGACTTGGGAAGTACCAGCTATAGTTGGTCATGATCATCAGCACTTGTCCTCCTGTATAGCACACCTCTTCGCAGGCATAAGTTATCAAAGGTCCTAAATAATGCCAAGTGATCTCTTCCAGTAGGTAGGGACAGTTGATTAGGCTTTCCTTTGTCTCGTACAAGCTTTACCTATTCCCTTATAACAGGATCTATGGACTGAGCAACTCACCAATCTGTCATAGCAGCAATTCCAGTACCAGAGTCAATGTCATCAACAGCGTATACAGACAGACTTTCAACAAATGTTTGATAACTAGCTAAATTACAGAGAGCATGTAAGGTCTCTTTGGTAATAGTCTTCATAAATTTGGTGCTGCTCCTGCTCTCTACACACTGAGATAGACCATCTGCATCCAAATTCCTCGATCCAGCTCTGTAAAGGATGTCAAATTTGTAAGCAGCATGAGCAGCTAACCATCAATGCCCAATGGCATCAAGTTTGGCTGATGTAAGAATATACGTGAGCGGATTGTTGTCAGTGTACAAATAAAGTACTGTCCATAAAGGTAATCGTTGAATTTCTCAGTGATTGCCCATTTTAATGCTAGGAATTCCAGTTGATGTGCTGAAAAATTTTGTTCACTTTTTGTTAACCCTTTGCTGGCAAAGCTGATTACTCACTTGATGCCATCTTGAATCTGATACAGTACTGTGCCAAGGCCATGTTGACTGGCATCTGTGTGCAGCTCAAAAGATTACAGAATGTCAACATAGTCTAGAATAGGTGGTGAAGAGAGAGCATTCTTCAGCTGTTGAAAGGCCTTATCCTGTTCCGGTTACCACTTCCATGGTATGTGTTGAATTTTGCTTCTGACGCTTACCCGATTTATTCTGACTGCTTGACATTAATTCTGACAATGGTCTAGCTATCTTCGAGAAGTTCTTCACAAACTTGCAGTAACAGACAGCAAATCCAAGGAATTGTCTCACTTCCTCAGGGCTGTGTGGAATTTTACACTACCACATAATGATATGAACAAAGAATTCTAATAATTTTCAAGACAAGATGTAGATTTATTTAGAGACTGTAATTGCCAATATATATTCATACTCCTTAGAATTATTTTCCAATCAAAATGTATTTTTATTTAAGGGGTTCCATTTAATTTTTTATAAAATGAATGAATTGAAAATATTTACATTTTTGTAATCATATATTGATGGACGTTTTCATATCAATCGTGTCATGCTGTACTGTCAAGGATTAGGATTTCCTTTAAATTCGAATCATCATTTTACTAACTAATACTATCAAATATTTAAATTTAAAAACGTGGGTTAAAAAGTAAATATTTTTGCAGCAAATTGTTGTCATCACGTGCAAAAATCTTATCTTGATTCTACAAAAACGGTCTGTATAAACTATGGGTTAACATTGAACATTCTTAAGAAACACTACAAAATTGTATTTGTAAAAAATTTATTGGGTGTACGTGTGAAAAAAATATCTCCCCACAGTAGTGATCAAACCTGTCATGTACCGCATTTGGATTATAATGAAAAATGAAAAGCTACATATACGGCTTAGCGAAAAGATTTGTTCCGGTAATTTCATTTATGTTCCGGTAATTCTTTGTTCTGGTTTGTTTCGGTAAATTAAGGGACCGGAACACGGCATATAAATATAGGGACGGAGACACGGAAGTAAATATTTACGTAAGGAAACACATGGCGGGAACACTTGTAAACAGTCCTTGCTAAGTCAACGAAATTTTATTGCATCATGCCTGAAGGGCCAGAATTACATTTATCCAGTAGATTTGTGAACTTGGTTTGTAAAAACCGAATATTTGGCGGGAAAATTATTAAATCTGTCGTGAGTCGTCAACCAGAGGTTGAGTGGGAAGCTCCACGTTACACTATCTCTGCAGCATCGAGGGGTAAAGAAGTAAAACTGACACTGACTTCCCATTCTGATGCAAAGAATGATCGTTCGCAGACAGCTTCGAACGAAAAGCCTCGTACACTTGACATAGTCTTTCAATTTGGAATGTCAGGAAAGTTTGATTTTTACCAAGCAGGAGAGCTAGTGAAACATGCCCATCTTAATTTCTTCACCGTTGATGAGCCCAAGATGGTCCTAAGTTTTGTGGATTTTAGGCGCTTCGGCAAGTGGCAGGTGGGAGCCGACTGGTCAGAAGACAGAGGCCCGTGTGTCCTGTTTGAATATCCCAAATTTAGGTACATGTCAAAACTCAGTTTGTATTGTGATGTGTAGACATTAAATGTGTGTGTGTGTGTGTGTGAGAGAGAGAGAGAGAAAGTGTACAACCCCGAAGACTACAGCAGTCACCCCATACTAATGCATGTATACAATTAAATGAAAAGAAATAAAACTGATTACTTTTAGTTTTTGTTGACAAAATGTGTAAAATCCCGGCAAGTAAGACCTGTAGAGTTTTCCCTACAGTAGTCCTACAATGTAAGACATAGCACATGTTATTTTTTTTCCTGACGCCCAAAACATAAATATCAGCATTGAGGTGTTACATGTATGACTAAGTTTTTCCCATGTTGGTAATTGCCAAGGGAAATGAATCTTCTGGCCGTAATATTGACTAGGCAATATAATTTGTTTTTTAATCGCATTATATGATTAGCGTTCATAGTCTGACAAATTTACAATAACTTAAGGAAATGTTTGAGTTTTGCAGTGTTCTTGCTCGCTCTTGAATGTTAGATAATGACACAAGTATTCTAGAAAATTAAAGTGAAAATTTTTAAGTAAACCACTGACGTGTGGAGTGGCCTGGATACATATGGTGTTATGTATATTTGATTTAATTTAACTGTTTGTAAGTTTTACAATCCTTTTATTTTAATTTCATTACATGTCAAAGTAATGTAATTTTGTTTACTAGGCATTTGATATTTCCAGAAATTAGTTTGACCTGACTGTTCAGTTGTAAACACCTAAAGCTGACTTAGTTCCCGACCTTGATTCAGAAATCAGTGAGTCAAATAAATAACTTTCTATTTTTATCTTATTCTTAGAGTAAAATGATTGGTTTTTGTCAAGGTCATACTGGGAATACGTGACTTTATATGTAAACAGCCTCTATTTCACAATTCTGGGTTTTCTAAAATTGCGCATTAGTTAGTTTTAATAGTGATGTTTAGAGAGATATTTCTCAGTTGGGTTTCTAAACACTGGGACATAAAGGTGGTCCTTATGTTGTGATCAGTTTGGAGTTATATTTTAATTTTTATTCAAATTATTTGGATTCTAAAAGATTAATTTTTTTTCCTGGAAATATTTAAGTGCTCATACAGAATTCTTGGACAAAGACTTTTATTTATAATTTTATTTGGAAATTCAAACCCAGGAATATTGTTTGTGAATCAGCAAAGAACTGTAGACATCTGTAATAGGAAGGCTACAGTACATCATCACCTTCCAGTTTGGATTTTTCATCAGGGCTCAAACTTGAATTCATTAGAACATTTCATTACTAGGACTTAAAAAATTTAATTGTTGGATTATTTTGGATTTGATTCTTAAAACTGCAAGTATTTATCTTTTCATTTTTTACAGTGTTTTCCAAGGAAATAAATTATTTGTTATATTTTTCAAAGCTTGTTTTCATTCTTTCTTTTGTTGCTGTTTATTAGAGCCTAAACTAGTGATATAAGAATGGTTAAATGAATAAAAAGGGGGGGACTGCTCTGGTGGTCTAGTGGTTAGAGTGTCCAACATGGATGCAGGAGATCGTGGGTTCAAACTCCGGCCATGCATTGCCAAAGAATTATAAAATCTGAACTAACAGCTGCCTCGCTGGGCACTCAGCATTAAGAGGTTAGAGGTAGGGCTGGTAGGACTGGTGTCAGGATAATGTGACTGGGTGGGACATTATATTTCTGTCTGCAGCATGATGTGTCAGTGCTAGAAATCACTATAAACTGCTGCACTGCAGACATCGTAGTGATTTGACTGAAAATTTTTTAAAGTTATGTTAAGAATCCAAAACACACACACACACATTTGTTCATCAGACAGATGGGCTATTCTGATAAATTTTAAAGTATCTGACAAATGAATACAGTAGAGCTGGGTATAACCAACCATTATGTATCAAGATACACATACAATACAGTATGTACATCTATGTTGATAGTATCATGTACCTAAAACATACTGAAAATATATGTACAAGTAGTGTTTGAAAACAAGCAGGAATTGTATCATTGCATAAATCCATTGTAGGATATGCCAAATTGCCAGAAGTGTTTTCCTTTTTGTTGTCTTTATGTTTTCTTTATTTCTGTCTTTCAAGTATTCAATAGACACAAAACTTATTTAAAATCATTTATTATTGTATTCTGCCAAAATAGAAAAACCCAGTGCATGGCAGTAAGTGAAGAATCCAACAGCTAAAGTACTTGTAGATACATGTATATACACTTTACAGTTTTTCAGTTGTTGTTGATGTGATCCACTCAAGAGAAAAATAAAAACATCACTTAAACTTGGGGAACTTAACATCACATGTGCTGTTGTCTTTTTCCTGCTCATTTGCAACTGAGTATGATGGCAACATTCTTGTCAGTTCTTGGATATCTTGTATCTGAAAGTCATAAAGTGTGCTTTCTTCTTGTACTGGATATATGTTAAGTCAAAAGTATCCACTTGTTTATGTTTAAATTTGCTGAGGGGTTAGCATTTATTTAAGCAGAACATGGTATGCACTTTTAGGGGACGTAGGTCAAGAATGAATCAATAGTATAGGATAAGTATACAGAGGTAGACAATATTAAGATGGAATAAGTTACACTGAAACCCCTTCAAACATTGATATACTGGAATCCCCTCAAGACCAAACCTGTTCTCTTTTAGGTCTAGAATGTTTCCTTCTTTTGTATAGTATTTTTTTTTCTTAGTAAACAGAAACCTCTGTGCTATGAAAACTGAAACAAATATTGATCCCAAGTTTAAATTTTATAAAAGACCCCACCAAAAATCACTTTAAACTTGGTGCTCCGGTGGCCTTGTGGTTAGAGCGTCTGTCTGGGATGCGGGAGGTCATGGATTCAAACCCCAATCTAGTCATACCAGAGACTTATAACATTGGTACTAACAGCTGCCTAGCTTGGTGCTCTGCATTAAGAGGTTAGTGTTAGGACTGGTCGGTCTGGTGTCAGGATAATGTGACTGGGTGGGACATCATGCTACATGTCTGCATGATGCCCCAGTGCTAGACATCACTATAAACTGCCACACTGCAGACATCTTAGCGATATGACTGATTTTTTTTTACAAAACCTCCTTAAAAATCCGAAACACACACACACTCACTTTAAATTTAGAAATGTATTTTAGCTGCTAAATTCCTGATAGATGCTGCACCAGATTATAATATATACAGTTAGGAAATACTGTAGTAGGCTCATCAGTGAGAAAAAGTCCCTACGGGCATATGAGGTTAAAACATTCCTTGTCAAGTGCACTGACTCAAATTAGAACTGACAGTAGGCTGATCCACTGTTTTTGCACCATTAAAATTGATCCAGATTTTAAGGTAAATTATTAGTGACTAAATGCTTGTATATCAACCATTTATGAAAGATTGTTTTCATCTGCTTATTTTCTAATTCTGATTGATGCTACCGGTAATTTATATCGATGATAGCTAGAATGTTGGGGTTTTTTGTTTTTTTAAATGAATACTCAGGCTTTATTAACCATACATGCAGCCTTTCTTTCTTTGCTTTGCTGATGGTAACTGACAACTGTATTCTAAAAGTCTGAATTACTAAAGTGATTTTCAAAGGAGGAAAATCATTAATACATGCATTTAAGTAACCATGGTTGTCATTTGTCTTCAGTTTCATGTCAAGATGTCTGAATGACCAGCTAAGCATTATTGAATTGAGCATTCATTGCTGGTTAAAATTAAAGAGAATCTGCCAAAACCGATGTTGAAGACAGTAGGAAAGGAATCTGGCATTGGAACATCATGATTTATATGGAGCATGCGTGTTTAAACATAATCCATAAGTCTAATGGACTTGTACTAAAATTACTATAAATGTGTCTCATTTTCTCAATGTTTCTTGAGATGGCGACTATATTTCATTGTGGAATAACTGTATTTACTCTTATGACATGATGTAATTCTTAGAGGGAATATATGTTTTTCATCTAATCTTTAATTGAATGTTTGAAAAAGCAAACAGCTTTCTTCATTTCTTAACACATGCAGATGATGGTCATTATTAAATTCTCTTTCTTTCTGTTGTTACCTTTAAACATTTTTTCACATCTGTGGAACCCACAGTTGAAAACTTCTTAAGCTGAAAATTCAATTTGGTCCCAAGTTATTTTTTTTATATTTCCACTATTGAAAAGAAGAACTCAAAAAATGGATTTAAAAAAAAATACTTTCAGGGATTAATAAATTGCTATCTTTTCAAAAGAAAAATTTTAAAAACAAATGAAGGTAGCAGTCAGTTAGATACAGTAGGCATTAGGAGATTGTATGCATGTTTCAAACATTCTCTTGAATTCATTCAGTGAGATAGAAAATATTCAAGCAAATATTTATTTTGGACAGTTTATTTATTTAGCTTATGTTTCATTCTACTCATGACCTGTATTGATAGCTTATGTTTCATTCTGCTGTTGTCTTCATTGTTGACTGCACATAGGTGCAAAGGGGGAGCCTCTTTAATAATTCTGTAGACACCCCTGGTTGTCTGTATTGATAGCTCATGTTACATTCTCCTATTGTCCTGTATCGATAGCTTGAGTCTGTATGTTGATGCACTATCTCCAGCGTAAATATTGCAATTCATTGATGCACCAGTGATATCGGACCACTACAAGAGAGTAGAATGTGTATTGTCTTTTTTTTTTTTTTCAGGGAAAATGTGTTGAACAGTCTTGACAAGCTACTCTTTAACAGATCTATCTGTGAAGTTATGCTGAATCAGCAATATTTCAATGGCATTGGGAATTACCTTCGAGCAGAAATACTGTACAGGTTTGCAACTTTGTTGTTTAGGGTATTTTTAAAAAAATTTTTTTTTTATAAACCTGACTTGAAAGGCCAGTACTTAAACAAACAACAAAACAGACCTTCAGTGAAAGACCATATGCATTATGCATGGATCAGTAGTTTTAGACAATGTGATGACCTCTAATTTAATCCCATTGAAACAGGGATTTTTTTTGACTGACAGAAGGGGTTATCTCAAAAGAAACCATTATCATATTTCCTTAAAATGTACAGGATATGTGTACTGTAAATTAGAACATTTTCTTATTAAAGCATAACATTGTTGGAAATTTAGTGAGGAAATGCATATGGATAACTTAAAATAAAAAAAATCTACAATCCTTTGTCAGAAAACAAGTCCATCCCACCATCATAAACATCATAAACTTACATAACAGTTTGTGGACTCCGTTTATCTGGAAACCTCACTATCTGGACATAATTCAACAGGAGTGGAATTCCTAAATGTTAATTTTCTCCTTGATCAAGAAATCCATGTTCCAGATCCAAAAAAATCAAAATCGGGGTACTGAAGTGTAAATTTACTAATAAACTTGTCTCGATAATCTGGAAATAATCTGTCCAGAAACAAGAAAATTAGAAAAATTGTATATGAAAATAGTCAGTTGGATAATATATTCATCTATGGAAATTTGAAGGTGTGTCAATGTATCAGTCTCTGATTGGTCAAATTCAAGTGGTATGTTAAAGTTATCAATTGATCTTGTGATCATGTGTGTGGAAAAACTAAGTAGTGTGACCATATTGTAACCTGCGAATGTAAAAACAATGTCTGTTTTAGCTAGTCGCCGATGGGAGTGTTAATAATTAAATAAACACACTGGGATCAAATCGTCCATGCTTTTTGACATAACATATGGTGAATAAATTAAGTGTCATTAAGCCTCTTTATTGTTTACCAATTGTATGTAACAATCAAAATTTATTGATGGCTGTACAAATACAGTTGATTGATTTGAGCTGTGGACAGTATAGGATTTCATTTCAGAATAAAATGGGAATGTCAGTTATCAGCTCATTAGCAGCTATAACAACTGTACAGTATGACTTAATAAAAATGACTGCATTTTATTAGTTTACCATATAGCATGTTATAATAATGTGAAATAAACACATGTCTATAGATGTATTCATTAATTTATTTCAGCCATTATTGAATATACATGTACAGTACATTTACAGCTAGCATATACATGTACATGTATACGGTATAATGACATTGTAAAATAAAAATGCATATGATTAATTTTGCTGAAAAACTCATTAATCCGGACATATCCACTGGGAACAAAGGTGTCCGGATTAATGAGGATTCTCTGTACATCAAAATGTTAAGATCATATTCTTTTAAGTCCTTATGAAACAAAAAGAGGTAAAATCTCAAAGGTGCAAGTTGTTACGACGACAATATGTCACATGCATCAGCAATAAAGTATAATTGATGTCGTGTACAGGTGAATAGATGTTGATACAGTAAGCTTGTTTGTTCAGAGATCTCGGAAACGCTGAATTATACGTATTTAGACACCACTTTTTGATCTGGGACGCAGAAAATCACTGAGGCGGGAGTCCTCCGTACGCATGTAATTAGTGTGTGGCAAAATCAAAGACTTGCCAGTCCTGCTTCAGCCACCTGCATCGTGGAAAAATGTGTTGATCAATTAGCTGTACTGATATTTACAATGACAGAATTCAGTGACTGAAAGACCCCCTGATGTACATGTTGCCATTTTATAAGAGTACATAAAAAGGAACATGATGCAATAGCTGGGCAGCAAGTTCAAAGGCTTTGACTGGCGGCCGGGTGGAAAGGAATGATATTTACAGTGATTGAATTCAGAGGCAGAAAGACCCAGAGATGTACATGTGGTCATTTATAAAAGTACATCAAATAAACAACTTTAGCTTTCGTTATTGTGTTCATTTCCGAATGTAGCGGAATAAGCAGTGCACATGCTTTCAGAATCAAGACATGTTGAGACTTAGACAAAATGCCATTCGTAAGTGGGTGATAAGTCTCCTAAAAATGTAAACTTCGCCTTCTTCTGTTAGGAAAGTGAAAACGACTTCGCCCTGTGATTATTTAAGAGGTACATTGACTGACCATACCATATATTTTTTTTAATGCCCCTCGCCTTAGCCCGGTTTAAGGTCTAACCGGTTTTCTGACTTGACATGTATTTGCGAAAAAACAGCAAATCAGATACTATTTATTTGCCTAAAATTACTACAAATACGTATACAAATAAATAAACCAAAAATCTGCGATCCTGTCAATGGACTATTTGTAATGAAGCTATTTTATAGTGAATGATTACATTACGAAAACCTATCCATCTAAAAATAGATGCACTCACATTTGTGTTGATTCTGTAGGAAAGAAGGGACTGCAACTTTTGATGGTGGGACTCCTATTTTTTCCAAAATGGGAGTCCTGGACTCCTAGTTTTAAAATCCTAGCGAGATCTTTGTTGTTCTCTTTTGCCTTTAATTAGTTATGCAGAATGATAATCCAAGCACAAATTAAAGATATATTCATGTTATCGCATAATGATTGGCACTCTACCTTTCTTCATTGAATTAGCAATGAAATGATAGAATTTTTGGCACTGAGACCCAAAACTCAGAACAGGACTTTTAGACCATGAGATAGTGAACATGTGCATTCAGAACACAGAAAATACACAAATTTTGTCTTGCAAGTCACTCATCCTTGTCCAGTTTCACATCTACCACATGTATCGCGCCCGACTAATGCTCCAACAGCAGTTTGCTAATGTTATTATCACCGTTTAAGTCAGCACCCAAAGTTAACAGTAACATAACTAGTAACCCAGTTAGAATTGAAAGCCTGAATTCTGATTGACAAAAATGTCAATGAAAGTGGTAACAAATCGGATTAAAAAAAGCAGATATCTAATTATTCCAAAGCCCTTGGTATGAATACTGTTGCCAAACAGTTTGACATAGCAAGAAAGAATGTATACAGGTGCATGAGAACAGATTCTTCATCACCCAAGGAAATTACAGAAAAGATCAGCTGAAACTGAGCTACCTTCCTAAGCGCATTCATTGTATTGTAGAATGTGTACTGCAGCATAGAGATTTACCAGTTTATTCCAACATTTTCATATAAACAAGGCTGTTGTCCTCATCAAAGCATACAGTAATGATTTCTACACTTCTAGAGGCTGGCTGCAGAAGTTCAGTTCTCATAAGAACTTAGTATTCAGTATGTGAACTTGTCTGACCCAGAAGTTACCCAGTGACCTTAAAACAGATTAGTGATTTTCATGAATTTGTCTACACAGGGCACAAGAAATGTAATTATCCCCTATGCCTGTTTGGCAATGAGCCTCCTATCATCTTTGATGTGATGTCCAATAGAACCAGAGTGAAGTCTTTTCTTGTGCACAGCATAGTATTTGAGAGAAGACACCATGCAGCTGTTCTGAATGTCACACTGATAGTACTTGCCTTAAAGTAAATGATATATTTAAGGGGAGGAGAGTGTTGCAGCTGAAGCTGCCAACAGATTTGCTCATCTGATTCTGGAAAGAAAGAACACAAGCCAAATTATGTTCTGTATGATTAAAATATGGGATAAGTGCTAGGATAATATGCTTCTTTTAGACAGCTTCCAAGGTCACACGTTCAGTGATGCCAAATGTAACTCAAAAAGTGATAAGACAATGCTGGCAATGATCCCTGGGCACTGAAAATCTAAGTTGCAACATTTTTTGATGTATCCATAATTAAGCTTTCCAAGGCCCAGATTGGAAAGAAGTGGGTAGAATTTGTCAGCTTCATATTCACTTATTCAGTGAAAATTTTATGAATGCTTTGAATTTCATTGATGCACAACACATTTGGTTTTGCAGGTGGTGAGACCACTAAAGGATGTTTTGCTTTGTGTGTTATGCTGGGTAATGGGAGTAAACTATCTTGTCTTAGGCGCATCATAACCCAGACTATCCTTCTTTAAAACCCTGTTGTCACTACTCCTGGATGGATGGTAATATCAGCATGGCATTTCCACCAAAAGACTTATTTTAATGCCAAGTTGGGCCTAAATAAAAGTGGTGTCAATTTGTCATTGCATTTGGCCACTGTAGTGGTAATTTTGAAGGTCTCAGCAATACTCCTTCTAAATGAGTTTTCACCAAACGACTTTTTATGGTGTCCAGCTGGCCCTAATGAAAATGATGCTGATATGACATCCCATATGACCACTTGCCATCTTGAACGTCTTGTTATTGCTATTTCTCCTGAATAGATGGTCTTATCAACATGGTTTTTCCCCCACATGACATAATGTAGTTAATACTATATAAAAATGGTGCAGATTGTATTATGGTCACTCATGGCAGCCATTTTGAAAATCATATCATTGAATACCTTAGATGATTTAAACACTAAGCAGTTACAAAGAAACAGCTTTATACTGCATTCCTGAAAATTCTTTTTGGCCAGTAGTGCGTTGGTCATTTTAAGAGGTCTGATTGACAAATCATATCATGGTTGTATCAGTTAGATATTTATGGCCAGTATTGGATTGGTCATTTCAAGAGGTTCTTCTTGATGAATCACATCATGGTTGTATCAGTTAGATATTTATGGCCTGTATTGCATCGATCATTTTAAGAGGTTCTTGTTACGAATCTTATCATGGTTGTATCAGTTAGATTTGTTTTGGCCAGTTTTGCATTGGTCATTTCAAGAGGTTCTTGTTGATGAATCATATCATGGTTGTATCAGATTTGTTTTGGCCAGTATTGCATTGGTTATTTCAAGAGGTTCTTGTTGATGAATCATGTCATGGTTGTATCAATTAGATTTATTTTGGCCATTAGTGTGTCTGTCATTTCCAGAAGTTCTTGTTGATGAATCGTATCATGGTTGTATCTGTTAGATTTGTTTTGGCCAGTATTGCATTGGTCATTTCAAGAGGTTCTTGTTGACGAATCATATCATCGTTGTATCATTTAGATTTTTTTTCTTCCAATATTGCATTGGTCATTTCAAGAAGTTCTTGTTGATGAATCATATCATCGTTGTATCAGTTAGTGCATTGTTTGAGTATTCCATTGTATTCACAAGGAGTGTTAAACTAATGTGTTTTTACTCCTGGCTGAGCTAACCCACAGCAGCTACCTAAAAAGGGTTTAAAATGGCAGCCATAATATGTTGATAGAACCATGATCTTGTCATAAATATATTGCAGAAATGAGGGAATAGATAATTGAGATGTTAGTTTGCCCGAGCAACTGAAAAATGTATATAAGATCATCACCGAGTGAAGCAGTTGGTAATTCAAGTCAGCATTGCAGTGTAGGCTTCCATTATCATTGTTATATTATCTGTGGAATGAATATTTAGCCTGAAGGGGCTTTACACCAGTGGGCTTTTGATTGTAAGGGGTAATTAATAAGTTTGGGAAGAGAGACAGGAATTTCCCAAGTAATTGGAACCTTTGTATGTAAGGACTTTTGATTTCAGTTGTATACATATAAATTCTGTTAATTCATGGATAATGTAATATGCTCTGTTAACTCTATTTGCTGTTCTCAAATTAATGGGTTGAAAAATGACTAGAAATACCTTTTGGACCTATAAAATAGTCTTTTATGAGTATGAGCTATTTCCATTTAGCCTTTTCCTTTTGGAGATGACTTCAAATGAAAAACTGTATTTCATTTGTGGCCAGTATTCCCCACAATGTTTTCTTTTTGATCCAGGGTCCTTGAAGCACCTTATTTAGGTTTGGTGTTCAAGTGGACATCACCTAGAATTTTAGCTAAGTAGCATAAGGCACATAGAGACCATCCTTTCAATTACAAGTATAACTAGTCTACAGCTATTTGGTTCCTGTGGCTATTGTGCTTAGTGAGGAACTCACTAGCTAAAATCCATTACATTTTCCATTCTTTGCATGGGATTTTGTACAAGGAATGGTTTCTTGAAAGACATGCTAGATTACCACTGACATTAAATGTTTTATTCCTAAAAGCAAAATGTTAGCAAGTTAGTCTTTTAAAAAAATTTACATTCACTTTTCTGATCTAAATTTATTAAACCATTAATTCATTGAGAATATTTGTTTATGCATCAATTCACTAGACTGGTGCAATGATTGCCATGCAAAGCCTTAGACTGTTAGTGATTACCATGCAGAGCCTTAGACTGATAGTGATTACCATGCAAAGCCTTAGACTGTTAGTGATTACCATGCAAAGCCTTATACTATAAAATGATTACCATGCAAAGCCTTAGACTGATACAGTGATTACCATGCAAAGCTTTTGACTGATGCAGTGATTACCATTCAAAGCTTTTGACTGATGCAATGATTTCTGATTACCATGCAAGCCTTAGACTAATACAGTGATTACCATGCAAAGCCTTAGACTGATTCTGTGATTACCATGCAGAGCCTCCATTTGATTTATATCCTGCTGATGCAAATAACAAATTTGACACCTATTGAATTCCAGATGAACATTTATCACAGAAATTAACATGTGTACATCTTGGTTTGAAATTGGTTTTGGGCAAGAAAGGAAATCAAAAAAAAATATTACTTTAGGTACTTTTATATTTTTGCCTGCAGACTAAAGAATTTATGAAATGTTAAAATACTGGTGTTCACTAAACATCATTTGGACGAAATTTTAGATTCTACTACACACATGTGTGATGGAGTAGTTGGTTTTTCTTAAGTGAATGAGTAATACAGAGGATGTTATTTCATATTGTAAGTCTTTATGATTTTTTGTAATTTAACCATATTTGTTTTACTCCTGGAAAATGATTAAAAATATGACCCAAGTTTATTCAGTGTTGTCTATGACATTTTGATTTATGTATATGCTTTCAGATTGAAGATTCCTCCATTTGTGAGTGCCAGATCTGTTCTTGAGCCTCTTGTTGCAAAGACTGCTGATGACACAGACCAGCCAAAGATAAAAATAGAAGGCCCAGACTTTCTTCAGCTGTGCAATCTGGTTCCCTTGGAAGTTATTAATCTAGGTTATTTATGCTTGTTGTTCCCCAGACAAACATAGGCTTAGCATAGGCATCATTTTTCCAACAGTGTTGTTGGCATGGATGTCAGCATAAAGGTTTAGTGTTTAGCTACATTGTTCTGATGCAGTATAATGCAGAGTCATGAAACCTAATGAGTGCAATGTTTATTGTGAGAATAACTACGCACTACAAGGAAATACAGCTCATACCTTTCAGTCTTTCATGATCATGGTAGGTTTTGCATTTGGTTCCATTTTTTCTGACATTATTATATGTACAGTTATGGAGCTTCATGGGTGCATTCATCATTTGGGGTACTACTCAACCTTGGGTAATGCATCTCACAGAGATCTTTATATGCTCCATTGTTAATGTTAAGTCTGTGGATATAATTGTAGTAATATGTTGCCTGCTTTTATGGAATTGCTATATTTCTTTTCTGGTGCATATTCCCTGTCCAAGGGGATTATTCCCATCTGATACCATTGGAATCTTCCAACAAATGGAATCTTGTCCTCCATATCCATTGACTTCTCACTGTTGTGGGCACTTAACATTTTCATAGCATAAGTCATATCTGGCATAGAGGTGCTGATAGGCATTGTGATTTCGAATTTCTTACAAAATTACAGTGTCATGCAACTTCAGAACACATTGGGGGAAAGATCACAGATTATCTGTGGTTCCCATGATTTGTCAAACCCAGTGTATGATTTTATTAATTTTTTGTTTTTAAAAGTTAAGGCTGATCAAGTCATTGTCATTTTAATCTTTTGTCCATGATCTGAAATGGGTCCTATACTTCTTGAGACTATTGTTTGAATACCAGTACTTTATGATCAAGGTCTGCTCTTGTGTTGCAGTAATTGTCAGGGTGTTACAGTTGAACTTTCTCCAAGAGGGGTATAGCAAATTCATCCAATAATCAGCCATTTGTGAAGTATCTTTAGTGCAGCAGCACTGAGTCATATTGAAACCAAACATAATTGATTTGTTTAGGAGAGTTGGTGAGATAGAAAGATCTGATGGATGAGTTTCAAAGGCCCTTGGGCTAACAACTTGTCTTTCTGTTGGTAGACTGTGACTCATTGGGCTAACAACTTGTCTTTCTGTTGGTAGAGTGTGACTCATTGGGCTAACAACTTGTCTTTCAGTTGGTAGAGTGTGACTTATTGGGCTAACAACTTGTCTTTCTGTTGGTAGAGTGTGACTGATTGGGCTAACAACTTGTCTTTCTGTTGGTAGAGTGTGACTCATTGGGCTAACAACTTGTCTTTCTGTTGGTAGACTGTGACTCATTGTGTTAACAACTTGTTTTTCTGTTGGTAGAATGACTCATTTGGCAAACAACTTGTCTTTATGTTGGTAGAGTGTGACTCATTGGGCTAACAACTTGTCTTTCTGTTGGTAGAGTGTGACTCATTGGGCTAAAAACTTGTCTTTCTGTTGGTAGAGTGTGACTCATTGGGCTAACAACTTGTCTTTATGTTGGTAGAGTGTGATTCATTGGGTTAACAACTTGTCTTTCTGTTGGTAGAGTGTGACTCATTGGGTTAACAACTTGTCTTTCTGTTGGTAGACTGTGACTCATGGATGAATTTCAAAGGCCTTTGGACTAACAACTTATCTTTCTGTTGGTAGACTGTGACTCATCTAGGCATAATTCACAATGAGAATTCAGATGTGATTTGTTCTCAGAATTTTGTTTGTGTGGGAATGAAGTTCCAGAAGTCCAAGTCCATTCAGTTGTTTGCTTCATTCAGTTATTCAGAAAGATTCGGCAATGATGTAAGTTCATAATTTAGAAATGATTTGGTTGTTCATTGGTTTGAAGACATTTTGCTTAATATTTGCAGACAAATGCATATCATTGTACATTTTGAACGTTGGATATTTGTTGAAATATAACAGGCAATTTTCCACCCGTTTTGAAAACTCTTGCACTTCAGACTGAATGCCCTATAATATGCACATTTTAAAGCACCTGAGATACTCTAATAATGTAAGTCTAGTTCTCTGACAAATTCCACTAAATCTAATATTAAACCTGGATCCGAATCAAACATGGACAAGCCAGTATCCAGATTTTATGGAAAACAACCATATTTGCAGTATTTCTTCTTTTTCTCTTCAATGAAGCTTTATTTGGCAACTGAACCCTTAAAACAGTCTTCCTTCTCTTCCTTCTGATGGTGAGGCATGGGGAGAGAAATTCATGTAAGTGTTAATGGGTTGTATATAGTTCAATGGTTACTCTGATTCTCTCTTCTTGTGAACTTGTTTTTTTTGGGGTGGGGTGGGGAGGGCAAGAATTAGCTACATTCAGTCTCTCCAGTTTTAATTGAAATCCCATCTCAGTCATTCCTTTTCTGGAGATGGAATGTTTTGCCCAGGTAGAGCTTTTGTTTCTTTTTAATTCAAAAAGGAAAATAAAGGGTCAAGAGGATCATTTTCTCCCTCTCAAAGGTTCCTGTGATATTTCAGCATCTTGAAATGTTTAGACTATTCAAGGAGCTTATTTCTTTCAAGATAATCAGAGTTTTGGGCTTCTGTGCTGTTGCCATCTTTTGGGACCTATGAATCAATCATCATTGGATGATGTCATGAAAGCTGACAGCTATTGGGACCTATGAATCAATCTTGATTGGATGATGTCATGATAGCTGACAACTATTGGGACCTATGAATCAATCTTGATTGGATGATGTCATGAAAGTTGACAGCTAATGGGACCTATGAATCAATCTTCATTGGATGATGTCATGAAAGCTGACAGTTTCATGGTACCTCCTACTTGTTTTACTTTGATAAGTGTCACATAATGGGGACATTTATGCATTGCGACCTGTTCAGTCTTAGTTCAGATCAGAGAATGACAGTATTCTGGTTGTTGGAGGATGATGATCATATCATATTAGAGTCCTGATTTTTATTACTTGTTGGAGGAGACATTAATCTCTTTGGATTGGGAACTAGTGTCAGGAAAAGATATCACCTCCTTGTTTTTTCTTTTACATTATTATATGTAGTCAAGAAGCTTCAAGGGTGCTACATCCTGATGTGGTATACTCACCCAATGAAAAAGCAGGTTACAATGACTGTTGTATGCTTCAGTGTTATGTTAGGTTTTGCATTTAGTTCCATTTTTCAGATATTCATTACTTTTATCCCCACTGGTGCCTCTTCAGAATGTTGAGCGCAAGATCTAATTAAGCAAGAGAAATGAAGATTAAAAGAAAGAAAAGAATATTAAAACTTTTTCATTGACAAATATTGGAATTTATTTGTTTCTTTGTATTTTTAGAGGAAATCTTGTTTGGAATAAACTGTAAATGTTGTAATTGAAGTTCACATGCAGCATTTCATTGAAACCAAGGTCACTGTTCTGTTTCAGTAATAAAATACCAATGTTCAACAGTTACTACTTCAATTATTTTTTTTCTTGGATAGCAGGCCTGAAGTGATATAATTTGGCATTTCAGGCTGCTAAACTGAGCATTTATTCTGCAGTTTCCAGCATACCTTTCCTTGTTTGAAATGTTGGATTTAAAATAGAATAGAGGTCTATAAACATAATGATGCAAAACTGTGCCTTTTATGTTGAATAACACATTAATGCAAACAGCCATTAAGTTTTTCAAAATTTTCATTTATTCATTAAAATTGGGGTCCAAAGAGAAACATCTTCAAATATAGTCATGTACCTTCTTCAGATATAGCCGTGTACTGTCTTCAAATATAGCTATGTACCTTCTTCAGATATAGCCATGTACCTTCTTCAAATATAGCCATGTACCTTCTTCAAATATAGCTATGTACCTTCAAATATAGCCATGTACCTTCTTCAAATATAGCCATGTACCTTCTTCAAATATAGCCTTGTACCTTCTTCAAATATAGCCTTGTACCTTCTTCAAATATAGCCATGTACCTTCTTCAAATATAGCCATGTACCTTCTTCAAATATAGCCATGTACCTTCATCAGATATAGCCATGTACCTTCTTCAAATATAGCCTTGTACCTTCTTCAAATATAGCCATGTACCTTCTTCAAATATAGCCTTGTACCTTCTTCAAATATAGCCATGTACCTTCTTCAAATATAGCTATGTACCTTCTTCAAATGTAGCCATGTACCTTCTTCAAATATAGCCATGTACTTTCTTCAAATATAGCCTTGTACCTTCTTCAGATATAGCCATGTACCTTCAAATATAGCCATGTACCTTTTGTTGATTTAGCATGCTGTAAGCAAGACTGGAAAAAAATTCAAAACTTTTTTGTTTACAATTCTGGCAAGTAGCATGTTCATTTACTTGTCAAAATCTGGAATGTGTTTGGGTTGCAAAACAGATTTTTATGGCTTTAAATTTATGGTATTGTTAACTTTGTTGTTTCTTAATTTATGTTCTTATATTCTTCAACAGCTGTGGTTTACACTAAATGTCTGTTTCAGGAGGGAAAAGCTACGACCCTGAAGAAAGAGGCAAGAGTTATTCTGTATTTGAGAAATGGCTACAGTGTTATTGCCAGCCCAACATGAAGAATAGGGCTGACCACAACAAAAGGACCATCTGGTATTCTGGCCCAGCAGGACCGATGGCCCCAAAAGGTGCATAGTCTGTCAATTTTCTGTCTTTACATTTATACATATATACATTTTTAAAAATCTATCACACTTTCTCACTAACTTTGAAATCAGTTCCGATTGTGAGATGTTCCTTCTTTTGTCTATCACACTTTTGTTTTAGCTCCGTAACTTTCAATCCATTTGAGATTAAACTTGGTAAACCATACATACCATCATTAGAAGATTATTCCATACTATATTTTAGTTTTCAAGATAAGACCATAGGTCAATATTTACATTCCCATCATACATTTGTTTCCACTCTATAACATTTGTATCCATCTATCAACGTATCCATCCATGTTACTTCTGTATTTGTTAAAGCAGTTTTGAGGTGAACTTGATATCCATAATAAAATCATGATAAGAAGGTGTGTTGTATACCACAGTGAAAGCCAATGACAGAAGTCTATAAGCCATTTAAAATTTAGGGTTCAAACTTGGTTTTAATAATACGTCATCTTTAGGAGGTGTGTTATTTACTACATTGGGGGTCCTTATTTTTGGGTCAAGGCCACTGGTCAGTATTTGAAATTTTCCATCTCACTTTACTTTCTACCATATAGTACTAAAGCCATTTAAGATAAGTGAGGAAACTTGGTCAAGTTAAAGAATGTAATTAGAAATCATCTCACATACCACATTGTTGGTGCTAGTGCTATCTTCATTGTCAAGGTGCGTTCTATAGTGCATGTGCTATCATCAGGGTCAAGGACAAAGGTCAGTAATTTAAAGTTCCATAACACTTTTCTGCTCAATAACTTTGGAGTCACATGAGATAAAGGGATGAAACATATTGTCTGGGGTATTTTTATTAGAAGTTCTGTCACTGTCAAGGTAACAGGCCAGTAGTTTGCCAGCACACATTTCTTTCCCCTCTTTACCTTTAGAGCTGTTTCATACCAAGGAATAAAATTTGGTATATTTATATATCATTACTAGAAGGTGTGTATGTATGACTCTGATGCTCTTTAGGGTTTAGGTTATGGGTACAATATTTCAAATTTTCCATCACATTTTAATTTTGTTTCCATCAGCTGGAGATAAATGGATGAAAATTGGTATTATTACTTTATGGTGTGTCACCATATCATGGGTGCAGGTTTCAAGGTCAAGGACACTATATTAGGTTTCAGTAACATTGTTGTCTCATTGCTGTTAGAGTCATTTGAGATAAATTACTGTAATATGGTATACTTGTGTATTGCCAGTAGATGTTTTCTTTTCCATAATTTTGGTCCTATCAGGGATGGAATTATGGTACCACTTCAGTTTCTCAATTTGATGGCATCAGGACTTTTACACTAATGTCCTTTGAAAAACAGCCATGGCAGTTCTATCGTAAATGCACATATATATCATAATTAGGCGATTGTGTTGTGTACTACATTAGCAGTTCTATTGTCAATACACCTATATATCTTAATTAGATGGATAGTACCCAGTATATATATGTTTCTTAGTTTGATGGTATCTTTTACATTATAGTCAAGTCTATATATTCAAGGTCTATGTACTGCACAAAGAACTTTTAAAAAAACTGCATTGGTCATAGAGTGCTTATGGAATGGCCTGTTGTCTGTCCGTTCCTTTGACAAGTTTGTTATAGTCAGTCTATTGGAATTGATGGTCAAATCAACATGAGGTTTTCACAGAACGACTTCATATGTCTGGTTGGTCGTAAATGAAAATGGTGCTGTTTTGACCTCGAGTATGTCCACCATGATGACTATCATGTGAAATGCTTATTACTACATATCCTGGCTGGTCAGTACAAGTGCCATGATGGCCATGCTGAAAATCTTGCTTTCACAACTCTCCCTGATTGCATGGTTATATTTACATCGATTTTTCACTAAAAGACTTCTACTACCTGGTCCTAAAAGAACATGGTCAGGACATCAGCTAATTTTGAAAATCTTGTTACTGCTGGAGAATGTCAGAGTTATTTTCAACACTCAGCAGTTCAAAGGAAGAGAAAATGGTCTTGAATTCTTGGGAATTCGTTTGGGACAGCAGAGCATCATTGCCTTTGATCATGAATGAAAATGATGATAACCAGACCACAAATATAGCTGTCATAATGAACATGTTGAAAGTGTCGCTACTTCCCAAGAATGGATGGTCGTGGTGTTGTCGCCAGAAGTCTTCCAATGGTGTCTATTTTGTCTTAAATAAATATGGTGCTGATCTTGTGTCCAATTATGGCTGCCACATTGGTTAATTTGAAGGAAAAAATCTTACCACTGGAGAATTTCAGAGATAGTTTCAGCACTCAGCAATTAAAACAACAAAATGGTCATATGGGAAATCCTGGAATTTCTTTTCAGCCATTAAAGGAACTGATGCTTTACTGCCTGAAATTGTGATTAATTGCGAGGTGCCACCAGTTTTCCTTCATTTCAGAAACCATCTTCACTGAATGATATGGAACTTCTTTCATTATAGTTTTTGATCTATCAAAGCATCATTAGTTACTAATGTTTTTTGAATTTTTTGCTAGAAGTAAAAGGTAGAGGCAAGAAACAATCCCCCAAAAGCAAAAAGAACATGAAAATGGAAGATCAGGCAGAAATAAAGGTAACATAATTCATCTATCAGATAGTGGACAGGGATAGCTTGTTTACATGTAGTGTTGGTTATTTGATAGTAGACAGGTAGCTTGTTTACATGTAGTGTTGGTTATTTGATAGTAGACAGGGATAGCTTGTTTACATGTAATGTTGGTTATTTGATAGTAGACAGGTAGCTTGTTTACATGTAGTGTTGGTTATTTGATAGTAGACAGGGATAGCTTGTTTACATGTAATGTTGGTTATTTGATAGCAGACAGGGATAGCTTGTTTACTTGTAGTGTTGGTTATTTGATAGTAGACATTTATAGCTTGTTTACATGTATTGTTGGTTATTTGATAGTAGACATTGATAGCTTGTTTACATGTAATGTTGGTTATTTGATAGTAGACAGGGATAGCTTGTTTACATGTAATGTTGGTTTTTTGATAGTAGACAGGGATAGCTTGTTTACATGTAATGTTGGTTATTTGATAGTAGACGGATAGCTTGTTTACATGTAATGTTGGTTATTTGATAGTAGACCGGGATAGCTTGTTTACATGTAGTGTTGGTTATTTGATAGTAGACATTTATAGCTTGCTTACATGTATTGTTGGTTATTTGATAGTAGACATTGATAGCTTGTTTACATGTAATGTTGGTTTTTTGATAGTAGACAGGGATAGCTTGTTTACATGTAATGTTGGTTATTTGATAGTAGACAGGGTTAGCTTGTTTACATGTAATGTTGGTTATTTGATAGTAGACAGGGATAGCTTGTTTATATGTAATGTTGGTTATTTGATAGTAGACAGGGGTAGCTTGTTTACATGTAGTGTTAGTTATTTGATAGTAGACATTGATAGCTTGTTTACATGTAGTGTTGGTTATTCGATAGTAGACAGAGATAGCTTGTTTACATGTAATGTTGGTTATTTGATAGTAGACGGATAGCTTCTTTACATGTAATGTTGGATATTTGAGAGTAGACAGGGATAGCTTGTTTACATGTAATGTTGGTTTTTTTATAGTATACAGGGATAGCTTGTTTACATGTAATGTTGGTTATTTGATAGTAGACAGGGATAGCTTGTTTACATGTAGTGTTGGTTATTTGATAGTAGACAGGGATAGCTTGTTTACATGTAGTTGTTGTTGTTGTTGTTGTAGGGTTTAATGCCATTTTTCAGCACACGATAGGCTATACATGGCAGCCAGTAATAATGGTGGAGTAAGAACCCGGGAAATCCCCAGAAAGAACCACTGACCCTCAAGAAGCTACTGGCAAGCTTTCTCACATACCCACATTGGCCGAATCCGAGACTCGAACCTAACGCAGACAGAGGTGAGATGGCAGTGATCCGTAACAGAGAGCACTTTAGACCACCCGTCCACTCGCGGCCCCTTGTTTACATGTAGTGTTGGTTATTTGATAGTAGACAGTGATAGCTTGTTTACATGCAGTGTTGGTTATTTGATAGTAGACTGATAGCTTGTTTACATGTAGTGTTGGTTATTTGATAGTAGACAGGGATAGCTTGTTTACATGTAATGTTGGTTATTTGATAGTAGACAGGGATAGTTTGTATACAAGTAATGTTGGTTATTTGATAGTAGACAGGGATAGGTTGTTTACATGTAATGTTGGTTATTTGATAGTAGACTGATAGCTTGTTTGCATGAAGTGTTGGTTATTTGATAATAAACAGGGATAGCTTGTTTACATGTAGTGTTGGTTATTTGATAGTAGACATGGATAGCTTGTTTACATGTAGTGTTGGTTATTTGATAGTAGACAGGGATAGCTTGTTTACATGTAGTGTTGGTTATTTGATGGTAGACAGGGATAGGTTGTTTACATGTAGTGTTGGTTATTTGATAGTAAACTGATAGCTTGTTTACATGTAGTGTTGGTTATTTTATTTTATTTATGTAACAGTTATAAACATTAAGTGACGTAAAGCCAAAGAAAACTTTATGTTCATATTAGCAGTTCTGTTTATTGTTCTTCTTAATTTGTTTCATACAGTAATTGGATCCTTTGTTATAAGAATTGCTGGCCCCATCCCCTAATTTATGGCAATCTCCACAGGGCTCAAGGATATAGAATTTGCCAAGTGTCCTCTCCCAAATGTTGCAAGAAGAGGATTAATGGAGGCAGGAACCACTGTGGCTCAGTGGATAGAATGCCAGATGTGTGACTGAAAGGGTGCTGGTTTGAATCCTACCACTGGACCAGCTTATGTCAGCTACTGTGGCATGTCCTTGGGCAAGGCACTTCACTCTAATTGTCTTGGCACTAAATGCAATCATTTGTGCATATTGAAAGAATATTTAGTATAATTGTCCTATAATGAAAAAGGATGTCATGCTGACTGCAGTGTCTAAATACACCTGTCCCTCAATAACTTGTACACAATGGGGTCCAAAAACATAGACCACAGAACAAGTGAGATGCCTCTAAAAAATTAAGAAAGTGAGGGACATCAAAAGTGGGTGTGGGAGTGGGTTCAATGATTATAATCAAGTTGGCAATACTTCTCAATTAGTCATTTTTTAATGAACTTGTTCACTTTACCTTTATTTTCATGGTAACTTATTTGTGAAAGATTGTTAAAATCATTAGTGCAAGATGCTTCAAGGCACATCAAGTGTACCAGTGAAAACATGGTGTATTACATCACTGCTTTTTGCATGTGAATTCAGTTATGTTTTGATTTATTGTTGACTTTGATCAAGACAAGATTACCAAGAAAGACCAACAGTTGTTTAGAGAACACATAATTTCTATTGCTCTTTGGTAAGATATGTAGGTTGTAACTTCATTGCATACAAATATTCTTATAATTGTTGAGTACGCCTTTGAGTGCCAGTTCAGGAATTTTTTGCTCACTACAAACTTTGGATCCTTTTCATCACAATTGCCACTATCTATGAAATTAGAATACTGAATATGCTTGGTTCTCTTGCTAACTCTGATCTCATTTGTGAATGGTTAAGACAAGTCACTGATTAATGTTAGATACTTTAATTACGTTAGTTACATAAGAATATTTAAAACAGTGTTTGAATGGTGAAATAAAATACATGACAATGAACTCTAGATCTTGCACAGGTAGGGTTGCATGTCTTTTACTGAATTTTATTCAACTCCTTGACTTGATTTAACACAAAAGATATAATTAACTTGATAATACAAATTCAGTCTACTTTTGATTAATTGTAACAATGCAAAAAATACTTCACATATCTGAAAACAATCTGCACTAATTAGGTTTTCTGCTGCTCATTGTCATAGCTGTGGTGGCTGATTAACACTGTTCACATCTGATTAGAAGAGGGCATTTTATGATGATTACACTGAAACATGAATTTTAATTGACATGATTTATGTAATTGATATATATTTCCTAAATTGTTGGCATCAGTCAGCATTACAAACGTTTTAATTTATCGATATTTCATCATGTATTGTTGTTTACAATATACTGAGAATTTTTAGAAAGAAAATCTTACAGTATATATGACTCCTATTAAATGTTGTGAATATCATGATGTTGATTCCATATTTCGAGGCAGTAACTGCCTTACTGATGATATAAAAATCAATATATTAAGGTTTCATTTACCAATTTTGATCACAATATGATTCATGTTCAATGACAGAGGACCTGTTGTTTTTGGTATTTTCTCTAAGATAAAAATGGGATCCACACCAGCTTTGTATTATAAATCGGTTCTTGAGTTACACAGGTGAGCTAAAATGAGGGAGCAGTGTATCCGTATCTGTTAGCATACACTTAAATCTATTTACTGCTATTTTGTTTAGTTTTTTGTCTGTGACTATCATGGAAGAGATATACGAAAGTGATAGGCTGTATTTTAACAGTGTTTTTAACTATTGGTTGATGTAATTAATTATTATTATTATTAATATTATTATTAGTAGTAGTAGTAATATTAGCAACATTATTGTTTTGTTGTTTTAGAAAATTAAATTGGAAGAAAAGAGTATAAGTGAGAATGAAGATCTGAAAGAAATAATGGTGAAGTCCAAAAAAATAAATTCTGCAGCTAAAGGCAATGTTGGTGTTCCCCATGTAGAAGAAGATAAAAAGGAATCAAGGAAGAGAAAAATAAAGTTAGAAAAGGATATTGTTGAAGAAAAGAATGTGAATGCTGTGTCTGATTTAAAAGTCAGTGAACATACCAGCTTGACAGATTTGAAGTTGTCCGATTATCCTACAGATGGGACAAGGGTCACCAGAAGTACAGTCAAAGTCATTGTGAAAGGAGCAGGATTGAAGCAGAAGTCATCGCAGAAAGTGAACAAGAATGGTCTTCAAAACGATGTTAATCCTGATGGAGACACTGCTGAAAATAAAGAAACAAAGATCAAGAAAAGATCAGCACGAGGTATCTTTACTCTTTTACTAATTGTAATTGATCTTTTGACAGCTACTAATCAGTTACATCTGATCAGTAATTCACATGGACAGTTGACAAATCAGATTACCAGCCATATGTGTAACTTAAATTATTTCTACAGGTGAAACGTTATGCTTGTGCTACTGATTGATACATATTGCAATACACAACCTACATTACAATACATTATCAATACATATATCAACTTGAAGGTCTTTGTTACATTTAGAATGAATGTCATTGGTAGGGTGTTGCCATGTGTAGATATATTGGTCATATTTCTAGTATGCTCAAAATCAGAAATTACAGACAGACCTTGACCTGTTAGCTGTTCTGATGACATTCTCATCTTTGACAGGGTAACCAGACTATATCCAAATTTGATTGGATGCAGGATTCATCTTAGACACCTCTCTGTTTGTTTTGCATTGTATGAAGGCATCACAAACATCTTATTGACTAAGTAACACTATATGAGTAAATATTGCATTAATAACTTTTTTATCTAAAATCTATTGCTTTAATAAATATTTTTGTTATCTAAAATCATTAACAGTTATATTTCTTCAGTCAGATTTGTAAGGCATTATGATGTTATTTTAAAAGCAGAGGTAGTGCAGTTTCATTGTGCCAGGAAACTTTTATCTAGAATGGGTTTTAGTGCAGAAGCAGAGGTGACTATCAACCAAATTCCTGAAACTGTCCTTCCAGCAGAAGCAAGCCGACTGCTGCTGCACCAGCTAACTCTAATGAATTCTAAGTTAAAAAAAAATATAACAGCTAAATAATTTTTCATGATTGCTGAAGATTGAAAATACTGTAATGACTGCATATCTTGGGAAATGAACAGATAAATATCTTTTTCATGTTCCAAGATATATATGCATTTAAAAATATAGAATTTTGGTGTCCCACTTATAGCATACATTTACGGATAACACTTTTTAAGAGCTAAGTTCCCTTGTCAAAATGCATCGCCTTGCTACGGCCATAAAAAAAATATGATAATCAATGTTTGATCATTCAGATCTGTTCACGAAATAGTATGAGCATTTGAAAGCATCTGATACTGCTGGTAAAGGTTGGTCTAATTGGTTCATCAATGTTTTATTTCGATCCAGGCTTCATATGAGAGCTAGTGGAATTAGTCAGGAAACCAGACCAACTTTACAGCAGTACCTCAGATGCTTTAAACTGCTCATATATTTCCGTGCAAAGCATCTGTATGATCAAACTTGATTATATAATTTTTTTTAATGGCGTCCAGCAAGCGCGATGCATTTTGAAGACAAAAGGGAAACTTAGCCTCTTAAAAAGTGTTAATAATCAATACAGAAGAATAAAATGGAATATTCAGATTCATGTGAATAAAAGCAGGAAGGGACACAATTATGTTTATTGGACATAGCATGCCAATTTGAGAATGTCTCGTGGCGGGATATATACTGCCGTTGTTGTGTGAAATAGAAACAATTTCCAAGAATTACATGAGGTTGTGAGATAGCAACAAGCCATTAATCTGCGTAGGGTTTGGAACTGAAGTCTGTGCAACTGTACTAGAGTTAAATTCTACATGTAATTGACAAACTTTTCAGTGGAACATAATGTTTACCGTCACTGTTTCAAATACTGAACCTTTAAATATGTTTTTGAGCTTTATGATAGCAGTTTATGATATTTTGAGATGCAATGCATAATAATAATAAATTTTTGAAGGTATTCCAAGACTTATAGTGCGTGAAAAAACTTTCAATTTTCTGTCTGTACATTTATACATATATCCATTTTTTAAAATCTATCACACTTTCTCGGTAACTTTGAAGTCAGTTGGTAAACATACATACCATCATCAAAAGATTATTCTGTACTATATTTTAGTCCTGTTTTCAAGATAAGACCACAGGTCAATATTTTACATTCTCATCACACATTTGTTTGCATTCTATGACATTTGTATCCATCTGTCAATGTATCCATCCATGTTACTTCTGTATTTGTTAAAGCAGTTTTGAGGTGAACTTGATATCCTTAATAAAATCATCATCAGAAGGTGTGTTGTATACCACAGTGAAAGCCAATCACAAAAGCCTATCAGCCATTTAAAATTTTGGGTTTAAACTTGGTTTTAGTAATACATCATCTTTAGGAGATGTGTTATTTACTACATTGGGGGTCCTAATTTTTGGGTCAAGGTCACTGATGACTATTTGAAATTTTCTATCTCAGTTTACTTTCTACCATATAGTACTAAAGCCATTTAAGATAAGTGAGGAAACTTGGTCAAGTTAAACAATGTAATTAGAAATCATGTCACATACCACATACCACATTGGTGGTGCTAGTGCTATCTTCATTGTCAAGGTGCATTCTATAGCGCATGTGCTATCATCAGGGTCAAGGACAAAGGTCAGTATTTTAAAGTTCTATAATACTTTTATGCTCAATAATTTTGGTGTCACATGAGATAAAGGGATGAAACATATTGGCTGGTATATTTTTATTAGATATTGTGTCACTGTCAAGGTAACAGGCCAGTAGTTTGCCAGCACACTTTTTTTTTCCCTCTTTACCTTGAGAGCTGTTTCATACCAAGGAATCTTCTCCGACTCACTAACAGTACTCCAGTCACTACACAATAGAAAACTGGAGAATCCATTATTGAAAAACATACTTATCAAAAATACCGAGCTGAGTGTCTCCCACAATATAATATACTGTTGGTTACCTAGCCATATTGGTATTAAAGGTAACGAAAAAGCAGATCGTGCTGCTAAAATGGCCCTTACTCAAGAACCATCTGATTTTAAAATACCGTATACTGATTTTAAATCTAGTGTCAGAAAGTCCCTACTTCAGAAGTGGCAGGCATCATGGAATGATGCATTGAATAACAAACTTCATGCAATCAAGCCAACTCTAGGAGAATGGACTCCTTCCTACAGAACCATGCATAGGGAGGAGGTAGTCATTGCAAGAATCCGAATTGGTCATACTTATATCACCCACTCCCACGTACTAAAAGGTGAAGATCCACCGGAGTGCGTTTCTTGCAATGAACCATTCACTGTTAAGCACTTTATGATAGAGTGTTTTGACCTGCAACCTACGCACGATCAGTATTACAATGTGCATGATATGAAGGAACTTTTTGACACTATAAACATCACTCGTATTATAGAGTTCCTGAAAGCAGTGAATATTTACTCTAAGCTCTAACTTTTATGCTATCACCTTGTGCAGTTTTATGCAATATATATTCCGTCCCTTTTTAATACCTTTTCATCATTTTTGATTAACATACAACATTTACATCTCCCGTTGATCGGGAAGCTTTATTTTGCACCGTTACCATCCTACCATTTTAATTTCAACTATTTGTTTTTTTTATATCGCTGGTCGATATGAGACTTATCATAATTTTTAAAAGATTATACATATAACATTTTGTTTGGCGCTAAATAGCCTTGCAGTGCGGATGCGTCGTTAAAAATAAAATCAATCAATCAATCATACCAAGGAATCAAATTTGGTATATTTATATATCATTACTAGAAGGTGTGTATGTATGACACTGATGCTCTTTAGGGTTTAGGTTATGGGTACAATATTTCAAATTTTCCATCACATTTTAATTTTGTTTCCATCAGCTGGAGATAAATGGATGAAAATTGGTATTATTACTTTATGGTGTGTCACCATATCATGGGTGCAGGTTTCAAGGTCAAGGACACTATATTAAGTTTCAGTAACATTGTTGTCTCATTGCTGTTAAAGCTTCATTTGAGATAAATTACTGTAATATGGTATACTTGTGTATTGCCAGTAGATGTTTTCTTTTCCATAATTTTGGTCCTATCTGCAAGGTCAGACTCAAAACTCAACATCATAAGGTTTCTTTTTCTGCTTTATGTCATAAAAGCTGTTTGAGTTACAGGGATGGAAAATGGTACTGCTTTAGTTTCCCAATTTGATGGCATCTGGACTTTCACAATAATGTCTTTCGAGAAACAGCCATGGCTATTTTCTTGTGTACCCAGCAAATCTACAGTAATGTCAGAATGGTCACATATTTCATCATTGTATACTTCAGGTACAGTAGGGCAGGCCAGAGTCCAAATTAGCTGTTCTATCTTCAGTGCACATATATATCATACTACATTAGCAGTTCTATTGTCAGTACACCTATATATCATAATTAGATGGATAGTATATATATGTTTCTTAGTTTTATGGTATCTTTTACATTATAGTCAAGTCTATATATTCAAGGTCTATGTACTGCACAAAGAACTTTAAAAATACTGCATTGGTCATAGAGAGCTTATGGAATGGCCTGTTATCTGCCCATTCCTTTGACAAGTTTGTTATAGCCACTCCATTGGAATCGATGGTCATATCAACATGAGGTTTTCACAGAACGACTTCATATGTCTGGTTGGTCTTAAATGAAAATGGTCCTGTTTTGACCGTGAGTATGTCCACCATGATGACTATCATGTGAAATGCTTATCACTACATATCCTGGCTGGTCATATTAAGACTGTACTTTCACCAAATGTCTTTTTAGGATGCCTAGTTGATCTTAAATTGAGATGATGCCACTCTAATATCCAGTATGGCAGCCATCTTGATAATCTTTTCAACTTTTGTTGTCCCTAAATTAAAATGGTGCCAATCTGATTTCCAATATGGCTACCTTGGTATCCATTTTACAAATCTTGTTCTCTCTGCTCTGAAAGGAAATTGATTTTGACATGGGGTTTTCATCAGAACAGTTCTTTTGGTATCTAATTGGTCCTAAATGGAAATGATGCAAGCTGATGATAAGTATGGCCATTACAGTGGCTATTTTGAAAAAGTTTTATTTCTACTTCTTGCAAATGGATGGCCATGTCAACATTTTGGTTTTCACAGACATATTTCTTAATGAAAATGGTGCCAATTTTATATTCAGTACAAGTGACATAATGGCCATGTTGACAATCTTGCTTTCACAACTCTCCCTGATTGCATGGTTATATTTACATTGGATTTTTCACTAAAATTCTACTACCTGGTCCTAAATGAACATGGTCAGGACATCAGCTAATTTGAAAATTTTGTTACTACTGGAGAATGTCAGAGATATCTTCAACACTCAGCAGTTCAAAGGAAGAGAAAATGGTCTTGAATTCTTGGGAATTCTTTTTGGACAGCAGAACATCATTTCCTTTGGTCATGAATGAGAACGATGATAATCAGACCTCAAATATAGCTGTCATAATGAACATATTGAAAGTGTTGTCACTACATCCAAAGAATGGATGGTCGTGATGTTGTCACCAGAAGTCTTCCAATGGTGTCTGTTTTGTCTTAAATAAATATGGTGCTGATATTGTGTCCATTTATGGCTGCCACATTGGTTAATTTGAAGGAAAAAATCTTACCACTGGAGAATTTCAGATAGTTTAAGCAATTAAAACAACAAAATGGTCATATGGGAAATCCTGGAATTTCTTTTCAGCCGTTGAAGGAACTGATGCTTTACTGCCTGAAATTGTCATGAATTGTAAGGTGCCAGCAGTTTTCCTTCATTTTAGAAACCATCGTCACTGAATGACATGGAACTTCTTTCATTATACAGTTTTTGATCTATCAAAGCATCGTTAGTTACTAATGTTTCTTTAATATTTTTTTCTAGAAGTAAAAGTTAGAGGCAAGAAACAATCCCCAAAAAAGAAAAGGAACATGAAAATGGAAGATCAGGCAGAAATAAAGGTGACATAATTCATCTATCTGATAGTAGACAGGGATAGCTTGTTTACATGTAGTGTTGGTTATTTGATAGTAGACAGGGATAGCTTGTTTACATGTAGTGTTGGTTATTCGATAGTAGACAGGGATAGCTTGTTTACATGTAGTGTTGGTTATTTGATAGTAGACAGGGATATATTGTTTACGTGTTATGTTGGTTATTTGATAGTAGACAGGGATAGCTTGTTTACATGTAATGTTGGTTATTTGATAGTAGACTGATAGCTTGTTTACATGTAGTGTTGGTTATTTGATAGTAGACTGATAGCTTGTTTACATGTAGTGTTGGTTATTTGATAGTAGACAGGGATAGCTTGTTTACATGTAATGTTGGTTATTTGATAGTAGACAGGGATAGTTTGTATACAAGTAATGTTGGTTATTTGATAGTAGACAGGGATAGGTTGTTTGCATGAAGTGTTGGTTATTTGATAGTAAACAGGGATAGCTTGTTTACATGTAGTGTTGCCATTTTTCAGCACACGATAGGCTATACATGGCAGCCAGTAATAATGGTGGAGTAAGAACCCAGGAAATCCCCAGAAAGAACCACTGACCCTCAAGAAGCTACTGGCAAGCTTTCTCACATACCCACATTGGCCGAATCCGAGACTCGAACCTAACGCAGACAGAGGTGAGATGGCAGTGATCCGTAACAGAGAGCACTTTAGACCACCCATCCACTCGCGGCCCCTTGTTTACATGTAGTGTTGGTTATTTGATAGTAGACAGTGATAGCTTGTTTACATGTAGTGTTGGTTATTTGATAGTAGACTGATAGCTTGTTTACATGTAGTGTTGGTTATTTCATAGTAGACAGGGATAGCTTGTTTACATGTAATGTTGGTTATTTGATAGTAGACAAGGATAGTTTATATACAAGTAATGTTGGTTATTTGATAGTAGACAGTGATAGCTTGTTTACATGTAGTGTTGGTTATTTGATAGTAGACTGATAGTTTGTTTGCATGAAGTGTTGGTTATTTGATAATAAACAAGGATAGGTTGTTTACATGTAGTGTTGGTTATTTGATAGTAGACATGGATAGGTTGTTTACATGTAGTGTTGGTTATTTGATAGTAGACAGGGATAGGTTGTTTACATGTAGTGTTGGTTATTTGATAGTAGACAGGGATAGGTTGTTTACATGTAGTGTTGGTTATTTGATAGTAAACTGATAGCTTGTTTACATGTAGTGTTGGTTATTTTATTTTATTTATGTAACAGTTATAAACATTAAGTGACGTAAAGCCAAAGAAAACTTAATGTTCAGATTAGCAATTCTGTTTATTGTTCTTCTTAATTTGTTTCATACAGTAATTGGATCCTTTGTTATAAGACTTGCTGGCCCCATCCCCTAATTTATGGCAATCTCCACAGGGCTCAAGGATATAGAATTTGCCAAGTGTCCTCTCCCAAATGTTGCAAGAAGAGGATTAATGGAGGCAGGAACCACTGTGGCTCAGTGGATAGAATGCCAGATGTGTGACTGAAAGGGTGCTGGTTTGAATCCTACCATTGGACCAGCTTATGTCAGCTACTGTGGCATGTCCTTGGGCAGGGCACTTTACTCTAATTGTCTTGGCACTAAATGCAATCATTTGTGCATATTGAAAGAATATTTAGTATAATTGTCCTATAATGAAAAAGGAAGTCATGCTGACTGCAGTGTTTAAATACACCTCTCCCTTGATAACTTGTACACAATGGGGTCCAAAAACATAGACCACAGAACAAGTGAGATGCCTTTAAAAAATTAAGAAAGTGAGGGACATCAAAAGTGGGTGTGGGAGTGGGAGTGGGAGTGGGTTAAATGATTATAATCAAGTTGGCAATACTTCTCAATTAGCCATTTTTTAATGAACTTGTTCACTTTTACCTTTATTTTCATGGTAACTTATTTGTGAAAGATTGTTAAAATCATTACTGCAAGAGGCTTCAAGGCACATCACGTGAAAACATGGTATATTACATCACTGCTTTTTGCATGTGAATTCGGTTATGTTTTGATTTATTGTTGACTTAGATCAAGATAAGATTACCAAGAAATTCCAACAGTTGTTTAGAGAACACATAATTTCTAATGCTCTTTGGTAAGATTGTAGGTTGTAACTTCATTGCATGCAGATATTCTTATAATTGTTGAGCACACCTTTGAGTGCCAGTTCAGGAATTTTATGCTCACTACAAACTCTGGACCCTTTTCATCATAATTGCCACTATCTGTGAAATTAGAATACTGACTATGCTTGGTTCCCTTGCTAACTTTGATCTCATTGTGAATGGTTAAGACAAATCACTGATTAATGTTAGATACTTTAATTATGTTAGTTACAATAATGCAAATCCAGTCAACTTTTAATTAATTGTAACAATGCAAATAATACTTCACATATCTGAACATAATCTGCACTAATTAGGTTCTCTGCTACTCATGGGCATAGCTGTGGTGGCTGATTAACACTGTTCACATCTAATTAGAAGAGGGCATTTTATGATGATTACACTGAAACATGAATTTTAATTGACATGATTTATTTAATTGATATTTATTTCCTAAATTGTTATGATTAATCAGCATTACTGACATTTTAATTTATCAATATTTCATCATGTATTGTTGTTTACAATATATTGAGAATTTTTAGAAACAAAATCTTACAGTATATATGACTCCTATTAAATGTTGTGAATATCATGATGTTGATTCCATATTTCGAGGCAGTAACTGCCTTACTGATGATATAAAAATCAATATATTAAGGTTTCATTTACCAATTTTGATCACAATATGATTCATGTTCAGTGATAGAGGACCTGTTGTTTTTGGTATTTTCTCTAAGATAAAAATGGGATCCACACCAGCCTTGTATTATAAATCGGTTCTTGAGTTACACAGGTGAGCTAAAATGAGGGAGCAGTGTATCTGTATCTGTTAGCATACACTGAAATCTATTTACTGCTATTTTGTTTAGTTTATTGTCTGTGATTATCATGGAAGAGATATAAAGAAAGTGATAGGCTGTATTTTAACAGTGTTTTTAACTATTGATTGATGTAATTAATTATTATTATTATTATTAATATTATTATTAGTAGTAGTAGTAATATTAACAACGTTATTGTTTTGTTGTTTTAGAAAATTAAATTGGAAGAAAAGAGTATAAGTGAGAATGAAGATCTGAAAGAAATGATGGTGAAGTCCAAAAAAATAAATTCTGCTGCTAAAGACAATGTTGGTGTTCCCCATGTAGAAGAAGATAAAAAGGAATCAAGGAAGAGAAAAATAAAGTTAGAAAAGGATATTGTTGAAGAAAAGAATGGGAATGCTGTGTCTGATTTAAAAGTCAGCGAACATACCAGCTTGACAGATTTGAAGTTGTCCGATTATCCTACAGATGGGACAAGGGTCACCAGAAGTACAGTCAAAGTCATTGTGAAAGGAGCAGGATTGAAGCAGAAGTCATCGCAGAAAGTGAACAAGAATGGTGTTCAACATGAAGTTAATCCTGATGGAGACACTGCTGAAAATAAAGAAACAAAGATCAAGAAAAGATCAGCACGAGGTATCTTTACTCTTTTACTAATTGTAATTGATCTTTTGACAGCTACTAATCAGTTACATCTGATCAGTAATTCACATGGACAGTTGACAAATCAGATTACCAGCCATATGTGTAACTTAAATTATTTCTACAGGTGAAACATTATGCTTGTGCTACTGATTGATACATATTGCAATACACAACCTACATTACAATACATTATCAATACATATATCAACTTGAAGGTCTTTGTTACATTTAGAATGAATGTCATTGGTAGGGTGTTGCCATGTGTAGATATATTGGTCATATTTCTAGTATGCTCAAAATCAGAAATTACAGACAGACCTTGACCTGTTAGCTGTTCTGATGACATTCTCATCTTTGACAGGGTAACCAGACTATATCCAAATTTGATTGGATGCAGGATTCATCTTAGACACCTCTCTGTTTGTTTTGCATTGTATGAATGCATCACAAACATCTTATTGACTAAGTAATACTATATGAGTAAATATTGCATTAATAACTTTTTTATCTAAAATCTATTGCTTTAATAGTTTTTTTATTATCTAGAATCATTAGCATTTATATTTCTTCAGTCAGATTTGTAAGGCATTATGATGTTATTTTAAAAGCAGAGGTAGTGCAATTTCATTGTACCAGGAAACTTTTATCTAGAATGGGTTTTAGTGCAGAAGCAGACATAACTATTAACCAAATTCCTGAAACTGTCCTGCCAGTAGAAGCAAGCTGACTGCTGCTGCACCAGCTTACTATAATGAATTCTCAGTTTTAAAAAAAAAATCAAACAACTAAATAATTTTCCAGAATTGCTGAAGATTAAGAATAATGTAATTACTGTATGCCTTGGGACATGAAGAGATAATTATCTTTTTCATGTTCCAAGAAATATATGTATTTAAAAATTATAGAATTTTGGTGTCCCAGTACTTATAGGCATAACAATTGTCAATACAAAACTGGCACGATGACCATACTGCACAGATCAGCAGACCTGCCAACCCTTATGATTTTGCCATACAAAAGTGAACCTTAAAATATGGACTTACGGCATAAAAGCAAAAACTATGGAAAAATGATTGTTGTTGAAAAAATCCAGATAATTGGTTCATCCATGTTTTATTTTGATCCAGGCTTCATATGAGAGCTAGTGGAATTAGTCAGGGAACCAGACTGATTTTACAGCAGTACCTCAGATGCTTTAAACTGCTCATATTTTTCCATGCAAAGCGTCTGTATGATCAAACCTGATTATATAATTTTTTCAAATGGTGTCCAGCAAGCACGATATATTTTGAAGACAAAAGGGAAACTAAGACTCTTAAAAAGTGTTAATAATCAATGCAGAAGAATAAAATGGAATATTCAGATTCATGTGAATAAAAGCAGGAAGGGACACAATTATGTTTATTGGACATAGCATGCCAATTTGAGAATGTCTTGTGGCGGGATATATATTGCCATTGTTGTGTGAAATGGAAAATATAAATTTCCAAGAATTACATGAGGTTGTGAGATAGCAACAAGCCATTATGCCGTGTAGGGTTTGGAACTGAATCCTATGCAGTAAATAAATTCTACATGTACTTGGCAAACTTTTCAGTTGAACATAATGTTTACTGTCACTGTTTCAAATACTGAACCTTTAAATACGTTTTTGAGCTTTATGATAGCAGTTTATGATATTTTGTTACAGTTTACTGAAACATGGTCAGACTTGCAGAAAATGTTTTACTGCCTTACTGAGATGGTCTCATCATGGTTGGCAGGTCTGCATCAGTGACCAGCTCGTTGTTTTACCTTGCAATAACCTATTATAAACTACTATGATTGTTTCTATGTTATTATTTTGCATGTGCATATTTTCCAATTTTTCCAACACAAAATAAAGGTAAATAAAAACTTCAGTAATCCATGGAGTACCTAGAGTTTACAGGGCAACCTGTACTAACCTCAATATAGTGTACAGAATAGTAGTTACACAGTGCAGATCATACCTCATGTTACTTTTATCCTTGTTTATCCCCAAATCTCCTAGATGTAGATTTTACTTTTTCTTCGTTTTTACCAAATCTTATTCTTCCAAATCACATTTACACAAGACATCTGTTGCTATTTTATTTATTTTGGCCCATGCACTAAAGAGTCGTTTTTTTTCAGAGATTGACTTGTAGTACATGAAAAAATTGCTATAATTTTGCCTACTTGGATCTAGTTTTGAGGGTATACACTTTCAGTATGACAAGCGGTGACTAGGTTATTTTCAGTTCTGATCCATGATTTTTGTTTACGCTGAACTGGTATAGACTAGTATCAACCCATACAATCAATATCAACCCTTACAACGAATATGAAAGTCCTTTATCTTGTTTGTTTTATTTAAAAATTTTACCAACACTATTTTATTTAAATTAGCTGAAAAGTTTATTATCATTATGGTAAATTTCATAACCCACAGCCAATATAGCATATAAGCACACAATGCTTCCTACTTCATGTATACCTTTTATTCTTATTGCTTTTTAATAATATGATCAAAATTTGGGAAAATATTAAAAGAAGACATGGAGATATTGGGTCACTGTGTCTACAGCCTCTAAAACTTCGAAACTTTTTGATATAAAGCCATTCTAACAAACCCCTGATGAAATAATGTCACCAAACCAGTTTTTACTCCCTGTCTTATCATTTGTCCTAAATTATCTGATGTTAGAAGATTATAAATAAATAATTTCCATGAGATAGAATGACAAGCTTTTCCAAAATCAGTTAATAATAAAATATCTGGTATTTGTAATTCTTCATAAATATAGTAAATGATCCTTGTATTTCACCAGTGTATCCTCCTATAAGAAAACCAGTTTGGTCATCAAATATATTATTCAGTATTGACCTTATTTTTTGTTGCTACATCCTGATGCTAATTTGTAAACAATGTTAATTAAAGGGCACCAGTTTGGTAAGTACTGTTTTGGTTATCTTCCTTATGTAAACAGGTTATAATTACTTGTTACAAAGTGTTGAGAAAATTCTGTTGTATATGTATCATTAATTGGACTGACTAGATATTCTCCGGTATCAGCTTAAAAGTCTTCTAAAACTCCCGCTGTGAACAAATGGATTTTGACCAGATGTTATTTTAACAAAGCAAGTAGGAATAGCTTTATCATCCTAGTTTGTGGATATATCTGAGGAATGTCTTGAATGATATCACTTTGATAACTTGTTTCCTTATCCCCTCCTCTGCCTAAATATTCATGACAGATTACGGAATTATTTAAACATGTGAGTATACTGATGAAATGGGTAATTTCACCAATGAAACAGTAATAAAATGCAGCATGAATGCAGATGAAATGATCAATGGATTTTGGAGAAAATGGAGATGAAAAATGCAGAACGATGAATGATAAAATAAAAACTTAATGAAATGTTGGTGCCTTTGATGAATGGCAGATATTTGGTTATTTTCAGGCTGCATCTAGTAGTCAAAATCAGATTCTTTCAGCACTATCAAGCAGGTTTTCAATCCTTACAAGCCATGACATTGATTCTTGTCAAAGCAGGCACAATAACAGTCTTTGATATGACATCGTACATGTATAGATCTACAAATTTCATTGGAAAGAAATAAGAAATGAAATTTGCTGACAAAATACTCAACAACTGTATTTTTGCATTTATTGCAGTCATGGTTTTGTTTTTATTTATGATAAATTCAGTGCTAAATTGCATTATATGTAAATATTTAATTATTTTATTAAAGCAAACCTTATTAAAACCAGGTATGAAAGCTGCATTATACAGTAGTTCTTTCCTTTTAAAAAAAACAGTCAAAAATGGAAATGCTTACTTTGGTCAATGCATTTCCATTTCATTCCAAACAAATGAAGATGACAGCAGACAATTAATGGGAATGCAAAATCAGATTGCATGTTTGAGGCCATAAATAAAATAGATCAAATGATAGCCGAATGTAAATGTGAATGGATGCAAGTGGAATGGAAATGAAATGAATTCAGAGTGCATTTTAAATGAATCTGGTAAAATTGCCCATGTCAGGGTCTGCATCATGACAGTATCTTAAAAGAGTTCAATAAACTTCAGTCCATGATATCAGGGTTAAGTTAAAACGCCATGACCAATATTTTGTAATGCACAGATCTTGTGAACATATTATCAAAATTGTATGTGAAAACATTTTTGTTACCAAATTATGTATATTGAAGCTTCTGAAGAACATTTGAGATGTTGTCAATAATCAGTAGTTAAAAAGAATAATTGATGAGAAGAAACACTTGTTGTGAAATCATTCAAATTGTTGTTTGCCATAGTTTTAAGAGCCCTGTTCCTTTGGAGTGACTTATGTGTTGAGGTATCTTACACCTAGTTATTTTAGAAATAAACTTCTATTAAGCGACCATCTGTTGTAAGAGGTCTTTTTTAAAAATATTTCCAGAGGAGGCTTCTTCAGAAAGTCTGACTATATCCATCTGTTTGTATCATAAACCATGGCAAAGAGAGATTTCTCAATGCAATGTAATTTTTTATTTTCCTTTCAGGTAAAAGAGCAAATCAGCAGAAATAATCTACACAGAAGAGAGATTTGGAAACTTTCTTTAGAATTTTTTTTCAGTTTGTCAACATGGGTGTTAAATCATAGCCAAAAAAAGCCCTTTTTGGATAATTTATATATATGTAAAAGAAGGCATGTTAAAGTGAAACTCCATGAAGTTTCATAACAGTGACATTGGATTACTTCTGTACCTATAGTCCCAGTCAGGTGTTTTTTTTTATTTCTTTGTTTTTTTATTGCTTATGCTGCTTTATGGGAAATCATGAAGAAAGATGAGTAAATTGTTTGTTGCTTAATAATTGATTATTATTTTGGTCATGAGATTTATTCATCATTAAATATCTGTATGGTCTGTAATCCTGTTTTGTATTCAGTGACAATACATGTATCAAGAAGTATTTCCTCTTGCACAGTAATGCTACTTTACATGGGCTATGGATCATTAAACCAGAATTATACCAAACAGTGTTGATAAATATTCACTGCATTGTTCGATGACAACTGTAAACATGTGAAAATATCTGCAAGGTGCACAGCCACTACCAAAATGGCAGAAATTAGATAATGATGAGAGAGCTCAATCACAAATAAGAGAGAAGAGATAAAGAAAGTACTAGAAATGCTGGGCAAATGATTACAAAGAGCTGATGTAAGACTTGCTGAAAGGCTGTTATATTGTGCAATTTCTACATGGAGTATTTGGAGAAATATAAAAGTGCACAGGGCACCTAATTTGATGATGGGTATAAAATCTTTGATACGTCATCGCTGGAATCACACAGTTCATTCTCCCTACACATTACGGCAGAGGGATACATAAAATAAAAAAAGTTGTTTCCTCAAATAAAGCAGAATTAAATTGTCTTTGAACAAGAGTGTCTCAGGAAAGCTTGAACATGAACTTTCAACTTTTTGTGAGTCTTGGAGTCTTGTTGATGAAATTCAGTTGTTATTTTTTGGAGTTGATGCTAGTGAATAATAAATGCTGAATTAGAAATTGAACTGGGTTCTGTTTGATATTAGCAGGATCAGTAAAAATTTTGCCATGTTTTAAAAAAAAATTATTATGGGATCCTGTTGGCTAGAGAAAAATTCATAATTTCGAACCCTGTAATTCAGTTTGTCTTTTATGCTTTTCTCTGACTATCATTGACTTAATTGTGTACCATATCCATACCAACCAGTTGTGATGCCCAGAAGTTCATGTAGAGGATTTTGTCAGATAGAAAAATAAGCTTTTCCTTTACTTTTTTGATACAACAATTTCGTTGCATAATTTGATTAAAACAATGTTATGTGCATGTGCTTTGACACCTACCTATCATAAATAGCACTCAACAATTCCTTATTTTATAAAGGGCTAGAGTTTTAAAGAAAAAGAATTTCCCAGGTTTCCCTCACTAGTCTTGGAGTCTTGTTGATGAAATTCAGTTGTTATTTTTTGGAGTTGATGCTAGTGAATAATAAATGCTGAATTAGAAATTGAACTGGGTTCTGTTTGATATTAGCAGGATCAGTAAAAATTTTGCCATGTTTTAAAAAAAAATTATTATGGGATCCTGTTGGCTAGAGAAAAATTCATAATTTCGAACCCTGTAATTCAGTTTGTCTTTTATGCTTTTCTCTGACTATCATTGACTTAATTGTGTACCATATCCATACCAACCAGTTGTGATGCCCAGAAGTTCATGTAGAGGATTTTGTCAGATAGAAAAATAAGCTTTTCCTTTACTTTTTTGATACAACAATTTCGTTGCATAATTTGATTAAAACAATGTTATGTGCATGTGCTTTGACACCTACCTATCATAAATAGCACTCAACAATTCCTTATTTTATAAAGGGCTAGAGTTTTAAAGAAAAAGAATTTCCCAGGTTTCCCTCACTAGTTATACTGTCTGTTTAACAAAGACCTTGAACATCTTAGGTATTGATAAAATAACTTTTAATTCCCTTTCTTTTGGTGTATGATTGATGGTGTAATTTGGGTTATAAAGCATACAATTTGGCCTTAATTCAGAAATGTACCTATCAAAATCCTGTGCTAGCTCCACTTGGTCATTCTTACTTTCTAGACTTGAGAGGTAAATTGTAAGAAAAGAAGGAGTAGATAACTTTAAAAAACTTTTTTATATTTTTTAATTCCTTCATTGCATCTTCAGAAGCTGGCATTGTCTAGTCTGGCAAAATTCCTTTATCGTATTTTAATAAATACTAACGATAATGTACTTTAGAGTAACTCTGGTTGATTCTTTTTAGCACATGGGAACAGTCAGTTTGGTTAGCAGTGTATTTCAAATTAGGTCCTGCCCAATTTCCACAAGTACAATGTCCAAAGAAATTTCAGGCATAGTACATGAAAGTAAGATAGAGTTGTGCCAATATTCTCTCCATTGTGCATACTTCAAATGCAAACAAGTTCACTTTAAACCTTTCACTCATCAGTTCACAGTATCTGCAGAGTGCCCCCATAGGCATTACTCAACAGTTCTAATCCATAATATAAAACCTTATGCAGTGTTTGGAACACTCACATTTTATTGTATTGAGCATTTTGAAAAATAGTGCCAAGATGTTTGGGAGTAAATTTTATTAGATGAATACAAACTCGGCTGTGAATCATCATAAATTGTCATAAAATCAGCTTTTTCGTGTGTCATGTAAAGATATACTTTTGTTTTTGAGTGATTATTACATGTGTATTTTTCCATTGACATCTTTGCGTAATTTCTTGGTGCCAAGAAGCATGGTTCTTACGGACTGGTCAACAAAATTGATCAAGAAAAGAAAACGCCCAAAGCGACTGAAAGATTCGTGGAACATTTAATGACTAGAGAATTCCCAGTGGCCCAAAATTTGGGAAACAATGGGATATTGTTAGCTTTATGCACATGGTGTTGTGCTTGTGGAAAAAATGGAAGGTGATAGAACAAGTCCCAGAGCTTTAAAATTTTGATCAAAAACCTGCTGTATGGAGAAATGTGCAAGAAAAATGTAAATGTAGTATGCTGTGTTGTATAAAGAAGTGAAAAAAGTGAATGAAATACAGTTATTAATTTCTTCTTATTGTGTCTTGGATTTTTTTTTTGATTTGGAATGGAATTAAGCTATTTAAAAAAATAATATAGAAAGAAAGTGTAATCTCGTTCTTGATTCCATCTAGCTGCAGACAAAATTATAGAATTGCAAGGTAAATACATTGAGAATTGTTGTAGTTGTAAAATCACAATCCCAGTTATCAGCTACATTTTTAATTTGTTTATTATACAAAAGTATAATCGTTTTTGGGACTGCAATATTTTTCAAAGAAGCAGTCTTCCTGGAGTGCAACTTTCAAAATACTGTGGAGAACCATGCCAGCTTTTTCCTTCAGTCTTGGGGCCAAGGTGTGACAGAAAATGTGCATTAAGCTTTTGGTTAAGGTTTTATCCTTCGCTTATATTTCATAAAGTTCTTGATGGATTTTGTTCATGTTTGGCTTCAGGCATTCATGAAACTAAGATGGTTATTTATGTGACATGCTGGCTTGCCCCTTTAACCTTAGGGTCATGGTCAGAGTTAACAGAGAATTTGCATTGAGCTTTAAGTTAAAATTTTTTCATTTGCTTATATTTCCTAAACCCCATGATCGGTTTGGTTATCAATAGAAGTGCTTATATTTCCTAAACCCCATGATTGTTTTGGTTATCAATAGGGGTGATTATATTTCCTAAACCCCATGATTGGTTTGGTTATCAATAGGGGTGATTATATTTCCTAAACCCAATGATTGGTTTGGTTATCAATAGGGGTGCTTATATTTCCTAAACCCCATGATTGGTTTGGTTATCAATAGGGGTGCTTATATTTCCTAAACCCCATGATTGGTTTGGTTATCAATAGGGGTGCTTATATTTCCTAAACCCCATGATTGTTTTGGTTATCAATAGGGGTGATTATATTTCCTAAACCCCATGATTGGTTTGGTTATCAATAGGGGTACTTATATTTCTTAAACTCCATGATTGGTTTGGTTATCAATAAGGGTGATTATATTTCCTAAACCCCATGATTGGTTTGGTTATCAATAGGGGTGCTTATATTTCTTAAACTCCATGATTGGTTTGGTTATCAATAGGGGTGATTATATTTCCTAAACCCCATGATTGGTTTGGTTATCAATAGGGGTGCTTATATTTCTTAAACTCCATGATTGGTTTGGTTATCGATAGGGGTGATTATAGTTCCTAAACCCCATGATTGGTTTGGTTATCAATAGGGGTGCTTATATTTCCTAAACCCCATGATTGGTTTGGTTATCAATAGGGGTGATTCATTATGAAGCTCATTCTACGACATGCTTTAGGTTCGAGTTTCGGATTCGGCCAATGTGGGTATGTGAGAAAGCTTGCCAGTCGCTTCTCGAGGGTCGGTGGTTCTTTCCAGGGATTTCCCGGGTTCTTCCTCCTCCATTAATACTGGCCGCCATGTATAGCCTATCGTGTGCTGAAAAATGGCGTTAAACCCTACAACAACAACTACAACATGCTTGCTTGCCTGTTTGAATTTGCAGTCAAGATGAGCAGCAGATGGGGGCAAACCCACCTCAATTGAGGTGGGTTCGCCCCCTCTGCTGCTAGATGACAGTCATAGAAATTTGCATTTATATTTTGGTGTAAGTTTTTCATTTGCTTATCTTTCCCCAGGTCCCTTATCTCTAGATCCTAGACGATACTTATTACAAACAATACTTTGATATGAGCTTGACATGCAGGCTATGGCCTTGTTCAATATCCGGAATATAAGTTAACTAAACACCTTGACAAAGTAGACTTCAAACGTCACTAGGTATAGTCTATAGATAGTTTCTCTGTCACACAATCAATAAAGGTGTCAGTAAGTTTAATTGAAAGGTGACTATATCTAGTTTACACATGGCTTCTTTGTCAGACAAAAAAAAAATGAAGGTTTCACTAATTATTTTCCTAATTATTTAAATATTCTACAGCCATGAAATGCATAATATGATAATGACAGTAAGGGGCCATCCATTTAGTATGTACTAAAAAATCTGGCAAAGCTTGACCCCTTTCCCCCTCCCTGTACACATGCATACATTTTTTTAACACGCCCCCACCTGCATACGTATGCTTGATGCATCCCCCATTCTATAGAACGGCCTATATTTAATCCATGCAGAAACAATCAAAGATTCATAATATTAACGTGTTTAATAAAACAGATAGTCCACCGACGTTTAATGTCTGGCTGCATCAAAGAAATAAGCTGCATAACTTCAGAAAGTTTGTCTAGTGTCTGCTAAAATTCAAACGCCGACTGAACCCAGTCAAACAGGTTACATATTAGACAAATTATTATTGAGGTTTCACTCCCACCCCCGTTTCCTATGCGTACATACATTATCAGTAGACCCCCCCCCCCATACGCAAGCTTATGCATTTAGGTTAAGTGCCCCTCCCCACCATGCGCACTTACTAAATAGACGGCATCCTTCTTTATTAAAGAATGGAGGTTATTTACGCCCCACCAAATGGTCAGATGTCATTTGAGGTAAATATAATGCATATTGTTGATTAATTTCTGTTCACGCTACAATAGACAAGAACACGTTCACTGTTGAGACTATTCTCATTTCTTAAAGACAACCACAAAACCTGCCTAATCTCATAATCGCACATGCAACATTCTTCTTCTAATCGCATATGTTCAGTTAAAGGAAGTCCTAGCCCTTTTAGCAATTGAATTGGAAAACTTTTTCACTGATATAGAAATCTAACCATTCACTTTCATAATAATACATGCATTTGCAACGGTTATTGTGTTTGTTTTTTTTGCATATGATATTACTTTGATTTAAAAGTCCACCGGTTTGATTATTTCAGTAAGAATAATAATGTGTGTGTGATTTGGGTTTTTAACGTAGCTTTAACAATTTTTCAGTCTTTAGGTATCACGGTACCAACTGTTTTTCCATATACCTCAGTACTAATGTTTTGTGAAATAAATATACTTTCTATCCTACCTGAGTATGCATGTCACATACTGTCATAGAGAACAATGTTAGATTGTCAATTGGACATAGATAAAACCAGGTACTCCAATCCATTTAAGAGAGATAACTCTACTGGAACTAGACAGGGGTAAGAGTTATCTAGTCACAACATACACATTTTAAAAAAATCTTAAAAAATACAAAATATGATCTAGATATGAATTAACATAATTTCACATGTTGCCAAGAGACTAAACTTTTTTTAAAGCCTAACAGAAAGTATAACTCTCACATAATGCACCAATCACAGCTAGTTTTGTTGTTTATTTCTGAATACAATGTTCCTACACCTGAAGCTCTGCCCACCTGGGTTTGTTCAATTGGTACCGTTATACCATATCGCTACGATGTCTGCAGTGTGACAGTTTATATTGATGTCTAGCACTGGGGCATCATGCCGCAGACATGTAGCATGATGTCCCACCCAGTCACATTATCCTGATACCATTCCAACCAGTCCTGACACTAACCTCTTAATGCTGAGCGTCTAGCGAGGCAGCTGCAAGTACCATTTTTATAAGTCAGGTAATGACTCAGCCGGGGTTTGAACCCGTAACCTCCCGCATTTGAGGCGGACGCTCTAACTACTAGGCCACAGGAGCGTTCTAATAATAATACTAATAATAATAGATGTAGTAGTAGCAGTAGTAACAATAACAACAGTATAACAACAATGTAAGAATAAAATAACAACAATGTAAGAATAAAATAATGTATATGAAATCAGTAAATAAAGACTTCTGGTATCATTTGGTTCGTTCTAGTCCTTCAACACATCATAGTTTCTGGTCTTTTTGCGAGTAAATTGGGAAACCGTTCACTGTCCTTGAAATATGATATTACATTTTTTTTATATATAAAATTTACATTTCAGTTTTCATTATCAATAAAGATAATAGTATTAACAACAATGAATAAATCAAATATATAAAATGATATTATTCTGGCATAATACAGCATGGCTCATTATAGTTCTGGATCATTTTAGGGTTTCTCCTTCGTTTTAAAAAATTAATGTGGAGGTAGAAGTACAGAAGATGGGAAAGACCAAGAGGCCTGAACACGTTCTTATTTGCTCTTTTGAGCAATACGTAACACATTTCTTGTCATGGAGAGAGGGATTACAGGACTAAATGTGGACAAGTTATTGATGCTTACAGTTATCAAAAATTCATTGAAATTTTCTGAGTTGAAACGCAGATAAGCATACATTGAAATATGTTTATTAGAGTACAGTGGATTACAGCCAATAATCGGCTGGTGAAGTCTCCAAAGAAAGTTTCAGAGGATGATAATAAATGTTGGTTATTAGGGGCTGTCCATTTAGTACGTACGCCGGGGGGGGGGGGGGGCCTTAACCCAAATGCATACGCTTGCGGGGGGGGGGGGGGGGGCGGGGGGGAGATGAAACTCGAACCCACGCGGTCAAAGGCGAGATTTCAGTAATCTGTAAAGGAAAACGCTTTAGACCATTTGCCCTCTCCCCACCCCGTCCCCAATTCCATGTGCGTATATACCCCAGGTACCGTTGCGCGGAAGGGTGATTAGGCAGTGTTCCACTATTTTTGGCAACACGTTGAAGGTACAACAATTTTCAATGACACTTGCAGAGTTGGGCACATATGCCTGGGCAATTGGGTGTTTTGCAACAACAAAAAAAAAAAAATGTTCGTAAAACTATCTCGAAAGTCTAACTAAGTCAAGCGATTTGTTGTCTCGGCTCGTTTTCTCTGATGCAAATTTTATTATTTTCTCTCGAGTCGTGTTCCAAAAAGTAAATTCATCATCTATGACTATCTCATTCCATCGTTTTATTCAGCCTTTCTATGTTCGGCGATTTCAACCCGTGTCTGCTTTTCTATCAGCTGTCAACAAATGCAGGACCCAACTTACGCCGGCCTTTTCTATTAGCTGTCAACAAATGCAGGACCCAACTTACACCGACCTTTTCTATCAGCTGTCAACAAATGCAGGACCCAACTTACACCGACCTTTTCTAGATTCAAATAATTCTTCAGTATGTTCGAAACATGTGATGAATTGTTGGTCGTGAGATTAGTGTTACGACTGTGGTCTTAAACTAAATAACTAAAAAGAGCGAAGACAAACAAGTTTCGTAAAGTTCAACAAATAATTTATTTCTATAGGATGCAAGTGAAAATTTAAAAAGAACTTGTAGTATTGTGAATTAAATCCCAAATAGTATTACAAATTCTATTACAAGTCCAAATGTGGGAAGATCCAGATTTAAAAGCTAAGATATAATAATAGAGACAGTACGTAGTTCAGTCTCCTCTCTTAAACATTCAAAGTTTCTACAAGATTTTGAATTTCCAAGTAAAACTAATATCCAACATTCAGACATAAGTAAACATGTGTACTTCAACTGATAATGATCCTCATGCATCTTTACTCTTAGAGCAATATTAGATATGTATTATGTTGTTTACAAAATAAATGTCACTGGTCAGATACACCATTAACTCGATTTTTGACAAAGGTCATGTACAAAATACAGATATATGTTACGAGTCTATGCTCTTAAATATAAGTAACAGAACAGAGTGAAAAGCAACAAGCTTTGTAAAATTCAACAAATAATTTATTTCCCGAGAATACAAGTTGAAAATGAAAAAGAACTTTGGTATTGCGAATTAAATCCCCAAATAATCCTAGAATTACAGACACAAGTACTAATAATTTAAAGTCCTGAATACAATTTAGTAGAAGTCCAAGTTAACTCCAAAGCTGAAGGTGTTCATGTGTCTATTGTAGCCTTATAATACCGATGTGTAAACAGTCATTTGTTGAATCACATTACTATAATTCCAGGTTTAAATTCACTATAAATTCAAGTGAATGTCTCTGTCCAAGAACTTAAATCAGAAAACTTTTGTATTTCCAGAGGAAATAATCGTTTGAATTCAATAATTTTAAGAAATAAATTCCAGTCCAAAATTACTGATCACAACATATAATTAAACTTGATTGTTATAGATCTTTAAAACATGAATGAATTTTCCCTTCAGTGGCAAGATCATATAATCTTCTACTTGACCTCAGGTCACAATTAACATTTTCAATATAAAAAAAAAACAAAAAAAAAAAAAAACTAGTACCTAATGGAAACTAACCTTCTAGAATGATCCTGATGTTTACAAAAATAGATATGTTAATTATTATTAGAAACCTATTACTAAAATTAACAATATATAATCTGGATTTTGTCAGGGTTGATCAGGTAAATTCCAATAATCTTGAACTAGATCCAAATAAACATATTTACTTCTATTAATAGAGAATATTTTAGCTATGTATTAGTTGTTTACAGAATAAAAAATTAAAAAATTAATTCAAGTCAGGCAGAAATTAACTCAGTTTTGGACAAGGTCAGGTCAAACATAAAATGTTACATTACAGTAGCATGTAATGAAATAAAAAATAAAAAAAATAACTAACTAACAAACAATGCAAATTAAATATGCATAACATATACTTAACATATAATAATCGAGAGAAGCCAACGAACAATACAAATTAAATATATAGGACAATTAAAAATATATTCTACAGTGTATCGAACATCTTCATCAGTGGCTTCCTTCACTACATCTACTAACCAGGTCACCAATCGCAGCTAGCCTTGAGATCAATGGGAGAGTACTATAAGGGGCGCCCAAAATTTACATTATGCTCTTTGCGCAGTAGTAGAAATGTTCTTCCACGACATTTTTAAGTGACTGTTCTCTTTTAAACTTATGTTACATCACATGCAAGTATCAACAAATGTTGTCCTGCATTGCAGCTGCAGATCACTTCATATTTTTTTGTCTATCGCCTAATATCAGGCTCGGCCCTAGGATGTGCGGGGCCCAAGGCAGCAAGCGATGAGCGGCGGGGCCCCAACCGACCTGGCCCCAGGGCAAGGCGAACAAGGCAACCGCCTTGGGCCCGCGCTAACTCGCAATGCAATATTTTTGCTTGGGCCCCGCGCACATCGGCTGCTGCCTTGGGCCCCGCACATCATAGGGCCGTGTCATGGGCAGTGGCGTCACTCGGGTTGGTGCACCCAGTGCGGTAGGTCATGGTGTCATCCCCATGGTCCTCCTTCCCGTAACAGACCATACAGAATCCTTAGTAATGTCATTTTGGTGTCACCCCCTCTGATGGTGTCACCCGGTGCAGTCCGCATCCCCCTAGCGACGCCAATGCTGTGCCTGCCAGTCATGTATTTAACTATGATCGGTTATCCGCTTATGAAATCCGACTAGACAGAGCAGTGTATGCTCTGTAAAATCTGCAGTTTTTCATTTTGGTGTCACCCCTCTGAGATGGTGTCACCCGGTGCGGTCCGCACCCCCTAGCGACGCCACTGGTCATGGGCCCAAAGCAAAAGAAATTGCATTGTGAGTTAGCGCGGGTCCCAAGGCGGTTTTCTCGTTCGCCTTGACCTAGGGCCAGGCCTGCCTGGTATTAAAGTTATGGACAGGTTAAACAAATAGTTATAAGAAAATATTTACAACTTTTTAAATATATAAGATCCGCGCAATCATCATCAGAGAGAGAGAGAGAGAGAGAGAGAGAGTGCAGCTTAAACTACATAAACTTTGCACAAATACCGCTACACAGGTAAGTAACTCGCATTATATTCAAAATTCAACGCGCTGTGCTTCTTGATGGTGCAGAATAGCAACACCATCACGCATACATTTCAAACTGTAAAATGTACCAAACTTCGAGTTCCAGTTAGAAACAATTGTAAATGGAGACAATTTTTTATATTTGAACTATCGCATTGTATTATTCTGATTCTTTTTGAGAAAAATAAATTAAAACTGTCGACAAAAGTGCTACTCTCTCTCTCTCTCTCTCTCTCTCTCTCACACACACACACACACACATACACTTGCCTGCTTCTGGTATAATCTGCAACAGAAGATGCATGTAAGGTCATTAGTCTACGTTTTAAACTGTTAAATGGGAGAAAATGTTGTAATGCTTGCATGTATGAAATCACCGAATACATTTGCAACTTCGAGGGCAATCTAACGGATCATACACGTACATCAGATCTGTGCCAATAGATGACATTTCGAAACAAGGTGTTAACAAATGAGCTTGGGGGCCATCCATTTAGTACGTATGCAAAACTCTGGCAAAGCTTGACCCCTCCCCCCTCCCTGTACACATGCGTACTTTTTTACACCCCCACCTGCGTACGTACGCTTGACGCACCCTCCTCCCAATTCCATAGAACGGACTATATTTAATCCACGCAGAAACGATCAAGGATTTATTATATTAACGTGTTTAATAAAACAGATAGTCCACCGACGTTGAATGTCTGGCTGCATCAAAGAAATAAGCTGTGTAACTTTAAAATGTTTGTCGTGTCCGCTAAAATTCAAATGCCGACTGAACCCAGTCTAACAGTTTACGTATTAGACAAATTATTATCGAGGTTTCACCTCCCCCCGTTTTCTATGCGTACTGCGTACGTACATTATCAGTAGACTCCCCCCGCCCATACGCAAGCGTATGCATTTAGGTTACCACCTCCCCCCTCCATGCGTACGTACTAAATGGACGGCCCTTAATGCCGAATGGTGTGAGTGAGAGAGAGAGAGGGGCAATGCTTTGAGTTCATCGATCGATCAGCGATTTTTTTTCGATATTTCACGGCGTGTCGTCTTTATTATAACTTAATGATCTAATCTTTCCAGTTTTGATAAGACTTTTATGGTAAACATGGTGGTTGTTTTTTTTTTTTTTTGCTTTTTGGGGGATTTTGTTGAAAATCATGATGGGGTTGGGGTGGAGGTTGGAGTGTTGGAGTAATGTTTAAAATAGTGATATACGGTTAATTATTTTGAGTTTTGAAAATGGTGGTCTAGGGTTGTTTGAAAATTTATGACAATTGGTTGACTAAGTTCTTGGACAAAAATGTGATCTTTTGTAATATATTTAATTGGTGGTCACAGATCTTTTAATAAATGAAAATTTATTTCTCTCTTACCCAGTCTTAATTCTGATTAAACCGGATTTGAAGTGGATACTTTAGTAGATGTCATACCGTAAATGGACTTCAAAGATCTAAAATTATGGATCATAGTGACCAAATCAATGAACTATGGTGTAGTCCAACTGATCTAGCTTCCGGTTTTTTTTTCTCACTCTAGCTGGAAGGTAGTCCGAATTTCCTCTCACCCTTGTCACCCCATTTTTGATATTTGGATTTTTATGTTGGGGTGTAGGGTCAGAGTGCACTGCCTATCGAAAAGTTGGAATTCGCCGACACCATTTGGTGTCGGCAATGGGTAGCCGCTTTCTAGCCGGCCTAGCAAACGTGGACGACCTTTCATCGAGATATACTCAGGCTCGGCCCTAGGGCCAGACGAAGGAGGCAACCGCCTTGGGCCCCGCGCTTTCAGGCAATGTTCAGGCAATGCAATGTTTTTGCTTGGGGCCCCGCGCTCTTCGCTAGCTTCCTTGGGCCCCGCGCTTTTCGCTTGCTGCCTTGGGCCCCGCGCTTTTCGCTTGCTGCCTTGGGCCCCGCACATCCTAGGGCTGGACATGGATATACCAGCATGAAATCGAAATAAATGCGATTTATTTTCTCAGAAATTGCGAGCATAGAATTCGTAGTCACATGACTCCACACATCTCTCAACTTACATGTCAGAGTAATATAGTCACTTGATCTCAACAATAAACAAATCGCCACCATACACCCAAATATAAAAAATCGGGTGGCAGGTGTCAGAGCAAATTAGGACTAGCTGGAAGGTTGTAAAAATATCGGTGAATAAATCAATACTTACTAGCTTTATTATAATCGACAACAACAAGAAAACGACTACAGCGATGACTGATGTCATTGTGGTGCGTCTTTATTATTTTATAGCATCGTCAACATTTTCTAAGATGAGTGACGTATGATGTCCATATATTTAGTGCCCTCCTAGAATATTAATCGGTAGATAAGGAGACTTGTACACATACATATATTTATAAATGTAAATACATTAGACAACCGATGGTCATTACCTGCTTTATCTCGTTATGGCAAGATCGTGAATCCAGAAAGTGATTTAAAAAGATGGCGTCTGTCCACGAACTTCAGTTGGTAGTTCATTTATTCATTTGGTCACATCTTGGATCTATAACTGAATCAGTAGGTATTAATCCACTTTTCAAGGCTTTGCTTTGAGTCTTATTTATTTATTTATTTATTTATTTATAAAATAGGAGGTGCTAACGAGGGTATCACATTTATGAATGCTGTAATGGAGCTTGATTAACTGGGCATTTAACTTTTATAACCATGGCGTATTGGGGTTTATGCTTAGTTTTTGTTTGTTGATGGCGTGCAGTGGTACATCTAATGATCCTTTATTTATTCTGTGCTCGATATAAGATAAAATTAACGGCGGGGTCTTAATTTAAAGAAGTTTTTAACAAATAAAGTATTTTCTCATATTTTAAACTTGTTTCATGCTTTTCAAGCATGCTTGTTTCCAAAACAACGGAATTATACGTGAAAACTGAACTTCTTTTTTATTTTTTATTTAAATAAAACTCCTTTTGCCGGAATACTCAAAGTATGTGCTTTAAAATTACGACTCTGCTAAAGAGTATACTGTCTATTACTTATCTAATGACGATGTTCAGAGATGGTCGTAATCGCGGAGTCAAAATATCAAAATAATTTCTGAAGTTTCACTTCTCCTTCCGTCTCGGCCTAGATACGATGCTACAGCTCTTAATCTCGTGTTGTCAATTAGTTTTGTAGATGTCAGCCACTTGAACGCGGTTTAATCGTCAATATTTCCATGGGGTTGGTAGTAAAACTGATAGCTCAACTCAAGACGCAACATTCATAACCTTTATTGAGTATGTAGGTTTTTATGGAGTGTAAAGACATTTGTTTCCGTCTTCTGTATTTAACTTACGTGCATCAAAGTACTGAAATAAAATTCTAGTCAGTGAAATGAAATATAATACATCATTGCGTTGAAATATTGAAAGAGAAATCCTTCAATAATATCTTGGAGAAAAAAAACAAAACATTTCTTAAGCATATGTTATTGTAAGTGCTTTGCAATAAGGTTCTAAAGTGGACGATGTCATAGAGGATGAGGACCGAGTGTTTACTGAAGCCAAATCACGGATCCCTTCAAAATGCCGTAAATAAAATGTGTCCTATACTCCTAGTTCTATAAATGCATCTGAGAAAAGAAGAGACACATGCTTTCATTTTTCATTATTATTGATTAATGTGCCAAGAGCATGTACCATATCATGTTTCAGTAATGTTTGTATATGCATGCTACTTTTAGAATACTGAAACAGTAGATTTTATCATATGCAGAATCATATGCGTTTAGTATTTACGTTACTGAGTGACGCAATATATTATTAATACTTTCCACACTTTTCTTGTTGAAATTTGGTGACATTTAGGTGAAACTGGCTCTTCGACCGCTTGGGGGCCATTCATTTAGTATGTACGCAAAAATATGGCAAAGCTTGACCCCTCTCCCCTCCCTGTACACATTTGTACTTTTTTTAACACCCCCACCTGCGTACGTACACTTGACGACGCCCCCCCCCCCCAATTATATAGAAAGGCCTATATTTAATCCACGCAGAAACGCTAAAGCATTAGTAATATCAACTTGTTTAATAAGACAGATAGTCCACCGACGTTGAATGTCTGGCTGCATCAAAGAAATAAGCTGCACAACTTTACAAAGTTTGTCTAGTTTCCGCTAAAAATTCAAATGCCTACCAGTCGAACAGTTTACGTATTAGACAAATTATTATCGAGGTTTCAACTCCCCCCCCCCCCCCCCCCCCCGTTTCCTATGCGTGCGTACATCATCACTGGCCCCCTCCCCCCACCAATGTATACGCAAGCGTATACATTTGGGTTAACCCCTCCGCCACCTCCATGCATACGTACTAAATGGACGGTACCTTGTGGAATCTATTAATCAAACTATCGCAGTACGATAAGTTTGACAAAATTGAGAAGGAATATCGTTTTAAGAGACCAGAACAGCGTATTGGGTGACCTGTTGTCCGTCGTCCCTCCGTCCGTTATCACAAAATTGTTATAGCATTCGCACATCATTCAATTTGTTGACATACACTAACTGATCTTGAACACGAAAAGCATCAGAAATATAAGAATGTACAAAACTTTCATTCAATGATTTATAATTTCTAAGCTGGCTGTCGCCAAGGGGGCCCTAAAATTGTTGACTTGCTGGCGTTTCAAAGTAAACGGAAGCTCCCCATATAAGCAAGCAGACAAGACTGATCACTGTTTTTTTTTCTTTCTAGAACTGTCTGTCCAATATTTGCAACGTCTAGTTTTAATATCTGTAAAATACGATAAACAAATAAAAATTGGAACTCTTGTATTTTTGTGTTCAAAGAGATTCAACTCCCAAATTAATGGGATTATTGAGATTATCAAAGACGGTGAACTACGTCACGTCTGTTGTTCGATTACATAGACACTTTCATGCTTATATATGGTGACCGTGTTAATAATGAAACTCCTGTTTGATTAGAAATGCCAACAAGCTTACAGTGTTTGGGACCACCTAGCTGCAATCAAGTTAGAACTTATAAGACAAGGAATGAAATGACCAAGTTTTGTGCCTTTTTATGTCCTTGAAGCCTTTTGTTTTTAATTTTTAGGGGGTGGGGTGATGGTGTGCGAATACTTTCTCGCTACTTCTCCTAAGCTACATGGAGGATTGCCATACAACTTTACATACACACTCATGCCAAGGTTTAATTGGTTTCGAATGTCAGCGTGGGTTCGAGTTTCGGGCTCGGACTCGGTGGGTATGTTAGTCGTTGGTCAGTGGTTCTTACATGGGTTTTCCCGGGTTCTCCCTCCACCAGTTATACAGGCCACTCTATCGTGTGCTGAAAAATGGGGTTAAATCCACAACAAGCAAACAAACAAACAAATTCCCATAACAATTTGCATACTTTTTATTCTGCCGACCAAGAGATAGCCTGTTCCGATTTCCAGCTGAGTACGGAGCCAGCAAAAGCTAGTTAAATCCATCATTTACCTTTCATTTCAGTGGTTTGACAGGATTTAAACAAGATAATATTGGCCACTTTCAAAGGGTGAAGGTTATGGATTCATTAGTTGCTCCAAGCAACCAAGCAAGGAAACATCTTTGAATAATTCATCCTGTCAAAATACTAATTTATATTTTTTACCAGACAATGATAGCCTTATTGCATTGACAATAAGAAGGGAAATCACTGTTGTACTTCCATGTACATATTTTGCATATATTGATTTGGATTATTGTGAATTCACAGAAGGACATTTTGAATTATATCATTGTGATACATAAAGACTGTTAACTCATCGCCATATTGCAAACTACAGCGACATATATAAATAAAAATGCATTTATGGAGCTAGCATTAGCTAATGAGCCCATCATTACCTTCAGGAACTTATCCACTTAGAAGCTCATGACATGTAAGCACGAGGGGTACTTGTTTTACAAACACTAAATTTTAATATTGAAATGAGAAAACAAACAAACTACAACAACAAAAATTAAAGCAAAATATGAAACAGCTAATGTATATAAAATTATTTATTTATATAGGATGGTGCATGGGTACCTACAGGTTTGATCCAGTGCCTTAACAACACGGACTGTGGAAACGAGCGCCTCTGTTGTTCCATCACACCCGCTCTTGGCCGAAGAAGACAATTCGATGGCCTCGATCCTGACGGAAACGTACATTATTGCCTTCCCTGGAAAGACGAGCACGCTGCTTGGTGCGAGCTCCACCACCAGTATTCCCCTGATACGCCAAACTACTATGGTCTGTGTCCTTGTGGACCTGGCCTCTTATGTACGCCCACGCACGAACTTGATGAAAAATACTATCCCCGCGACCGTTTCGGTAAATGTACTCATGTATAATGTAGGTGATAAATACATATTTTAAAAACACCAAATACTTTTGTCATTTTCGTAAATGTATTATCATGACCGTTTTAATGACGAAACGTCCGTGTAATAAGGCTTACTGAATGTCTTGATTTTAGGATGGAGAGATCGCGAGTTTGATCACTGCCTTCGTTAATGATGTTTTCTCTTGAGCAAGGCGCTTTTTACTTGGCTCGTTTTTATTTCTCTGTAACAGCCTGCTGTTAGGCTTTAACTTCACTCTGTGCTGTCAACCAGTTGTGGACCGACATTCGACCCTGAAGGAGTACTGTACTCTCAAACACCTCAGCTATGGTAACTGAGATACGTGCAATTTCTGGACTTAAAAATTAACACAGGCCTACAAGCATACTATTGTAAATAAACAGAACTTACGAGTCCAGTTTTGAATGCAAACAGGGGCACTGTAAAGGGTTCGGGTGTGCAAAGCAGACGACTTAAAATGACGGGAACTACACATGGTCCAAAAGTGTACTGGTGTGGTCTATTTACAATGATTGTTGTTATTGTTACACGGTTTAAAGCCATTTTCAGCACAAGACATGGCGGCAAGTATAAATGGTAGAGGAAGAACCCGGAAAACATCGGAAAGAACCACCAACCCACGAGGAGCTACTGTCAAGCTTTCTCACATAACTACATTGGCCGAGCCCGAGACTCGAACCCACGCAGACAGAGGTGAGATGGCAGTAATCCGTAACGGTGAACGCTTTAGACCACTCAGCCACTCGGGGCCCCTCTATTTACAATGATATTTATTGTTTAACAAACGTCATATTATTATTATTACCGGACTATACCGGTTTCGAGGAGATGATTTCAACTAATGATTCACATGTCTGCGTGTCGGGATCAAACCACTTTTAATAATAAGTCACATATTAAAATACATTTAGAACTGCTGCACTTATTGAAATAGGTTTGCTTTCTTTCGTGACATAATGTGGTGAAATTGTTCAAGCTAGGGGCCGTCCATTTAGTACGTATGCATGGAGGGGGAGGGGGTTAACCCAAATGCATACGCTTGCGTATGGGTGTGTGTCTACTGATAATGTACATACGTGTAGGAAACGGGGGATGGGTGGTGAAACCTCGATAATAATTTGTCTAATACGTAACCTGTTCGACTGGGTTCAGTAGGCGTTTGAATTTTAGCGGACACTAGACGCACTTTTTAAAGTTACGCAGTTTATTTCTTTGATGCAGCCAGACATTCAACGTCGGTGGACTATTTGTTTTATTAAACACGTTAATATTATTAATCCTTGATCGTTTCTGCTTGGATTAAATATAGGTCGTTCTATAGAATTCGGTGGTGGGAGTGCGTCAAGCGTACGTACGTAGGTGGGGTTATTTAATTAAAAAAACTACACATGTGTACAGGGAGGGGGAGGGGTTAAGCTTTGCCAGATTTTTGCGTACGTACTAACAGGATGGCCCCCTACTGCGTTTATGTTTTTATATAGAGGATATCGGACCATAAATCGAACGATTACACATAATGTTATTTACTATATGAAACTTTCCATAAACACAGAACTAGGAGGAAACGGACAGTCGACGTGCACGCTGTCGGCACAAATCTTAATCTGGAACCACTGTGGATGAAGACGAGGGAAGTATGCATGCATGCATAATAATAATAATAATAAAAATAATAATAACCTTTTTTTCTTGTGACATTGTCTACACATCCATGGTGTGTTGAAAAACTTGTACTAGAATTTATGTCTTTGGCGTCTCGTCCAATACAGGTCTTTCATCACAATATAGACTCGTGCAACAAAAGTCCATCAGAAAAAGATTTTGGTGTCAAAATTTGGTTTGCTTTAACTTAACAATAAGCAACTGTTACGACTTTTTGGTCTTAAACTAAGTAACAGAAAGGAGCGAAAACTAACAAGTTTTGTACAATTCAATAAATAATTAATTTCTCTTGAATACAAAAGTGTAAATTTGAAAAGAACTTACGAAATTGTGAATTAAATCACACATAGTCCTAAAAGTTCTATCACAAGTCCAAATGTACGAAGTCCCAACTGAATTCCAGTGGTGTTCCAAAAAAGTTCCAGTACTGAATGAGCTGATGTGCACGAGGTCTCGAACGTTCTAATGTGCCAATGGCCTGGATTGTGGCGACGTGTTAAGAGTATTTTGCTGTATCACAATAATATAATCCAAAATGTTCTTGTCTGAATTGACTATCATGCTAAATTAAGGTCCACTCCAAGAACACTATATAGTACTTTTTAGTTCCAGTGAAAAATAACTAAAATAACTAAATAAATCCAACCAAATGAAAAACTGAACACAACACAAAAAAATATTCTGCTTTAGATGCTAGGCAAAAACGACTAATTCTTAGGTAAACAAAATTATATACCCTTCTATGTGACCAAGGCCACAGTAACCATTTTCTGAAATTACTCTTTCATTTAATGAAATTTTCCATTCTAGAAGATTCAAAGGTCAGAAACAATACTCTACCTTTAACTCAAATTCAAGTAAACATGTTTTCACTAGTAATGATTTGAATATTTAATCCACAATCATAGAGAAAATTTTAGCTATATATTCTGTTGTTTACAAAATAAATGTTACTGGTAAGATACAACATGAACTTGATTTTGGACAAAGTCCAGTGCAAAATACAAATGTAGATAACATATAATCATTAAGAAAAAACAACAACAAATAATACAAATTAAATATACATAACACAGTTACGGATATTTGGCAAGCAAATAAACTGTTTGAATTGAGCATTATGTGTCTCGATACTTATTTGATAATTCAGCTTTAATCAAGACAAATAGAACATCTATACAAATATTCACGTGCTTATGTATATTCCTTTGTACCATTTAAACGGTCTTACTACAGTCAGAAGCTAAAGAGCAAAAAAGTGCAAATGTTGCAAATAACACTCAAAGTATGATTTGGATAAATCTGAATCTGAAAGAACCCCCACCCAACAACAATAACAACAGCCAAAGTAGTGCTCTATCGACTTTACAGTGCCATCACTAACTCTTGCACGTACCGTGATCGAGTATCAAACACTAGCGTTGTGTTATAGAAACTAATTGATTTTGAAATTCATGAAACAGCTCTCAATTTTTAAAACGAATATCTTTGTCAATAAAATCAGGCATGCCAATAATAATATTAAATTTAAGTCGATCCTTTAAATCGTGCAATTTTCACATTTATTCCAGTAAAGTTTATGCACATATAATACCATTTTCTTTTACTTAGAGCGTGTTCAAAATTTTTCATAGATTATACGACAGTGGACTGTAGGAGTAAAATGACTATAAATCAGCGTTATTATCAAAGTCCCTACAATGAATCATATAATATTAATTATTAGAAAAGTGCCAAGATTATATAACTGTACATTCCTATTAGGGCTATCTGTAGCGACACGTGCACATAGTTTATTCACATAATTACAGTTTCACATTTGAGCCATTCAGTTCTGACGCTGTGAGATGGGTGTGATGCGATGCATCTACTTCAAACTATAGCACTGGAACACAGAATCCTTTTTACAAAATTCCTCTTGAGTCCCCCTCCGCAAATTGGAGGGAAACCCCGAAAGTAGTCCGACTGCAAGCTATAGTACAAAGAAGAGTAGGACGTAAGTGTCGCATACTATAGAAAATATAAAAAAATACATAGAAGTTTCATTGCGTCGATCCTTCGTTAACTCTTCTGCTAATACCAATATTAAGGTTCGCAAATAAAACATCGCCATCCATGGAGGAAATGATCTGGCTTGGAATTCATGCAACTTCTCACTTTGAACATTCAGACGCTTACTAGAATTTAAATCCTTCGAACTAAGTTATTGTATGGAATATTTTCACAGGTGCAAATTGTCTACATCTAAAAGTGGGAAGTAATTTTCCTAGATAGGGACATTTTATGTTAATGCTTCGAGTAATTTCTTTGTCTTGGTCTCGAAAATTTCATAAAGTCAAGTTCTTGCCACAGGTTATAAAACATACTAAACCTCAACCTTGAACATGCATAAAAATGTATACGTCTGCTTGGTCAGTGTTCCTAAGGCATTAGCCAATCTGATCTCAGAATTTCGAGCTTAGCGTACGTTTAAACATCAGATTGTTTCTACAATACAAACACCTGATGTCACGAAACATTTAAACATTTACTCTTAGTTGGATAAATGTAAACACTGCATCCATTAGTGACTTTTGGCGTGTATTTGTAAAACGTGTCATTAAGGTCAAACCATCTCTGTTTCAGTTAGACGAGTGTATTGCATTCGAGCTTGAACCCTTTATTGCTTCACGCACTGGAATGTATAAAACAGACGTAATCAAAAAGTGAAGCATCAGCACTGTGCATGGATATCGTGAATGCAGCAGCAGCAGCAACAACTGTTACTGCTTCCGCTATTTATTTTGCCAGGTGGATATTAAATTGACGAAATAATTCGTTTTGGATTCTACATTTATCTTCTTTGTTAGTTGTGATATGAAAGAGACAAGCTGTTATTACTTGACATTTTAGATTATGACTGTTGTTTTGGTTGTGTGTCAAGCGACCGATACTAGAGTGCTGTACTAAAAGAAGGTTCTGAAAGACAACCCTGCATAATCAAAATCTGTATAGTGCTGTAATAAATGAAGGTTCTGAAAGACAACCCTGCATAATCAAAATCGGTATAGTGCTGTAACAAATGAAGGTTCTGAAAGACAACCCTGCATAATGCAAATCGGTATAGTGCTGTAATAAATGAAGGTTCTGAAAGACAACCCTGCATAATCAAAATCGGTATAGTGCTGTAATAAATGAAGGTTCTGAAAGACAACCCTGCATAATCAAAATCGGTATATCTACGCGCTCTTAAATGTGTGCCTGATATACAACATCCGTCTGGAGTGAATACTCCTCCCCTAACACAGTTGATTTTTTAAATTAATTTCAAGGTGATTTTCTGTGATTTAAGGTCTTGTTCATGTTGAAATATAGTACATAGTAAAGATTTATTTTCCAGGAAAAACACTTTATTGATTGTACAGTTGGTACGATTGTTACACCTTATAGGAATAAAACTTGAGAGAACTTTAAATGTATCCACACTTATATCAACATTTTAAAAAAATATTTTTGTTTTAAAAAGAACTTTTATTTTGCTAACTCTCACGAGTTATGTTTAAATCTTTCACGTTATATGTTTTTAAGTTTTTTGAGATGCAGTTTGAATCTACTTTTTAAGTTCTGAATACTATTTCTTTTCATTTTGTTCCCTACTGTCATTTACATATCTCCCTAACAGTGTCAATAGTGGCCATCTTACCACGTTTTTCGTGAGTTCTATTTTATTGCTTACTGAGGATGTTTTTGAATACACTTTCTGTTTCCACCTTGTATTTCATATATCAAGCATGCTTTACTTTTTTGATATTGTTCTCAGGGTTGATGTTATTATCATGAAATGTTCCATGTCAATCAGAATATTTTCGAAAACATTGCCATATATATTTTTAGATGTTTGAAACTTAACAAAATGAATAAACATTTATATTCTTTGGTGTGTTATTTAGTAAGACAACTAACTTTTATGCCATCCAAACTTGTGAACAAGTACACGTTATCTTTTGATGTCAATACTGTTGACGTCATCTTCTAGTCATGGAACCTTATCTCTTGATGCCAATAGCGTTGCATTCATCTTCTGGTCATGAGATATGTCTATCCCCTCTCTGCATACTACTGAAATCGATATAATACAGGACGATGTCATTATGCTGTGAAAAATTCAAATAAGTCTTGAACAAACTCTGCGGGGGCCACGAGTGGCTGAGTGGTCTAAAGCGCTCTCCGTTACGGATCACTGCCGTCTCACCTCTGTCTGCATGGGTTCGAGTCTCGGATTCAGCTAATGTGGGTATGCGAGAAAGCTTGCCAGTAGCTTCTCGTGGGTCGGAAGTTCTTTCCGGGGTTTTCCCGGGTTCTTCCTCCACCATTAATACTGGCCGCCATGTATAACCTATCGTGTGCTGAAAAATGGCGTTAAACCCTACAACAACAACAACAACAACAACAAACTCTGCCTTCAAAGCTAATGCATATCAACGTGCAAAATAGCAGCAATGTTTACTACTGTCCAGGGTACATGGGGCATCTAAAAAAAGAATATTAGAAGTCTTGATTCTGCATTATGAACGCGAAAGAGAACACCAATACTGAAGTCCCGAGACCTGAGAGTACTTTTCCTTTAAAAAATATACGAGTGATCCATTAGTGTTCGTGTATAGGGATGTTAGGTGTAAAATTGGAAAACAAAATGACTGTTTGCTCTGTTATTTGACCTTTTTAAAATAAGGAGTTTGAACACAATATTTGTCAGTGTCCCACATTAATAACGCATTGTTTTATCATGTACACGTCACTTCCGTTTAAAAATACTTTATACATGTATATTTGTGATTTTTTATCTTTAATTCTGCCTTCTGTTGAAACCAGAAGCATTATCTACCAAATTTCTAGCTCAATTGTTTACTATCTTTAAATTGATATTAACGTATATATTTTTCAACTTGTATACTATACCACCAGATAAAATTCACGTGTACATATTTTATTTTACCACCAGATATAACACACGTGAACATATATTTTTTTATATATCTTAGATTACTTGCTCCTTTAAAATGTTATCTAGCATTTTCTTCTTGTGCCAACCACAATGAAACGGATGGTATTAACACTACACGGGTATAAACTATTTGACTGAAATAGATACTATTCTTAAAAGGTGTTTACTGAATTTTATTGATTAAATTAAAATCGCATGGCTAAAAATCTTCGAATCTCATTCATTTTTTTAATACAAATCCATCAATCTAAAGAACCAATGAGTTGTTAAATTAATTTGCCAAAAATATTTTATTCTCTTGAATGTCTCAAATTTGCAAATCATTCCAGAAGAACAAAGCCAGCTGTACGTTAATCCCGTCAAAACAAAGTTTATAAACTGAAAGGTTCAGTTTAGATGACCTTAATCACTGCTGTAATCGTCGCTTGTATCGCCAGATTCCTCGTTGATGTCGACCACACTGGGTTCGTAGAAGCTACTGAGATCATCCTGATTCAGAAATGTCTGTACCGTAGAACCCGTGCTGACGTGGGGTCGACTGGGATTCACCACCTTTTTATCCAGTGACTTTGGATGCACGCATACTTTAGCTATCAGAACGTTTCCTGGAATTATATATTGTTGGCAATCAGAGCATTTCCTGGAATCGTACCTGTAATAAATATAAAACCGCATTCGTGTTTTGTACCCAGTCGGGGGAAAGAACTGGTTTTATATGGTATATGTCTTCGTCTCGATCTGACGGCTTCCACGTATCACTACGCCATATCAAACTCGTTCTTTCTGTCGACTTAGAACAATAGATGTATGCAGTTTTATGTATTTACCGGGCCTTGAAACACCAAAACCATGTTCAAGTGTGTCTAAACATGCTTTACACAACGTTTTCCACAAGGACAAAATGTTGCTTTTTTTTGGTGGAAGATCAGGGTGAATAACATCGGTGACAAAACTTGTTCAAAACAACTGTTGTTACTCTGCTCTAGAATGTCACATATGAATATAACCTTAGTTTAGTGAAGCTGATTATTATATATAGTTTTTTGACTAGTTGGCAATTTCGCTACAATAAAACCAAAAAAGCATACCATGGTCAAAATCCACCTCATTTTGAAATATTATATCAAAAGTAAGCCTGCTAATTCTATTCAAATTTCATATCAAGCGTGCCTACTAACTAGACCAGGATATATCAACACACACTACTATAATTAAGGACCTTCATGGCGGACCTGGTTTGTGTGTTGATACTAATCTTTCCTGGACCACCAAAGAAACGAGTACAGAAACTGAATTTAACTTACAAGACTTAAGTTCAAGCTTAAATTTAAGTTCTAGAATCAAGTGAGCTAAATCGCTGAACTTTAAGTTTGATTTAAAATAGACCAATCGGATGTCAAAAGTCTTATGGTGATGAAACTGAGACTTGATGGCTGAAATATAAGTCTGAATTAAAATAGACCAATCGGATGTCAAAAGTCTCAGGGTGATGAAACTGACATCTGACTGGCTGAAATTTAAATCTGAATTAAATGGGAAGTACCTTCTTTTTTCGACCAAGCAAAAATAAGTTTGCGGTAATTAACTGTCCTATGCAACTAAAGAAATTAGCCCTTGTTAGACTCAAAGAAGCGAGCGAATAAGACATTTAAAAAAAATATTGTTGCACGAACCGAACCCAAATACACGAGTTTTCCAACAAATGTGTCTGACGAGGTACGAGTTGAAGGATGCTGCTACCGCTTTGCATCCCTAATCGTTGTCGGTAACCTTTTTAGAAGGTAAAAACTTAACTAACGAAACAAACCAGCTACTATTTCATTGTAGTCTCAAAAATAAATAAATAATTATTATATTTTTGTGAGATTTCCTGAAGATTTGATAATCAATGAAGAACGTTAAAGGCAATCAATAGGAAACACCATAAGATAAAAAGCTTGTTAAGTTCTGTCAGCGGTTCGTTTTGCGCAAGATGACAAAACATACCGTTATGATTCTGCCGGTTCCGGACAGGTCGCTTACGCTGTAAACTCCAGTCACTTCATTTGAATACAACAATTTCCATATAATGCAACACAACGTATGCTGATTTTGTTTATGGTCTGTCCATTATTAGTGCCTATCAGATATAACATAGTTTTGGTCCACATGAACTTACACGGTTATGGATTAATGCACTGAATTTCATCAAAAATGTACTTTACAAAAATTGCATAGAGGAAATCAATTTAGTGCAGTGATGCCTGAGAGAGAGAGAGAGAGAGAGAGAGAGAGAGAGAGAGGTCGAATTTCTATTTAAATAGGTAAAAAATTCAAATGACCTGTCGTGTTTACATTAATTAGCCTGAACACGGACTTTTCTTTCTATACTCTTCTGAACAGGTTACACTGGATCATAATGACGCACAATACCTATTGGATAATGCAAATATGAGAACAAAAACATCATATAAAAGTCGGAGAGAAGGAGAAAATTAATAGCATTATTTAAATAGTATTGTTTAAAGTCTTCATTATTATCATCATTATCGTCATTCTTGTTACTACTTGAAAAAAATCAAAACATTCAATATTACTAATAATGAAATAAATATTTGCGATTTTATTTCATTCGAGCTATTTAAGTTTTATTTGGACCAACATCGATGTGAATAAGTCCTCTTTTTATGCTATTACGTGAATTTGTGGATTTTTTAAAACAGAAATAATTTATTCACTGGAACGAATTCATTTTATATTTTTCACTTACTGAAATGTTTCAATGACCAGAAAATTAATTTCATCCAACAGCTTGGTACAGTGGTTGGATGTCAACCTGGCACGCAAAAGGACCACAATGAATTTTCCTTTCAATGTTTTTCCAAGTGTGTGCTTTGTTACCGTGAATTATGAAACATATTTACGTTACTACTTACATGTTTTGTGAGAATGTACAAAAATACAACAGAACACAAACGGTAAACAACTGATATAACCTGAAGAAAAATGCTTGCTATTTCAGTCTGTTTTACGCTTTAATAAGCCAGCAACCGTGAGCATAAAACGCAATAAACAGTTACATATTAAACGGGCGAGATCACGGCCATGTCGAGCAGTAGCCTGGGAAAATGGTCTGGCATTCCTTAAAGGTATTACAACATGCCAAACTTCGGACACGCATGCAAAGTCGAAAGCCTGAGGTAAACATCGGTACCAAATTTATTACGCTACGCGAAATGTAGCTTGAAATATCAGCGTTTATTCTTAAATAGGTCGCGCGAGAAAGGAGAAAAGTGTATGAGGTGCCGTAGCCGACAAAAGCTGGTCCAATCAGAATGCTGTCGTTTAAATTTTAATGTCATATGTCCAGAATTCCAATTTCACGTGTTGTATAAAAGGTTATGGTCCTTAAAATTCCATTTTCTAGGTCGAGATTTTAGATTGCATCTGTTGAATTAAACAGTAGTGGTTGAAAGTTATATTTTCTAATTCGAGGTTTTAGATTGTTTAGTTTGAATTACACGGCGGTGGTTGAAATTTCAATGACATACGTCGAGAATTCCTAATTTACGTATAGGTTCAAAATGTTTATGTTGAAAATTCCATTTCATATGTTGAGTATTTAGATTTCAAATGTTGAACTAAACAGCGCTGGTTGAAAATTCGATGTCCAATGTCGAGTTTTTAGATTGCATCTTCTGAATTACACGGCGGTTGTTGAAATTTTAAAATCATATGTCGAGAGTTTCAGTGTTATATATTGAATCACATTGATTTTGCTGAAAGTTCAATTTTGTATGTTGAGTTCTGAGATTGTATCAGTTGAATTACACAGCGGTGATTGGACATTGTATTGTGTATTGTGCTTGTCAGAATTGTTTATTTTTATATGGCGAAATGATATGTTGGTGTTAAAAGTAACATTACACAATGTCCACTTTAACAATTCAAAATAATATCGAGTATTAAGATACATCATTCGTGTATTCAATTATGAGGCGCCATTACATTTTATGCATTTACAGTTTGAAAGTTATCATTCACAGGTCGAGAATTACTATGAATTTCTTCGCTAGAGGTCGCTCTCGTGAACGGACCGCATTATTTTTAAGCAAGGACGCTGCTTCTCGTTGCTGTGAAATTCAACAGATGAAATCTAGATACTCACCATAAGAAATGGAACTTTCATCACAAACAGTTGCATACAATGTGTGAATGAGGGACTCTCAACGTATCATATTAAAATTTTAACCATCGCTGTGTTATTCAAACTATACACTGTAAAACGTCGACATAGGAAATATTACTTTAAACCACCACTGTATAAATTCAACATATAAACTCTAAAATCTCGATCTAAAAAATGGACCTTTAAGGACATGCAGTTTGATCCAACACGTGATATTGGAGTTCTCGACATACGACATCAAAATTTCAACTGCAACTTTCTCATTGGACCAGATTTTGTCCGCTACGGCGCCTCATATAAGTGTCCTTACTTGTAGTTACTATACAGCACATGTATGACAGGTAAATTGTAAGGAACGATACGAGCCACTGTTTCTATTTTTAAACATGAATAGTTGAAAAGCAATTTTTATTCCAACTGGAGAATGTATGTGTTAAAATAAGATTTTAATCCCATTTGTGACTACGTGTGCTAAACATAGTATATAAATTCGGAGAGTACATGTGCTAAAATAGAATTATTCAAAATCCAGAGTACATGTGTTAAAATAGATTTATTCCTTCTTGAAAGTACATGTGCTAAAATACATTTATTCCCATTTGCAAGTACATGTGCTAAATATATTTATTCCCACTCGAGAATACATGTGTCAAATAGACTTATTCCCAATCGCGAGTATATATGTTAAAATAGATTTTTCCCACTAGAGAGTACATATGTTAAAATAGATTTATTCACACTCGTTAGTACATGTATACAATAGATTGATTTCCACTCAAGAGTACATGAGTTAAAATAGAATCATTCCAGCTCTAGAGTAAATATGTTAAAATGAGCTATTCCCAATCGTGAGTACATGTGCTAAAACAGGTTTAGCAGCAGAGGGGCTGTACAGACCGAAACTTTTTGCACAATAAACCCCTCCAGGAAACTATTCCTCGATAGAGGGCTTATTTCGACGAAATAAACCCTTCTATTCAGAATACAGGACAAAAAAAAATGTCCCCCGAAAACTCGAAGAGTTTCCAGGGACAAACTCGTTGAGTTTGCACTGACAACTTGGGTTACTTCAATAAATCTGAAACAGTTTCCGTGGCGGGGTCGTTATTGAAAAATCCATGGGTCGGGTCCATCCCCTCTGCTGCTCTGGGAAATGAGTTTCCAAGGAAAAACATTTTTATGTTAGCGGAATTAAATCATTGACAAATAAATAATGGCAAATATTGGAGAAGCACATACGACTAGATTAGCTCGAGAACGTCTCGAAGCAATTCAGAAATTTCTTCCTGTCCGTGATAGTGTCAGACAAAAATTACAACTAAGACAGCAAGCACGGGAAGGCTTTGCAGAGACTACGGAGGAATTATTTAAACCCGTGACCAAAGCTACTGAAAAATCCGCAGCTGTTACCAAAGAGGCTTTAATAGAGCAAAGGAAAATTTTACAGGATATTTCAGCTGGACTTAAACCCCCGCCTCCACCCGATGAAGTTGTTGTGTCAGTACCTGCTGGTAAGCGAGTAACAGGGAGAATTACTGACCCCGCCAAAAGATTTACGCCGGATTATATTGAACTTCTTAAAAATGTACCAGAAGAGAAATTACCTGAGATAATACTGTTAGGATTGATTAGAAGAGATGTGTCTTTAAACCCAGAACACGGTTCTATGACAGATGATAATTTTATCAAATATTCGTATCGTATACGTGAAAATAAAAAACAAATCAGCAGGGACGATACAAAATACGATAGACTTGTAGATGCTATACGTAAACTTGAAATTCCACCATCGCAACCTCAAGAAGAAAAATCACCGTTGCAACACACAGAACGACAACAATATCCTTCACGGCGAAGAGCAATAGATCCTGACCTAACTCCGTTAAGTGAATACGAGGCTGCATCTGAAGGAAGTCCGCGGGGCCAAAAATTCAAACAAACTAGGTCGCCGATAATTAGCTTAACAACATCTTCTGAAAGTTTGCCTCAAGACATTTTATCCCCAAGAATTGTACCATCAACAGGGGAGGGTTTAGGATCCGGTTTTATTGCCTGCCCTAATAATATCATCGATGATGTATCACGGTTGGAAGTTCTCATCGGAGGAAGACGTGCCGGAAACAATTCTCCGGAAATTATAAATGAAGCCGCAGATATCTGTCAGAGACTATTTCAGCGTGGCATCATGGATATCAGCATCTACCGGGGGCTCATTGATGAACTCGCAGACGGTTACCACAGCGACTAATAATTAAATTTGCTAGCAAATTCAGTTAGATAAACAATAATTAAATAAAATGATACTACACGATTCTTTTCGCAGACCAAGAAGTGTCAGAGTAGTAAACTCACGATTACCAGTATACGAGGTTGTTTACGGAGATGGAGTCGGTGATGTTGTTAGGGATTTAGTCACAAGAATCGCTCCGAAAGCTGGACCGTTAGCAAAACAATTCGCGATGAAAGCCGCTGATGTTGTCAAGGATAAAGCCATTGGCACTGTTGGTAGTCTTGCCGGGAAAGCATTTCAATCAATCAAGGATCGACTAGCACAGCTGATACGAAAAAAAAACCCAGTCGAGAGGTTGGTGCCAGTAAAACTACCATCCACTGAAGCTATGCCGGCAAATGTTAGTAGCGTAGTAAATAAGGCCGTAAATCAGAAATTAGCTGAGATCGCAACAGCAGGAATTACCTCCAAAGCGTTGCAAGATAGTGTAACTGCTAATTTGATAGCTGGTAGTGGTTTCCGGTGACGATAACATTTTAATTAGATCATCACAAATAATAATAATGTTTGCACGAAAATCCAATGACGCGTTTGATATGTCCAAACCAGTACTTAAAGATGATTCTGTACGTGATTTTCAATATTATTCTTATGAAGCACGTGATCCTAACCAACGCGGAAGAATTGAACTACAGGTCCAGGATACAAGTAGATACTTCTTGCCCGCTGAGGCCTTCATCGAAGTTGAAGGTAGGCTTTTAAAGAATGATAACACTAACTACGGAATCGGCGACCGAGTTGGATTTGTTAACAACGGCATCATGGCGTTATTTAAATCCGCTATTTACATGATAGATGGAAAAGAAATTGAAACAATTCATGATAACGTCGACGTTGCCACAACAATTCTCGGGTTGGCGAGATACTCGGATGATTACACCAGATCAGCCGGACCATCAATGATGTTTGCAAAGGATATAACCGACAGCCCCGAGAACAGGAATGTAACAATGAATAATGCCGGTGACGCAGTTGCATCGATGAACGAAAATTTTAATTTGGGTTTTGCAACACGTAGATCGATGTTAAGTGGAGATGAAGAGTTCTCAGGTGTGATTCCATTGTCTCACATCTTTGGATTCTGCAGAGATGTCCACAAGGTCATATTCGGTGCCAAACACACAGTTGTACTTGTGCGAAAACCTGATGATAATGACGCTATCTGGCGAGATGCTGCTGTTGCCCCTGGTCAGGTAATACTAACTAAACTGTGGTTGTGGATGCCAGTGTTGTCTCCGTCAATCACCGAAGAACAACGACTGTTGTCTTTCATGGACACGGGCGGTAAATCACTGCTATCCTGGAAAACAACAACCACAGACGTTATTCAGGGTGATAATGGTGGGTTGTTTACATGGCATATATCATCGCAACAAGGAGTATCAGCACCACGACATATTTTCATTGCATTTCAATACCGTGCTAGAACAGATAGCCAGGAAAGAAATCCAATGGTATTTGATACACTTGGAGTTTCTGAAGTTTCGTTGAGAATAAATGGGCATCAGGAGCCATCTGAGGATATATTAATAGATTTCGAACATCATCGTGTCGCACGCGCGTATCATCGTCTGATGTCATTTATGGGGCGCGACCTTAATGTAGACACTGGCCTGCAAATATCACAGCGAGACTTTATGAGTTTATATCCGATTTATTACTTTTCGCTGGAACATCTTGATCTGGTTAAACAATCTGTTGTCGACCTACATTTCCGAGCTCGTGTAGGTGTTCCTGCTGGTGGTTACAGAGCGATTGCTGTCATACTCTCCGATAAAGCAATGCTGCTTGAAGGTGTTGGCGGACGAATGAGGGTCATCGACGCTCCAATCGAGAATATGTAACGCAATTAAAATCAAACTTAGGATATAATGTCATACAGTCATGTTAATGTCACCTTGACTTCCGGTCAAACGAAGAAATTGCAATCAAAGAACGCAAGCACGTGCGGGACATCAATAACACTAAAACGAGATCAGATTACTGGTGGTCCAAACAAATTGTCGTTGACTAATACTCAGCTTAAACATTTTAATAAGGCACTAACAGCAAAAACCGGTGTCCGACTTGATTTCTCTGCTGCAGCTATCAAGGACATGACTAAAACCGGTGGAATATTTCCTCTTCTCGCAGCAATACCGGCGTTGATTGCCGCGGCAGCACCAGCCGTAGCAAAAGCCGCAGCACTCGGTGCAGTTGGAACTGCAGCTGGAATGGCACTAAAAAAGGCAACGGGAAAAGGATACAAGAAAAAAAAGGGACGCGGTCTAAGACTACCAGGAACTCCACCATCATGGTATCCAAAAAAATTCTAACGCCGTTGAGCAATTTTGATTTACTCGATGCTGTTAAAAAATTGCGTGTAAAACATTTCAGAGGCGTATTTATGCGAGATCAATTACCGCAACGACCGAATAATCCAGAAACTGGCATTATCAATCTCGACAACAAAGATGGTCCGGGAACTCACTGGGTTGCTTACGCGATCGATCCACGTGGAATTATCTATTTTGATTCGTACGGTTTAGCACCGCCAGTTGAGTTTCTCAAGTATGTCAGCAGATTTTCTAATGTTCCAGTGTGGCAGTCGACGTTACCAACACAAACATTAATTGATCCGCCCATTTGTGGGAGGGAGGTTTTAAATGTTCTTGATGCAATCTCAAGAAATCCAGCAACTCCTCCTCATAAAGTAGTGTATGAATATACCGCATCGAGAAATGCTAGCATTTGAAAAACAGCAATAAGAATAATGGTGGATATTTACGGAAGACCTTTCACACGAGGAGGTAAACCAAGCACAGATGCTGATCTCTCAAAATATGCGACCAAAGATGAAGTCGATAATCTTTTGAATATAGCTGGAGTTGACCCAGATGAAGTTGCTATTTTCCAAGACAGGCAAGGAAAACTAAGAACGAGCAACATTAAGTGGAATGATATAATTCGCAGAGTTCTTGGAGCTACCAAGGATAACTTCGTTGCATTTAGTGATGGCGGCCGGATCAAGGACTCGAATATATCAATCGCAAGCATCAAAGACAGTATTGATAAAGGTGTTGATAAATGTGTGAAAAAAGCCGGTGACACGATGACAGGCGAACTCAGCATGAGCGGCAACAAAATAACCGCGTTAGCGAATCCCGAATCCGACCAGGATGCGTCAAACAAACAATACGTGGACATCGTCAACGGTAAACTAAATACGCTGCGTGCAGAGCATGATGTTCACGTGGGCGCGTTTACAAGATTTCGAAGAAACTTCGTAAAAACTGATGAGGTCGTGGATAAGTTCTTTGGGACTCCTCCAGTCGTCGATGTAAAACTCGCTGATGTAAAGACCGACATTAACACGATCAAACAAACACAGCAGGATATCGTATCGGGTATTCCTGATATCGTTAACAAAACCAGTTTGATTAAAGTTCCCACTGGAGTTACTCCGGGGCATATCACCAACATCGTATTCACGGTATCATCGGGATTCGCAACATGGTCACGACAAAATAACACTATCAAATATACAGCAACAGCCACCGGTGTTTACAGGTTGTCTGTGTTTTCAGCCGCTAAATTTGAAATCTTCACAACATATCCTTGGAGACATTCCACCGATAAGTATTCCGGGGTTTGCACTGTAATACTAAACAGCGGAACCGAGGAAACATTTATGCTTGAAGCCGAGGACGATAGTTTAACAGCAACATCTTACTGGTTTTGTTTGGAATTCGTCGCTGCAACGCCTCAATTGGTTACCGCGTAATTGAATAATGTCAACGACGCCAGATGCTCAACAATATCGATACAATCAAGTCCGTGAGTGGCAATCTGAGTTAAAAACTGTCATCGAAGTAACTAGTCAAAAAGTAAAAAAATACAAGCGCCGCATAACAGTGCTGGATATTATGGTTTATTCAGTATCTGCCGTTGTTGCATCTGCCGGAGCAATACTATCAGCGGTCACTCCGGTAACTGCAGCAGTCGCCGCCACGATCTGTGTTTCCGCGGCCACAACAACAGCTGAAGTTTTCGGCATCATAGCAAAAAAAATATCATCATGTGCTAACACAAAATTACACGATTACACGACAAAATTAAATACAGCCACGACCGCATATCAGAAATTATCATCGCTGATATCATCATCGTTAGACGTGCAAAGTAGCGACGCTACGATATCAGATTCTGAATTCAAACTAATGTCAGATGCGTACAATGACTATTTGAAAACTAAACAAATAAATAATGTCAATAGAACTGCTTCAACAAATAGTCACAAACACAACACCGGTAAGGACCACAATGATCTCAGTGTCCTCGACGACACCAGAATTCGGTATTAATTTTCGAACTCCAATTCCAGTGAGTGAAATCGCGTTAGCAAAGCTCAGTGTGTATCACAGCTGGCCCAATGTTAGGTCGGCATCATTTGGTGGTCTGCAGCCAAATAATTCATTCGTGTTCGGGAAAAGCAAAGCCGACTCCGGCGAACAGGGTGAACTTGACTGGAATACAATTACACTTCCCACTGGGAGTTATCAGATCGAAGAAATCAATAATGAGATACAACGCCAAATAAAACGAATCACCGGCAAGGAAGCCAAAATATCTATAACAGCTCATGAACCAACGCTGTCTGCGGTCATTGAAATCTCAACGCCAGGATACGCCGTGGATATTTATAACAGCTCAATCCGAACATTATTAGGATGGCCAAAGGCCCCCGAGGTTAAACCTCGTCCACCAAAACCTGAAAAATCGGATTTTATGACCTATAAAGAAGCACTACACGACCTCGAGTACAATTATTATTTACTCCTTGCAGATCAATTACTAGCAAGAAAAAGTACTTTAATGCCCGATACTTGGAGTATAGAAGCTCCACGTGTTAAGGGGGGGCAGGAGCTCCGTGTTTACCGTCTAGATGATATAGAATCTGAATTATTTATTCCGATCAATCTAGTACATAAACAACAGCTACAACTCCTGCGAGTATATTTCCAAGATTATATTTCTGATTTAACAAGTCCGCGTGATAATATTATCACAACCATAGAAAAACTAAACAAACTCGCATCGGCCATGGAAACTATAAATCTAAGAATAATTCAGGCTTTACTGGATCTTAAAGACTATATCGATGATAATTATAGACAGATAGCCAGAGCAGATTTTGCAATTAAATATGGTATTCAAGTGAATGATATTTCAGATTTTAAATTTCCTGGATATAACGTGCCCGAGCTGAGAAAATCAGTCTCTGATCTCATCGATCAATCTTTCGAAGATATTCTTGCCGCGTACGAACGAATAAAACCACAACCTGTTATTCTCAAGCACGACAACAGTACAGCATCCGATGGCAGACACATCTCACCCGGGATCGTAAATATCACAGATGTTATTGCGGTCAATCTTGTATGTGACGTCATCGATGGCAGTTACAGCGCATCAGATACTACGACGGCACAACAGGGGTTTATCCTGTATACGTTCACACCAAGAGACCCCCCTGGTTTTCTGATTGTGCAAGAACCAATCAATCCGGTCTATCTACGGTGTCATAACCCGTGGTTGTCAACGATAAATTTCAAACTCACCGACCAGAGGGGGAATTTGTTGGACCTGCGTGACGAGACTGTTAGTATAAACTTACTGGTGAAGTCCTAAGTCAAGGGATCCATAATATTTATAATAGTTTTTTTTTCTGCACTGATCCATTTTCGTCATTTTATCGTGCAAATACCCTATCAAAACCAGCATAAGTTATCGTTGAAAGTGCTAGCACGCATTAAAAAAAAAACGGTTGTGTATAATGTATCAACCCGAGTACATTCATGCACGAGTTCATATTCATGATAAGCAAATTCTTTACGAGGCAATAAAAACCGCATTTCAAATACAGACATTCCCAGAACAGTATTTCCCCGTTAAAATAGTTATTGACGTGTATGGTGACGAAGACTTCTTGTTAACTCCGTCACAATTAACAGAGCTACAGCAAAATCATATGATCATAGTTTGGTGTCAACGAGAACAGATTATGAACTATTCTCATTCCTGTATTGATGTTGAAACGCTTAAGCAAATCCTGAAAATCTGAAAGCGCCCTTCACTTGAGAAACTCTTTGAGTTTCCAAGGGCAAAAAAAATAATACACTTTTTTTTTTACCCGTGGAAATGTGCTTTACACTCCAAGCGGGGGGGGGGGGGGCGCTAGCGTTCTCAGGTTCTACTTTCACTTTGTGCTGTGAGTCACACGCTATGCGGTTTATACTTCCTTGTCGGCCTCGTAGTCAGAAACACTAGTATTTTTGTCAGAAATGCAAGGCATTTCCGTGTCTAGATTCTTTATATAACCTTTTAACCGTCTCACCCTGGTGCTAATTAATTTTCGAGTCTCATACTCTTGTGACAATCCAAGACGAATCTTCTCAACTGCACGGCACAGTGGAATAAATTCAGATACCTGATTTTCAGTTATCCCGGCAAGTGATCTGTAAACACGATCTTGCAAACCCTTAATGAACCTATAACGAGCAGGGAGATTGTTCTTCCCCAAGCGTGATAGCTCATTCAAGGATTCAAAATCTGACATAATTGTTTCAGTGTCTAGTAAAATATTAAAACCTCGCTGTTGTAATTCTTTAATTTCAACAAGTATGGTATTTATATTTTCGTGATTCATATTATTATATATTTTTATATTTTTAATAGAAACACTTTGCATGAGAAACGCTAGCTTTCCAAAACAAAACGAGACAGTCGGAAACATTTATCCCCTGCAAGGGCCTAGATCGTCAAATAACGTTCTAGAACCCCACGAGGACTGCTTCCGACATGACAATACAACATGTAACACGAAACACTTTATCCCCTGCAAGAGCCTCTAGATCGTCAAATAACGTTCTATAGGCTCAAGAGGACGTGTTTAGTGAATTGACAAGGACAAACATATAACACGTAACTTATCCTAAGGACGGACCCCTCTGACTGCCAAGTGACTCAGAGGCACATTTATTTACAAGACGAGACAGCCCTGGCTTCTAGGATCGAGTTCTCTAGCAGGCCCGGCAAACATTTATTTGACAACACAAACAACCTTTACCTCTGATTCGAGTATCACAGCAAGCAAAGGTACAATGAACATGTAATCTTATCCTAAGAGACGGTACAGAACAGACAACCTTTACCTCTGATTCGAGTATCACAGCAAGCAAAGGTACAATGAACATGTAATCTTATCCTAAGAGACGGTACAGAACAGACAACCTTTAACCTCTGATTCGAGTATGACAGCAAGTAAAGGCACAATGAACATGTAATCTTATCCTAACTTATCCTAAGACCTTATCCTATGACGACACAAACATACACAGGTGGGTCATTTTCTACGGTCAGCAGCAGAGCAAAACCATCCATTGAATCGACCATTGGATGGTGCACAAAAGACACCCGCCATTGGCGGATTAAATTTATGGTTTTGCTTGCGCGTGCTGACTTTCGATCGACCCAAAGGTCTTAGGGAGCGATTTCGTATATAACCCAACTGTTACTTGCGAGTTGGAAATTCGCTCTAGCAGTGGGCGGGACTTGTTTAAAATATTTTAATTGTATGTTTTCTTAAGCGCGGTCATATAACAAGCACAGAAGAGCAAAACAGTCGGATATATTCAGTAAAACGAGGATATTGTTTGTAAAAAAATATATATTCTACGGTAAATAAATGATTACATGTTATGAACTCGATAAAATATTTTATCAAGGTGGCTTTCTTAGGGGGAGCAAATCCTCTGACCAGCAACGACAACTCTGCAAAGCGTTACACACTCTCGGAGGAGTTATCGTCGTTTGTGTCAACGATAAGAGTTATATAACAGAATGAAATCTTCTGTTTGAGCTTCTTTGAAAATGCTGTTTTGTAGATCCCATCTGCGACATGCTGTACAGAAGGTGGACAAATACCGAAATACCTACCGGCTGCGCTCATTGATTGAAATATTATTTCTTCACGAGTCTCAACATTCACAGATTTCACTGCTCTTCTTATAGCTGTTTTACATTTAACTCTTCCTCGTATGGTATTCTTGCTCTGAGTGATCGCTTGAAGGTTTTCAATACTGTTATCAAGTCTGTTCCCGTTAATATGATCAATGACAAGGCCTTTAGGGATCTCTCCGTTAAAAACCTCATAGACGAAACGATGACATAAATACCTCCCTTTCCTAACAGTAAATCTTAAATAACCAGCATTATCAACTGTACCAACTTGTTTCCTCAGCCTGTAGTTTCTCACTATGCCATCTCGGTTTGCCTCATAATTTGGAATAGTTGGATGTCGGACGAATTCTTGATTCATTATACTATAAGCAAATCATTGTCTAATTCATAATTTGTCTGAAAACTTATTTATGTAATCACGCTCGCATTTGAGAGCGTTATCACAGTCTGGATTTTTTTTATCATAATACCGTTTTAGTTCTCGATAGCGTTTTCCACCACACGCTGAACATAATTGCGTTTTTCCTCGTACTCCAATGCCGCATCTGATACACGGTATCGGTCCTAGACTCCCACCGCGGACCTGTTGAGCATGTTGTCCACAGTATTCGCCTCTGCAGGGTTTGCTACACGGCGCTGATGAATTTAGTTTGATCCACTTGCATTGGTTCATCATATAATATATTTGTCTATTTAAATATTTGTCTTAATTATAATAATGGGTTTTGAAAGACTATCCAGAATAAAACCCATATCAGGTTCTAGATTCGATCTTGACCGGTTAACCGCTGATCCACGACGAAGAGAGTTAGCAGAGGTAATTGGTGTTATCAAGAATGCCAAAGAAGAGTTTCGTCGTGATGGTGCCGCACACACGTGGTCTTCGTATAAAATTATCCTCGGAAACGCGAGCGTTTCTCGGGAAATGCAAAGCATTTCTCGTGACCGTATCATTGATGCTACCATGAACGATACAATCGCGCGTAACATAATTGGGTATCTCGACGATAGAAGATATTTCGTACAGATAAAATTTATTGTTGGAGTCGGCGAGGGAACGTGGATTATCAGAGACAAACTAGACCCTGTTCTTGATGCCAGAGGCGTTCGTGGAAAAACCGTTCTGTTAAGTAAAGACTCAAAACCGGGAGTACTTGTTGGGATTGATATACCATATTATGCCAGAGCGTATCCTGTGACCGCAGTTGTTTATGGAATTTATCCGATGAAGAAACCACGCGTTGATAAACTCAAACCGATGAAGGTGTCGGTGTTGAATTGTGTAGCTGAGCGAGTAATGGAACATTTTAAAAATGCAATGCGAGGAAACGGCCTAACACCGCTAAGACAAACTAAAATAACAGCGTGGGCGACACGAGTAGCGGATAAAGGAGCGTCAATAAATGATGTTGCTGAGCTAGAGCGATTACTAAAATTTCCTATAACGGTTTCATCGTTAACCGGTGAGGTATTGTATGAGTGTAAATACAATTCCCGTGGAACACCAATAACTATTATCGATCATAACAGTCACGCCTGGACTGACTCGGTTAGGATATTTCCGCAAGACCGTGTTGTGAAGTATTATCCGGAATTGCAAAGCAATTCTGGGAGCATGTTTGATTTTATTTATCAGATAAGTAAAACCGATCCAGTGTCTGTGTGGTTATTCAGAAGTAGCGAAGATGGAGAATATGATCAGTTTGTGAGACCCAACGGGGAAATATACAGAACAATGACGTTACAGCAGGAAATGAAAAAACTCGCAGAAAAATATCATGCTGGCAACACTGATACGTTACTGACACACTGTTTTACTGTCCCGGGTGTTGTCGCGCATGTAGCCCGGGAACGAAATTCATGGAGACCAACTCCGAAAAGTTTTCTTGCTGATATCCAGCAGAGCTGTGTCGAATACGGACACGGCGGTTTGTGGAATACTCAGTATGATCACCGCGGTATGATATCCGTGGACATGACGGCGTGTTATCCAGGAAGTTTCCTTGGGCGTGGAGAATGCAGCGAATATTTTAAACGGTTTGGCCACGCTGGCAATACCATGACAAGAGTAGCTGTCAACGGTGTTTTACCCGATTTTGACTTGACCGGATTTGCTTGTGTGTCGTCGTTTAAATTCGCTAAGGATTTACATCCTGTGTGTTATGTTTGGTTTGGCAGACATTTCGTTGAGAAGCGATGGGCACCGATAGTGTTATTGCGATACATGCTTGACAGTCGAATACTGTTGTCGCTGACGGTCAGCGAAGCGATTATATGTTATTGTCGTCAAACCGAAGTTTGGTTGCCAACTCCAACGCCGGTTACGTTAGAAGAAGTCATCGAAGATTGGTCACGAGAATATCCAGAAACTTCTATCGACGCTATCATCAAGAAAGCTCCTGAAGTACTTAAAAGCAAACTCAGAAATGATGAAAGCACAGCAAAAGATCTAGGACGAAGAATAATAGGGAAATTCACTCAAGGTGGAGCGTATGATCATAAACAACATCACAGTCGATTAATCATGGACAAGACTGAATTGGATCTTATTGTCGCTGATGCAGCCACGAACAACATGTTCTGTAACCGCAAAGATGTGTTTCTGTCAAACGGGGAAAAACTAGGGACTGTTTTTAGTTATATTGACGGAGAATCATCTCAGTACATACATTTGAGATCTTCGATGCTGGCTTATGTATCCATAAATTTGTTGTCGATGATCAATAGATTCCCTGTTGCCGCAGTGAGAGTTGCAACGGATTCATTTTATATTGATAAAAAACACTCAGCGCTGTTGGATAATGTTATATCGGATGATCCATCGTGGGGCTCGTGGAGAATAAAGAATGAAATGTTACACGGATATTGTAAATCGGCTGATGTTGAAATCGAGGATGAGTATCGCAGCGCAGAAATATCTTCGATGGTTTCGTCGGGGGCAACTTCGTTGTTGCCGCCGGTGCACGATCCTGTTACAAGACACAAAACAGTTTATCTGAACGGTCCTGGTGGTTCTGGTAAAACAACTCGAGCGATTGAATTATTTAGAAACTCTGACATGATTGTGCTAACACCCACACACAGACTTGCCAGGGAGATGAGACAACGGGATGTTAACGCGTGCACGTATCACAGTTTTTTCAAATACAGCGGCGGCACGTGGACACCTGAACGAATGGGAACGAAATATATTCCCGAGAAAATCATCTGGGATGAGATAGACACTGTGCCGTTGGATACATTAAAACAGTTTCTGGATTGGCTGCTAAAGAAAAATACCGCAGTGGTGATGTGCGGCGATCATGGTCAACCACCCCCATTTACAGGTGAATCTCCACACGAGTGGCTGAAAACTTTTGTAGATTATTATGAGGAAATAACTAACGATGTTAGAGCACTCGATGAAACGCTGAAAGAGTTTAAGGCACTGATCAGGCTACAAACCAATAAAGTCCAGTGTGAGATAATGCGTGAAATAATTCCAGAGACTTCGCTGAGCGACTTTTGGGAAACGTGGAAACCAGGTGATTTAATTGTGGCAAGTAGAAAGATAGTCAGGGACACACTTCAGCAGCGGTTATTTCAGTTACATCAGAAGAAATTTCCCATGTTGCCAGTGCCGTTGTGTTATAGACCAGCTGATACGCGATTGCAGAATATTGATGTTGATATTCCAGGGCGCCTGACTGCGTCGGGTCCGGAGAAACAGAATTTAGTATTAAATGATATTGTCACAGTTGATGTTGATGCTGTTGAACAGGCACTGAAAATGAGCAAATCCCCGTGGACGCTAGGATACGCTATGACCATCCACAGTTCGCAGGGACTAACTATTTCAGATACAACAGTTTGGATTGTTGATGATCGCATCGAGTGGTCAAATTTAGTTTATTTAGCCGTGTCAAGAGTAAGAAGGATAGGTCAGTTACGAAGAATTGTATTAGATGATGTTGTCAACGACAGCTCAATCGCTGATGACACAATAAGAAAGAAATTAGCCGGTTACAAACAGAGCGACAAAAAAAATGGTAGAGAGTTTGATCCCAAACAAAGTTTGGATGTTGAATTTGTAATACAATTACAACAACAGCAGAATAATCACTGTGCGAGTTGTAATTGTTTATTGCTGTGGCAGTATTCGAAAAACGACCCAAGGCAATTCACCGTAGATAGAATAGATAGCAGTCGCGGTCATACACGTGAAAATGTGATGTTGACCTGTCTTGAGTGTAACCGACGCAGAGGTGTTGCTGCAGTTATTTAAATGATTGAATCACTTCAGTGCGGATCACTTTAGTGATCGGGGTGGTAATTGTGTATCCTCGGGAATCACCTGAAGTTGCTCGCGTTTAAATCCGCGTTGAGGAGCAGTCGAATCTAATCTGTAGATTGCGTTTCTCCCAGTTGATCTGGTTATGCTGGATATCTTATGTGTAGTAACACTCCATGTGGGATCGGTTGCTCTTTTTTTCCCTCCTTCTAGTTCGCCTGGTTCGTATAAATACCTAACGGTGACATTACCCAGCAGTGGGGACGCTAGCGTCCCTGGCTGCGTTGAAACATTTTGTTGCTGTTGTCCGCGTTCACTGACGCGGGGTATATATTTTTTTGTGATTGCATTTACAGGTCTCATGTTTGTTGTTCTGGTAATTTCATTATTCAGTGCGGCTATCACGTTTGGCAGTCTTGCAACCCATTCACGAGATCTCGTATCGTAAATGAATTCCCTCGCGTACTGGTATCCGAATAATCTCTCAGCGAGTGTTCTATTAAATCGCTCAACAATTGCCTGATCCCGATGAATTTCAGTATGTCCTCGTCGTATGGTAACGTTATGCTGCTTTGTCAGTGATGACACCGCGCCCTGAAATTCCTTGCCAGGATCAACTTGTAATAATCGTGGCCAGTTTAGAGGTCCTCGTTGATAAATTCGTTTAAACGCAGAGGCGACTTCGGACGCTGTTTTAGTCGCTAACGGTTCTGCTTCTTTGTATCTACTGGCAACATCAACTACTGTTAGCGCGTATTTGTATATTTTTCTACGGACAGTATCATGAGGCAGGAATAGTATGTCAGCCTGATGAACTTCATTGGGCACACTAACATCAAAATGTGCAAAGTTGATTTGTCGAGGTGGTGGTAAGTAGATTTGCCATATTGCTTGTTTTGATAGCCAATTTTTGGCAACCTCGCGTGTTACTGATGCCGCGTTGGCGAGTTTATTAATTGCTGAGTTACCTCTCCAGTATCCGATTGGGGAATAATAAATCGCTTGCATTTTTATTTAATTATCCAGCGCCTAATACTAATTTAGATTTCATCGCTGATCTTACTAACCAATTAGCGAGTGACTCCTTAAATGATTTATTTTTTATGGCGCTTAGTGCATGAATTAATTTCACATCCGCGATATGCCTGTCTTGTAGATCTTTACTTCGATAAGCAACATCATGTATGTGACACGCTGCGTCGATAGCGTTTATCGGATACTCTCCCGGTTTTGGTTTAGATTGTTCATCAAGTCTGATATCTAGTCGGGTCCCTGGACCGCAGTAATTGTATCCTGGGAGATGTTTTTCTCCGGGATACTTTGCCCAGGGAGTTCCGGGGAGCTTTCCAAGTTTGGCTGCAATGTCACCTCCGCTAAATTCTCGCTTTTTTTTTGAAATCTAAATTTTTTTGTGCCACATCGAGTACACTTACCAGAAAGTGCTTGTCTGTTATTTTTTGTTGTAATGGTTGTTAGATCATTCGTAGGGGTTCGTGCCTTACACTTCACACAATATAGATCCATAATTATTATTCTTTATATACAAATGGAAATTACAGATTTTTCTGCGACAAAAAAGAAAGAGCCAGTTAAGCATAATTCAGTGCTACCAAACTCTATCCGCGCGATTATAATTGGGCCATCCGGTTCAGGTAAAACACAGCTGTTGCTGAACTTGATAATGAAGTGGATGAAATGGGATAAACTGTATTTGATAGCTCCATCTGTAGATGATCAACGATGCTATAACGTTATAAAAGATTTTAATGAGAGTGCAAGCGCGCTGAGTAAAGACGGTGAGGATGTTGTTGAATTTATCACTGATATCGAAGAAGCCCCCAGCGTCGAGGATCTTGATGAATCAATTAACAACCTAGTAGTGTATGATGATGTTATGTTGGACAAGCAAAAAAATCCCGCAAGAATATTTTCCCGGGAACGTCACAAAAACACTGATGTGATTTATGTTACTCAGCGTTATACACAAATTCCTAAAGTAATCAGGGATAATTGTAATCTTCTTGCGATATTCAATGGAGTTGATACACATACACTGAGAAATATTCATCAAACCTGGTGTGGTGGCGATATGGATTTAAATAAATTTAAAAATTTCTTCAGTCATGCTCAAAGAAAACCTCACGGATTTGTGACAATAAATTTACACGATCCCAGAACAAGATACCGTATTGGACTTGATACACTATTTGCAACATAAAAATGTTTTTCCTTGGAAACTCATTTCCCAGAGCAGCAGAGGGGATGGACCCGACCCATGGATTTTTCAATAACGACCCCGCCACGGAAACTGTTTCAGATTTATTGAAGTAACCCAAGTTGTCAGTGCAAACTCAACGAGTTTGTCCCTGGAAACTCTTCGAGTTTTCGGGGGACATTTTTTTTTGTCCTGTATTCTGAATAGAAGGGTTTATTTCGTCGAAATAAGCCCTCTATCGAGGAATAGTTTCCTGGAGGGGTTTATTGTGCAAAAAGTTTCGGTCTGTACAGCCCCTCTGCTGCTGGTTTAGTCCGCTCGTAAGTGCATATGCTAAAACAGTTTTATTCTCACTCGAGAGTACATGTACTAAAATAGATTTATTCCCACTTGTGAGTACATGTTTTAAAGCAGATTTATTCCCACCCCAGAGCACATGAGTTAAAACAGACTCATTCCAGCTCTATAGTAAATATGTTAAAATACAGCTATTCCCAATCGTGAGTACATGTGCTAAAAGAGATTAAGTCCCACTCATGAGTGCATGGATTAAAATAGATTTATTCCCAGTCGTGAATTCATGTGCTAAAATAGATCTATTCCCACTTGAGAGAACATGTGCTAAAATATATGTATTACCACTCGTGAATACATGTGTTAAAACAGATTTATTCCAACACGAGAGTACCCCCACCCCATCCGGCTCTGAACTTTAAAGGTAAACGACATCTAGACCGTAAGTAGAATATTTGCTAAGCTATTACGATCACAGGAATGAATACCCATGTAACTGTGGATGCAATGAACAATCTGTTTCTGACTTAAAATATATTGTATAAAAGATAAAGCCTTTACCGAAGGCAGTCAGGTCTCTATTATGGCAGTTTGGTGCAGTACAGCTATGAACATTTCTAGTTCTTGTTTGACGTCTCCCATAGGGTGGGATTATCTCCTCTGGCATGCACTGATTTCCGCATTTATAACACGGGCTTGTCGAACCATTCATTTCTGCATGTCCGCTGTCACAGATAAGAAAAAGATGTATCTACTTTCTGCAATCGAACGATTTTTGTAGCAAGGCCGAGTTATCAAACTTGACGGAAAATATGGAAAGGGTGTAATTCTATAATCAAACTAAAGCGGATCAAAAAATGTATGGTCTTTGTTAAAATAATAAAATCAAGAGATTTAACAAAATCAAACATTTCCTTGACACATGTTGATTTAAAAACTTTGGTCACAATGTGGCAGTTTATAGTCATGTCTAGAACTGGGGCATCATCCCGGAGACCTGTAGCATCATGTGCCAATCCAGGGCCGGATCAGGTAAAGTGTTAGGATGTTTTTTTTTTTCCCTCCAAAATTTCAAAAGGGCCCTGACTTTTCTCTAAAGGGCACCAAAGCAAAAGTCTCTGTGTCTATTCATTCAAACTGCTCATTTGCCGAATGAACATGGGAAAGAAGAAAACGATGGTCAAATTTCAAATGACAAGTGTCTGTACGTTTGTGTGTTTACCCCGGCCCCTCTCCACGATCCGGCCTTGACACCAAGCCGACCAGTCCAAATACTAACCTCTTAACGCTAAGCGCCAAGCGAGGCAGCTACTATACCATTTTATAAGTCTTGGTATGACTCGGGTGGGGTTCGAACCCGTGACCTCCCGCATCTTAGACCATCGGAGCGGTCTGTTTTTCGCATGTTAAAATATTTTTAAAATATATTTGATTTAACGCAAAATCTGAGGATATTGGCCTAGGTGCCCTTTGTGGGGAGGGGGTACTAAGAGAACTTGAAATCGAAAGGTAAGGTTGCGCTCTACAGATAATTCATACTTTTGACAGTGACAGCTGTAGTGTGAAGTTGTTTGAATTTGGAACATGCATAATGCAGAGAATGTTGGCATACCGTTGTGCTACTTCTGTGTACTGTGACTGCAATTTCTTTACATGTTATAGACGCAGAAACAGTGCTTAGTGCAGATTATGGTTATATGTATTTAATATAGCAGTCACGTGATCAGCAAGTTATGGTTCTGTATGTCTAGATATAGCAATCACGTGTTCCGCAGGTTATGGTTCTGTGTATCTGTATATAGCAGTCACATGTGATACAACCGTATTGATAAGCATATATGATGCAATCTTTCTATCTAGGTACATATACATGCCAATAACCTGTTTTGACATTGGAACAGTTACCCGATAACTCTACGATATGAATGAAACTCGTTTCATTTACCTCTGGTTTTTAAAGTGTCATTTTTGCTACAGAGATATATGATAAACTGTTGATTCTCCACATATGAAAACTGAGATAATTATATATTATCAACTGACAGAAAAGGTTGATCAGGAAAAAAGTAACATATACTTACTGAAATTCGTTCCCACAATGGTCGCATGAATGTTTTGCCCAGCCCCACTCATTCTCTTTGGGGATAGCATCAAATTTCTGCATACATAATTTACACTTTGAAACCTGAAAACAAGGGTATGAAAATCTGGAGCAAACTTCAGACATACCGAATCCAGCATATCTGAGCGGGGGAGGGGGGGGGGAGGAGGGATAGGCTGAGCGTGAAACAACCGCAATGTTGCTTTGAGTAAGTTTTATTCACCGTTACATTGTAAAAATTGGAAACTTTTAGTTGGCCCTCGCCAGGTGTTTCATCCCCCTACCTTCTTGTTTATTCTCACCATAAACAATATTTATGGATCCGCCCCTTAGTTTGTTATAGTCTATGTCACGACAAAGGTTACTATATTTGTTTTGTGGAATGAAACTTTTACTGGTATATTCTACATGAAACAATGTAATGATATACTTTAAAATTTTATTCATTTCCCCCATCATTTTAAACAGAAGCAGCAATTTAGAACTGGAAGAAAGTTTGATACCATTGTACATTTATTGATAAAACAAAACGTTGTAAAGGTATACCAAGATGTATAGGAGGGATTTGACTTCCTACTGATGAATATTAAAATGACTTATAAAATTGTATTTTGGGATGAAAAGAAATGAAATCCAAACTACCACAACACTAGATTCACCCTCGGAAACCTCGACTATGCATAATAAATAGCGTGTTAATGTCAGCAAGGCACAGGGAGGCTGCTGGTCCCTTATTATCAAGTACTAAAGCTGTGACTCGGGGCCTTCTTAGGCACAATATCATGGAGTCAGACAGGCTAGATAGATATCAATCCCTGTATAATTTTAGTTCCAGGTCTAAGTAAAACACAAAGCGGTACACGAAGGGGCAGGGGTAGGGTTGATGTAAGAACCATTCTTGAATGTAAGTACCGTGTGCGAGCCAGCAGAGACTTGAAGAGGTCGAGGACGCAAATGCTCGGTCTTGATGATTGATATTTGATGCAGTATCTAAAAGTGATCTAACTGTATAAATACGTACTGGTTTTCTAGACGGAACTCTCCGCCACCACATGTGGTCGCATTGTTCACAGCCAAACTGTCTAACTTGGGCAGGGATTTCATTCTTCCGAACCTCATTGATGTCACTTTTGTTACGGGCTTCCACTACTCGCCACTGCAAAAAGTACAGAAACAACACACACTGGACACATGGAGGAACATCGCATAACAGTTGAAAAGATACACTGACAGTTACTACGAAGGGCTTTTTAAAGCAAAGATAATGATTTGGGTTAATGTACATTATGTAGCTGTGACTAGTATGTAGTTCTATAGATGTGTAATGTCCAGATAAAATTATACATACAATTATTCAGTGTAGTACAAGTTTGGAAGTTTGTATCCCCAAAAACTTGACCCAATTTTCATTGACGAGTGCAACGAAATGGATTACCCCGCGAGTTAGGGTGATGCCAGGTCACTCGTTGGTTACACTGCATGTACTCAAATACGGACAGATAACCGTGTCTACAAACTAAATTCGCACAGTTTAGAAAACCTAAGCCCGAGGAAACAAAATGGCAGCCTAAAGCAGGCCCTCAGCTGCCAGAACCTCGCTTGTTCCCAGCCTACATCATTGATAATTTAGAACAATACAATACAGGTTTACAAGTTTGACGTATACTGTAATAATAGCAGTGTGCCTTCGATCAGTGAAATACCAATGTAGCGGAAACTGAATTTTTTAATGGGAGAATATTAAACAATTTAAACGAGTACATAGAATATTACCGAAAGCACTATCATTTGACATAGATATTATTATGAAATAAATCCCATCCGTGGCTGATGCGGACATCAGTTCCCTGTGTTTGAAAGCTAGCTTTAAATATGAGATTTGTATATTGTATTGTGCATAATAGATTGTAGGTCTAAATTTTGTACCAAAATAAGTTTAGCTGTCTGTTGTGATGTGTTTGATTGACAGGCACGCCAAATACATTGTCTGAATAGTTTTGTGACTTTTTACAAGAATACTTACAGTTTTATCTTGAAGACACGGAGTATGTATTATAATAAAGAATTCCAAGATGAAGAAATTGTAAGAATTCTATATTATTTGTATTCAGTATTTTGTAATATTACTTACTCAGTGTATCATATACATAGACCTTCTATTGTGAGGTACAGTTTGATATATATATATATATATATATATATATATATATATATATATATATATATATATATATATATATATATATATATATATATTTGAAATAGTCACTTTAATTCTCATGTTGGTCATTTATTTGACTAATTGCAGCAAGACGTGCTTACGACATGATATTGACTATGCAGGTATATTAGAAGTGTATCCTCATTAGATAGTAGTACTTTATTGCTCAATGTATATTAGAAGTAAATAGACAGAGCTTATGGCAATCATCATGTTTGTAAATGAACATGGAATTTTATAAAATCATTTAATCATACAGTTGATCATAACTGACAAATGCATACAGGCGACAAGTTGAAGCAATTGATATAATGGTCACATGTTTTGTAGTTTATATTTCTGTCCATCTCTCATCTTCTTCATCAGTCATAAATGTAGTCTTTTATCTTCCAATATATAAAACCAGTACCAAAATTCTAGCTTTATATTTTAAGCAAATATCTAGTTTGACCGAATTATTGACGTAAGATAGTTAATAATTTCATTCTTCAGCAGGTTTCCATATGCATACCGTCAATGGAGTCTCTATCTTTCAATAAAATCGAAGATGGAACTTGCATAGCTATATCTGATCTTGTAAAGTTCCTTAAATCTAACCATTAAATTTATGACAGGAAAAATATTGTGAAGAAAGAAATTATTTTACAAGAATTACTTGGATAATCCAAAGAAAAGAAAATAAATTGGTTTCGTTGTCGTCTTTCTTTCGATATATGTTTCATCACTATGATGACTTCCAGGTTTGTAAAGTGGTGTGTGATGAACTCCTAAAACAACAAACACAGTCAATGTCTTCAAACAAATCGAACGAATCAACATAGAACCTTTATCAACAACTAGCGTCTGTTGAAATTCTAAGTTTGAGTCTGTATGAATAAACAATTTAAAAGCTACAATTTGAGGGGTTGAAGATTCCATCTTTAACTAATGACTATAAAACAGTTCACCGACAGCGAATGGAATAAAATTAAATTGTTTGAGTGGCACTATAGTATCCTTTGTAAGAAAGAAGTGTCAGGCTATGAAGATGAGCAGGAACGTAAATGGGAATCTTTGGATTATGTAACGAGTTGGCAGAAAAGGGACAAGAACTCAGTCAGTTGTGCTTGAAGGTCTGTCAGTGCTGCTGATGCAATAAATGGAATTACTATACAGCTGGAAAGTATCCATCGACCTGAGAAAATAGAAACCGACACAAAACATGCTCTTAGAGACATACCTGCTCTTCAGTTTCAAAATAGCATATGTTTTCAGTGCACAAATATGTGTGCAGAAAAAGCAGGAATACACGTTGGTATCGAATTACATGAATTGCAACATAATGTTGAAACATATGATATCTCTCTGATAGTTCGTGCCTCTAGGAAGAAAGTCGCATTGTATATGTTCCTGTCATACCCTCCTTTCCCAAAGGTTGCCTTCTGCCTGGTGAGCGTTTTCTTGCAAGAAGTCATGTGAAATCTGGATAACTCCGACCCCATTACGTGTCCCTTTCATCTTGTCTGGATGACCAAGATCTCCCAGAGGAATGCAGAATTCTTGACTCCTTTTGCTTTCAATGTTTTAAAGAGGAGAAACATTGGCTTGTGGACCCCTTAGATGAGAACCACTTTAAAATAATGAGAGAATGGCACTTGCACATTCCTTTACCATTCCAGTGTTAATTAGAACAAACACTGCTGAACAAAAACAGCCTCAGGCGTCGATCGTCAGATGATTTCTACACATCAAAAGTGTCATCTTTATATTGCCATTTTGATTGATCAATGAAATACTTAACAGAAATTACAGTGGTGTCATACTAGATATTGTCACAGATGAGTTGTTCATGAACTACTATAACATCACGTTTTTTTTTTTCATCACATCAGCTACCAGTATAAGCCAAAGTCTGCGAAATGGAGACAAACGTCTCAAGAAAGCAGCAGTTACAGAACTTTAAGACATATCTGAAACCATGTACTACACTATACTATGTAAAAGGAAGTGACGTCTCATCTTCTGAACATATGGTTTGTCTCAGGGTCTGCCATCTTGTATTTTTCATGGACAGTCTTGTCCAGCTAACCATGAAAACAGACCCACAACCTAGTGAAAGGAGAATAAATCAACTATGCACCCTGCCCATCACAATCAAAGGCATTCTAAATGATTCAAGCAATGTATTAACATGGCATCTTCCACTGTGTGAAGGAAAAGAAGGCTGTGCATGCAAGGAATTACCACGAGTGAAAAAAGAAGATCTAGAATTGGTACTTCTAAAGATGACTTCAGACGAAGAGTGTGATTTTAAACGTTTTCAGCAGCAAGCTACATGGGGCCTAAAATATATCTCAACAAGACTTACGTCATTACAGTCCTTCACAGAAGTTCTAAACCATGTGGCTTCGATGGAAAAGTCGGAATTTCAGCAAGAAAACGTGGATCTAGACGAAAGCTTTTCATCCTTGGCCATTCAAGATGGAGCCGTTACCTCCATTACAGGAGCTGACGGCAATGGGGATGTAGTCGACGATATGAAAAACATCTAGTATGATCCAAGTGTGTATTGTTATTTGTTGCCATGTATTAATGTCAGTGTTATAGATGAGGAGGATGTACAACGAATTTATGAAGATACAATGAATGAAAAACGAGAAGGAGAAGAGGAGGAAGAATATTGTAATATTAGGATACAAGTTGATAAAGATATTCTCCAAGATTTTCAAGCCCTGCTTGAAGAAATACAGATACCATTTATGGCAAAGATGAAACTGTGGTTTGCGGTACTGATAGTAGCATACTAGAGTATCAAGATCTACACCACACACCATGACCGCCATTATTATGCCGTCATCCTCCACCTTCCAATGGTAGGGATGACGATATAGGCACATTGAAAGTGGTTCTCGAAGATTTTTTGGAGAAGGCTGAATTGAGTGAAACAAATGAAAATGTTTTGTTTGCACCTGACTATAAGATTGCAAGAAATCTGTTTAAGCTTATAGATGGGAACAAAAAGTATGCAATATTTCTTCCAGAATTTTCAGTACTGTACTTGAAAAAGTCCAGATTCATAAATATAATATCAGCCTATGAAACATCAGGCCTCATTCATATATTTAAATATATGAAAGATGATGATGTTGAAAAAGAATGCAGTAAATTAGTAACTATTGAGAACATCGAGGCAGCGACGCGAAACTTTTGGCGATTGTCAGCGGCTTTGCATATCTCGGTTCTTGTCACGTTCATCGACTCGCTACCACATTCACATGAGGAGGAGCTGAGAAAAATCGTGTGATCAGGAGTTATGTTAGCCAGTTTGAAGTGAGATGGGGACACATGTTGAAAGAATTCATTAAGAAAACATCCACTGAGAATAAAACATTTCCCTGCATACTGATATAATGAGGCATTGTGACGAAATTGTATCCTCGCCGTTGCTGAAAGACTAGGAGGAAAATATGGATAAAACTTACTTTTAGCCAGTGTGAAATCTTCACTTCCATTCTCATTCTTAAATGGAGCTTCCAGTTATGCTGGATTTTGCTCATGGCTTTTGATAGAACATTACAAATTAAGTCACTTTCACAGACAAATGAAACATACTCTATTCAGAACCTCCCAGCGATTGTCAGCTTTGGATTAGACACTGCTCGAGAGATGAGATTGACCACAGAGACGCAGGGACCACACTAAGCAATGTAATGATAAAGATGTCCACAGTAAATAAGCAGAGACAAGCGCATACAGTAATCAAGTCTGTCATCTCAGGAGAGGATGCTGCAATGATTAAGCAAGATGAGACAAAAAAACAAAGAGATAGCATCCAAAATGTCAGAAAGGTACATCGGGAAAAAAGCCAGTTATAATGACTTGGGCCATATTGTAAGAACAGTTAGTGTGATACATCGAATAAAGGGAAAGTCATTAAGTTTTGACCCCATTCTAAGAAATGTATATCACAAGGAGAATCCAGAGGTGCAGCAAGCTATGTTAGATTCAACCACAGAAGAGATAGGACAATTCATGATTCACAGGTATGCAGCAAGAGAGCGTCTATTGGGTATGACGATTAGCGATTCTCCTAATATTGGATTCATAAACGGACCCAATCATCTTATTAATAGAATAAAAATTTAAAAAGGGTCAACAATCGAGAGGACTAAAAGCGAACCAAAAAACTACATCATGCAAGAGCATGAAAGAGAAAAGCGAGGAGAAAATAAAAAGGATAGTGAAGAAGATGACAACGATTGCTGACTTGTGGACTGTCTAAGCTCTTCTATGAATACTTGACAGTTAATCTTTAAGTGTGTGTGTGTGTGTGTGGGTGGGTGGGTGGGTGGGTGTTTTGGATTCCTAACGTAGCTTTAACAATTTTTCAGTCATATCGCTACGACGTCTGCAGTGTGACAGTTTATAGTGATGTCTAGCACTGGGGCATCATGCCGCATACATGTAGCATGATGTCCCACCCAGTAACATTATTCTGACACCAGGCCGACAAGTCCTAACACTAACCTCTTAATGTTGAGCGCCAAGCGAGACAGCTGTATGTACCATTTTTGTAAGTCATTGGTATGACTCGGCCGGGGATCGAACCCACGACATCCCGCGGACGCTCTAACCACTAGGTCCACCGGAGAGGTGCTCAGTCTTTAAGCCAGATGGGACAAAATTATCCACCAACAAATCAGCTGGTGTGAAATGACCTCTTCTCGAGCAGCAGAGAGGGTGAACAGACCATAGAATTCCGACAAAACAAATAAAACAAACAAATAAAACATCTCGTAGAAAGGTCAAGATTTTACAAATGAACTTTTCCTTGAGATGTTTTATTTCTGTAATGGACGATTGTACTAATGAAACCTCAGTTCGAAATAGTATCTGAAAAAATAAAGTACTCTACGTGTTTATTTATTTCTTGTTTATTTTTTTGACGACCAACGTTGGTAGGTACCCTCTCTGCTGCTATTAATTTACCACCATACCAAGTTTGATGAATATTTTTCAACGCGTTCTCGCTGTCCTTTCTCCTCATCTGTTTCATCTTCATCTGAATCTTCGGAATTTGTTCTATGTTTCAAGTAATATTCAAGTTCTGATGGTGGTTTTTCTATTTTTGGATTTATGTTCTTTCTTTTTCTGTAATAGTTCATCAAACTTCTGTATCGATCTCCACCGCAATTTTTGCAAATCTGATATAATCCTCTAACACCGTTGTTACAACCAACACAACCTCGTGGACCAGCATGAAGGTTTTTCTTTATAAGATAATTATGTTTCTTGCAATATTCTCCGCGGCACCTTTTGTTGCATTTATCTGTTGTTCCTTGACGCAGCCACGCACAGTTGTTCATTATATTAATGATATCTATTTAATTCAATTTAATTTTATCATCACCTCTCTCTGCTGCTCCTCTTCTGCTGATATTAATTAAATTATTATGTTATAATAAAATGATACATCCAGAATCTCATACTGCAAGAACGGCTCGAGAACGATTAGAAGCAATTAAAAAATTTCTTCCTGTCAAAGACTCATTTAGAAAAAATCTACAAGCGCAGCAAGAAGCACAAGTTGAGTATGAAGAAGACACTAAAAAACTGTTTAAACCCGTCACTGCAGCTACTGAGAAAGTTGCAACTGTCATCAAAGAAGATCTTCTTCCGGTATCAGAAAAAATAGCAAGAAGAACTAAACAGGCAAAGAAGATTTTACGAGACCTTCCAACTGACATAGCTGCAGCTCAACCTCCACCTGTTGGTGAGGAAATACTTGAAGGCATTGAAGAACTTCTTACTGAAGTCGCCGATGTGAGAGAAAAACTTGCATCTAAATCCAAACCAGCAGGAGAGAGCTTAAAATTAATTGCAAGATTTAACGAAGGAGTTGTTGAGGAAATTAGAAAAACTGAAAGAGAGAAATTACCTGAAATGATATCAAAAAATATATCTAATAAATCTAATTTTTTAAAACCCTTTTATGGAAAAACAACTGATGATGATTTCATGAAATGGATATGTCGCGTATATTACAATAAAAAACAAGCTAGAGGTCAAGAATTTAAAAGATTTAATGAAGAAGTAAATAGACTTAGAGGGAGACGGGAACAACTAGGACAAGGAGAGTCCTCCCAGTATCAGCTTCCTCCACCTCTGCAACAAATAGAACAACAGCAATCTTCTTCGCCGCAGCAAAAGTTGAGGTCGGAAATTAAAAGGACTAAAGAGTCACTTAAAAAATCACCCCCCTCGAAGAAAATTCCTTCACCGTTACGTAAAATTTCTGCACCGGAAATAACATTTCCACCGATAGATTCACCACATGGATTTCGAGAAGGTGACTCACCCCCGGTCACCACTGAAGTACTTACTCCGGTAATGCAACCACCAGTATTTAAAACACCTCAAGATGAACCTAAAACAGGATCTGGTTTATGTCCTGATAATATCATCAATGACGTGTCACGGTTAGAAGTTCTCATAGGAGGAAAACGTGCCGGAAATAATTCACCAGAAATAACCAATGAAGCAGCTGATATTTGTCGGCGACTATTTCAAGGTGGCATCATGGATATTGGCGTTTACCGAGAACTTATTGATGAGCTCGTTGATGACTAGTTGTTAGATAAATGGTAAATAAAATAAGATGATTGTGCATGATAATCATCGTAAACCCACACAGGTCAGAGCGGTAAACTCACGATTACCAATCTATAGTGTTATTTACGGAAATGGACTTGGTGATGTCATTCGGGGATTATTCACGAGGATAGCTCCAAAAGTAGCACCTGTTGCAAAACAATTATCGATGAAGGCTATTGATATTGTTCGTGATAAAGCTCCTGGTGCAATTGTCAATGTTGCTGGTAAGGCGTTCTCGGCGATCAAAGAAAGACTAGCACGATTATTGCGACGAAAACAACAACCACCGGTGAAACTGGCAAGTACTGAGGTGATGCCCGCAGATGTTAGTAAAATAATAAATCAGGCTGCAAATCAAAAACTAGCGGCGTTAGCAGATCAAGGACTCGGTGAATCTGGAAATAATATCTCAAGTTTGATATCCGGAGCTGGAACTTCCCGAGGTGGAACTTCCCGAAAGCGGTGATCAACGTGTTAGACGAAAAATAATTATAATAAAATGTTCAAGCGCGTATCCGACACAGCATTTGACATGGAAGCACCCGTCCTTAAGGATGAATCTGTACGTGATTATCAATTTTATTCCTATGACGCAAAACAACCAGATCAACGTGGAAGAATTGAACTACAAGTTCATGACACAAGTAGATACTTTTTACCCGCTGATGCCTTTCTTGAGGTAGAAGGTACAATTATAAAAACGGATGATACTAATTACGCAAATCCAGTAAAAATTGGTTTTGTCAACAACGGGATCATGGCATTATTTAGTGGCGCCACATATATGATTGATGGAAAAAATATTGAATCAATTCAGAATGATGTCGACGTTGCTACAACAATAATAGGATTAGCAAGATATTCTGATGATTATACAAGATCAGCAGGTCCCACAATGATGTTTGTGAAAGATAACTCCGATAACCCTGAAAATGATCCGCATAATATAAGACGACCAAGAAATTTTGCCGAAACGGGTGATGCTGATGTGTGGCCAGTGGTTCATGGTTCTAGCGAAAATTTCAACTTGGGATTTGCAGCACGTAGAAATATGTTGCTAGGAGGCAATAGAGGTTTTTCATGTACAATTCCACTATCGCATATTTTTGGATTCTGCAGGAATGTTAAAAAGGTTATTTTTGGAGCTAGACACACGGTTGTTCTTGTAAGAAAGAACGATGATAATGATGCTCTGTGGAGACCCGTTGGTGATGCTGGTAAAGTAATATTATCGAAACTTTCACTGTGGATGCCGGTAATGACTCCAACGATCGCAGAAGAACATCGATTAATTTCTTTCATGGATGCAGGTGGTAAATCCTTGTTGTCATGGTTAACAACAAGCACGGATAGCATGCAAACTAACGTTAACGGTCAGTTTACATGGCATATAGCATCACAACAGGGTGTTTCTGCACCACGACATATTTTTATTGCTTTCCAGAGAACTGATCGTTTAAACTCACAAGTTCACTCTCATATGATATTTGACCAACTAGGTCTCACAGATATTTCTTTACGAATAAACGGACAACAAGAACCAACGGAGAATGTACAACTAAATTATGCATTAAATCACATAGGACGTGCATATCATCGTTTGATGTCATTTATGGGACGTGATCAAAATGTTGATACCGGGTTGCAAATATCACAACTAGATTTTAAAAACTTGTACCCGATTTATTATTTTTCATTAGAACATCTTGATCTATCAAAACAATCTGTCGTTGATATACATCTCAAAGCAACATTAAATACCGGTGGTGTTGATTACAGAGCGATCGCGGTCATACTTAGCGACAAAGCCATGTTACTTGAAGGTGGTAGTGGTCGAATGAGAGTTGTTGATGCACCGGTGGAAAATATTTAATCGTGCTATTTAGAAAAATATATTTTATATAAAAATGTCGTATAGTCATGTTAATGTTACTCTGACCCCGGGTCAGGTAAAAAAGCTTCAGTCAAAAACCGCCAACAAATGCGGAACTAAAATATCACTAAAACGAGATCATATTAGTGGTGGTCCAAACAAATTATCGCTGACAAATAATCAGATTAAACATTTCAATAAAGCCCTAGAATCAAAAACTGGAGTTCAATTTCATCTCTCCCCGAGCGCCATCAAAGACATGGTTAAAACAGGTGGTATATTTCCACTACTTGCGGCCATTCCGGCATTAATAGCTGCAGCTGCTCCAGCCGTAGCAAAAGCGGCCGCGTTAGGTGCTGTTGGAACAGCCGCTGGAATGGCACTAAAGAAAGCAACAGGGCGAGGATACAAAAAAAAAAGGGCGCGGCTTAAGATTGCCAGGATCTCGTTGGGGGAGAGGCCTAAGGCTTCCAGGGTCATTTCGTTAGACGTTCCAGCATCAAATTTTGATTTACTTAATGCCGCTAAAAAATTAAAAATATCCGCCTTTAGAGGTGTTTTTATGCGAGATCAATTACCGAAACAACCAAACAAACTAGAAACAGGTATTATTAATCTCGATGAACGTTCTGGACCTGGTACTCATTGGGTATCATACGCGGTTGACCCGCGAGGAATTGTTTATTTTGATTCGTACGGGTTAGCTCCACCTGTTGAATTTATCAAGTATGTCGCACCACTCCACGCAACAACCTCTGGTTATAAAGTTTGGTATTCAACGCTACCCACACAAACAATGACAGATCCGCCAATATGCGGCCGTGAAGTAATTAATGTACTCGACGCTATATCAAAATCATCCAGGCCGCCACATAAAGTCGTGCACGATTATACAAGCAACCGATTTGTTGCGCGTAAAGCATTTTAAACAACGGATCTTATTATAATGGTTGATATTTACGGAAGATCTTCTACTAGTAAGAAAATAAAATCCGACGTTGATCTGTCAAAGTATGCGACCAAGGATGACCTCGCTGATATCATGAACCTGGCTGGAGTTGACGCAGATGAAGTTGTTATTTTTCAAGATCGATATGGTAAACTAAAAACCAGCAATATCAAATGGAATGATATAGTCCGGCGAGTACTTGGTGCAGTTACGGATAATATTCCCGTGTTTACTGACGGTGGTAGAATCAGAGATTCAAGTATGTCACTTAAAACCATCAGAGATGAAATTGCAAAAAGTGTTGCTAATCGCGTGAGAAACACCGGTGACACAATGACAGGTGAACTTAGCATGAACGGGAACAAAATAGTAGCTGTAACAGCTCCAAAATCTGACAACGACGTCGCAAACAAACTATACGTCGACGACGTGGATGGAAAACTATCCACGCTGCGGGCCGAATATGATGTTCACACGGGCGCGTTTACAAGGCTTCGAAGAAATTTTCAAAAAACCGATGATGCCATAAATAAGTTCTTTGGAACTCCTTCCGTCATCGATATAAAACTTTCTGATATCAAAAGTAACCTAGACACGATCAAACGAACACAGCTAGACATCGTAGCGGGAATTCCTGAGATTATCAATAAAACCAATCTGATTAAAATTCCAGCTGAAATAACTCCCGGGCACATCACAAACATCGTATGCACGGTATCATCGGGATTTGCAACATGGTCAAAACAAAATAATACCATCAAATATACCGCAACAAGCACTGGCGTGTACAGGCTATCTGTGTTTAGTGCTGCAAAATTTGAAATATTTACAACGTTTCCATGGCGTCATTCCACCGACAGGTTTTCCGGGGTTGTATCTGTTGTATTAAATAACGGAGCCGAGGAGATATTTATTCTGGAAGCAGCTGATAAGAAATTAACCGCAACATCCTTCTGGTGGTGTTTGGAATTTGTAGCTGAAACACCTCAATTGGTTACTGCATAAAAATATATATGGACGGTGCATAATACAGATACAATCAAGCGCGTGAATGGCAGGCTGCGCTAAAAGATCAAGTCGATCAATATACAGTAAAAGTAAAAAAATATCGACGACGATTGGTTATCGTTGATGTGATTGTTTATTCAGTATCCGCTGTTGTTGCTGGAACCGGTGTAATATTATCAGCGTTGACAACGATGGCACCAGTAGCTGTAACTATTTGTATTTCAGCAGCAACAACGATTGCAGGTGTGCTTAATATCATCACAAAAAAAATATGTACTTGCACGAACGAAAAATTATCCGATTACAAAATAAAATTACATACAGCGACGGTAGCGTATTCGAAATTATCCTCGTTGTTATCAGCAAGTCTCAGTGATGGAATTATATCTGATTTCGAATTTTCAATGATAACCAAAATATACGACGAAGGTATCGGTATTAAAGATACAAGTATCAATAATGACAGAATTACTCCAGCAGATCGTGACCAACACAACTCCGCCAAAGATAACGATGATCTCGGTAAGTTCAATTAATCCTGAATTTAGTGTTAATTTTCCCACTGCAATTCCGGTAAAAGAAATAGCACTAGCACAATTACGAGTATATTACAGCTGGCCAAATATCAGATCAAAATCATTTAATGGTACACCAGCAAATAATTCGCTCGTATTTGCTAACAAGAACAAACCCGATGGAACACCTGACTGGGTTATTGTTGGAATACCAACCGGCAGTTACGAGATTGAAGAGATCAGTGAGGAATTTGCGCGTAGAATAAAATCAATAACAGGAAAAGAATCAAAAATATCAATTAATGTTCATGAACCCACCCTGTCCTCGACGATTGAAATAAACTCGCCTGATTATGCCGTTGATATTTATCAATCCACGATAAGATCCGTGCTAGGATGGCCTGAAATATCACCACCGATAACACCGATACCACCAGAACCAACTCGGGCTGATTTTATCACAGATGAAAGAAAATTTATGATAGTTCCTGAATATAGAGGTAAATATCCGTGGGGCTGGAGGGCCGTTTCCATTTTTACAAGTGCTCCTGATGGTGAAAACATTCCTAGAATAATAAGTAATACACGTAATATTCATTCAGGTACTAGAGCATATCCACTCGTTGATGAAGAATTTATTAAATCATATTCTGATCCTGTTATTTTTGAATTTAAACAATCAATCAACAAACTACGAAATTTCTTTACTGATAGCTACAGCGATGACGTAAAACAAAAAATCATTGAGACGATAAAACATCTAAATCAGGTCATATCAGATATTAGATACGCTAATAAAACTATCATTGTGAACATGGTTAAATACGGTGATGAAAATATTGATAATTATAAAGCTAAACCATGGTTTCTCAATCATTACAAAATAACTGAACAACAATTACCAACATTTGTAATACCGGGGATTGATGCTGGAGAACTAGTAAAATTACTAAACGATCTTATCGACGAAAACTTCCCTAAAATACTCGATGCGTGGAAAAAACTAGCACCACCTCCAACTGTTCTCAGATATGATAATGATCCACATGGCGGCGGAAGACACGTATCTCCGGGGATCATTAATATAACACCGACGGTCGCGGTCAATCTGGTTTGTGACGTAATCGATGGCAGCTATCAAATAGATCTCGGAAGATCAAATCAAGCTCAACAAGGATACATCCTATACACGTTCACACCACAAGTTCCCCCTGGAAGTTTAATCGTGCAAGAACCAACTAATCCTGTGTATTTGCGGTGTCACAATAATATGTTAACACGAATCAATTTTAAACTCACAGACCACCTTAATCGCTTAATTGACATACGTGAAGAAGAGCTTGTAATAAATCTGTATGTAAAGTCGTAAGACTTTTGTCGTAAGACTTTTGTCCTAAGGATTTCTGTCCTAAGGACTTTTGTCGTAGATCTTCATGTAATGGAGGGTTTTTACACGCGAGGATTTCTTAACAGTTAGAAGAACATTTGTAACAGAGATCAGACTCAAATTCGATCAACTTAAAAAAATAAATAAAAAAATATTTTATTATTACTGGCACAAATTTGTGTTTGGTACAAATTAATCGGCCCAGGCAACTAAAAAAGCTGGTCGATGAAAGTAAAAATTAAAATTTCTATCACAAAAAAAAATAGGATTTATTAATTTTCCTGACTTTTACTGAAATTGTACAAATTACTTGATTTTGACTACCAACTACCCCGTCAGAAACATAAAAATGCACCAATTACTTGATTTTGACTACCAACTACCCCGTCAGAAACATAAAAATGCACCAATTACTTGATTTTGACTACCAACTACCCCGTCAGAAATAAGAAATTCTAACCTTGTCAAATTGTTCCTAATAAATTTTATTCATTTATAAATTAATTTTATTTATTAATAATATTATTTTTACTGAGATTTTTATTTATTTTTTACTAAAATACAACGAAATTGCTCAATTTTCCTGATTTTGACTACCAACTACCCTGTCAGAAATCAAGTAATTCGTGCATTTTTCTTTGATTTTGACTACCAACTACCCCGTCAGAATCAAGTAATTCGTGCATTTTTCTTGATTTTAGAAAAAAAAAAAAATCCTCAGTAAAATAATATTATTAATAAATAAAATTAATTTATAATAAATAAAATTTATTAGGAACAATTTGACAAGGTTAGAATTTCTTATTTCTGACGGGGTAGTTGGTAGTCAAAATCAAGTAATTCGTGCATTTTTATGTTTCTGACGGGGTAGTTGGTAGTCAAAATCAAGTAATTGGTGCATTTTTATGTTTCTGACGGGGTAGTTGGTAGTCAAAATCAAGTAATTTGTACAATTTCAGTAAAAATCAGGAAAATTAATAAATCCTATTTTTTTTTGTGATAGAAATTTTAATTTTTACTTTCATCGACCAGCTTTTTTAGTTGCCTGGGCCGATTAATTTGTACCAAACACAAATTTGTGCCAGTAATAATAAAATATTTTTTTATTTATTTTTTTAAGTTGATCGAATTTGAGTCTGATCTCTGTTACAAATGTTCTTCTAACTGTTAAGAAATCCTCGCGTGTAAAAACCCTCCATTACATGAAGATCTACGACAAAAGTCCTTAGGACAGAAATCCTTAGGACAAAAGTCTTACGACAAAAGTCTTACGACTTTTCATACAGATTTATTACAAGCTCTTCTTCACGTATGTCAATTAAGCGATTAAGGTGGTCTGTGAGTTTAAAATTGATTCGTGTTAACATATTATTGTGACACCGCAAATACACAGGATTAGTTGGTTCTTGCACGATTAAACTTCCAGGGGGAACTTGTGGTGTGAACGTGTATAGGATGTATCCTTGTTGAGCTTGATTTGATCTTCCGAGATCTATTTGATAGCTGCCATCGATTACGTCACAAACCAGATTGACCGCGACCGTCGGTGTTATATTAACGATCCCCGGAGATACGTGTCTTCCGCCGCCATGTGGATCATTATCATATCTGAGAACAGTTGGAGGTGGTGCTAGTTTTTTCCACGCATCGAGTATTTTAGGGAAGTTTTCGTCGATAAGATCGTTTAGTAATTTTACTAGTTCTCCAGCATCAATCCCCGGTATTACAAATGTTGGTAATTGTTGTTCAGTTATTTTGTAATGATTGAGAAACCATGGTTTAGCTTTATAATTATCAATATTTTCATCACCGTATTTAACCATGTTCACAATGATAGTTTTATTAGCGTATCTAATATCTGATATGACCTGATTTAGATGTTTTATCGTCTCAATGATTTTTTGTTTTACGTCATCGCTGTAGCTATCAGTAAAGAAATTTCGTAGTTTGTTGATTGATTGTTTAAATTCAAAAATAACAGGATCAGAATATGATTTAATAAATTCTTCATCAACGAGTGGATATGCTCTAGCATCTGGATGAATATTACGTGTATTACTTATTATTCTAGGAATGTTTTCACCATCAGGAGCACTTGTAAAAATGGAAACGGCCCTCCAGCCCCACGGATATTTACCTCTATATTCATGAACTATCATAAATTTTCTTTCATCTGTGATAAAATCAGCCCGAGTTGGTTCTGGTGGTATCGGTGTTATCGGTGGTGATATTTCAGGCCATCCTAGCACGGATCTTATCGTGGATTGATAAATATCAACGGCATAATCAGGCGAGTTTATTTCAATCGTCGAGGACAGGGTGGGTTCATGAACATTAATTGATATTTTTGATTCTTTTCCTGTTATTGATTTTATTCTACGCGCAAATTCCTCACTGATCTCTTCAATCTCGTAACTGCCGGTTGGTATTCCAACAATAACCCAGTCAGGTGTTCCATCGGGTTTGTTCTTGTTAGCAAATACGAGCGAATTATTTGCTGGTGTACCATTAAATGATTTTGATCTGATATTTGGCCAGCTGTAATATACTCGTAATTGTGCTAGTGCTATTTCTTTTACCGGAATTGCAGTGGGAAAATTAACACTAAATTCAGGATTAATTGAACTTACCGAGATCATCGTTATCTTTGGCGGAGTTGTGTTGGTCACGATCTGCTGGAGTAATTCTGTCATTATTGATACTTGTATCTTTAATACCGATACCTTCGTCGTATATTTTGGTTATCATTGAAAATTCGAAATCAGATATAATTCCATCACTGAGACTTGCTGATAACAACGAGGATAATTTCGAATACGCTACCGTCGCTGTATGTAATTTTATTTTGTAATCGGATAATTTTTCGTTCGTGCAAGTACATATTTTTTTTGTGATGATATTAAGCACACCTGCAATCGTTGTTGCTGCTGAAATACAAATAGTTACAGCTACTGGTGCCATCGTTGTCAACGCTGATAATATTACACCGGTTCCAGCAACAACAGCGGATACTGAATAAACAATCACATCAACGATAACCAATCGTCGTCGATATTTTTTTACTTTTACTGTATATTGATCGACTTGATCTTTTAGCGCAGCCTGCCATTCACGCGCTTGATTGTATCTGTATTGTGCACCGTCCATATATATTTTTATGCAGTAACCAATTGAGGTGTTTCAGCTACAAATTCCAAACACCACCAGAAGGATGTTGCGGTTAATTTCTTATCAGCTGCTTCCAGAATAAATATTTCCTCGGCTCCGTTATTTAATACAACAGATACAACCCCGGAAAACCTGTCGGTGGAATGACGCCATGGAAACGTTGTAAATATTTCAAATTTTGCAGCACTAAACACAGATAGCCTGTACACGCCAGTGCTTGTTGCGGTATATTTGATGGTATTATTTTGTTTTGACCATGTTGCAAATCCCGATGATACCGTGCATACGATGTTTGTGATGTGCCCGGGAGTTATTTCAGCTGGAATTTTAATCAGATTGGTTTTATTGATAATCTCAGGAATTCCCGCTACGATGTCTAGCTGTGTTCGTTTGATCGTGTCTAGGTTACTTTTGATATCAGAAAGTTTTATATCGATGACGGAAGGAGTTCCAAAGAACTTATTTATGGCATCATCGGTTTTTTGAAAATTTCTTCGAAGCCTTGTAAACGCGCCCGTGTGAACATCATATTCGGCCCGCAGCGTGGATAGTTTTCCATCCACGTCGTCGACGTATAGTTTGTTTGCGACGTCGTTGTCAGATTTTGGAGCTGTTACAGCTACTATTTTGTTCCCGTTCATGCTAAGTTCACCTGTCATTGTGTCACCGGTGTTTCTCACGCGATTAGCAACACTTTTTGCAATTTCATCTCTGATGGTTTTAAGTGACATACTTGAATCTCTGATTCTACCACCGTCAGTAAACACGGGAATATTATCCGTAACTGCACCAAGTACTCGCCGGACTATATCATTCCATTTGATATTGCTGGTTTTTAGTTTACCATATCGATCTTGAAAAATAACAACTTCATCTGGGTCAACACCAGCCAGGTTCATGATATCAGCGAGGTCATCCTTGGTCGCATACTTTGACAGATCAACGTCGGATTTTATTTTCTTACTAGTAGAAGATCTTCCGTAAATATCAACCATTATAATAAGATCCGTTGTTTAAAATGCTTTACGCGCAACAAATCGGTTGCTTGTATAATCGTGCACGACTTTATGTGGCGGCCTGGATGATTTTGATATAGCGTCGAGTACATTAATTACTTCACGGCCGCATATTGGCGGATCTGTCATTGTTTGTGTGGGTAGCGTTGAATACCAAACTTTATAACCAGAGGTTGTTGCGTGGAGTGGTGCGACATACTTGATAAATTCAACAGGTGGAGCTAACCCGTACGAATCAAAATAAACAATTCCACGCGGGTCAACCGCGTATGATACCCAATGAGTACCAGGTCCAGAACGTTCATCGAGATTAATAATACCTGTTTCTAGTTTGTTTGGTTGTTTCGGTAATTGATCTCGCATAAAAACACCTCTAAAGGCGGATATTTTTAATTTTTTAGCGGCATTAAGTAAATCAAAATTTGATGCTGGAACGTCTAACGAAATGACCCTGGAAGCCTTAGGCCTCTCCCCCAACGAGATCCTGGCAATCTTAAGCCGCGCCCCTTTTTTTGTATCCTCGCCCTGTTGCTTTCTTTAGTGCCATTCCAGCGGCTGTTCCAACAGCACCTAACGCGGCCGCTTTTGCTACGGCTGGAGCAGCTGCAGCTATTAATGCCGGAATGGCCGCAAGTAGTGGAAATATACCACCTGTTTTAACCATGTCTTTGATGGCGCTCGGGGAGAGATGAAATTGAACTCCAGTTTTTGATTCTAGGGCTTTATTGAAATGTTTAATCTGATTATTTGTCAGCGATAATTTGTTTGGACCACCACTAATATGATCTCGTTTTAGTGATATTTTAGTTCCGCATTTGTTGGCGGTTTTTGACTGAAGCTTTTTTACCTGACCCGGGGTCAGAGTAACATTAACATGACTATACGACATTTTTATATAAAATATATTTTTCTAAATAGCACGATTAAATATTTTCCACCGGTGCATCAACAACTCTCATTCGACCACTACCACCTTCAAGTAACATGGCTTTGTCGCTAAGTATGACCGCGATCGCTCTGTAATCAACACCACCGGTATTTAATGTTGCTTTGAGATGTATATCAACGACAGATTGTTTTGATAGATCAAGATGTTCTAATGAAAAATAATAAATCGGGTACAAGTTTTTAAAATCTAGTTGTGATATTTGCAACCCGGTATCAACATTTTGATCACGTCCCATAAATGACATCAAACGATGATATGCACGTCCTATGTGATTTAATGCATAATTTAGTTGTACATTCTCCGTTGGTTCTTGTTGTCCGTTTATTCGTAAAGAAATATCTGTGAGACCTAGTTGGTCAAATATCATATGAGAGTGAACTTGTGAGTTTAAACGATCAGTTCTCTGGAAAGCAATAAAAATATGTCGTGGTGCAGAAACACCCTGTTGTGATGCTATATGCCATGTAAACTGACCGTTAACGTTAGTTTGCATGCTATCCGTGCTTGTTGTTAACCATGACAACAAGGATTTACCACCTGCATCCATGAAAGAAATTAATCGATGTTCTTCTGCGATCGTTGGAGTCATTACCGGCATCCACAGTGAAAGTTTCGATAATATTACTTTACCAGCATCACCAACGGGTCTCCACAGAGCATCATTATCATCGTTCTTTCTTACAAGAACAACCGTGTGTCTAGCTCCAAAAATAACCTTTTTAACATTCCTGCAGAATCCAAAAATATGCGATAGTGGAATTGTACATGAAAAACCTCTATTGCCTCCTAGCAACATATTTCTACGTGCTGCAAATCCCAAGTTGAAATTTTCGCTAGAACCATGAACCACTGGCCACACATCAGCATCACCCGTTTCGGCAAAATTTCTTGGTCGTCTTATATTATACGGATCATTTTCAGGGTTATCGGAGTTATCTTTCACAAACATCATTGTGGGACCTGCTGATCTTGTATAATCATCAGAATATCTTGCTAATCCTATTATTGTTGTAGCAACGTCGACATCATTCTGAATTGATTCAATATTTTTTCCATCAATCATATATGTGGCGCCACTAAATAATGCCATGATCCCGTTGTTGACAAAACCAATTTTTACTGGATATGCGTAATTAGTATCATCCGTTTTTATAATTGTACCTTCTACCTCAAGAAAGGCATCAGCGGGTAAAAAGTATCTACTTGTGTCATGAACTTGTAGTTCAATTCTTCCACGTTGATCTGGTTGTTTTGCGTCATAGGAATAAAATTGATAATCACGTACAGATTCATCCTTAAGGACGGGTGCTTCCATGTCAAATGCTGTGTCGGATACGCGCTTGAACATTTTATTATAATTATTTTTCGTCTAACACGTTGATCACCGCTTTCGGGAAGTTCCACCTCGGGAAGTTCCAGCTCCGGATATCAAACTTGAGATATTATTTCCAGATTCACCGAGTCCTTGATCTGCTAACGCCGCTAGTTTTTGATTTGCAGCCTGATTTATTATTTTACTAACATCTGCGGGCATCACCTCAGTACTTGCCAGTTTCACCGGTGGTTGTTGTTTTCGTCGCAATAATCGTGCTAGTCTTTCTTTGATCGCCGAGAACGCCTTACCAGCAACATTGACAATTGCACCAGGAGCTTTATCACGAACAATATCAATAGCCTTCATCGATAATTGTTTTGCAACAGGTGCTACTTTTGGAGCTATCCTCGTGAATAATCCCCGAATGACATCACCAAGTCCATTTCCGTAAATAACACTATAGATTGGTAATCGTGAGTTTACCGCTCTGACCTGTGTGGGTTTACGATGATTATCATGCACAATCATCTTATTTTATTTACCATTTATCTAACAACTAGTCATCAACGAGCTCATCAATAAGTTCTCGGTAAACGCCAATATCCATGATGCCACCTTGAAATAGTCGCCGACAAATATCAGCTGCTTCATTGGTTATTTCTGGTGAATTATTTCCGGCACGTTTTCCTCCTATGAGAACTTCTAACCGTGACACGTCATTGATGATATTATCAGGACATAAACCAGATCCTGTTTTAGGTTCATCTTGAGGTGTTTTAAATACTGGTGGTTGCATTACCGGAGTAAGTACTTCAGTGGTGGCCGGGGGTGAGTCACCTTCTCGAAATCCATGTGGTGAATCTGTCGGTGAAAATGTTGTTTCCGGTGCAGAAATTTTACGTAACGGTGAAGGAATTTTCTTCGAGGGGGGTGATTTAAGTAACTCTTTAGCCTTTTTAATTTCCGACTTCAACCTTTGATGCGGCGAAGAAGATTGCTGTTGTTCTATTTGTTGCAGAGGTGGAGGAAGCTGATACTGGGAGGACTCTCCTTGTCCTAGTTGTTCCCGTCTCCCTCTAAGTCTATTTACTTCTTCATTAAATCTTTTAAATTCTTGACCTCTAGCTTGTTTTTTATTGTAATATACGCGATATATCCATTTAATGAAATCATCATCAGTTGTTTTTCCATAAAAGGGTTTTAAAAAATTAGATTTATTAGATATATTTTTTGATATCATCTCAGGTAATTTCTCTCTTTCAGTTTTTCTAATTTCCTCAACAACTCCTTCGTTAAATCTTGCAATTAATTTTAAGCTCTCTCCTGCTGGTTTGGATTTAGATGCAAGTTTTTCTCTCACATCGGCGACTTCAGTAAGAAGTTCTTCAATGCCTTCAAGTATTTCCTCACCAACAGGTGGAGGTTGAGCTGCAGCTATGTCAGTTGGAAGGTCTCGTAAAATCTTCTTTGCCTGTTTAGTTCTTCTTGCTATTTTTTCTGATACCGGAAGAAGATCTTCTTTGATGACAGTTGCAACTTTCTCAGTAGCTGCAGTGACGGGTTTAAACAGTTTTTTAGTGTCTTCTTCATACTCAACTTGTGCTTCTTGCTGCGCTTGTAGATTTTTTCTAAATGAGTCTTTGACAGGAAGAAATTTTTTAATTGCTTCTAATCGTTCTCGAGCCGTTCTTGCAGTATGAGATTCTGGATGTATCATTTTATTATAACATAATAATTTAATTAATATCAGCAGAAGAGGAGCAGCAGAGAGAGGTGATGATAAAATTAAATTGAATTAAATAGATATCATTAATATAATGAACAACTGTGCGTGGCTGCGTCAAGGAACAACAGATAAATGCAACAAAAGGTGCCGCGGAGAATATTGCAAGAAACATAATTATCTTATAAAGAAAAACCTTCATGCTGGTCCACGAGGTTGTGTTGGTTGTAACAACGGTGTTAGAGGATTATATCAGATTTGCAAAAATTGCGGTGGAGATCGATACAGAAGTTTGATGAACTATTACAGAAAAAGAAAGAACATAAATCCAAAAATAGAAAAACCACCATCAGAACTTGAATATTACTTGAAACATAGAACAAATTCCGAAGATTCAGATGAAGATGAAACAGATGAGGAGAAAGGACAGCGAGAACGCGTTGAAAAATATTCATCAAACTTGGTATGGTGGTAAATTAATAGCAGCAGAGAGGGTACCTACCAACGTTGGTCGTCAAAAAAATAAACAAGAAATAAATAAACACGTAGAGTACTTTATTTTTTCAGATACTATTTCGAACTGAGGTTTCATTAGTACAATCGTCCATTACAGAAATAAAACATCTCAAGGAAAAGTTCATTTGTAAAATCTTGACCTTTCTACGAGATGTTTTATTTGTTTGTTTTATTTGTTTTGTCGGAATTCTATGGTCTGTTCACCCTCTCTGCTGCTTCTCGAGTTCATGAAGAAAATATCTGATAAACGGGTACCCTATGTCGCATTTTATAACCTAGGTTATTATCAATAGGTGGGTCCCCGAGTACCCGGATACCAATTGTCATCTTTACTAAGTTGAATCGGAGTTTTCCAGATTTATCGTTAATCGTAATGGTATACGAGTTTTCTGTCATTGCTTGTAAAGGCAGCACTCACATTGTTTTCAAGTTGACAATTCTTGTGAATGAACCTTAAATACACATACTTTTTCAGTGCCAAGCAGAGGTGTGTCTTTTCCTGTACATTACTGACCTTAATCCTACAACTTGTTTTTCTACGTGAGAACTCTTTGATTGAGTCGCGACTGTGATACAGTGGCATGTAACAGATGGTGGTTATTTCATCTTGCTGAACAAATGACGTGTTCAGTTGCAACGTGTAATAGATTTTACAAATTGTTTGATCAGAGTGTTTCTTTCAAAGCTCAAGCTCAGACTTTAAATAAGCATCCGCTGATGACATTAGATAGTGATATTTATAATATACTGTGTGATTAAAAAAATGTAGACTTAACTTCAAGTTTGTACACAAGTGTTACAATTTCTCTTTGTCGGGGGGTAACCGATCTTTAGAGGCTACGGGTTTCCGGTAGAAGTTTTCTAACATTTTGACAGTTTTACCACTTAGATAATTTGAAGAAACAAATTAGTACTCTCTCTCTGCTGATTCATGGTATCATGGAAAAAATATGCACAGGCGTAAAGGACTCACGGTACTAATTCAGTTTCTATAGTAAACCTATGCAAACACCAAAATTCAATAACTTAAAAGTTTTGAGTGCTCATGATCAAACATATATTTATCAGTATAGATGAAACCTGGATGTCAGCTTCTGTGTAGAGGAAACTATATGAGCCTCGGCATTTTCTGGACCTGCATGTGTTTGAAACATGTGCTTTCAATTCCGCACCAAAGAGTCAGGTGCTAATTTTAGTCATGAGTGTTCCAAACTCAAGATTGTTAAAGGACTGAAATTTCAGCAACAAAACATGGTCTCTATTTTTTTACTTACAACTAGGATAAGCTCTCAAAAGATTCTTTTTCTTAAAACATAACTTACATTATTAATCAATCCTGGTCAGCCAAACTCATATATACTCTATTTTATGTTCGCCCGTTTCATTATTACCGTGTGTCCTAAAGCCTGAATCAGCACATGTTATCCTAGATAACTCATAGAAAACATTATATTAGACATTTATTCGATAGCAGACAGAGCTGAGTAGATTCTAAATTTGGAGGAATAATTATAGAAAAGGACAAATTCTTTATTATTTATTCCAAAGTCATTTTCCTTGGTGAGTTTTGCTGAACATTTTTTCTCCTATCACATGGTTTGACACTAAATTTTTTCTTTGTCTCAAAGGTATTGTAACACAGATCAGAGCTGGATCAGGTTAGGGGTTGAGGGGCAAGGGTGGATTCCAAAACGTCAAAAGGACCCTGATTTTCCTTAAAAGGGTACCAAATCAAAAGTCTATTCGTCTATTTTCTCGAAGCATGCATAATACCCAATAAGAATAAAACGATGGCCAAATGTCAAGTGACAAGTGACTATGTGTGTATGTGTGTTTACCGTGGAAGCCTGTCATGGCCCTGCAAACAGTTATATACAGTAAATGCTACATATACTGGAAGGTGATATTAAAAATCTCATATAATGTATGATCTCATTCCTTGGCTAACATAAACTTCATTTTCATCTCTCTCTCTCTCTCTCTCTCACACACACACACACACACACACACACACATATATATATATATATATATATATATATATATATATATATATATATATATATATATATATATATATATATATGTGTGTGTGTGTGTGTGTGTGTGTGTGTGTGCGTGTGTGTGTGTGTGTATAATGAGTCTAATTGGAGTGTGATTTGGATTTCAATATTTACAAAATTGACTGTTTATGTACGTTTTGACAATTTGTTCAATTTACGTATCATCAATAGGAAACTAAATTCGTTAATTGGATTTGTTAAATTTTTAGTTTCATGTGCAATAGATGTTAAACATATTTGGTACAGTATAAGAGAGTTATATGTAACAATGGTGGCATAGTAAATGTTTTTTTTTTCATAAGTTCATGTGTTTACCATCTTAGAATTTCTAAAATTATTATGTGATTTTTTTGCTTTAACATGCAGTCACTGAAATTTCAAAAAATGCAGGTGCATCATGGGATGTAACAACATTTACATGGACTATTCATAACACCATTTAAAATGTTCAAATGTGGCTGGGGAAAAAACGTGAAGTAATAAGCCTTGAAATAGTAGACTGAAATGCGTATAAAATGACACTCATATTGTCACAAACACCTTCATCAATTGCATGTTTGGTGATTTTGTGAACTGATAACCAAGTACATACAGTAGTTTACACCAGCCTGGAAGAACTCGTCAGGCTTAGGCCTACACAGTCATGGGTTTCGGACGTTGATAGCAGAGGGCCATTCGGCTGGGGTGTCATATTACCTTGGATAGAAACTATGCACATATTTGGGGCCTGTCCTTTTGAGTAATATATGAACGTGACAGGTCTCAAGCATTCAGCATTTTGGATATAAACATAAGAAAAATGGTGAAATAGTTGGCGTGATACTATGTGTGTGTGTGTGATTGGGATTTTTAACTTAGCTTAAAAAAGTTTCAGTCTTATTGCTTCGATGTCTACTGAGTGGTAGTTTATAGTGATGCATCAGACATGTATCATCATGTCCCACCAAGTCACATTATCCCGACACCAGGCTTATCAGTCCTAACACCAACCTGTTTATGCTGAGCGCCAAAACGAGACAGCTGCTGGTACCATTTTTATAAGCCGGGGTTACAACGCGCGACCTCACGCACCCAAGGCAGACGCTCTAACCACGTAGGTCACCGGAACGATCGTGTGACACTTAGTAATGAAACATTTGGGTTAATTTTGTCCAATGCCAGCTTGGAAAAAATGTTGTGAGCTGAGACCTAACAAATTTTGGGGTCAGAAAGATTGGTCTGTTTATTTAGCAGAGTGAGATGTGTGTATTAGTCATCATCATCAATGATTAGTCATCATCATCAATGATTAGTCATCATCATCAATGAGAAGTATTGTACGTACCATGACCTTAAAATGTCCTCTGGATTATATTGTGATCTCGCGGATACCAAAGCATGTAAAGAAGGAAATGAAAGATAATCGACACAGACATTAATAATAAGCAATTCAATTAGAAATCAAAAGTTGCTCGTGGGTATACACCCACATACAGTGTCGGAGTCAAGTTGCGTTATCTGCTATGCAGACCATCTGGATCTGTATACGAGTATTATAGAACGCGTTGGGAAAGACTTCCCAATGCGAATGCGGAAAACCCCATCGTGGAGAAAGTTGAGGAAAAAAGATAAAGTCAATAAAATAATATCTAAGATTGAAGCGATTACAGTTTTTGATCCAGTCAAATGAACAATAATATTGCAGAAACTTATTTGCCGAATAAGCAATAGGATAAAGTTTTAATTATAAGAGTATGGATACCTCGAATCAACTCAAGCAATTTGTGCGAGACCATGCAATAATATTACCAAGGTTTTCAAGAAACGTTGATGTACTTGCAATATTAGAACATTCCCCGGAAGAGGTGAGTCCAACTGTGCATCAGCCTCGTACAACGACAGTAGAGTTGTACATATCAAAATAGCTTCAAGGGCCACACTGGCTATAACTTGTACGTGCGGTCACCGACGAGGAAAATCACCGAACTATCACAGCTACTATTGTCACTGAGGCTATCGCGTATGGTGGTCAACAAATCCAAGTCTCAGAGCTTAAGTTGCGAAAAACGCGTTGGTGATTTTAAAAAATTACCAGCAATCATCCCACACGCATTAAACCAGGCAAAGACGCTGTAAAGCTTTTCTGGAAAATGAGTCTAAGAATTATATCAACGTTGTAGCACGTTGCCGGGTCTCTGCTCAAGGTGATCATTATATTTGGTGCGAACTTTACTATGTTGTGTATGTCTGCGAGAACTGAAAGTTCCAATAAAGCTCACACGACAAAATTGGAAATGCAAAATATGTGACCAAGTTTGACCTTCTGAAAGGATTTTGGCATATCCCACTCACGGAAAGAAGAAAAGCAATTTCTGCATTTGGAACTACAGATTGACTTTATCAATATAAGGTGATGCCGTTCGGAATGAAATGTTCTCTGTCAATTTTTCAGCGCTTAATGACTATGATATGATCTGGTCTAGATACGTTTGACGCTTACATCGATGACATCATCATACACATATCTGGAAGATCATTTAGAAACTACTCGGATATTCCTTGATCGGCTCAGTGATGCAAAATCGACAATTAATTCATGTAAAAGTGAGTTTTGCCATGATTATGCCACATTTTTAGGATATAACGTGGAACATAGTCAAGTTAAACCTGTAGAGACGTTAAGGTCAAGGCTACCTCTGAATTCCCAGTGCCGATCAGTCAAAAGCAACTGTTGCGATCTTTTGGGTATACTGGGATAATTATATCACAAAGATCATACTGGCTAGCAAGCTCAAACAACTCGTCCATTTTCAAGGAATATTCACCCTTTCTGGGTGGGATTTAAAATAATGTTCTCCACTTTAGATTGCATTGTCAAAGCTTGCTGGTTTCACTGAAGATTTATCAGATATGTCAAATTAAAAACTAGGAATTAAGAAAATTCAGAAAAAGTTAATTTAAATTTCAAAAGCAATTTTAATTTATCGGAAATATTTTAAAGTTATTTCCATCCAGGACAAGTCCCCAATTTTCTATTACAACTCTGTGGTCTTATACTCAGCAACGGCAAAGAACAAAACCATCAAGGTAAGTACAAATCAACAAATTTCTTTTCCTAGAATGCAAAGTGAAAATTTAAAAAGAAATTTACAATATTGCGAATTAAATCCCAAACAGTCCTGAAATTGTTGTCACAAGTCCAAAATTATAGAGCGTTCCGAATGAACTCCAGTGCTGTTACGAATAATGTCTAATCTTAAATGTGTTGTGGTGCCAATAGTTTTAAATGTGCCGATTTGCCTGCAATCTTGATGTACCACAATGGCATAATCTTAAAATGTCCTTGAACGAATTCAAAATAATCGTAAAATAATTAATAAAAAGGATCTGTGAGCACTTTGTATTTCCAACGAATACTTTAAATAAACAAATTCTCTCAAATTATAACTGAATACAACCAAAAGACTGATTCTACTAGACAGATGTTTAACTAGAAATGACTAATTCTGATGTAAACAAACTTTATATGAAACCTAAAACACAATAAAACGACCGTGCACCGTTTCCCACATAGCCGATTTCACTCCCACGTATGTTAGACTCACTCGGAAACAATTTGGTTCGGTATATGTATGCCCCAGGGGAGCTGTAAGAACGGCAACTTCGTGGAATTGACCCGGTGTGTCCAATTGATGTATTTTCTGTATACAGTAAATGCAAAACTAGTTGAGCTTTTGTGTTTTTTTTAAAAAATATCCCAATTGATGTATTTACACTCTGAGACCGAACTGACATTCCTGGGAAACCGAGGCTCTACCATCTCTTGCCATTGGACGAACAAGTACTAGACCGATCGATTTATTGTTGGCCGAAATTCGTTTGATGTTCGTAAACTAGGGATTTAATCACACCAACATGCGAAAATAAAGAGTATAGTGCAAAATGAGAATGTGGTTACACTAAATACTTTCTTGGACAAACCTGAACGAAAATGTTCCTTCGTGGCTAACCCAAACGCAATCTCATCAGTTCAAATCGGTCAAATGAAAGAAAACGTCGGTAACATTACAATTGTCAAAGTTTGAGGTGATTCAAATGTGGCTGAGTGGTAAAATATTTCTGTTCCTGCGCTGTTCACGATTTCAGCTCTCGCGGTTGCAAAAGCGGTTTCGTTTGTTACCCTCGTAGCCACTTCTGAGATGTCTTTTAAAAAGGCGGCGGGGATAGGAACTTTCAGATCTTCAAAGCATGAGCAGATCTTCGATACTACCTCAGGATTAGGAACGGAAGAGGTCTTTGGTTGTAGCATCGCTTTTGACCAATTTTAGTTTACTCGTGATGACTGTTATGTATATTTAATTTAATTGTTTGTCTGTTAGTTTTAAATTTTGTAGTTTTTTTTTTTATTTCATTATATGCTATTGTAGTGTAGCATTGCTTACTGGACTTGACCATGTACAAAATTGGGTTCCTTTTCGCTTGACCTGATTGACTTTTCAATTTTTTTAATTATTTCATTTATGTAAACAACTAAATTAGCTTCATTATTCTCCATCTGTATGAGCTTATTAACCAAATTATTATTCAGGTAAACAAGAATTGGTAAATATGTTGATCAGGGTCAGGGATTTGGAAATTCCCACGTGAGTTTTATGGGTTATTGTGTTGTAAGCAAACAAGACTCATTAGATCATTCTAGAAGGTTATTTTTCAATTAGGTTATGGTTGTTTTTAAAAATGCTTATGTGACCTGAGGTCAAGCAGACGACATTATTATCTTGTGAATGTGAGGATTTTATCAGTTGTGCTTTAACATTTAGCACTTTAATTTGTGTTATGTAGGGTCCAGTTTGGGCTAAATTTTATTTTCTTCAAATTACTGAATTCAAGTTTTAAAAAATCTCTGTAAATACAAAAGTGATCTGACAAAATTCTTGGATAAAGACATTCATTGGAATTTATACTGAATTCAAGCCTGGAATAATATTTTTGTGACTCAACTAGAGACTGTTGACACACCAGTACTTCGTAGGCTATAACAGACACGTCATCGCTTTCAATTTTAAATCTCTTCGGGACTTGAACTGAGTTTTATTCAGGACTTTTTATTACTAGGGCTTGTGTCTTTAATTCTTGGAATATTTTTTGATTTAATTCGCAATACCGTAAATTCTTTATTTTCTCATTTCTCACTTTGTATTCTAGGGAAATAAATTATTGGTTAAATTTTACAAAGTTTGTTGTCTTCACTCTTTTATGTTACTTATTTTAAGAGCATAGACTCGTAAGATGACAACATCAATCAAGAATTTCAGAGGAGTCTTCATGCTGGATGATTTTGTGTCATTGATTCCCCTCGCGTCGGAAACTGACTTCGTCCATCTGAAATATGCAACATGTCCTGGAACTCACTGGGTAGCGCCGCAACATCTTCCATATTTTAACAGGTACGGGCTGGCTTTCACCGCCACGTGATGTCGTTGATTGTTTACACAGAGGATTGCGTCGAGAACGTTTCTTGAATCGAAGCTTTTCCACCGCTGTTTTATTCAATACTGCCGTTACAAATTCGAACATACGGCCAGATATGTGTGCATCTTTTCGTTGGAGCACTGCATACACTCGTGGAAAGCAAAGCTCGTTCACCTACGCCACGCGCAATTGTTGATTTTGCGTTGTCACAAAAAAGCTTACACTTGAAAATATATGAAATGCCTGTTAAAATTTACCGACGCGTGCGATCACTGACCTGACGTGGAGCCGATGTGGATCTAACCAGGTTTGCCTGGTTGAGTCAGGGATTTTGTTGGGTCTGTCCCTGGCGAGTTTGTGATTTTTCAAGATCGAACCGGAAAACTGCGAACGTCCAACGTGGACATAAACCGCGAGTCACCATTGCGAAAAACCTGGGAGAAACACAGATGAATGAGGGAATCAAAGACCCCGGTGTTTAGTTGATTTATTAAAAAAATACGTCGGCGATACCAATGCTGCAACGAAATAAAAAGTTGATGTAAGGGCATCTCAAGTGTTATCAGCATAACCGGTACTTGTAGTTAATCAATGGGGCTTTTACCAGGGAATATTTGCCGACGAAAGAAAGTGGAAAAGAAAGATGTAACAAATAATCGACTTATCTTCGTTTATACTGGGGATGGCTTTGATAAATCTGAATCTTACATTCTAAAGATGTGCGAGGCAGGATCATATTTGTTTATCTTAAACGGATGTTATGGCAGGTTGGATACAATAGCAATGTTGATAAGGAACACCAACCTCATAATATATCAATGATGTGTTCCATTAAATCGGCATTGTGCTAAATCCCTTGAAAGTTATGGCATCATTATCATTATTTACCAGAGATGAAATCCAGTTTGAAGGAGTCAACATCTAAGCGTACGGGTACATTTCTACTCTGTTTAAAATTTATTATTACATATAGGTGAAGGATTCTGAAAAGCCACGCGATGACGATACGGAATTTACTGATGGCGGATCAACTGGGAAAACGTCCCAACATCGATGGTGAATTTCTGCCGCTTGTTGATGAATACTCGCGTCAGAGTGGGGTTGATCCAACCCTCGTATACGCTGAACGTATAGCCCTGTCAGTGGCAAAATAGAAACTTAACAATGGGACAACCCTGTTGTACGATGCCAATTCGAGGCCAGCTTGGAATCTTCGCACCTGCACGTGAAAATATCCGGTCTCTGACAACGTCTGGCATGAAATTATCCAGAGACTGTCTCTAGAACGATGAAGTGGTATTCGCCCAACATATCCACAGCGATCAAATTCTCCGTCTATTATATAAAACCAACAACAACTCAGCTGACGAAATAACAAAAACTCTTATTATTTAACAACGACGCACTTCTTCGTGTAACAGTTTTTGGACGACAATGAAAACGATCATTGGTGACACAAAGCAGGACGTAATCAATGTAGTTCTGTGTGAACGCGAGAATTGTATTTTATGCATGTAATTTACATATTTACTTATATGATTGTTTGTTTATTATTTTGATGTATTTTACTCACCTCTTCCTGGCCTATAACGTTGCGTAGTTCCGCAGGTTCCGCTGATAGGAAAAATAGAAAGAAACGTTCATTTTGTAATGTTTTAATATTGTTTATTATGTCGGTAAATTATGTACATGACATGAATTTATTTACCAGAATATAAATAAGGTTGATCTGATTTCATTGATGTTAATGTGTGGCGCTGATATTCAGCGACATTGTTCAAGGCTAGGGATATATACCGTTGACTACTTAACTAAACACGGGAAGAGTGACTATCTGAGAATGCTCATTATTTAGCACAGATGTTTACCTTTGCATATGTCTCTTTACCTTGTGCTTATTTATCTGAGGTATTAGTTAAGCAGAATTTGTCCAACGAGTAATATCCAATTTGTTAAGCAGACTTTGTCAAATAATTAACACACAATTAGATAAGCGGACTTTGTCATAAACAATTTACATCCAATTAGTTAAGCAGACTTTGTCCCAACAATTAACATCCAGTTAGCGAAGCAGCTTTGTATAAGAATTAGCAAAACTATACTTTGTCCAATAATTAACACCCAATCAGTTAAGCAGACTATGACCAAGAATTAATACCCAAACACTTTTGCATGCAAATTTATAATAATCCGTTTTCAAAATCAGACGAGTGCGTTGGTGAGCTATCGATTTTCGTTGTTGAGGGTTGTCACTTTTAAGGTGACGGGTAAGTGCGTTATGTCTCTTCATTCGGTCAAAGTAAACCTTTGTTCCTTTCATCAGAACACAATAATATGATTTAGCGCCAAATATAAATACTATTGCGTACCTCAATACACACTGATTAAGACGATCTTGCATCAGGAATAGTTTTCAAGAAATTTATAATGTCTAGCCTTGCGAGCAATTACTAACAACAGACTGGATTTTTCAATGAATATGATACATTTTATATAAACAGTAGTATAAATATGAGATATTTTTACGACAAAATATTAGGATTTATTTAAATAAAGAGAAACTAAATCTACAAGGAAGACTTTAAATTCGAACAACTAAGACATCACACCTTTGTCTATTTTAGGGCATAAGGTGATATTAAACAAGTGCAATGCTGAAGAATATGAAAAGATTTAATGCAAAGTCATATCAATGGCAACACGTGATAGTTAATATAGCCTATGGATCGGTGCACTGTGGCAACCCCCGAAAATGAAGCCATTCTAATGAAACAATGTATCATAATAATAACATACTGCGTAGAGACTATTCATAGAAATAAGCGTTGACAATGATGAGGCTAAAAAATACAACTATACCATTTAGAGCTGAATGTTATAGGTTGCAACCCCTAATGATATAACCATCTCATATAATATGATAATCTACTGTAATCAATAATGATATAACCATCTCATATATTACAATAATCTACTGTAATCCATAATGATATAACCATCTCATATAATACGATAATCTACTGTAATCTATAATGATATAATCATCTCATATAATAATATGATAATCTACTGTAATCAATGATGATATGACCATCTCATATAATACAATAATCTACTGTAATCCATAATGATATAACCATCTCTTATAATACGATAATCTACTGTAATCCATAATAATATAATTCTTGCATTAAGATTTATTCATATATTTTGACTCTGGTAATGACCATGCGATATAATACAACTGTGTCATTAGGACTTGATTATCGTGTGTAGAACCGTAATGAAGTCGGTATAATATAACCAGAAAATCACGAGGAAACTGATATAAACGCTGATAAAAATAATAATGATAATACTAACAATAACAATAACAACATTCACAAAAAATCCAGTGTACCTTTCACTGGCACACAGTGTTTCAGAAACCATAATGTAATATAATTTGGGCCCTGAAATTCGAATATATAACCCCCAAACGACTGCAATCTATCTCATTTTACAAAAGGCTTGTATCCGAGGGTGACCTGTCTTCACTAAAATTTACGCGAAACCATACTTCGGTAATTCTGTCATTGAGATTCCCACATAAATAACAATCCACCATTCCACCATTCCACCAGTATATAACTCACTAAGTCGCCTTTTATTCTGAGAGAATTCATACTCCAAAAAATGAATGTATTAAATTAAACACTAAAAGATACGCGAGTAAGAAAATATATAATGCATTTATCTTGATCCTTCTTTGGTAATTGTACATTTTGATTTTGAGTGAATTGAAAAATTATGTTACAGAATCAAAAGTATAATCGAAGGACATATACATAAACTTAAGTAGCAATTACCTTATCTCCTTCACTAATCCTTTTAACTTTAAAACAATGGTACAGAGAGGAAGGCCACTCCAAACTTCACATGGCAAACTATATATATGTGAAGAGCTCACTGGTATTGTTCTTGACTTTGTGGGTAGACTGCTGTTAACCAGATTTGATTGAAACTCATCCAAATATAAAACTTAAAATAATATAATTACATTATTAAGGGTTTTAATTATGACCCCTAATGATACAGAATGTGACAGTGTAAAGAACAGGAAACACGGGCAGATAGAGGCAAGAAATGCACTTTGTGCAAAAGCCAGATCAAACTAAATTCACCAGATATTCAGAATATTGAACTGGTATCACGTTATATATATATATATATATATATATATATATATATATATATATATATATATATATATATATATATATATATATATATATAAAAGCAAAGATTGCTTATTCTATTTTCTCTGAGAGTCATATTTGCATTAGCCCATCTTCCAGATTCAGTTCACAATCTATTTGACAGTACTTCAATTTTGTTCACGTAGTTCTATAATTTCTGATACTAATATCTTTAAAATGTGAATGCTATTAAAAGGTATTAAATATCTATTAAAATAGCTCATGATGAATTCGCCAAACTAGCATTCCAGTTCTGAATACAATTATCCAACAACATTTGTTTGAAAATAACTAGAAATTAAATGAATTCACCGGCTCCTTGGATAAACCAAAGTCTAATCATGGTAGCTCAGTCGTGTTTCCTGGTAAAACAGTACTTCAAGTGAGCATCATATTTTACATAGGATTTGTATATTTCTTGTCTCTAAATATGTGATGAATATTCAATGAGCATAACATACTTTACAATGATAAAAGATATTCTACCAACTAGACCATGTTGTATAAAATCACTTGGTTTATACTGTCTTAACAACATATAATTTCTTCGCTAACTGCAATAGTACCCTTTTTAATAGAGTTAGTTTTTACAAATCTAAATGCTACTGCTCCGTGACATATTATAGGAGTTACAAGTTTATCAAAGGAATCCAAAACGTGGTTACAGAAGCATCGGTGAATTTGTAAAAAAAAACTTATAATAAATTCTTTCTGAATCTGGCCAGATATAGTTCTGAGAACGGGCCACCAGAAGCAAAAGCAAGACCTAAATAAGGCAATGTTTATGCAATCTCAATCTCATTCCTACCAAAGAGACATATATACCATTTCGAGGTATTCCTCCATCTTCCCTAAACATCACAATTTTAATGTTCGGGTTATTTACCGATAATTTCCGTATAACAACGTTAAAGTTTAAGTAATTGTTATTAACCAGTTACGGATTAAGAACTTAAAATAGTCGTATGAAAATCTCATTAACGTCTCTGTGAGCGCTTGATATGGTTTTCATCATACATATTTGCTAATTTTCGGCGAGGTCACTAGAAACCGTATATTCAACAGAGGTGTGGTACTGAAATTTCTTCGGTTACGCTTGTTTGCTTTTTGATGGAGGTTTCTGTCTTGGAGCAAGACTTCCAGAAATGTTGTTGTCGTGCTACAGTCTTCGCATTCTTCTAGAAAAGTATCCATTCCATTCTGAGCCAATGGTCGACTGCCAACAATGACTCGGTACCGTTAAAGCTCCCTATGTACATGATCAATAGTTTATGAATGAATTATCCATATGGAATGCTATTTATATTGGAGTCAGCCATAAGGAAACTCGCAACAGTTACTTACCTTCAAAGACAAAGTTAACAGCTTCTAGGATATTTTTGTTGCAATGTCTGTATAACTTCACACCCTCTCTTTCAGAGAAACGACCGTGGAAAAGTTCAGTGAATCGCCTGACCTGTTATAAAGGATTTAGTTATCAAAGACAACGGATAATCGTTATTTTTGGAAAGCTTTGACATTTATTAACATACATTAGTAGTCTACATGGTTTGTAAGAGGAGAATAAATACCTGAAAGTTTTAGTCATTGTAAACACCATTTCAATGCAACTTAGCATGGATGATGACTCTAGGTCTTAAGATAAGTAAAAGAAAGGAAGCGAAACCAAAAGTTGGAGTGAAATTCAACAATCAACTTGTAATATTGCGAACAAAATCCCAACTGATACAAGAACAAAAATGTTTTTTTTCTTCAAACTTGTATTTATAACAATTTCACTTGACCTGCGACGCAATATATTTCCTACAGAAGAACTAGTTTAGCTCGTAAACAAAGGCCAGGTTTTAAACTCAGACTCAGGTAAACATCTTATATGTATCTTAAAATCATGGAAGCCTGATTGTTTCTTTCAAAATGCAAGTATATCCAATATTTTATCGCAGCTGCAGCCTGCACCCTGTCTCATTTTTACAGATGTTGATAAGAAATACATTTATTTTATGCTAAGCAGTGAATTACTTGATTTTCAAATTAAAATAATATTGATATTTCACTGCAGTGAAAAAATAACAATATTTTTTCACTACAGGAACTACTTTTTTGGGTTAGAACATACTTACCTTCCTTTGATTTTCTGTTAGTGAACTACTTTTTCACAATTGCTTGTGGTTGTTTTCTTATTAATAATCCCTGTCTGTTACCCTTGAAACTTGTAGTTTGTTATTCTGGAAATATCAGTTAATTTTTATCAATCTACTGTAGAACTAATTTTGTGTCAGGTACACATAGCACAGCAGAACATGTACGATAAACAGCTGACATAAGAAATCTGCTAATTCACTGTGTCATAAACTTTAGGTAGCCAACGTATGTGAGCATAAAATAAAAAGAAAATTTGCTTGAAACGAGTGAATAACAGATACATTTCATCTCGTGGGTGAAAATACTGAGTTTTTCATCCACTCGATGAAATATATCCGTTATTCACTCGTTTCAAGCAAATATCCTCTAATTAGCTAATCGTCTGAACTGTATGCTCTTTTTATTTTATCATTTTATCAGTCACTCATGTTTGCTTTAGTTCTATTTTACTTCTTTATAACAGAACATTCTTGTAATCACAGACATTTGAGCTCATTGCCTTCTACAGAAGCTTGTTATCAGCTTTCATCAGCCCAAGGAATATTTGGTACTTTGTGCTTTCGACTAGGTTCATAAGCATTGTCGACTCTCTCTCTCTCTCTCTCTCTCTCTGAGTGTGAATCGCCTTTATACTGAGAATAAGCTTATACAATTTTCATTAAGCATACATATTATGAAACTTAGGAAAGAATAACTTGCTTTTAGGAGTAATGAATAGTTCTAAGATAGTTCCGCTTATCCCTAATTTCGGCACCGGGAAATAATGGCACACGAATCAAGCAAATATGAAATTATTTCGCACTTGAATCATTTACGTGTTTATCCACCATGGATTTAATTTTGTTTAGATTGACTTAAGTTTATAATGGGGGCTGTATGATCTTAATTTTACTGACAAGGGTTCAACGTATGCCAGGTTGCCAGCAAACAGCTAGGCCTTCTCTAATTGGTTCAATGTCAATTAAGGATATTGCTAACTATTTTAGTGAATTCTTGTACATAAAAATGGCTGTCGGAATGAATATAATTAATGGATTTCATTTTGACAGAAATCCCATTATTCGTTTTTTTATAGGTGTGTAATTTAATTACGAGGATATACCACTTTCTTTTTTGAAGTTTAGTACAATATAAACAAAAGAAACCATCTCCCATAACCCCACCCATCTAAAACATGCACATTGAAGTATGCAACGCTTTGCACAAAGTTTTCTAGGTTCATTCATCACTGCTAAACAGTCAATTCTTAAAAATTATGTTAATAATATAACATTCAAACAGGCTGCAACACTTGTAGTATGACTTTAAATTTCTCACCCATGCGACAGAGAAATCTAGCTGTTTTGCTAAACTTACTTTTCTTATCTCAGTCTAGTCATATCAGACCAGTCGTCTCAGTCAAGGTGTCCACGCGCTGAGAACTACTTTCAAAAAAAGAAACCCTTGTTGTCGTCTGCTGTGTCTAACGTAGTTGTTTTAAAATCAGACAACAACAACAACAACAACAACAACAACAAATATGTAACAAAAACATAGGAACTTAAGGTCAATCAATCTTTGAGAACACAACATACAGAAACATTTCGAGAGAGACAAAGACACACACGCATACGATGTCGAGCTTTAAGGTATTATGCTAGTTTGTTCCACACAGCATGGTCAGTTTTATCCTATATGCAGGCCTAGCTCAGTACATTTTCCGGTCAGCATCATTAAATGTAGCTAAAGTTACGTAACTAGTTTTAAATACTTCGTGTGAAACAAATTATATACTGTTGGTTGCATTTAATGACGCCTACCTGAAAATTGACTGTGCTACAGATAGGACAAAATTCTCAATGCTGTGTGAAATGAACATGACTAAAAAGACTGATCCATGAACACAGACTATAGACCTATACACTTCATAGCATCCCAGCTCTCTTAACAACTACGGAGAATTTAGTAACAGTCAGAAATGTGTTATGTCAAATACGCTTTATTCTAATTTTTCTAATTTTGTTAAGCATATCCATTGTGACACAGTTGAACGAAAAATATACCTACAATATTTAATGACAAATAATGCACTTACCAGCCAGAAGGAATCATTTATCCGTCAACACATTAATCCATAAACAAATTTCACTATAGCACTTGCCATATTTCCAAGACAGAAAATAAATTTTCAAATAATCAGTGAACTTGAAAGTGTAGCACATGATTATCCGCTAGGGTCCGTATTTGGAGGGTCTTTTATACACGGGGATAATTTACAATCAATATTAAGGACAACACAAGCATGTCACAAAGAGTTTCACTGCCAAAGAAAAGGAGAAATATATACGACAGTGACACAGATCACTAATTACCCATGAATAATCTAATGCAACATGTTACTCTTCGTTACAGCTTGTACTAAGTATAACTACAGTAGAGCTGAATGCCTGGTATAGTTTCATTATTTACACTATAACTTTTCAAAATTGGAACTGATAAACAGTTTCTTGTAAGAAATATTAATTATTTAATGTCCATTTTATATAACATCCATATATTAAATATGATAATACCTCATTAGAGATTAATATGACACGTTTTATGTTGTTATTTTTCTTTGATCACGTGTATAAACTATGTACTTCGGATGCAACGGTCATACCACAGCCCTTATTAACTAATGTGTATTAATGAGCCTCATGTAAACATTTACACGTGAACTATATTACACTAGTGAAGAGTTCTTTTACTTTAAAGGAAAATATTAAAATATTGGGTGAGAAAAATAATCTACATTTGGGTTTCGACCGACACAAGGAAATCCCAGTCGCGGGGTTACATTATATGTCTCCCCACGAGGCAAATAATGTACCTCCGCGACTGGGATTTCCTTGTCTCGGTCCAAACTCCAACACAGATTCTATATATATATATATATATATATATATATATATATATATATATATATATATATATATATATATATATATATATATATCAACACGTTTAAATACTTTGAACACAAGTGACACAGTAACATACTTACGAGGACATTGCAAACTATTTCTATGTCTATTAAATTTAAAAGGAGACAGATAACCACATTGAAACAATTAACCAGTCCTGAAGTACGGAGAAGCAAAATGTTATTTAGAAAAGTGAGAGTAAAATATAATATAAACCTCGGAAAGAAATTTGCTTCGAAGCTAGAAAGCTTGCTAGTAGCTTTCCGTGGGTCGGTGGTTATTTCATGGGTTTTCCTAGTTTATTCCTCAACCAAATATATTGGCCGCCATGTATACCCTAACATATGCTGATAAATCACTTTAAATGCCACAAAACCAAACTTGATTGGAAGTCGAGATGATCTACTTGGTAGTACCTAGCGTGTATGTAAGATGGTGATGGGGAGGCACTGTCTCCAGGTGCATCTCTGTTGAAGTCGTGTGATGGAGCCCATTTTCCACTACTAGAACGATTACTCTAAGCGCATCTTCAAGGGTGAGATATACTAAAAAATATGTTATAATGCCCATCAAGGGGAAATGGGGTTGGGGGAAAGGGGCGCAAGAGCGGTGAAGTTGTAAACTAGGGCGAATGACGAACCTATGATATCAGTTTTCAACCTTTGCCGCATAAAGAACTGAAAACCAACATCACTTTCTTCATTAAAGGTTTAGTCATATTTGTGGAACTGTTTCAGCAAATTAAAATTAGGAGATATTTAATGCCATCCGAAAACAAAACGAAAAAATGTGCCCTGATGTCAAAAGGGGCACTAGTCTATATTGTTATGGGTTTCAATAGATTACTCAACAATAACGCTGGCAGTAGTCTTCATAAAGTGATGACCAGCCAACATTTTTTTATATTGTCTAATCAAGCAAAGCATTTATAAAGCTCGTGTACAAATTTTGGAGGTAAGTGTCTAATCTATCTATAATAATAATAATAATAACAACAATAACAACAACAACAACAACAACAACAATAATAATAATAATAATAATAATAACAACATGGCTTTTAAAGTGTTGGTATACAGAAATGTGTCATACCAACATACATAAATAACAAATTGTGATCGCGCATTAATACGCATAAATTAACATTGTTACAATTCTAGTACATGCTATTGATTATATAGTGAAATGATTAATTTTCATTGAGTAGTCATTAGTGATGTTAGAAAATAACGATATAACTATTAATAATCCCCGTTTTGTAAATGAATTTAACATGGTACACAATTTGTCGCAGTCCTTTTGGTTTTTCGTATTGTCTCCTCACCATCTCTGTCTGTCTGTCTGTCTGTCTCATGAATAAGGGACAAAATCCGCTTACATCTAGAGTGAGAGAAGATTAGAAATTTGGCTTGATGAAATCCTTGAAATTGAACTTACACTAAGTAATCTACAAGAACCTGGTTTGTCTTAACGGCATGTGTACACTTTCCATGGGATTTATCTACAATATTCATAATATCTATGATACAAGATGCAATAGTCTGTCGACACTATACGGTAGATTTCTTGTTTACGAGTCACATACTACTGTCATCTTTTTAATGCTTGTTTCTTCTCTCTAAAAATTTAATAAGGTCTTACAAACCTGTTATTTTCAAACAATAAAATATCGGAAGACCATCCCTTTCCCCAACTTTCTCTTACTGTGTTGGTTGGTCAGTCAGCAGACTAATCGACCAACAGTAACAAATAAATAGGGATTGTCAATAACATAAAACACCCTTATGGAATTCTCCCTTAACCCTCAAACAACATCTCTCTCTCTCTCCCATCGTAGCATGATACTTTTTCGCCTGTCTCATGCGACGATGACTCTGAACCAACTAATTATGGCAAAAGATGGTAAAAGTTACAGTCAAACCGACCAGCAGAAAGGGGAAAAAGAGATAGAAATGTAAGATAAAAACAATTTTACGGTCGGTAGTGATGTAAATTAAAGCAAAATGGTGATTTAGATCAAATGTAAAGACATTAAAATGTTTGAATTAACTCCTGTTTCGCTTATTTTAAATTCCACACTCAATTTCATACTTTCATACATTCGCCGGCGCGCGCGCGCGCACACACACACACACACATCACACACATACATATATATATATATCTATATATATTTAGGACTGACATTTCCAAGTCAGTCACCAGCCACTATTAAATCAGGTCATTCAGATCTAGGTCATTGAGTTCACGCATAGTGACTGTTATCTTATTATTGGTAGGATATGGTGTCAATCATATATATGGACGGAATATTTCTGATCTGGTTTATATTGTTTTTCACTGCCGTCAACACTCGTCATGCAATAACTGTAGTCGGCTTGATTGCTAATAAAGTTGAAAGCGTGAAAATTACAGGACAGATCTAAACATACGAGAGCTTACTTAAGTTCATTTATAAATACATACCCTGGCAAATATATTTTACAATTGTAAAATTTCAGGTTTAGCAATTTTGTTTTTTTTGATGTCTTCAGTTTTCGGTTGTCCCTAAGGAACGAACAGCCACTAAATGGGATTATTAGTTTCATAAAAATTTATTTTGAATTTCCCCAGTTTACAACATGTTGTGTCATTGATAGTGATTTCAGCTCGCATTGTATCGGTCAAAATCATCTTTATGGTTCGATAAAACAATGTATTGACCTGAACACGAGCCTTTAATTGTCTATTATAATCTAATAATAGTAACCACGTGCGTTGTATTGATGAATTGATGCAATAAATGGGATCGGCACTACAGGTGGCGGATAATCTCACAATGCCTTTGTCCTGTTCAGTCGTACCGACAAACACCTGTGTGGTAAATCCTTCAACGTGCTTGGATGTGAACTAAGCATAGAGTTTTCAATTAAAAACCAACATTAAAGATGAAGGAAACTACAAAGTGTTTCCAAGAATAACTTAAAAGTACAGTGGAGGTCACAATTTATCTAGACTTCCAAAATTAAATCAGGAAAAAAATTAATTTTATGACCAATCAAGGGGCAGAAAATGGATTCTACATTTGGAGTGGCATTTCGATTAATCAAAGTATCTACCATGCTGATGTATTAGCTCTAGGTTACAGGTGCCGTTACTCGTTGCTGGGTTTGATCCCTTATTGGAATAATTTATAACAAAGAATCTAATTTCTCTCTCTCTCTCTCTCTCTCTCTCAACCCTTGTATTACTGCATAACATTTCTCGCCTTTAGGCCTCACGAAAATCCCGGACAGACAATTCATTTGCTAGTGAAAGTTAAAACTACAGTGGGCATACATATTACTGTTATTGATCTTGAAACGGTCACATGCTGAAACACATTTATATCGGCTTGAATAAACCCGTAAAAATCTGATATACATTTAAATTAATGATGTTTAAATGCTCACCAGTTTAAGGTCTTCCCAGCTAATTCTATCACCGCCACCACCTTCTGCCATATTTTCTTTTGTTACGTCATTATCCAAACTGTAAATGGAGACAGAACAGATAAAATGCTATAAATAGATCATTACTAAACTGAGAGGTTTTGCTTGTCTGTGCCTTTTATTGTGCCTTTCCATAACAGAAACTGACTTTTGCCATAGAATCGGAAAATTGATGATGGTCCGTCACCTATCATATGCAAGGCTTACTAAAAAAAAAATAGCTATGCTATCAACCGTATTTCACACATATGCATGAAACTGGACACAGTTGTTAATAGTATAGGACGCCAGTTGAGGATATCATATGTTGAAAATGGTCTAATGATTCTAAGATCCAAACAGGAAGTTGACATTAGGCAGTCATATTTGTTTCCAATACTTAAGGGACAATAGGAAATTAAAATTAGGCCTAAATATTTGTGACATTCTTGGGACGAGGGGAAATCTCGTGTTAAGAAAGTTCTCAGGTTTAACATTTTGGGCCTGTATGGCTGCAAGGGAAAAGTAACGTTAGATTTTGCTGCGTTTAGATCGAAAAGAGTAAATCTGAATATCTGTTTGCCGCCATTTGGTAGGTTCACAGTGTCAAGATGGGAAATAGTATGTTAAAAATATTCCTAGGGTTAACATGTGTGAATCTGTCTGGGGCATAAGAAAAATTTAACATGGGGATGACACTCTTGATTTAATGGGAATTTAACACGGTGGGGTTCTCAACATTCTAACATGAATTTAACATGGGGACGACACTCTTGATTTAATGGGAATTTAACATGGTGGGGTTCTCAACATTCTAACAGGAATTTAACATGGGGATGACACTCTTGATTTAATGGGAATTTAACACGGCGGGGTTCTCAACATTCTAACAGGAATTTAACATGGGGACGACACTCTTGATTTAATGGGAATTTAACACGGTGGGGTTCTCAACATTCTAACAGGAATTTAACATGGGGATGACATTCTTGATTTAATGGGAATTTAACACGGTGGGGTTCTCAACATTCTAACAGGAATTTAATATGGAGATGACATTTTAGGCTCTAACGGGAATTAACATTAAGCCGTTTCATCGTCTCTAACCGGAATTAACATATTACCCTGTAGGTTTAACAAATGTATGGTTAGCTAGCTTATAAACAAAGTTAAAACCCCTTCCCCTACCATATCGATAAAGACAGGATTACTATCTTTTAATAATTCTCATAATCCCTATAATGTTGATAATCAGAGTGAAAAAAAAAGAAATACAGGATCGAAAGAAGAATGCATTTAAGGACAGACTTTGGTTTACTTTTTACAAACACAAACCATAGCAACTGGAAGCCTAACGGGTGTCTGAGAGAGAGAGAGAGAGAGAGAGAGAGAGAGTTATCAATCGTTCCAAGCAGGGCTCAAACCTAACCACTGCCATTGTATAATCAGTTCCTTTGGTTGATAACAATATTGAATTTTCTCCAAATATAATTTAAAATTTATTGTAACCCCACTGGACTTTTAATTTATTGTTTGACACACTCCAGTGTTCTTTTCTTTGCATTTTTTAAAATGTTGCTTAAAAAATGTTTGCTCTGTGCTTAAATAGTTCAGATACAAGTACATTATAGAAATTACACACATATGCTTCTGAGTAGATTTATGGTATGTGTGAATCTTCTTGATTATTAATCCATCTGAGCCTATCTTTCCGCAATTGAGTTTCAGTACAAGTCCATTATTCTTACACAGCCAGAAGGTCATTTTTAAAATCCGACTAGATATATTGATAAAGATATGCTAACTAACACTGACAAATCAAACAAATATAAAATCCATAAAATGTGTGTGTGTGTGTTTGAATGTATTGTCCATACCTAAAAGGCATACAGAAACTTACCTTTCCTATTATCCTCTTTCATTCAAAGTAAATGTTTTGTTGAATATCCTAACCATATTGTAAAAACAAACCAAGGCATAAAGAAACTTAGGTTTTTTGGTATATTCTCGTGAACAAGAATCACAATGAAATGTTAAGACTCTTAATACAAGTCCATATTTTCGTCTTTAAATGTCTTTCTTTTTTAATTTCCTGACTGCAACGGTATCTTCCGGTGTTTCTTCTTCGTCTGCATATTTAGTGTCAAATGTATTGGCTGAAATTGGTTCATATTCTGTTTCCTCTTCTTTTTAATCTTACTCCTTTTTTTCTCACTTTCTTGGGACACTCTGCAGTACAACATCCTTTCCTTGACAGTGATAACAAGTATCTTTATGTTCGTCTCCCTATTTACTCTTTTGTTGGACGTGGAAGATTTTATGGAGCTCAACGACTTTCTCTTGACAGATATGAAAAGTATATTGACTTTTATCTTCAGGTGAGTAATCTGTAGTTTCTCGAGAAGTCTTTGTGTGAAGAGTATTTTAGAATAACTCTCTGTAATGCTCTTTCCAGAAGAGCCATCTGTTCGGACTCTTCCTTCTTCACAGATTAAAACTACATTAGTGTAATCTCTTTGCTGTCTACATAAGTTATGACATGGCACGTTTGATAACGCGTTCGCAGATGTGTCTTGTCACAAAATACTTTCGATCTTCAAGTTTTTTCAATCTCTATATTTTGAGCGTTCACACAAACCACCCACGCCCCTAGTGTTGCTGCGTCGGTGCGCTAAAGATTTAAGAGTGGTTTTTTTCCAGATGTTTAGGTCCTTTCGTTCCTTTTGAAACTCTGGAATTGACTTTCAAAATGACAGTGGCCAGGCACAAATACAGGAAACCAGTACTCTACACAGATTTGTGTTTCTCAATGTGTTTGTGGTTTTATGTGTGCATGGATGAGATTTCAAGATAGGCATACGAATGACATTCACTTTCGATAATAGAGCGGCAAGATTATGCCGCATCGCTCAAGTCGCAGGGTACAGCATCACTCAGGTTACATTAGGCGGCAAGATGTTTATCTTAGTTTACCTTTGGTTGGGTATATATTTTTTTTCTGTTCAGAATTCATCATTCTCAACCAACCTATGTGTTCACAAGGATATTTCTGTATTTTGTTGGAACGTTTTTGTACTGGAGATCGGCGTGCCCGTAAGGTAAAAATTTATCTAGAGTTCGTGTTCTTTTCCCATGGACGATCTGATACACATTTTGCATGAGTCGACTAACAGTTTGATGATCTAACAAATGTTCAATCTTGTACAAAGTCGCCATTTTAACACAAAATTCTTGACAGAACTTTAAGATTTTTTTATGCCAATGCTTACCACTTAGCCAGAGTAATATTCCAGGGTCTGTCGTTTTAATTTACATGTGTTATCAAGTTGTTCTTGCATATATATGGTCTGGTAACTGTAATTTGTTGGTCCACCACTGGCAGAACTCAAAACGTTCTCTTCGCGATGTTTAAAGATTCATGTTCCTAAACGTTCGTCTTCGATGCAAGGGTGATAGCTTCAAGGGCCATCGATGTACATGTAACTATAAGCGTGAAAGTAAAGGGATTGATATCCTTAAGGTTCCAAGACGCAATAATGTTAACAAGCACTGGCCGTCACCATATCAGGCATGTGTACCAAAGGTTCAAGTACTACTGCAACACACTCTTAATAAACGAATAACAATCAAAGGTATAATGTCATATCAACACGTTAATGTTACCCTGACTCCTGGTCAGATTGAAAAGCTACAATCAGTATAAAAAGGAATTTAGAAATAAAAATATTGCTGAAATCAGCACAGATCGCAGGTGGTCCATATACACTATCACTAACAGAACGTCAACTCAAGAACTTCAGTGAAGCCAAACGATCAAAGACCGGTGTTAGCCTTGATCTTTCTGCGGGTGCCATTAAAGACCTAAAACAAACAGGTGGTATATTTCCACTTCTTACATCTATACCAGTGAAACATGTCATTAATGAGTATACAGTCCCCCCCCCAAAAAAAAAATAATAATATCGTAGACGTATCGTTTTTACTGACATAATTGTATATTCTGCATCTGCTGTATTAGTTTTAACAGTAACTATAATCGAAGCATTATCAGCCACATATATAATAGCACCAGTAACAGGAATTGGTGTTGCCGTTATAACCGGTGTTTCTGGTATTCTTAATATCATCGCAGAAAAAGATATATACGTGCACGGCTGATAAATTACACGAATATACAACGTTGCTATCAGTGGCAACGCAAGCACACACCAAATTATCATCGTTGATATCATCAAGTCTCAACGATGGAATAATATCACATCAAGAATTCGAAGAAATGATTAAGGTTTACTATGAAGCATCTGGAACCCACCCAGCAGCAGAGAGGGTGAACAGACCACTTAGGGGAATGGTCACCCTTGTGTTTTACCAAAAAAAATAGTGACCACTCATAGAGGTCAATTACCACGTCTACGATTATTGTTTGTCCCAAACAGAATTGTAGACGCCCCTCTCTGCTGCTATCAATATTGGGAATCATCATCTGAATCATGGGAATCTTCATCTGTTTCATCTTCATCTGAATCTTCGGAATTTGTTCTATGTTTCAAGTAATATTCAAGTTCTGATGGTGGTTTTTCTATTTTGGGATTTATGTTCTTTCTTTTTCTGTAATAGTTCATCAAACTTCGATATCGATCTCCACCGCAATTTTTGCAAATCTGATATAATCCTCTAACGCCGTTGTTACATCCAACACATCTTCGTGGACCAGCATGAGGATTTTTCTTTATAAGATAATTATGTTTCTTGCAATATTCTCCACGGCACCTTTTGTTGCATTTATCTGTTGTTCCTTGACGCAGCCACGCACAGTTGTTCATTATATTAATGATATCTGTTTAATTAAATTTAATTTTATCATCACCCCTCTCTGCTGCTCCCCCTGTTACCCAAATATTTTATCAATACCCACACGATATCTTGTTCTTGGATCATGTAAATTTATTGTTATAAATCCATGTGGGGTAGCTTGCGCTCGTGAGAAGAAATTTTTGAATTTAATTATATCCATGTCACCACCACACCAAGTTTGATGAATATTTCGCAACGTGTGTGTGTCTACGCCATTAAACACAACTAAAATGTTGCAGTTGTCTCTGATCACCTTCGGAATTTGTGTATATCGTTGAGTAACATAGATCACGTCTGTATTTTTATGTCTCCCTCGGGAAAATATTCTGGCTGGATTTGATTGTTTATCTAGCATCACAGCGTCGTATACAACTAAATTATTAATAAATCCATCTATGGAATCTACGGATGGTGCTTCATCAATATCGGTTATAAACTCTATAACATCATTATCTTCATCCAGTAATCGCGCGTTTTCATTGAAATCTTTAAGTACATCATAACATCGTTGATCATCAACGGATGGTGCTACTAAATACAACTTATCCCATTTCAACCATCTCATTATCAGATTAAGTAATAACTGCGTCTTACCCGATCCAGATGGTCCTATGATAATCATTCTGATGGAGTTCGGTAGCGCAGGATGATGCTTAACTGGCTTTCGTTGCCGAGTTGCTGAGAAATCAATTATATCCATATATATTATAACATGAATTTATATTGTTTACGCTGTAGAGTTAAAACTCCAACTACTGATTTAGCTACGGTTACAACAAAAAATAAAAAAATAGCGTACGGTGGAAAATGTTCTGTATGCGGTAGAAAGAAATTTTCATTTTTACCTAATAAGCGCGGTGGTGATATTGCTAATTTGATGTCAAAGTTTCCAGGTGCTCCATGGGCTAAATACAGCGGAGAAAAACATCTACCAGGATATAATTATTGCGGTCCTGGTACTCGACTCGATATCAGGCTCGATAATCAAGATCAACCAAAACCAGGCGAGGAACCAATAAATGCTATTGATCGAGCTTGTCATGCTCATGATGTAGCTTATAAAAGTCAAAATCTACAAGATAGGCATATTGCAGATGTAAAATTAATTCATTCATTAAATTCTATAAAAAATAAAAATATTAGAGAATCATTAGCTAATTGGTTAGTAAGATCCTCGATGAAAGGTAAATTAGCGATTGGGGCTGGTAATTAATAATGGAATCAATTTATTATTCGCCGAGAGGATACTGGAGAGGCAAGGCAGCAAGTGGTAAACTTGCTGATGCAGCATCGGTTAAACATTCTACTGCTAGCGCGTGGTTGTCCAGGCAGGCAATATGGCAAATTTATCTACCACGTCCTAAACAAATTCAGTACGCGTATTTCGATGTCAGTGTTCCTAATGAAGTTCATCAAGCTGATATTCTGTTTTTACCGCATGATACTGTGCGTGGAAAAACTTACAAGTACGCGCTAACCGTAGTTGATGTTGCAAGTAGATATAAAGAAGCAGAGCCGCTATCAGCGAAAACATCATCTGAAGTAGCCGATGCGTTTGAACGAATTTATCAACGAGGTGGTGGACCACAAGGTGGTCTACGATGGCCGCAGCTACTACAGGTTGATCCTGGCAAGGAATTTCTTGGTCCAGTATCATCGCTGATGAAACAACATAATACCAAAATACGACGAGGTCATACTGCAATTCACCGTGATCAAGCAATTGTTGAGCGATTTAATCGAACACTTGCTGAACGGTTATTTGGATATCAATACGCGAGGGAATTTATTCAGGATAAAAGATCTCGCGAATGGGTTTCAAGATTACCAGGCGTGATAGCTGCATTAAATAATGAGATTACACGAACAACCAACATGAAACCCATTAGCGCGGTCACAAAAAAAAATATACCAACACAACGAAAAGATGCTGGAAAACAAAAAATATTAGGTGATGTTACAGTCAGATATTTATATGAGCCTGGTGAACTTGAAGGTGGTGAAGCGAGAGCAACTGATCCTATTTGGAGTGTTACCACACACAAAATATCTACCGTGACAAGATCCACTGGAAGAAATGTAGGCGTTTCTAGACCTGCAATCTACAGATTAGATTCGGCCGCTCCTCAACGTGGATTTACACGTGAACAACTACAAATAATTCCCGCGGATACACAACTACCGCCGCGATCACTTCGGTGATTTCGATCACTTAACTAGCACTAGTGCCAGCGCCTCTACGTCGATTACACTCAAGACAGGTTAACATGGTATTTTCTCGTGTATGACCGCGACTATTATCTTTTCTATCTACGGTAAATTGTCTTGAATCATTACTCGAATACCGCCATAACATTATACAATTACAACTTGCGCAATGATTGTTCTGCTGTTGTTTTAACTCAATAATAAATTCAACATCAAGATCAAAGTCACGTTTATTTTTTTGTCAGATTGTTTGTATCCGATTAACTTTTTTCTTATTATATCATCATCGATGATGTTAAATTTATCAACGATTTCAGGAATTATGATTCTACGTAATTGAGATATATTTCTGACCCTCGATACCGCTAAATAAACTAAATTTGACCACTCGATGCGATCGTCTACAATCCAGACTCGTGTATCAGAAATAGTTAATCCCTGAGACGAGTGGATTGTCATAGCGTATCCCAACACCCATGGAGATTTGTCAGCGCGTAATGCATCTTCAACCACACTGATATCAACGGCGACAATATCATTTAATACGATATTCTGTTTCCTTGACTCTGTCAAGGGTCCTGGAATATCAACATTAATATTCTGTTTTCGTGTATCTGATGGTCTATAACATAACGGAACGGGTAGTTCTGAATATTGTTCTTTATGCAGCTGAAATAACTGTTGTTGTAAAGCGTCTCTGATTATTTTTCTACTTGCTACGATCAAATCGGTGGGTCTCCATGAGTTCAAAAAATCACTCATTGATGTCTCTGAGATCACTCCACGTATTATTTCACACTGAATTTTGTTTGATTGTAATCTGATTAATTTTTTAAACTCCTTCAAATTTGCATCAAGAGCTCTATGATCATCATCTATTTCCTCGTAATAATCAACGAAATTTTTTAACCAATCATGTGGAGATGGTCCAACAAAAGGCGGCGGTTGACCATGATCGCCACACATTATTATAGCGGTATTTTTCGTCAACAACCAATCAAGAAACATTTTTAATGTATCCAATGACACCGTGCATATCTCATCCCAAATAATTATTTTAGGTATATATTTTTCTCCCATTCGCTCAGGAGTCCATGTATCTCCGCGCCATCGGAAGAAACTATGATACGTACACGATTGTACTTGCCGCTGTTTCATCTCACGTGCAAGTCTATGTGTGGGTGTCAGCACGATTATATCTGAATTTCTAAAAACATTAATCGTTCGAGTTGTTTTGCCGCATCCACCAGGTCCATTGAGATATACTGTCTTATATCTGGTTATTGGATCACTCAACGATGGTGCCTTCGACATTTCTGATATTTTATTACCCTCACGATAAAAATCTCTCACTGGAACATCTGCTGATTCTACATAATTGTGTAATAGTTCCTTTTTTATTCTCCACGAACCCCATCGTTCATCATTACTTGTAAATTTCTTAACAGGTTCTAAATATTTACTTGAAATATAAAACGAGTCCGTTGCGACTCTGACTGCGGTCTCAGGAAATCTATTAATCATCGATAATAAATTTATAGAAACATAAGCCAACATGGAAGATCTTAGATGAGTATATTGCGGGGATACGTCATTTATGTAACTAACGATCGTACCTAATTTTGTTCCGTCGGATAAATAACAAATGTATTTTTCGCCGTTGTATCAGCGATTATAAAATCGTACTCGGCATCATCTAAAATTAATCGTGCGTGATGTCTTTTATAATCATATGCACCACCTTGAGTAAATTTACCTATAATTTTTCTACCGAGATCTTTTGCGGTTTTGAGTTTATTAGGAATATCATCCTTAAACTCGCTAATAACTTCAGAATCTGACATGGGCAACCAAACTTTGGTCTGTGCATGATATGATATAATTGCCTCACTGACCACCAACGATGTCAGTATCGCACAATCTAGCATATATCGCAACAAAACTATAGGTGCCCAACGTTTTTCACAAAAATGTCTGCCAAACCAAACATAACAAATCTTGTGAAGATTTTCGTTAAACTCGAATGATTCAATACAGGCGAATCCAGTCAGATCAAAATCAGGTAATGGTCCATTAATTGCCACTCGCGTCATCTCCTTTGTAGGGTGACCAAATCTTTCAAAGTACACAGAACAATCTCCGTATCCCAGAAAACTTCCTGGATAACATGCAACCATATCAACCGAAATAACATCATTGTAATTGTATTTGGTATTCCATAATCCGCCATGTCCATATTCGACGCAACTTGCGCGTACGTCCTCGAGTAAATCAAATCGTGTTGGTTTCCATGAATTTCGTTCTCTGGCGAAATGAGCCGCAACAGATGGAACGGTAAAACAATTAGTTAGTAATTTGTCAGTATTTTCCGCGTGCTTGCACTGTAAAAACATCGCAAGATTTTTCATCTCGTCATGGAGGGATTCTGTGCGATATATTTCACCGTTCGGTTTGACAAACTGATCAAATTCACCCTCCTCATTACTTTTAAATAACCATACCGATACAGGATCGGTTTTACCTATTTCGTTGATAAAATCAAACATACTATCTGTGGGGTAAAATCTAACAGTTCGATCACGTGGAAATATTGTTACTGCGTTAGTCCATGCGTGCGCGTTATGATCGATAATATTTATTGGAGCTCCTTTCGATTTATATTTCGACTGGTACAGTACTTCTCCCGTTATTGTCGCCACAGTTATTGGAAATTTTAATATTTTTCCTAACTCAGCAACATCTTTTATTGTAGCACCGGTATCCTTAACTGAATTAGCCCACGAGTTTATTTTTTCACGCCTTAAATCAGTTAATCCATTTCCACGCATCGCGTTTGTAAAGTGTTCTATTACTCGTTCAGCTACACAATTTAACCTTGAAAATTTCATCGGCGCTAGTTTATCAACGTTGGGTTTTTTATTTATCTCATAGATTCCATAAATAACTGCTGTTACAGGATATGCTCGTTCATAATACGGTTTGTCAATACCTGTCAGTAGACCCGGTCTGGAATTTTTACTTAATATGATAGTTTTATTATTACCAAGGACAGGATCATATTTGTCACGGATAATCCAACTACCTGTTTCTGTTAATACAATAAATTTTACTCTGAAGAAATATTTTTGATTGCCCTCGTATTCAGCGATGTAGTTAATGATAGTTGCCGCTCGCTTGTCATTCATTGTAGCGTCCGTGACAAAGTCAGCTTTCTTGACTCCGTCAAGGCGTATAATCTTGAACGTTGACCATGTATGAGATGCACCATCCGTGTAAAATTCTTTCTTGGCGTCGTGAATTTTCGAGATCAAACTTTTATTTTTCGGATCAACCAGATCTCGCACTGGCAAGTCAGAAGATAATCTGTCAAGGTTGAATTTATGCTTAACAGGCCTAGTTTGGGATAATCTCTCAAACTCGTTCATATAATTAAAACAAATATTTAAATAAAGAAAATTATATATACAATGTCCCAATGCAGATGGTTGATGATCGGCTCAGTAAATCGATGCAACAAATCCTGTAGAAAGGAATTTTGTTGGATGCACTCACAAAACATACGACGAGGAAGTCTAGGACCAATACCATGTCTACGGTGTGGTATTGGAGTGCGAGGAAAGACAGAATTATGTGGGAAGTGCGGCGGGAAACGGTTCAGAGAGCTTAAAAGATATTATGACAAAAAAAATAATAGCGGTGAAAACGCTATAAAATCCGTGAGGGATTATATATCAAGATTTCAGACAAACAATGATTTAAACATATAATATTATTATAATGGAGCAAAATATATTTGTCCCACATCCTGTCATAACAAACTATGAATCAAATATTAATGGTATCATCAGACACTGCAAGTTGAAGAAACAAGTTGGTTATATTACTAATGCTGGTTATCTAATGTTCACATGCGGGGGGGGGGGAAAGAAACATTATCTATGTCATAGATTTACGTACGAGTGTCACAAGGGTTTGATCAAAGACGGTCTTGTTATTGATCATATTGATGGAAATCCTCAAAACAATAATTTATCCAACCTTCGTATTGTCACGCAAGGCGTGAACTCTGCATGTGGTAATACAGGAAGATGTAAGACAATCGGAAAGAGGGCGGTAATTTCCTCAAACATAGAAACCGGTAAAATAATTATGTTTCGTTCAATATCTTCTGCTGCGAAATATTTTGATATTCACCCGCAATCAGTACAAAGAGTGGCAGAAAATATATATAAAACAGCTTTATCGAAAAAATATAAACAGAAAATTATCTTTAAGTATCAATAACTATCATCACCACATTATTAACTATCATCACCACATTATTAACTATCATCACCACATTATTAACTATCATCACCACACTGAATTAATTTTTTTAATTTATGTCACAGTAGGTCCTCCATACACTACTGAATTTTTGATTATATAAGGGGAGATTACTTTGTAATATATAGTTTTCTTCGTAGATGGTTGGTTTTTTATGATCGTAATTAGTCAGTTTAACTAATTACATCGTAACTAATTACATCGTAACTAATTACTCGTAGAAGTATTATTTATGTTTTTTTAAATATTTTCCCATCATACAACACATGATAATGTTATTGATCCGTAGGAAGCTGTGTGTGAAACAGAAACCGTTGCTCATTGTAATCGACCTGCAGTTGTGTGTTCACTGAACTTACATTCTGGAAAGTTCTTTGACTGGTGCATTAATGCCACTGTTATTATTGATTTTCAGTCTGCTTAGGAAACCCGCTACAAATACAGAAACTATTATTCAGAAACTGTTATAAATACAGAAACTATTATTCAGAAACTGTTATAAATACAGAAACTGTTATTATTCAGAAACTGTTATAAATACAGAAACTGTTATTATTCAGAAACCGCTACAAATACAGAAACTGTTAAATACAGAAACTGTTATTATTCAGAAACCGCTGTTTAGTGTAAATATTGGTTCCTTAGCTATATAGCTAGCTATATATAGCTAGCTATATATTAACTTCCGAAACATATGTTCGTAACAATGTTTGATAGCTCGATCAGTATGGTATTGGACTGTGACGCTCGCGGTCCAGGATCGAATCCCCATGGCTGACAATTTGTCGGTGTGCGCATAATTGCGATTTTTATAATAGTGGGGGGAACCGCAAGAACCCACCCCGCTCAGCAAATTCCCAACCACAATATTGACTTGTGGTTGATACCTATTTTTCGTATCACCCACTGGATTAATTATTATGGGTGGGTTTTTGCTGAGCGTACCTTAATTAAGTTATATGTTTGTGCTGTCCCAGAAACATCCCGACGAACTCGAAGGGGTTCTGGGATATTTTTTTTTTATTTTAAAGATTTATATATTATATAATGAACCATGAAAATATCAATGATGTAATTGTCGCTATTAAAAAATTAAAAAAAGATGGAATTAATATATCTGATGAACTTAATCCTGAAAAAATAGTTTCTGACTTTGAGATTTTACAAGAACGTAAAACCATGGGGACACACACACTATCATCTGAATACAGGCTCATGAAACGGATTCAATCGGCAATGTTTCAGTCGCTAGCTACCGTAGAAGATGATCATGTGAAGGAGTTCGTTCCTCTTTCTACCGCCGTAGAAAGAATTAAGTCGTTATTATCCCACGAGTATGAGGCAAAGAAAACGATTAGTACCCGTATAAGACTATTAAGAAAAATAATGTTAGATCGTGAAACGATCCAAGGTAACTTCGTTACTGGTGAAACGATCCAAAGTAGTAATTTTGAAGATGACTGAGATCTTTGATCAGAAATATTATTTCTGAATTTGATGGGTTAGTAATTTGTTTTTTTTTACTGAAATTTAACAAATTTGTACAAATTTCTTAATTTTGACTACCATTTACCCCATCAAAAGCATAAAATTGTACAAATTTCTTAATTTGAATACCATTTACCCCATCAAAAACATAAAATTGTACAAATTTCTTAATTTTGACTACCATTTACCCCATCAAAAACATAAAATTGTACAAATTTCTTAATTTTGCAAATTATTTATTTCTGAATTAATTTATTTATTTACTGAGGATTTATTTTTTTTTACTAAAATCAAGAAAAATGCACAAATTACTTGATTCTGACGGGGTAGTTGGTAGTCAAAATCAAAGAAAAATGCACGAATTACTTGATTTCTGACGGGGTAGTTGGTAGTCAAAATCAGGAAAATTGAGCAATTTCGTTGTATTTTAGTAAAAAAAAAAATAAAAATCTCAGTAAAAATAATATTATTAATAAATAAAATTAATTTATAATAAATAAAATTTGTTAGGAACAATTTGACAAGGTTAGAACTTTCTTGATTTTGACGGGGTAGCTGGTAGTCAAAATCAAGTAGTTCGTGCATTTTTATGTTTCTGAGGGGGTAGTTGGTAGTCAAAATCAAGTAGTTCGTGCATTTTTATGTTTCTGACGGGGTAGTTGGTAGTCAAAATCAAGTAATTTGTACAATTTCAGTAAAAATCAGGAAAATTAATAAATATTATTTTTTTTATTTTTTTAAGTTGATCGAATTTGAGTCTGATCTCTGTTACAAATGTTCTTCTAACTGTTAAGAAATCCTCGCGTGTAAAAACCCTCCATTACATGAAGATCTACGATAAAGTCTTACGACAGAAATCCTTACGACGGAAGTCCTTACGACGGAAGTCTTACGACTTTACATACAGATTTATTACAAGCTCTTCTTCACGTATGTCAATCAAGCGATTAAGGTGGTCTGTGAGTTTAAAACTGATTCGTGTTAACATATTATTGTGACACCGCAAATACACGGGATTAGTTGGTTCTTGCACGATTAAACTTCCAGGGGGAACTTGTGGTGTGAACGTGTACAGGATGTATCCTTGTTGAGCTTGATTTGATCTTCCGAGATCTATTTGATAGCTGCCATCGATTACGTCACAAACCAGATTGACCGCGACCGTCGGTGTTATATTAACGATCCCCGGGGATACGTGCCTTCCGCCGCCATGTGGATCATTATCATATCTAAGAACGGTTGGAGGTGGTGCTAGTTTTTTCCACGCATCGAGTATTTTAGGGAAGTTTTCGTTGATAATTCTGTCTATTTCATCCTTTTTATATTTTGGTAATATAAATATGAGATTATCCCCCCCTGCATACTCTTTTTCTGATATTGTATAATGATCAAGAAATGGTCTTCTAGGACGGGGGAAGGAAAGACCATGTCTATATGCTGCTTCAGAAAAAACATTATTAATATAATTAAGATCTGATCCTACTTGATTTAGATGCTGTATTGACTCAATAATTTGTTGTTTTATATCCTCAGAATAATGTTGCGATAACGATGAAAACAGATTTTGTATTTTGTCGATTGATTGCTGGATCTCAAAATTAATGGGATTAGTATACAGTCTAAAAACATTCGCGTAGATTATATCATCACTGAAATTATAAACCCGATACGCGTCACCGGCTCTATTCCATGGAAATTTACCTCTATATTCAGGAGTTGTTATAAATTTTGCTTCATCTGTGATAAAATCATTTAATTTTGGTTCTGGTGGTCCTTCATGCACCGGGGGAATTTCAGGCCATCCTAGCACGGATCTGATTGAAGATTTATAAATATCAACGGCATAATCAGGCGAGTTTATTTCAATCGTCGAGGACAACGTCGGCTCATGAACATTAATTGATATTTTTGATTCTTTTCCTGTTATTGATTTTATTCTACGCGCAAATTCCTCACTGATTTGTTCGATCTCATAACTGCCGGTTGGTATTCCAACAACAACCCAATCAGGTGTTCCATCTGGTTTGTTCTTGTTAGCAAATACAAGCAAATTATTTGCTGGTGTATCATGAAATGATTTTGATCTGATATTTGGCCAGCTGTAATATACTCGTAATTGCGCTAGTGCTATTTCTTTTACTGGAATTGCAGTAGGAAAATTAACACTAAATTCAGGATTAATTGAACTTACCGAGATCATCGTTATCTTTGGCGGAGTTGTGTTGGTCACGATCTGCTAGAGTAATTCTGTCATTATTGATACTTGTATCTTTAATACCTTCGTCGTATATTTTGGTCATCATTGAAAATTCGAAATCAGATATAATTCCATCACTGAGACTCGCTGATAACAACGAGGATAATTTCGAGTATGCTACCGTCGCTGTATGTAATTTTATTTTGTAATCGGATAATTTTTCGTTCGTACAAGTACATATTTTTTTTGTGATGATACCAAGCACGCCTGCAATAGTTGTTGCTGCTGAAATACAGATAGTTACAGCTACTGGTGCCATCGTTGTCAACGCTGATAATATTACACCGGTTCCAGCAACAACAGCGGATACTGAATAAACAATCACATCAACGATAACCAATCGTCGTCGATATTTTTTTACTTTTACTGTATATTGATCGACTTGATCTTTTAGCGCAGCCTGCCATTCACGCGCTTGATTGTATCTGTATTGTGCACCGTCCATATATATTTTTATACAGTAACCAATTGAGGTGTTTCAGCTACAAATTCCAAACACCACCAGAAGGATGTTGCGGTTAATTTCTTATCAGCTGCGTCCAGAATAAATATTTCTTCGGTTCCGCTATTTAATACAACAGATACAACCCCGGAAAACCTGTCGGTGGAATGACGCCATGGAAACGTTGTAAATATTTCAAATTTTGCAGCACTAAACACAGATAGCCTGTACACGCCAGTGACTGTTGCGGTATATTTGATATTATTATTTTGCTGCGACCATGTTGTAAATCCCGATGATACCGTGCATACGATGTTTGTGATATGCCCGGGAGTTATTGCAGCTGGAATTTTAATCAAATTTGTTTTGTTGACAATCTCAGGAATTCCCGCTACGATGTTTTGCTGTCTTTGTTTGATCGTGTCTAGGTCAGTTTTGATATCAACGAGTTTTATATCAGCGGCCAACGGATTACCAAAAAAATCTTCTGCGGTTTCATTAATTTTTCTAAAATTTCTGCGAAGATTTGTGAACGCGTTTACGTGAACATCATATTCGGCCCGTAGCGTGGATAGTTTTCCATCCACGTCGTCGACGTATAGTTTGTTTGCGACGTCGTTGTCAGATTTTGGAGCTGTTACAGCTACTATTTTGTTCCCGTTCATGCTAAGTTCACCTGTCATTGTGTCACCGGTGTTTCTCACGCGATTAGCAACACTTTTTGCAATTTCATCTCTGATGGTTTTAAGTGACATACTTGAATCTCTGATTCTACCACCGTCAGTAAACACGGGAATATTATCTGCAACTGCACCGAGTACTCGCCGGACTATATCATTCCATTTGATATTGCTGGTTTTTAGTTTACCATATCGATCCTGAAAAATAACAACTTCATCTGGATCAACTCCAGCCAGGTTCATAATATCAGCGAGGTCATCTTTAGTCGCATACTTTGACAGATCAACGTCGGATTTTATTTTCTTACTAGTAGAAGATCTTCCGTAAATGTCAACCATTATAATAAGATCCGTTGTTTAAAATGCTTTACGCGCAACAAATCGGTTGCTTGTATAATCGTGCACGACTTTATGTGGCGGCCTGGATGATTTTGATATAGCGTCGAGTACATTAATTACTTCACGGCCGCATATTGGCGGATCTGTCATTGTTTGTGTGGGTAGCGTTGAATACCAAACTTTGGAACCTCTAGTTGTTGCATGGAGTGGTGCGACATACTTGATAAATTCAACAGGTGGAGCTAACCCGTACGAATCAAAATAAACAATTCCACGCGGATCAATCGCGTATGATACCCAATGAGTACCAGGTCCAGAACGTTTGTCAAGATTAATAATACCTGTTTCTAGTTTGTTTGGTTGTTTCGGTAATTGATCTCGCATAAAAACACCTCTAAAGGCGGATATTTTTAATTTTTTTAGCGGCATTAAGTAAATCAAAATTTGATGCTGGAACGTCTAACGAAATGATCCTGGAAGCCTTAGGCCTCTCCTCCAACGAGATCCTGGCAATCTTAGACCGCGTCCCTTTTTTTTGTATCCTCGCCCTGTTGCTTTCTTTAGTGCCATTTCAGCGGCTGTTCCAACAGCACCTAACGCGGCCGCTTTTGCTACGGCTGGAGCAGCCGCAGCTATTAATGCCGGAATGGCCGCGAGTAGTGGAAATATACCACCCGTTTTAACCATGTCTTTGATGGCGCTCGGGGAGAGATGGAATTGAACTCCAGTTTTTGATTCTAGGGCTTTATTGAAATGTTTAATCTGATTATTTGTCAACGATAATTTGTTTGGACCACCACTAATATGATCTCGTTTTAGTTCCGCATTTGTTGGCGGTTTTTGATTGAAGCTTTTTTACCTGACCCGGGGTCAGAGCAACATTAACATGACTATACGACATTTTTATATAAAATATATTTTTCTAAATAACACGATTAAAGATTTTCCACCGGTGCATCAACAACTCTCATTCGACCACTACCACCTTCAAGTAACATGGCCTTGTCGCTAAGTATGACCGCGATCGCTCTGTAGGCGCCGGGAACAACTGGTGGACCGGGTATATCAGGAGGAGGGTTAGTAACATGAGCTCGAAAGTGTATATCAACAACAGATTGTTTGGATAAATCAAGATGTTCTAGTGAAAAATAATAAATCGGATATAGACCTGTAAAATCTAGTTGTGATATTTGCAAGCCGGTATCTATATTTTGATCACGTCCCATGAATGACATTAAACGATGATATGCGCGCGCTACATGATTTTGAACAAAATTTAGTTGTATATCCTCGGCTGGTTCTTGATGTCCATTTATCCGTAAGGAAACTTCATTAACTCCAAGGTTATCAAATATCATATGTGAACGTTGTTGATTATTCGTCCGAGCATTATCTTGTAGTGCAATAAAAATATGTCGTGGTGCAGAAACACCCTGTTGTGATGCTATATGCCATGTAAATAAACCATTAATATTGCTTTGAGCAGCATCTGTGGTTACTGTTAACCATGATAGCAATGATTTACCGCCTTGATCCATAAAAGATAGTAATTTTTGTTCCTCAGTAATAGATGGAGTCATTACTGGCATCCACAATGAAAGTTTTGATATATTTACTTTACCCTCGTCAACACCAGCACCTCGCCAGATTGCATCATTATCATCACCTTTTCTTACGAGCACAATTGTGTGTTTAGCTCCAAAGATGACTTTTCTAACATTTCTGCAGAATCCAAAGATGTGTGATAATGGAATTGCACACGAAAAATTTCTATTATCTCCTGACAGCGCTGCTTGGCGTGTTGCAAATCCTAAGTTGAAAGTCGCGCTATCACCTTTTACAATATCAAAAGCAGCAGCTGGTCTGGCTGCGTATTCAGGACCATCAGCAACCGGTTGTGGATCAGATGCAGTATCTCGTGGTGTTCGTATTTTAGCATACCTGATATGATCAGCATTGTCGGTGATATCCTTAGCAAACATGATTGTTGGACCAGCTGATCTTGTAAAGTCGTCAGAATATCTCGCCAGACCAATTATTGTTGTAGCAACGTCGACATCATTCTGAACTGATTCAATATTTTTTCCATCAATCATGTATGTGGCGCCACTAAATAATGCCATAATCCCGTTGTTGACAAAACCAACACGCAAATTAGCAGCATATGGCGTATTAGCTACAACATTCGTTACAAGTCTACCTTCTACTTCAATAAACGCCTCAGCGGGCAAGAAATATCTACTTGTATCATGAACCTGTAATTCGATTCTCCCCCGCTGATTTGGTAGTCTTGCGTCATAGGAATAAAATTGATAATCACGTACTGACTCGTACTTAAGGACAGGTGCCTCCATATCAAATGCTGGGTCTGATTCGCGCCTGAACATTTTTATTATAGTTACCATTTTTCCAAATGATGATCATCGTCGACGAAGACCGCTCCCTGCTATTAAATTTGCTGTTATATTTTTTTCTGCTTCTTCAGATATCGCCGCTAGTTTTTGATTTGCAGCCTGATTTATTATTTTACTTACGTCTGAGGGCATCACCTCAGTACTTGCCAGTTTCACCGGTGGTTGTTGTTTTCGTCGCAATAATCGTGCTAGTCTTTCTTTGATCGCCGAGAACGCCTTACCAGCAACATTGACAATTGCACCAGGAGCTTTATCACGAACAATATCAATAGCCTTCATCGATAATTGTTTTGCAACAGGTGCTACTTTTGGAGCTATCCTCGTGAATAATCCTCGAATGACATCACCAAGTCCATTTCCGTAAATAACACTATAGATTGGTAATCGTGAGTTTACCGCTCTAACCTGTGTGGGTTTACGATGATTATCATGCACAATCATCTTATTTTATTTACCATTTATCTAACAACTAGTCATCAACGAGCTCATCAATAAGTTCTCGGTAAACGCCAATATCCATGATACCACCTTGAAATAGTCGCCGACAAATATCAGCTGCTTCATTGGTTATTTCTGGTGAATTATTTCCGGCACGTTTTCCTCCTATGAGAACTTCTAACCGTGATACGTCATTGATGATATTATCAGGACATAAACCAGATCCTGTTTTAGGTTCATCTTGAGGTGTTTTAAATACTGGTGGTTGCATTACCGGAGTAAGTACTTCAGTGGTGGCCGGGGGTGAGTCACCTTCTCGAAATCCATGTGGTGAACCTGTCGGTGTAAATGTTACAACCGGTGCAGAAATTTTCTTCGAGGGGAGTAATTTAATTAGCTCTTTAGTCCTTTTAATTTCCGACTTCAACCTTTGCTGCGGCGAAGAAGATTGTTGTTGTTCTATTTGTTGCAGAGGTGGAGGAAGCTGATACTGGTAGGACTCTCCTTGTTCTGGTTGTTCCCGTCTCTCTCTATAAAGTCTTTTTACTTCTTCATTAAGTCTTTCGTATTCTAGACCTCTAGCTTGTTTTTTGTTGTAATATACGCGATATATCCATTTAATGAAATTATCATCATTTGTTTTTTCATAACGGGGTTTTAAAATACTAGATTTATTAGATATATTATCTAATATCATCTCAGGTAATCTCTCTCTTTCAATATTTCTAATTTCCTCAACAACTCCTTCGTTAAATTTTGCAATTAATTCTACGTTTTCTCCTGCTGGTTTGGATTTAGATGCAAGTTTTTTTCTCACATCGGCGACTTCAGTACGAAGTTCTCCAATACCTTCAAGTATTTCCTCACCAACAGGTGGAGGTTGAGCTGCGGCTATGCCAGTTGGAAGGTCTCGTAAAATCTTTTTTGTTTGTTTGGTTCTTCTTGCTATTTTTTCAGCCTGCGCCGCAGTTTGTTTTGATACCGGAAGAAGATCTTCTTTGATGACAGTTGTAACTTGTTCAGTAGCTGCAGTGACGGGTTTAAATAGTTTTTTAGTGTCTTCTTCAAACTCAACTTTTGCTTCTTGCTGCGCTTGCAGATTTTTTCTAAATGAGTCTCTGACAGGAAGAAATTTTTTAATTGTTTCTAATCGTTCTCGAGCTGTTCTTGCAGTATGAGATTCTGGATGTACCATTTTATTATAACATAATAATTTAATTAATATCAGCAGAAGAGGAATACAGAAGTTTGATGATATATTATAAACACAGAAAGAACATAAATCCCAAAATAGAAAAACCACCATCAGAACTTGAATATTACTTGAAACATAGAACAAATTCCGAAGATTCAGATGAAGATGAAACAGATGAAGATTCCCATGATTCAGATGATGATTCCCAATATTGATAGCAGCAGAGAGGGGCGTCTACAATTCTGTTTGGGACAAACAATAATCGTAGACGTGGTAATTGACCTCTATGAGTGGTCACTATTTTTTTTGGTAAAACACAAGGGTGACCATTCCCCTAAGTGGTCTGTTCACCCTCTCTGCTGCTCACCCTCTTGACTCTGTCAAGATAGAATCGCCGCTGACTCCGACAAAGACAGGTATTTAAAATCAGGAAGTAAATAATAATGACAAAAGAATTGCTAGAACAAATCGTCGCTAATTCAACACCACTAACAACCACGATTATATCAGCAAGGTCAACCAAGCCTGAGTTTGACGTTAGCTTAGCAGCGGCAATTCCAGCTAAGGTAATAACACTAGCACAAATGCGAGTATATTATAGCTGGCCAAATATTAGATCAAAGTCATTCGGTGGGTTGCAAGCAAATAATTCATTGGTATTTGCGTACAAGATTTTGATCACAGACAAGAAAGCATATTGGAAAAGAAGGGGCCCAGATTATCGTATAGGTTCTCTGCTGTGGATATCAATATAAGCTAACCTTGACAGTGGTAATTTCACTAGTTTTAGAGTTGAAATTACTCCAGACGGCAAAGCTCTCCCCCGTGAAATGCTTTGGAAATAACCCACCAGCGGGGGGTCACATGCCGAAAATGAAACCAACAGATTATTCGATTCAATTAATCACAAGCACAAACAAATGAGCGACAAACGAAGCCAAATATTAGTGCAATATATAAACGAGTATTCCCCAGCAGCGCACGCGGACATTATAAGGAAGGTAATCATCAAGCAAATATAGTACCTGAACCAAGCTGCAGCGGACTTCGAGACTGCTCATCGAAGTATTTTGCAGGCGGTGATTGAAGCCATAGATGAATATGAATTATAATGGCATTATATAATTATATAAACAATTATTCCTGGGAAAATTACCGGGGCAGAATTACCAACATTTAAATTTTCATGATTTAACGTGGACGAGCTAAAGAAAACGTTAATAATATTATCGATGAATACAGGTACCAAGTAGGTCTTGAAAGATCAAGGCACAGCAAGGATATATTCTATACAAATTTACCCCCGAATTCCCGCTGAAATTTTAATTGTGTCAATACCTGTTAATCCGGTTTATCTGCGATGTCATAATCCGCTATTATGACGAATACATTTCAGACTTACTGACCAGAACGTGTATTTGCTTGATTTACGAGATGAATCACTTATAGGTTTGTATGAGATCGTGACCTGACCGATTTTTTGTGAAATCTCCTAAAACTATAATAAATATTAGAATCTGAATCTGAATGAACTACACAATCAGAATTAAAATAATAATAAATATTATAGTCAGAATAAAAAAATAAAAACAAATATTATAATCAATGTAAAAAATATGATCAGAATAAAAACAAAAATGAAAATATTATAAACAGAATCAGAATAAAATAAAAACAAATATTATAATCAATGCAAAGAATATAATCAGAATAAAAACAAAGATGAAAATATTATAAACAGAATCAGAATAAAATAAATAATAAATATTTTAATCTGAATTAAAAAAATAATTTAATCTTTTAAAATCTCCTTGACTCTGGGGAATGTCAAGGACAAAGTCACAGTAGACAGAAACGAACTATTCCCCTTGTTTCACACCTGAACGGAGTTTATTCTATAGGGTACGCTTCATGAGGTTATTTTTCTTACTTGACTTGTGGAAGGCTCATCACTTCAACTGTCTATTTTGGGGGTTCCTGTTTTCCAAAACTTTTTAAATTTTGTGCACACCTTCCCCCCAAATCAAACCCACGGGAGTGCAAACGTCAGCAACCACCATGTTGTTTAACATGGTAGGGAGGTGTGCATGAATTTTATTTTTATTTTTCCTTAGACTTCCAATTATTATAATGCGATTAGAGAAATTTGTCAGTCACAGGATTGGAACGCTATTTTCCACGAGTCTTATCTACTATCATATGTTTCAGAACTTTTATATCAGGTGACCAAAAATAGCTCACCTAAGAGGAGTCGCTTGTCTGTTATTCTCTTTCTTCTTAACTATTATCTCTAACACAGTCAGAGACAAAGTCGGGAGGGGTAAGAAATGTAACAAAAGTCAGAAAAACAAAGAATAATGTTTTTTTTTTTTTTTAAACTTAAAAATATACAACTAAAAATATTTTCATTTATAAGTGAAAATAGTTATAAAAATACAAGCGAGGTTACTCCTTAATCTTCACTGGAACTGACAAAATTATTCCCCTTTATTGAATTTCAAGAGTGTTTTCCTGTTTTACTTCATCATATAATTCAGAAATGACGGCCTCTGCCCCTGACAGAGTCAGGAGATACTTAAATATTATGCTTTGTTTATATTTCTTTGAAAATGCTGATCTGGTTATATTATCTGCGACACGTTGTACCGAAGCTGGGAAAGTGTAGAAATATCTGGTAGCTGCACATATTAATTGAAATTTTATTTCTTCCCATGTCTACGGATTTACAGATAGATGTAACTGCTCTTATGAATTTATTATATTTGCCGGTACTCCAAAGTTTACAATTCGGACTCTGGGGTAATAGCCTGCAAATTATTCAAATAATTTTCGAGTTTTTGGTCGTTAACATGATCAATCACAAGTCCATCTCTGATCAGTCCGTGAAAACATTAATACACAAGATTCTGACAGAGATATATTTTCCCCCCAGCACAGAATATGTAACAACCAGCATTATTGACAAAAGCGGTTGTTTTTTTTAGTCGACAGTTCCTAATCACACCAGCACGTGATGTCTCATAATTCTTGATGATGGGATGCCTTACAAATTCATCTTACTTCATTTATATAGTAAATATTATTTGTCTAAATTATTATTTTATTACTAGAAAAATATTTTCCTTCACTTTGTCAAGGACTCGAAATTCTTGCGAGATAATCTTCAGTGATTTTTTTTATCGGAGATTCATTACCATCAATTTTTTATATATTAAAATACATTATATATATATATATATATATATATATATATATATATATATATATATATATATATATATATATATATATATATATATATATATATATATATATATATATATATATATATATATATATATATATTCAAAGCTCTGTATTTTTTTTACTGTCGTATCCTACACACATTAGCGTTTCTCCTCTGACTCCTACGTCACACTATAAACACGGGTTTGGTCCTAGACAGACTCGTCACATGCTTTGCAAGTGGTATTCACATAATTCATTTACACAAGCCCGATTACAAGGATTTGCAGATCCAATCACCAACCACTTATAATTATTTTTTGCTTGAAACATTGTATAATTTTGCTGAAGTTTAACTTTAATATATATTTGCCTTAATTATAAGATGGAGGAATTTACGAGATTGTCTGCGATTAAACCCTCTAAAGCTAGATTTGATCTTGACAGAATAACCCCTGACATGCCGAGGCGTGCTTTAATTGTTGTTGTTTAGAGGAATAAGACTTTAATCATTCGTATCCGTGAACCAAAGAGAGAGTTTTGCAATGATGGTACGGCTGATTTGTGATCAGCTTTCAAAATTAGGCAAGACGTTGATGCTGCAATAAATGAAAAGCGAGCTAGGACAATTATTCATTATCTCGACGAACAAAGATATATTTTAGAATAAAGTTATCGTAGCGGTAGATGACATCTGGATTATCTGTGACAAACGTGACCCTGTTCGATTACACCACGCTTGAGATGTTGTAAAGTTAAGTGTGTGTTTGATTATGATTTTTAACGTAGCCTTAACAATTTTTCAGTCATATCGCTACGATGTCTGTAGCGTGGCAGTTTGTAGTGATGTCTAGCACAGGGGCGTCATTCTTCAGATATGTAGCATGATGTCCCACCCAGTCACATTATCCTGACACCAGGTGTTCGATCAACGATTGCCTGATCGTGATGAATTGCGGTATGTTCTCATCTGATTTTGACGTAATGTTATTTCATCAGAGATGTCACTGCACCAAAAAGTTCTTTGCCAGGATCAACCTGTAGTAGTAGTGACCATGACAGGCCGCCACGTTGATAAATTCATTCAAGCGCAGATGCAACTTCAGTTGCTGTTTTTGTTGATAGTGTTTCTTCTTCTTTATATCTACTTGCAACGTCAACGACAGTCAACGCGTATTTGTATGTGCGCGATTGATGTCTACTAGTTTTAACAGTATCATGTGGTAAAAGCAAAATATCTGCTTGATGAACTTCATTGGGAGTGGCGACATCAAAATGTGCATACTGAATTTGTTTAGGTGCTGGTAGTTAAATTTGTCATATTGCCTGTCGTGCTAACCAATCTGTAGCAACAGAACATGCAACACCTGCCGCATCAGAAAGTTTACTAATCGCTGCTCTACCCCTCCAATACCCTCCTGGCTATAATAAATTGAGTCCATTATTATAATAATAATCGGCCGACTAATTACCGGTCCCTACCACTAGTTTACCTTTCATCGAAGATCTTATACAATATTCGAAAGTAATTCTCTGCGAGATTAATTTTTTTATTTAGATTTTAGAGTGTGAATTCACTTCACGTCTGCAATATGTCGTTGTTGCAGACCTGGATTTGCGACATCATGAATACGACACTCTTGATCAGTCACATTTATTGGACACTCTCCGGGTCTTGGTTGATCTTTCTCATCAAGTCGTATATTAAGTCGATATCACGTGGGGTTCTTTGACCACAATACTTATATCCAGGAAGATGCTTCTCACCAGCATACTTATCCTATGGAGCCCCTGGTAATTTTCCCAGTGAAGCAGCGATGTCACCACCGTTGACATTCGTCAAGTTTGAGATAAATTTGTATTTTTTTGTACCTCATTTTACACACTTGCCTGTACGTGCATGTTTTATTCCTTGTCGTTATTGTTTTTAATCCTCTTGTGGGGGGTGGGTACTCTACATCGAACACAATATAAACTAATATACTTATTTTATTTCTACAACATGGATGTCATTGATTTCTCAGCGATACAAAAGCAAGAGCCAGTCGAGTACCATGCAGCGCTACCAAATTCTATCAGAGCAATTATCATAGGCTCATCTGGGTCTGGTAAAATGCAATTGTTACTTAACCTGATAGTGAGATGACTCAAGTGGGATAAGTTATATTTAGTGGCACCATCTATAGATAATCAGATATGCTACGACGTGCTTAAAGATTTTAAAGAAAATGCAACGTCGCTGGTTGAGGACAGTAATGATTGTGGCGTTCTACGAACGCTCTGTTATGAGTTGGGGGTGGGGTGCTCCCAATATTTATTTGAATTACAATGGAATTCCCACCCTGGCTCGTTTTTGTAGGAAGCGAAATTAGTGATGGAAAGAGAGGCAAAGCTCCGAGCCCCCAGTCAACAATACTGACAATTAAATTATTAAGAATACAAAGGTGAAATTCAAAAGAATAACAATTTAATACATTTTAAACGATATTAATATCTCAACCAATCTTCTTCCTCTCGACCATGTAACAACCTATTTCATCACGTGATTATAGTATGATATGGCTTTCCCCTGTACTTGATTTCTACTCATCTGTGCTCTACTCTGCCAATTCCTTTCCTCCTTCCGGCGTTCTTCGTACTCCGATTCTTTCTATCCTCTTCCCAATTTGTCTCCTTTTTTCCTCCCCCTTCTCAATCTCTTTCTCTAGCAACTAGGCTTGTTCTCTGTCTACTGCCGTATTCTATCCTGTCTCTCTGAGACTCGGGACTTGACTACCCGGTTGTTCTGTCCCCAAAAGCTTCCTGCGAAAAACACAAGAACGTTAGCATGTTTCGTTAGCCATCTCGCTCACACTAAATCAACAATCAGTCATCAGATAGAGGCTATATTCTTAATCTCATTATTCTGAACAATATTACAACAATCAGACGTATTTCTGTACATTACACTCCCACAAGTGTACACAAATATTCAAATATCCATATTATTTAAATTTACACACTGCAACCATTTCCAAAGTTACGATTTAATTCAACAATTGCAAAATCTAGAATATCACATAAATAAATACACTAGTTTACCACGAAGTAACCAGATAGCGAATTACAATATTAATTCTGACTACAAGCTAGCAATCTACATAATCATAGCTCATTTCTCAAGTACGCATGTAAAGTAAACAATACAAAGGTAATTCTACGTACTAACAATTCTAGTAAGTAAATATACATACTGCACATAATTACAATTACAATGCCGTAACATTCTGCAACAATCGAGCAAATAGCTCACTGACCTTTACGAAGCTTTCTGTCCTTAAATGTACCAAGGTTTCTTTTCCCGCCAATTCAAGAGTGGCTTCCTCGGAGTTATTGCTACAACTTCTCAGCACGATGCTTCACAATGACTAATTCGTTCCCAGCCCAAATGAATGTTCAGTTCTGGTTCGAATTGATGGCCCCACCCTTCCTCAGTTCCGATTGGATATCAATTCTACCCCAGTCGGTCCATTTTAACAGACGAGCCTCAGGCCATCTGTCAAGGCGGGGAGATTTACAACAGCATCGAGGGTCCTTTGTTCTAGAACAAAGCTTCCAACGCCTACATGTTAGTTTTGACACCTAACGATGTGGGCTCTTGTACAACACAAATCGCTATGATAGACGCAGGGTCTACATACACATGGCGCTAACCCATTCCTTTGTGCCTGACTTACGTAATCGCGGGCAGGCAACGTGACAATGATATTATTGATTTTATCACCAACATCAACGATGCGCCGTTGGTGGATGATCTTGATAGTAGTATTAACAACCTCGTAGTATACGATGATTTGATGCTAGACAATCAAATCCAGCTTGCATACTTTCCCCAGGCAGACACAAAAACACCGATATTAGATATGTTACTCAGCGATATGTGCAAATATCTAAAGTGATTAGAGATAACTGTAATCTTCTGGTTGTCTTTAATGGTGTTGATACCCACACACTATGAAAAATCCACCAGACTTGGTGTTCTGGGGACATGCATATGATCAAGTTTAAAAACTTCTTACATGCGCAAGCGATTCCTCATGATTTTATCACGATAAATTTAAACGATACTCGGTCGGAATATTGCATAGGTCTCGATAAAATATTTGGTTGAGAGACCTGTCACTTTTTTTTTATACGCCACTAGCAGCAGGGGGATGCACATTCATAATGAGATTTTTTTATCACATATGACATATCTCATGTTTTTCCCTGAATTCTTGTAACTGTTCCTTAGTAATATGTCGTCTCTACCAGTACTGTTTATGTGTAAAGTTACTCCAAACTTTTCTGTATATGGCAATGTTAAAATTGCTCTTATTAATGATTTAAGTATGTGTTTATTGGTGAGATCGACTCGGGCATGATAGTGCATCATTTATTCATAGATTATATAATTGGTTATATATGTTGTGGTGCGTACATATCTGCGAATCGAGCGCATTCATAATCTACTTCTCTTACATCAATTTGATTATTAGAATATTCCACAATTGGTTCTCGACCATTATTTATTTCAGCAATACATTCCTTTTTAACTTTCTGTATTGTTCCAGAGCCAATGATGATCTGTTATCTCCTCTAAACCCAACAATAAGAGGTATTCCTTGAGGTAATGAATTAAATGGCACATCATTACTTTCTTCTTTTAGTACATAATCAAGAACATCTTTGTTAAATAGTTTAACTCTCACATTAAAATACATCATCTTATATTATGTAAATGTATAATTACTTGTTAAAATCAACATAAGCAGCAGGCATTGGGTTTACATACAGTATATATCACTATCTTTGCCAAGTCAACTGTGAACCCCAGGAATAAATCATATTTGGGGTAATAAACGCTTTTTATTGTTGCTGACTTGTGAAACATTTCTGGATCACTTTCTCCACATTTTGCCAAATATCGCACCACTCTTCAAGCTCACTTTGGACGAATAAAGGGTGCGAGTTTTTGAAGTTGGTAGTTCTATCTCTTTCTATCGTCATATAGCTTTAAAACAATACCATTTTATTTCTGTGTCACGTACCGATTGCGCTACGATTCCAATATAGTCGTATTTAATACATGTTTACTCTCTTCTGTTTCTGTAGAAATGAAGTCATTGCCATTTTATTTTCAATAAGTCTTATTTATGTGAAAAAAAAATAGCCACTGCTAGAATCGATTCTGCAAAAAACTACGACACTCCTTCTACATCTTGAATAAGCAACACCTGATTTGTAAACAGTAATGTAAAGCTCTTTGTAGTTAACATCTCTGTCTAGTATTAAGAGGCAGCGTTCCCACTGCAGGCCGAATTTCGCTTGAAAATGTGGGAAAAAAAGAGTTAAGATCCAATTTCATGTTCCCAAACTCTAGAAGAGGATTCAGCTCATGGTGTCACATGCTAGGGAAGCCAAAGTCCCGCGAGGCACGTTTATTAAAAACTACAGACATAGACCCAGTATCATGCAAAGATTTGAAGAAGTGTGATTGGGAAGGGACGGCGGATACTTTTTCTATCTTTAAAAACTCTCTCGCATAGCTTCGACGTGGTTTTGTTTCAGTTTTATCTTTTCATATGTGATACAATAGAAAGGGCTGTTGAGGTGAACAGAATACACCAATTTATGTCAAAATAACACATCAAAATAAAAAAGACACAGACATACACAGTGGTGCAGGTTATGACAATGTGGATAACCATCACTGAATTCAGCCATTAGGTAATATCGTCGAAACTAATGCGATCACCACCCTGACAACCATAAATAAACTAATGCGATCACCACCCTGACAACCGTAAATAAACTAATGCGATCACCACCCTGACAACCGTAAATAAACTAATGCGATCACCACCCTCACAACCATAAATACCGTAATAGGGAATAAAAATACAATTTCACTGTAACCAGCATGCATCCGGGTGTGTTTTCACATCACAATGATGACGAAGCATCTGATTTTACTATAATAATAACCGATTCTAAAAGCATATTACAAGATATAAAAATATATATAAAGGTAAACAAAGAACATTACATATTTGTGACTAATATTTCCACCAGAGTTGGGGAGGCAGGGGCAACATTTCCTAACCCCACGAATACAGTCTTTGGATCATAGTTTGGAATTTATTGAGATCTCTTCCGTATAACTAGACATATTTGTTTAACATCTAAAAACAAATTGATATGGGCAAACTAGATTAGGCCCAGTGGAATTTTGCGATGAATATTGCTGTTCCCCTGTGCAGTACTTGAAAACAATGGAGATTCTCACTATATGACCACGTGCATACTAACTTGATATAAAACTAAAGATAAACATATGAATCTGATATTAGCACTTGTTTGGTGATTAGTCTCAGGGACTTTACCAATCTGTTAATCTGGGATTGGTGGTACAGATAGGGAAGACCTGATATATGTGTTTCAAACTAAGAACTCTTTATTGTCTATATGTCGTTCTTACCATCAAAATGTATGTTCGTCTTGTATTAGTTTCTAGAACAAATACGAAACGTGAAAAGCAATGATTTGTGGAGGATAATGATTTATGTTTCCCGTTGTACAGCTTTGTAAATACACTTAATGTAGTGGAGCTGCAGGGCAGGAATTATAAATTCTAAATTCAATTAGAAAAAAAAACTAGAATGGTGGGCAATTTGCTGAGATAATGATACCCTGTGTATCCCGACCCCTTCTCTATCCATGATGGAAATGAGTATATATTCTTAACAAGAGTTCCCTGAGTAAGGGCACATTATATGCCTTCCCCGTGTCTAATAGTCACCTGTGACCGATATTTTCATATTATAATTATCATGACTGGTTTCTGTGATTCAGACCCAGAGTATATAACTTTCTTCAAGATAAAATCATCCACATAGATTGCACTCTAAACAAAATTTGGTCACGGTACGCTCCCTTTCAATAAAGTTATAATGCAAAAACCAGTTTCTTGTTTTGGTCAGTTTGACCTGAAAATCAGTTGTCTTCTTTCTTACTCCATTTGTAGTCGAGTCACAAACTTCGGTGAAGGTTGTCACGGAATGGTGTAAAAGGTTGTTAATTAGATACATGTACTCGGGTTTCGTTTCTTTTCGCTGTACAACGATGCCCGAGGGTGATTATATCAGGGTCTATTGTATTTCGAAATCGTGAGTACGATTCGTCCTGTACCACACGTGCAAGGTGCCTTTGATAAAGAATAACGAAAATTCTAAAGGTATAAATACGTTACTGCATGTAAAGGACCTTTACAATACTAATGGTTTTGACAGCAAGCGGCCTGCTAAAAGGATTTGCACAACTCCAGCTGTAGGGGTAGGTAATTTTTGGGTTTTAAGTGATAACTAGTGTATTACCATATTTGCCTTTGCATGTTTGTTATAGTTTTCTTTACATACCATAATGCGTGCATTTTTTATTCTTGTTGCGACGTAGTGCAGAACTTATATTGGTAATGTAAAGCTACATTTTTTAAAAGAATTGTTTACTATTGTCTTATCAAGCAGGGTTAGGTTTACTATTGAACCTCTGTTTTGTAATTGCCATAATAAGTTAATCTTTTTAACTTACCATGTATAACGTCCTTACGTTATGTCTGTAACAAGTTTAGTACACTGTATCGGGTATATTTTCAGCTGAGTGTTTTGATGGTAGGAATATCCGGGGTGTCCGGTGTTGTCAGAGGGTAGAAACGTCCGTGTGTCCGGAGCGTTTAAGGTGCCGGAGCGTCTAATGTCTGGCGTCCGGAATGTCAAGAGTGACTAAGGTGACCCAGCTGTAGAGCCGTCAAAGGACCAGGGGGTCCGGAGGGTCTAATATTTCAAGTGTCCGGAGGGTCTAATATTTCAAGTGATCATAGTATTCCGAGGGTCCGGAGTCTATATCGGTTGTGAAATTGATTCAGAGGAGCTGTGGAGCGGATAAGGTGCACGGGTGACGGAGTGCATCTCCACACATGTATTTTTAGCTGTATGCTAATTTTGGGTTAGTAAGACCCAGTGTATTATTCAGGACTGGAAGGATAGATTGTATATCCGTTCTTGTTTAGTGACATAATTTCGCTACCTGAGCGAATACATTTTTTTTACTATGTGTAAACGCTTACATTGTTTACTATTTGAGTGAACTATATTCATCTTTCCATTATTGAATCATTTGTGAAATCATTTATCCTGTATTTTAGGGTTACTGAACTAAATTTATTTGTATATTTTTTCCATCTTTGAAACTGTGCGTTTTTATGTTAACTAGATCCAATATTTGGATTATAAATACGCACACATCTTCATAATCCACTACTCATATAAATCGCCATATTAAACCATATATGTGTCGTCAAAACGTGTTCTGTTGTTAATCCGAGATATCCTACCCGGTTATCTTGTTACAAATGGTGTCAGAAGTGGGATCATTTCGGATATAACAGAGCACTGAAATTGTTTTATTATATTTGTATGCTTTTTGACAAAGCACCAAGATTAGGTAGATACCTAATATTACTTTATTTTTTGTATTTAATATTTTTTTTTGTATTTCGTGAAAGGAAATACGGTTTGTGGTAATTACGTGTTTTGTATACAACTGCACTTTAAGGTTGGTCACCACCAAACTTTTGAAATGTCTTCTATGAAAGAACTGGTAGAACTGGGGAAACAGTTTGGTTATGAGGGGGAGTCCCTTAGAAATTTCGTTCGTGAAGAACAAGCCCGGGAGAGGGATCAAAGATTAAAGGAAAAGGAAACCCAGAAGGAAATGATAGAATTAGAGAAGGGTAAGATAGAACTAGAGAAACAGGCTGAGAGGGAAAGGATAGAATGGGAAAGGGAAGCAGAGGGAGAAGTTAGAAAGGGAAAAACAGGTAAGGTCAGAAACTTTAGAGATGGAAGATAGAAATCGGCAGAGGGAACATCTAAGAAATTCTGAGCTATTGCAAGCTAAAAAAGAGGGGGAACATGATGTTAAACTGAGAGGTCCAAAATTGCCCCCATTTGAAGACGATAAAGATAATATGGATAGTTATCTAAATAGGTTTGAGAGGTATGCTACGGTACAAAAATGGAAGAAAGACGATTGGCCGCTCCATCTTAGCGCGTTATTGAAAGGTAAAGCGTTAGACGTGTATTCGCGTTTATCCACGGCCGATTCGCTCAATTACCCCGTGTTGAAAGAGGCACTTCTCAAGAAATATGAACTAACCGAGCAAGGGTTTCGCAAGAAGTTTAAGTATAGTAAACCAGATAGAGGCGAAACATTCACACAGTTCGTCAGTAGGACTTGCAATTATTTGCAGCGATGGGTGGAATGTGGTAAAGTCGTCAAGACATTTGAGGGTCTTGTCGATTTCTTGCTTCGTGACCAATTGTTAACAACTTGTGGCAAGGAGTTATATTTATTCTTGAAGGAAAGATCCTTCACAAATGTACATGAAATGGCCACACAGGCGGATTTGTTCGCCGAAGCTCGGGGAGGTTCGCAGAATGTCATCACGCGAGATGTCAAAGGTGGGAATCAGGTCAACGACAGAAAACCTAGGGAACCTGAAAAATCTGGTAGGAGTAACCAGGGGAAGCGGAGTGACATGCAATGTTTCATTTGCAAAGAAGTGGGTCATATCTCCCACTATTGTCCTAAGCGGAAGGGACCAGTCCAGAAAGTAGCGGTAGCCATTAGAGGCAGAAGATCGGTAAATGGAAAACTTAATGTTTCCCAGCAAGTTAAGCGGAAAGCGGCGCGTGAACCGGTGGTGCGTTCAGAGATCAGTCGCGATGTGATCCAATCAATCGGCACGTGTATTTTTCCAGAGGCACGGGTGCCGACCGCAAACGGCACTGTTAACGGACAAGAAGTCACCGTTCTACGAGACACGGGATGCACTACTGTAGTCGTGAAACGGAGCTTAGTCCGCGATGATCATTTGCTTGGGGTTAAATCACCTTGCATGTTGCTTGACCAGACAATCGACCACGTTCCAGTTGCAAGGATAATGATAGATACACCTTTCTTGACCGGGACTGTGGAAGCTTTATGCGTAGCCAACCCGATCTATGAACTGACGATTGGCAACGTACCGGGTTCTAGACTTCCAACCATAGCAGATTTCCGATTCCCTATCATCCAGGCAGTGCAAACTAGGGCTCAGGTAAAGGAGGAAAATAAACCTTTGCGTAAGTTAAAAGTACCGGAAGCCATTACTGATATATCCTGCGAAGAATTCCAAAATGAGCAAAAACGTGACGCGTCTTTACGTGCAGCCTCTGAGAAGGCATTAACGGATACCGTGAGAAAGTGTAAGAACGGGGGTTCCTCTAAATTCCTTGTTCGAAAGGGTTTAATGTACAGGGAGTACTCTACATCGGATAGGAAGTTCTTGCAATTAGTGGTTCCCCAGAAATTTAGGGCACATGTATTAAAGGTCGCGCAGGAGTCGAGTATGGCAGGTCATTTAGGCGTAAAGAAAACAACGGATAGGGTATTAAGAGAATTTTATTGGCCTGGCGTCAATAGCGACATAGCGCGGTTCTGTCGCTCGTGCGACGTTTGCCAGAAGACGATCTCTAAAGGCAGGGTAACTAGAGTACCGTTAGGTCAGATGCCTTTGATAGATACTCCGTTCAAACGAGTAGCCATCGACATTGTAGGACCAGTATTTCCGCATACAGATCGGAAAAACCGATACATCTTGACACTGGTAGATTACGCTACCAGATATCCAGAAGCCATAGCTTTGCCATCAATTGAAACCGAACGTGTAGCCGAAGCGCTCGTAGACATGTTCAGCAGGGTCGGAGTGCCCGAAGAGGTTCTTACGGATTGTGGAGCGCAATTCACCTCAGATCTTATGGCAGAAATTAGTAGGTTGTTGTCCCTTAAACAGTTACGCACAACACCTTACCATCCTATGTGCAATGGATTGGTCGAGAAATTCAACGGCACATTGAAGCAAATGTTGCGGAGAATGTGTGCGGAAAGACCGAAGGATTGGGATAGATATATGAACGCCCTTCTGTTCGCATATCGTGAGGTTGCTCAGGAAAGCTTGGGTTTCTCCCCGTTTGAACTATTGTACGGTAGGACAGTTCGTGGTCCTATGCGCATACTTCGTGAACTGTGGACAGACGAGGTCGCGGACGAAGAAGTTAAGACCACATACCATTATGTAGTTGATTTGCGCGAAAGATTAGAAAGTACTTGTCAAATGGCGCAAGACGAACTCGCGAAATCTAGTCGTAGGTACGCCAAGTACTACAACCGAGGAACTCGGAGTAAAAAGTTTGACGTAGGCGATCAAGTGTTGGTGCTTCTCCCAACGAATAACAACAAGCTGCTAGTCCAATGGAAAGGGCCATATGAAGTCAGACAGGTGAAAGGCGAAATGGATTATATCATTGATATGGAGGGGAAGTCCAAGACATTTCATGCCAATATGCTTAAACTCTACGTAGCGAGACCTGGACAAACGATTGATAAAGGGATTTTGAATGTAGTATGCGTTGCGGTGATAGAGGATAGGTCTGGTGACGAAGCGGAATTCGTCTCCAGCACAGAAATACCCCTTGAATACCCCATGGACGTTGGTAAAGAAAGTATTGACCAGATAAATGTATGCCCTGAGTTATCGGAGGGTCAACGTACACAGATTATGGAGGTTTTGTCCAAATATCCAGATGTGTTCACGGACAGACCAGGCTGTACGGGTCTAATTCGACACGAGATCAAATTGAATACCACTGAGCCTATCAGGATTAAAGGATATCCGATACCCTTTAATGCACGGGAGACAATCAGCGAAGAAGTGATGAAAATGTTAGACCAGGGAGTGATCGAACCTTCAAACTCCCCATACTCGTCCCCCGTGGTGTTAGTCAGAAAGAAAGACGGCACCAACCGGTTTTGCATCGACTTTCGGCAATTAAACAAGATCACCGTATTTGATGCAGAACCAATGCCAGATATGGAAAGTGTATTTTCAAAATTGGCAGGTCATAAATACATTTCCAAATTAGATCTAAGCAAGGGATATTGGCAGATACCCATCGCCGATAATGCCCGCGAGTTAACGGCATTCGCGACTCCCAAAGGACTGTTTCAATTTAAAGTTATGCCTTTCGGTTTAGTCAACGCCGGTGCGTCGTGCGTTCGTCTCATGCGCAAATTATTAAACGGAACGGAAAACGTCGACAGCTTCGTAGACGACATCTTTGTTTACACGCATACATGGGATGAACATGTTAAGGTATTACGGGATCTGTTCGATAGACTTCACATTGCAAACCTTTCAGTTAGGCCTACTAAGTGTAGCATAGGGTATTCCAGTCTGGAATGTTTGGGACATCTGGTAAGTGGACTAGGCCAGTTGCAACATCATCCAGATAAAATAGGAGCAATCAGGGATGCCCCTAGACCAGAGACAAAAAAACAAATAAGGTCTTTCCTAGGTCTAATCGGGTTCTACAGGAAATTCGTCCCCAACTTTTCGGCTATTGCCAGCCCATTAACGGATTTGACTAGGAAGGGGCAACCGAATAAAGTTTCATGGGGTGTATGCCAGGAAAAAGCGTTTAACACTCTAAAACACAAACTGGTAAGTGCACCAATTTTAAAGTTGCCGGAAATAGATAAACCTTTTGTACTGAGGACTGATGCGTCCGATACGGGTCTTGGGGCTGTTTTGCTACAGGAGCAAGGGGGGGGGGATGAAATTGCCCATTGCTTATGCAAGTAGGAAATTGCTCCCTAGAGAGGAAAAGTACTCCGTGATTGAAAAGGAGTGCCTAGGTTTAGTATGGGGAATAGGAAAATTCCATACATATCTTTTTGGGAGGGAGTTTACCTTGCAAACGGACCATCAGCCGCTTTTATATTTGAATAAAGCAAAGGTCACCAATGCAAGATTGATGCGTTGGGCGTTGTCTTTGCAACCATACAGTTTTCGAATCGAGGCAATTCGAGGGTCAGAAAATGTGGGAGCTGATTTTTTTAAGTAGGGTGTAAGTAGCAAATCATTTCGTTCGGTCTGAAAATTGGAAGTTTTAATAATGATTCATTGTTCACATTCCGTGATTGTTCTAAAAGTGATACCACTTTTTTTTTAGGGGGGAGGTATTGTCACGGAATGGTGTAAAGGTTGTTAATTAGATACATGTACTCGGGTTTCGTTTCTTTTCGCTGTACAACGATGCCCGAGGGTGATTATATCAGGGTCTATTGTATTTCGAAATCGTGAGTACGATTCGTCCTGTACCACACGTGCAAGGTGCCTTTGATAAAGAATAACGAAAATTCTAAAGGTATAAATACGTTACTGCATGTAAAGGACCTTTACAATACTAATGGTTTTGACAGCAAGCGGCCTGCTAAAAGGATTCGCACAACTCCAGCTGTAGGGGTAGGTAATTTTTGGGTTTTAAGTGATAACTAGTGTATTACCATATTTGCCTTTGCATGTTTGTTAGTTTTCTTTACATACCATAATGCGTGCATTTTTTATTCTTGTTGCGACGTAGTGCAGGACTTATATTGGTAATGTAAAGCTACATTTTTTAAAAGAATTGTTTACTATTGTCTTGTCAAGCAGGGTTAGGTTTACTATTGAACCTGTTTTGTAATTGCCATAATAAGTTAATCTTTTTAACTTACCATGTATAACGTCCTTACGTTATGTCTGTAACAAGTTTAGTACACTGTATCGGGTATATTTTCAGCTGAGTGTTTTGATGGTAGGAATATCCGGGGTGTCCGGTGTTGTCAGAGGGTAGAAACGTCCGTGTGTCCGGAGCGTTTAAGGTGCCGGAGCGTCTAATGTCTGGCGTCCGGAATGTCAAGAGTGACTAAGGTGACCCAGCTGTAGAGCCGTCAAAGGACCAGGGGGTCCGGAGGGTCTAATATTTCAAGTGTCCGGAGGGTCTAATATTTCAAGTGATCATAGTATTCCGAGGGTCCGGAGTCTATATTGGTTGTGAAATTGATTCAGAGGAGCTGTGGAGCGGATAAGGTGCACGGGTGACGGAGTGCATCTCCACACATGTATTTTTAGCTGTATGCTAATTTTGGGTTAGTAAGACCCAGTGTATTATTCAGGACTGGAAGGATAGATTGTATATCCGTTCTTGTTTAGTGACATAATTTCGCTACCTGAGCGAATACATTTTTTTTACTATGTGTAAACGCTTACATTGTTTACTATTTGAGTGAACTATATTCATCTTTCCATTATTGAATCATTTGTGAAATCATTTATCCTGTATTTTAGGGTTACTGAACTAAATTTATTTGTATATTTTTTCCATCTTTGAAACTGTGCGTTTTTATGTTAAATAGATCCAATATTTGGATTATAAATACGCACACATCTTCATAATCCACTACTCATATAAATCGCCATATTAAACCATATATGTCGTCAAAACGTGTTCTGTTGTTAATCCGAGATATCCCACCCGGTTATCTTGTTACAAAGGTACACGGTAGAGAACTTAAATTGCGCAGAACCATTTATATTTTTTTTCAGTCGCGCTGACCTTGAGCCTAGACCTTCTGACCCCGCCTACTTTACTTCAGGTGCAAGACATACTCAAAGTTTGGTGTAAATGTGCCATTTTGAACTATGTTAATGTGAATTTTTGTGCGGGAACAATTTGTATTATTTTAGTCAGTGACTTTGACTTTTAGACCATCAAAATGATAGGCTTGTTTCTTTCACCAAAAAGAATGCATCTGAAAAGCTTGGTAGACGTAGGTGCTTGTGGAAACTGAAGTAATGGTGCAGAAACGGATGTATTAATGGGGAGACAAAATATCGCTGGAGAGACAGACGAACAGGGTCATGGCATAATAGGCTCTACCAACAAGCTGGAGTATAAGAACCAAAAAGCGCTATTTACAATAGTAAGAATATATTCATTTGCATATCAACGTGTATAGCTGACGATTTACTGTTACATAAACTAAGCTTCACAGCAATCAACTAAAACTGCAATAGCTGCATTTAGATTATGCCATACATTGCAAACAGCTGCAAGTAACAAAGGACTATAGGTTAAACAAAACTCCCGACAATTTTTTATATGTTTATTTTCAGATAATCATAATCTGTAGTATGTTTCACAGCAATCAATATAAACGTCACAAATACAGAACGACAGGTTCCTTTCAAAAGATCCCTTTGCACATTGTATAATGCATCAGGACAACATATGGGTGATAATTCTAATAAAAATTAAAATTGCGTGATCGACGTAATTTCTCAACGAGTGCATCATCAGATGATGACCATAAAATTTATCAAGTTTCGTGACTATCCATCAAACACTGAGGGTCTAGATTCGCTAATAAGACTGTGCTGTACACTGTTTTAGGCTACAAGACAAAAAGGCAAATAACTCGTGCAAAACTTGATGGAGTAAAGTGCATTGTCGATGTCAGCTTCGTAGGTGATGACTAAAATAGTTCGTGGGAGTCCATGAAAACAAAACTGCTGGACTTGATGCGGAAACTAGATTATGTAATACTTTGCATTAAGCAGGACGATATAAAGTGAATAACTGGGACAGAAATTGCCGAAAGAAAGTGGTCTGCAGATATCTTCAGGTGACAATTATAAGAGCAGCTTTTATGACAATATATGATAAACTACGGGATAAACTGCACTAATGAAATTGTGTCACCCACTGCATTAAGCTTTGTAAGAATACCAAATGGGCAATAACAAGAACAAAACTTGCGGAACCAAAATAATCTGTCAATATGCGCATGTGAAAACATATTCTGGACCATAGAGAGCAATCATGGGTCCTGGGGTAAGAAATACCTAGTTCTTGTTCAAATTTTTTTCTTTTCTTTTATATTATTAAAGTGTTGTTCTGCCCGAGACCCCTTACGGGCCCGAGCCCCGAGCATATATCCCCGGTTGCCCCCTCCTCATATCGGCCCGGAACATATTTTATTTGATAAACTTTTTTTTGGAGATTACATGCTATATAGTATAGGAGATGAAAGATTAGAACGAAAGTCATAGGCTTACAATTTTGTCCCCTTTTACGATACAAAAATTGTAAATAAATATGAATCTATGGCGAAAGATATTAAGTTTTATTGACACAAATAATTCAATTATTGAGTATCCAAAGTGAAGCGTGTTTTTGACAAAATAATAGCATGATACCAATATATATATAAAGCACGAAGATGAACAAGTAGGGAGTAGGTGAAGGACACGCATAAAGAAAGAAAAGAAGCTGAAATATGTCAAACATTGCGTACAAAGAATCCAAATATGTCAAACATTGCGTACAAAGAATCCAAATATGTCAAACATTGCGTACAAAATTGAGAATATAGAGAGGAAAGAAAGGGGATAAACAAAAATAAATAAATAAATAATTAAAATTTAAAAAAGAAACAAAAAGTGAGATTAAAGTGAACAGTACTTCCTTCTATAGCGAATCGTTGCGGAGATGATGGGGAATCATCCGGAAGAAATAAAGAGAAATTGCTATATTTATCTGCTCATGACCAGTAGAATTGCATGTGTGTTAGCAATATATGCGCGTCAGTAAAGCTTTTTGACTTTTCAATTTCTGAACGACATCTAAAATACAAATGTTTGCTAAATACGAAAGATTTGTATCACCATACAGAAAGCATTGTATCACCGTACAAATGGTATTTAAAGTCAGACTACCGTATGGTATGAAGAACTGAAACAAATAAACGGAACAAAAAAAAAAGAAAGTGGTGTGAACTTTTTACAGATCTACATCTGCAAAACATATACATATGTTCTAAATATGCACATGTTCAGTTGATGCCAATAATATTTATCAAGTTTATGTGAATCCATCAAAAACTACGTGACTATTTTCGCTGATGAAATTGTGCCACACGAAAAGACATACAGACGGACACAAGCAAGTCTATATACCCCACCTCTGTAATAAATCTATGACAAAAAATAAAATCTAAACTCGAAATAGAATCGATTTCCTTTTGAAATAAAATAAAAAATTTTAAGACTTGGTAATGATTCATACTTGAACCGATTAAATAGTGTTTGTCAGGACATGGACTAATAAATCCTGTACACAAAGACCTAGTGGCATTATCAACTACCTTTAAATGAGATACCGAAGGTAGACAAGCAATGTTGACCCATTATTGTATTATATTTGCCTTAGTAGAAATATAAATTTAGGATGTGTGTGTGTGTGTGTGTGTGATTTAGATTTTTAACGTAGCTTTAACAATTTAGGATAAACAAAAAACAAACAAACTTGTCATTACTACTATTTATTTCTCTGCAAGCAGTGTACAAGTGCAGTAGCAGCAGCAGAAGTAGTAGTAGTAAACAGTAGTAGTAAGTAGTAATAAACTATATTTTTATAGGTACAAGTCCCATAGTAGTAGTAGTAGTAGTAGTAAGTAGTAATAAACTGTATTTTTTATAGGTACAAGTCCCATAGTAGTAGTAGTAGTAGTAGTAAGTAGTAATAAACTGTATTTTTATAGGTACAAGTCCCATAGTAGTAGTAGTAGTAGTAGTAAGTAGTAATAAACTGTATTTTTATAGGTACAAGTGCCATAGTAGTAGTAGTAGTAAGTAGTAATAAACTGTATTTTTATAGGTACAAGTCCCATAGTAGTAGTAGTAGTAGTAGTATTAGTAGTAAGTAGTAATAAACTGTATTTTTATAGGTACAAGTCCCATAGTAGTAGTAGTAGTAGTAGTAAGTAGTAATAAACTGTATTTTTATAGGTACAAGTCCCATAGTAGTAGTAATAAACTGTATTTTTATAGGTACAAGTCCCATAGTAGTAGTAATAAACTGTATTTTTATAGGTACAAGTCCCATAGTAGTAGTAGTAATCTGTATTATTAGAGGTACATCTATTATCATATATATATATATATATATATATATATATATATATATATATATATATATATATATATATATATATATATATATATATATATATATATATACACACACACACACCCCCCTTTACAACTTTCTGTTACAATCTATTCTTTAAAAAGAAAGCTACTGAACAGAAACAAGCACTAAGAAAATTAATGTGTCTTTTGACAAAATACCTATCTACAAAACAGATAACGATATTTATCAATCGATGCTTTAACACACATTCATAGCCATGCATTCTTGCACGTGCGACACTATTTAACGCCTTATAATCACACAAACAGAAAATAATTGTTTGTATGTTCACTGTTAAAAGTATTCTTAATGTTCACACATAGGAAAAAAGAAAAATACGTCACTACATTTGTAACAACAATTGTACTCAGACTTATTTCTAACAGAGTGGGAGTGGAAGCTTGAGTAAAAGTAACTGAGAATTATTTAGGTTACTGATTTTGAAAAATATTATTCTGGAATCATATTCAAAATTTTTGAACAAAAGTATTTTAAAAAGAAGAAAGTAATTTTTTTTAAATAATCATATATTGTGAACGTCAGAGCCAAAGTGCGTCTGCAAAACTCAAATAACAAACTGTATTGCTAGCGTTCCGTAGGGTTATAACTCAAATATTCACATGTTGATAATATACTTCGGAAAAAGATCATTTGCCCACAGGTAAATCATCGTGTCCTACTAGCATGCACGTGTGCACATATTACAGTAGATATCCAATAAATGATGAGATAAAGCATGAGTCATTTACAGATTTACCATTCCTGTTCAAAAGTAGATATCAAATAAATGAAGAGATAAAGCACGAGTAGTTTATAGATTTACCATTGCTGTTAAAAATTAGATATCCAATAAATGAAGAGATAAAGCAAGAGCCGTTTATAGATTTACCATATCCAATAAATGCAGAGATAAAGCATGAGTCATTTAGAGATTTACTACTCCTGTTAAAAGTAGATATTGAATAAATGAAGAGATAAAGCAGGAGTCATTTAGAGATTTACCATAACCAATAAATGCAGAGATAAAGCATGAGACCATTATAGATTTACTATTACTGTTAAAAATTAGATATCCAATAAATGAAGAGATATAGCACGAGTCGTTTAGAGATTTACCATATCCAATAAATGCAGAGATAAAGCATGAGTCATTTAGAGATTTACTATTCCTGTTAAAAAGTAGATATCGAATAAATGAAGAGATAAAGCACGAGTCATTTAGAGATTTACCATATCCGATAAATGCAGAGATAAAGCATGAGACATTTATAGATTTACTATTCCTGTTAAACAAATAGATAAAAAAAAGAAGAGATACAGCACGAGTCGCTTATAGATTTACCATTCCTGTTAAAAAGTAGATATCCTAGAAATGAAGAGATAAAAGTAGTGAAGTGGGGCACCCTACGGACAATGGAAATTCCACTCAAAACACCCCTGGGTCACTCTACGGACAATGGAAATTTAACATGGCGAAAAATCGTGGGTCAATCTACGGACAAGGGGAATTTAACATGGGAATAAATCGTGGGTCACTCTACGGACAAGGGGAATTTAACATGGGATTTTTTTTCTTTAAATTTTAAAAAAATTTTTTTTAAAAAAGGGGTAGGCAATGGAAAGGCTATCTCTTTTCGAGAAATATGGCTGGCCCTGAAAAGGGCCTTTGGGTTTTTTCTTCTTCTTCTTTTAACTTCTTAACTTCTTCCACCATCCTCTTATTTTGTCCATCATTCCTTTCTTCTTTTTCTTTTCTGTTTCCGGCAACCAGTCCGGGTGACCCATGGCTCGGAACTTCTCTTGGATTTTCATCCAGTTTGCATTTAGTTTCTCTAGTTCTTCCTTTTTCTTTCTATTTTCTTCTTCTTTTCTTTCCTTTGACCACTTTTCTTTGATCTTCTTGACCTCTTCGGTCAGCACATTCCTCATTACTTCTTCCGCTTTCTTAAGCTTGTCTAAGCCCCACTTCACAAAAGACCAATCTGTCCATTCCTCAATGTCTTCTAAAAAACACCTTACACTTGTCACATAAACTATCGCTTCTTTCAACTTACCCACTTTCACATACGGTGGGTTAATTAAACCTCTGATTCTCTTCTCCTCATCCTCTATCATTTCTTTTACTATATCGATGGCTAAGTGGAGGCTGGTTACTTGTCTTGAGACGAAGTCTTTTGTCACTGCATGCCTCCATTCCTGTTCAAGCCTTTCTGCTACATTCAATCCATCCACCATCCAATACCAACTTCCCATAAGGTTGTTGTACAAAGCTGAAGCTGCTGGCATCTTCTTGTTTGCTTATTCCGTAGAATGGGCTCCAATGGCAAACACTGTTAGTTTTATACTTAAAGCGCGAACGTGAAGGAAAACATCCCCCTAAAAACATAAAATTAATATTACCTAGATCATGACCAAACAAAGCGCGTACGTGAAGGAAAACATCCCCCTACTTTCTCATTTCATATAATAAAACCCTAACTTTACTCTTCACATACGCTAAGAAACCCATAATCTACTATTCACACAAACATACCTAAGCTCTTACAAACACGAACACACAAACTCATACCCTCACACTATCTTAAAAAAGAGTTAGTGTTTATTTTCACACTACTCTACCTACTCACATTGGCAAATTAATAGTTATTTCTTTTCTGGACTATTGGGTAGCCCTGAAAAGGGCTGTTTTTTTAAACTCCAGATGCACCTATCTAATGGTTGCACCTTCCTGGCCTGGCGCCGCACACGCATCTTCTTCCCCAGTCTTCTTTCACCTTTCTTCTGGGGAGCGCAGAGGGAGGATGATTCGCTTCAGCAGCCCAATCCTCTGTTTCAGGAATATTAAACGACATCATCTCTTCTCTTTTCTTTTCCTCCTCTTCCCTCTGTCTTCTCTCCTCTTCTTCCTTCTTTATTCTTGCTTCTTCTACGATAGCCTCCGCTGATAGTTCGTTTACTATCCGCCTGGCATATTCCAGGTGCATCTGGAGTTCTAACAGTTTCACTATTCTGCTAGTCATTCTTCTGGCTGTGTTGATCAATCAACAAGGGTAGTTGGACTGCCGAACGAGTTTCAATTTATACTGAAAGCGCGAACGTGAAGGAAAACATCCCCCTAAAAACATAAAATTCATCTTACCTAGATCATGACCAAAAAAACAACAACAACGCGCGGACCTAAAAGAAACACTCGCTCACTTTTTTATGCTACCCATCACTTCAATAGACTATCCACATACTCAAAGCAATCCAATCTAACCCCAAATATACACCTCAAGCAGCCCAAAAAAAAACAAACTAACATCATTTTAATCTACTATCCACACCAACCTACTTTATCACTTACAAACACTAACACATACCCTCAAAATTTTTAAGAAAGAGTTAGTGTTTATTTTCACACTTCTCTACCTACACACATTGGCAAATGGATCATTACTTCTTTTCTAGAGTATTGGGGTAGCCCTGAAAAGGGCTGTTTTTTTGTTGTTTTTTTTTTTTTTTGCTATGGCATTCTTTTTTTAGTTTCTAAGAATGCGATGTCCTCTGAGGATAGACTTTCTGGCAATAGGTCTGCTTCTTCGGAAAGAGAAGAAGAATTCTTTGGTGTCGATACGACAATCGACAAAGCCTCTGTCAGCTTCAGGTTGTTGCTGCTGCTGTTGTTGTTGCTGCTGTTGTTGCTGTCTCTGAAGTCTGTACTTCTCTGTCCATTCTTCTTTTTCCTTGTTCATTTCTTCTCTGAAGAGCTCTTCTATCAGGTCTTCAGTGATTTTTAACATTCTCACATTCTCTATTTCTTCTGGCTTCGGTATCAGACTGTGTCTGACCCTATGCAAATTCACGTAGGCTTCGTTGAGCTTAGCTAGTTTGGAGCACATCTTCTTAGGAGGATGAGTCGACAATGGATGGCTAGACTGGGAACAACCCGGTTCTTAAAGTTAAAGCGCGGACGTGAAGGAAAACATCCCCCCACACGGTTTTCGAGCCGCAACGTTCATGAGAGGGATAGTAAGAAATGAAAGAGCATCAATCCAATATTCTTATAGCTAAACAAACCACAAAGGCATTTTTTTTTTCAAAACACAACATTTTTTTATTCAAAAATCACTTAACACTAAACAACAACAACTCTAACATTTTTTAACATTAATCCAACACTATAACATCTAACAATTTTTTTCAAATCACAAACATTTTTTCTTCAAATACGATCTACTTTAAACAAGGCTGACAACGTTGTGAATGAAACTGTGATTTCCACTGTTGGAAATCATTAGGCCATTGATGGACACTACGTTTCCTAGCTTGAGACAAAAGATAAGCATAATGGTCACAAAACCATCGATCTACTTTCACATCGTTTCTAGCAGAAGAACGAGGATCAAAATGAGTCACTAAATGTTCTAAGGAATAGCCCAGGCTGCGATGATGCAGAAAATACACACAGTACTGTCCACACACCAAGGAATCTGTGCCTTGTAATTTCACGTTATTGAATCGGGTGGTTTGAGCATTTCTTCTCATAAAGTCGATGATATCGTCTTCCAAAGGGGGCAATCCGTACGAATCGAAATATTCCACACATCCTTCTTGAGGAAAGTAGACGGCTACCCAGTGGGTTCCTGGGAGATGACTTTCGTCCGTGTTGATCACGTAAGCTTGATGGTCTTTAGGTTTGCGATGAGGGAGTTCATCTTTAGCACAGACGACAGGATTCCAAGAAGCCGTATACGAACTATGGTTCAAAAGGTAATAAAGTTCCCAGGTATCCATTGATTTGTGTTTTTTTTTTCTTCTTCACAGGTAATAATAAGTCGTCAATTCGATTCTGACTTTTTGCTTGAAAATGTCTGACGAATAAACGGTTATTCGTTCTGTTTCCTCACTCTGATTCAGGAGAGCTTCGATACGATGGATCTCTTGAGTGGTTAATGGTGGACAAGAATGTTCACGCAAGTCTTTATACCACTGGTGCAACACGTCTTTGTTTGAGATGAGACTCCAAGCTTCGTCCAGATACTCGTCCAATTTTTCTTCTTGACTCAACATCAGGCATTTATCGTGTTGAATTTGACTGGGATGATCGTTTTGACATCCATAACAATTTTTCTTGATCAATTCCGTCATTTTGTCGACCAAGTGTTTGGCAAAACAGGAGACTAAATGGGCTTCTTGTTCTGGCCATCTCGACTTCATTATTATCACTTCTTCTTCTTCCACAGTCTCCTCACATTTCATGTCCAAAGTTTCTTCACTAGGTAAAGAGGGATAACAGTCTTCCATGACTTCTAGTAATCTAGAATGACTTCTCTCAAACTGTTGATTTCTATGGTATTGTCAAATTCTGCATACAGGATCACGTTCAACGTTGGATCAGCAGGGTCTCGATTTGCAAACTGAATTTCCACACGAATCTGGCCAGATTTTATAGGGTGGAAATGTCCCTCGTCGCTGCCTTGGTCTGGAGTGAAATCGAAAGCCCACAAAGCGTAGCCTCCTGCATAATCTTCGTACGTAATACCGTGACTGGTATTGGTTCCTAACTGTCCGGTGGCTTCGTACAGGGACAAGTACGATCTCAAGTAATTGTTCTGGGCAAAGTTAGGCTCAAAGGGTCGTGTACACAAGGTCTTGCCGTCACGACTGACTTCGATTTTGGACACGCTAGAGTGTCGAAACTCAAAAGGATTTTCGTTATGAAGTCCATTGAAAGCTGAATTCCTGACGATACCAACGATCAAACGCTTGGGTAACTGTCCTTGGAACAGATGATCTTCGATCATGGATCGCTGTCCAACAGGAATGGTGAACGTTTTCACTTCCACACGTCGTATGGGATACTTGGCGGTCGTTCTGCTCAACGTCTGACTGATGTCGTTTCCCACTTTAGGTAACACTTCCACACGGCGTACGTAAAGTCTGGCTTCTTGGATAACAGTTTTGTATTCGTTGGCATGGGCCATCAAATGGAAAGCGGCAGTGCTACGATTCAGTCTCAGGCGAATATCAACTCCGTTCAGTAAATACTTTTCTTGTAACCACATGTCCAAATGCAAACGATCCATCAGTTCTAAACTACGTCCTTGCAAAATTTTAGTTCTACGTGTGTTAAACCCCACATTGTGAGGATTGTCATCTTCTGTCAGGGCTGTGTCGCTAAACGTGCCTGCACCTGCCGTGTCAGGTTTCCATACCACGCAAGCATCCAGATGAGTATTCTTGGCTTCTTTTCCGTACGTCAAGAGATTTTCCAAGTAGGCACGATATGGGTAAGTATCCATGCTGCTGCTGACCAGTTTGTTATTCAAGTACAAGTCCACTTCGCTGAACAAGGAATGCATGAAATTGTTGACGGGCGCTACCCTATCATTGGCTCCAGGATTGGTGTTGTCAGTTTTGATCACTTTGACTTTCAAATACAGGTAACTGCTATTCAGATCGATGTAATCTTCGGGTTGTCCTTTGATTTCGAACTCGATGGGAGCGGAATCCGTCAAAGAGGAGACGGGATGAAATTCCACCCACTGGGATTCTTGCATCGTCATCATGGTGGGGGGCATGGCAAACATATCCAGTTCCGTCTTGGAACAAGCACATGACTCTCGGTGCATCATTTTTTCTGTGTCTCAATAATCGAAAACGTCTAAGTCTCGAACGGTTCTTCTTTTCTTGGCTTTTCTAGCTTGAAGTCTGGTGAAAGGGTGTTTTCTTCGTCGTCTCTTTCTGCCTTGTCCTTGCTGAATGCCTGACTCGGTAGCGTGCAGGGCATTTATAGGTGTGTCTCGTCGGCCTAAAATGTCTTTACCCGTTTGCAACAGGACATTTTTGCCTGCCCTCATGAAGGCTTCTTTAGGGTTTTGTTTGTCGATGATGACATTTTGGAGAAATTCTTTGCCTTGCGTCAGTGCCGCATCTTTCAAGGCGTGCAATCCGCGTGTCACCATCGGTTTCAACACCGGGGCCACCGAACGAAAGGCCGATTTTAACATATCTCCTAAACCGTGTCCTCGCTGTCGTGCAACCCCTTGGTACACTGGATACATGACTTGCTTACGAATCGTGAGAGAACCGTTTTCGAAAATGGAGTTTCACCGTGACTTTTCCTTTGGTGAATGGAATATTTTGTCCCAAATCTCCTTTTATAGTAATGTTGACCGTGTCCAAATACGACTTGCTGACCGGCAAATAATGAGGATGGACAAATTCGCGGTGAACGTGGTAAGTGTTTCCACCTTCCTCGTCAGCGTTTGCGGCAGAATCCACTTTGAAAGGAATGACACGCAGTAACGGCACGGAGGTGTGTCCCACCACGTTGTATTCCACCACATCGGAGTACACGAACATCAAATTCAGTCCTTGGTTCAGTTCTACTGGGGTACGAAATAACTTGCTAAAAGACTCGTTGTCGTAAACGATGGGTAATTCGTTGTTCTTGAGTATGCTCATTCTCAGGTTCATGTCTCCGCCCAACATGTCAAACAATTCAGGACAAAATAAAATGGACATGATTTTACTCCGCTCAAATCTCATCGAGAAGCGACGAGCTACTTTGTGGTACTCCATGGTGACACTTATTTTGGCATGCTCCAAAGCTTTCCCAAACACGCCATTAAACTTGGCAGCTATGACGTTGACCAAATGTTGACCACTGAAATAATAACCTGGGGGAATTAAAAAGTGGTAGGTCCATTTTTGAGTTTTCTCATTATAGATTTTATTGTCATACGTGACTTTCTTATTCAACTCCTGTTGCAATGACTCGTCATGAACTTCCACATTAAAAAAATTTTGATTGGGAATGACATTGAGGACTTGGGTCGGGTGAATGATTTCCACTAAAGCCACTTCCCAATGGGCTTCGTGATCTAAGGGGATGGCCTGAGGTAATTTGGCCGTGTAACAGCACAACGTGTTGTGGGGAAACACCTCCATGGAACTGTCACTGGGTAAGGTTAAGTAAAATTGGTTTTGGTGACTCATAATTCCAGAGTTCTGTGGCTGTCCGAGGGAATATTAGTGGATGTCAGAGGTGTGTCTCCGCCCAAAATGGGGTTCTGGTTGTGGTTGTTGGAGTGGTGACTGGCACTGGCACTGGACACAACGTTCCCGTTCGAGGAGAATTTCAGGGAGGGATTGGGAAGCAGGTAACCGATGCAACTGCTCAATAAAATGGTCCACAATTGTTTGTCTCCTTGTTGCAAACTCAAATTGGCGATGGCTGCCCCGATGACACAATACACCACGAAGATTTGGCAGAAAAAGACGATTTGCGTTTTAGGCACACGTTCTCCACACCACACCCACAAGGGTTGTTTTTGTAAATCTTGCACAGAAGAACTAGGGGAAGAAGGACTGGTCGACGTAGCTGCGTCTGCTGCTGTGTGAAAGGGCATGATGGTCACTTCTTCTTTTTATAGTCGATGACTTGCGAAGCGTCGATCCAAGAATCGAAACTGGGTGGATATCCTTTCCAACGTACTTTGACTTCTTTGACACGTCGTTTGCCCACTTTACGGGTTCTGCGTTCGAGAATGCTTTCGATGTCGTACACGTCGTCTTCTTTTTTGGTGACACGTTGTAACTCGGGCAAATAAAACGTTCCTTTGAGTACTTCTCCGTTCATGTCTTCCAATTTATAGACGGCAGGATGACGGCCATGTACTCGTCCAGTGACGCGAAACAGTTCGGTCGTCCAGTTAGGTAAGTAACCTTTGTCGAAAGTGCGTTTGGTTTTGCCAATGCGCACCCAATCTCCCACGGTCAACTCTCCACTTTTCTTGGGGACAGCCCTCGTCGGGGACGTACCGAACAGGCGCTCGAACACCAGCACTTCGTTGTCGGGAGTCACGTCTTGCGGGGCACGTCCGATGCTTCGATGGTAAGATTGGTTGTACGCTTGCACCAGGTGCGGTAAGATGTCGATGTACTTCAGAGTGTGGTGATGCGTAAAATATTTCCACATGCGTTCTTTCAAAGTACGTTGAAAACGTTCCACGATGCTGGCTTTGGTTTCGGGATTCTCGGTGGTAAAAAAATGAATGTCACGTTTCTTTAATTCTTTTTGGAAAGCTTGGTTCAGAAATTCGGTGCCTTTGTCCGTTTGCCATCGAAGAGGGCGACGACCGCTCTGTTTCAACACCCGTTGCAGGGCTCGCACTAACTCGCTGCTCGATTTGGAAGTCAAGGGCACGACCCAGGCAAATTTGGAAAAGACGTCGATGACACAAAACAAATATTTGTAACCACGATTGTAGCTGGCCAAATGAGAGACATCGGCTAAATCGGCTTGCCATTGATGATCGATGCCTTCCACTCGGGTGCGACTTCTGGCAAACTTGCGTCGAATGGGTTTGTGTAAAGTGTAGGTAGCTTGTTCTTGTAACCATCGTTGCACTTGAGGTAAACGGAGACTTTTCAGTCGAGTTTTGGCAGCACGATACAATTTTTGAACTCCTGCGTAACCTGCAGGATGGGAGGGATCGTAGTAAATGCTGGCTAAGACTTTTTCCATTTTTTGTGTTGGTTGATGTGTTAATAAGGCACCCACTCTTGGAAGAGGCTACTCTTTTTCTCTTGGGGTATTTTCTCTTGGGGTATTTTCTTGGATTGCAAGGCTTTGCGTGTGCGACCGGCAATAGGTGTCGAAGAGGAGAAGGATGTCTGAGCGGGGGATATCGGTTCTTGTTTCACTTCTGTCTTCACTTCTGTCTTCACTTTCTTTTTCTCTTGTGAGGAAGAAGGGGTGGCCATCATCTTTTTAATCCATCCAATTCTGGAGGTAGGTGGTGTTGTTAACTTGCGTACTTTTTCTGGTGGAGTTTGAAACCCTTCCTCTTCTTCTCCTATTTCTGTCTTGGTCACGGGTACTGGTGGTACTGGTACTGGTACTGGTGATGGTGCTGGACTTTTCATCAAGGTCTTAAAATCTTTCAAAGTGGGTAGAGCTGTTTCGTCTAAAGCTTTCTGGTGAAAGAGTTGCAGTCGTTGCAAGAGTTGACCGTACTTTTGCGATTTTTCTGTTTCGGACAAATCTTGGCGATCCATCAAGGACTGCAGTTCGTGTTGTAACTGGGACATCTCGCTCAAATTGGGATTGGGAGGTAAATGCGGGGTGCGCTGTTCTTGCCACCGATGGTATTCCATCCATCGTTTGTAAGGCACTAAAGCTAGTTTTCGTCCTTCCATGGGGTTGTCAGGGGTCGATTCTGAGATCTTGGGACTTCCGAAGGCCTTTTTATCTTGCTCCCATCAGTCCTCCCAACATGGTTCCCAAGACTCCTTTTAGTATGGGGCCTAACAAGAGAGGTAAAATGCCTCCACGTTGGACCAACATCTTCTTTTTTTGACGAATGGGAATTTTCTTTTGAACCATTTTCCGAAGAACGTGACGATGTTTGCCTAAGCATTGTTTCTGGTGTTTGGACAAAGGGATCGTGCCTTTCAAAACGTTCAAACAACATTCGCACACGGTATCGATGACCTCTTTGGAGGCCGTTTGAATGAGTTTTTTTCGTAGGGGTGGAGAAGCTTTGGACAGGACAGATAACAGGTCCCCATGTTTGGCTAAACGTGGTGGCAGTCCTTTCCTTTTTTTTCCTTGGGGTTTTCTGGAGGGTGACATTTTTGCTTGTGGGTTCCGGGACATTCACCGAACAGACACTAACGTCGATGACTTAACGCACACCCTTTTATCTTTTTTTCTGGGACTATCACTTTGTCATAAAGGTGACAATGTTTTTCCGAAAATCGCCAAGGAATCCTCCCCTTTGTTGACGCCTCTTTTTCTTGGAACGACTGTGTCTTTTTTTAGGGTAACGTCGATGCTTGGCTAAGCGCTTTGTCGGATGACGCGTCTGCCTTTGTCTCTTTCTTTTGTGGCTTCTTGGAGGTGACATCTTTTACAAGTTCACTGATACCCCCGACTTGGTCACAGGTCTTTTTATACTGGAACTCGTCGCCACTGATTGTCTTTACGTTTTATCAGTTTGAGGACAGGCATGACACGTCGTGCAGGGGTACGTAACGGACTAAATCGAGCCAGTTCTTGCTTGGACAAATCCAGTAAACTTTGTAACATGCCCGATCTTTCATGGACTTTGATTTTGGGAGAAGGTACTTTGTGAGCAGCAGCCACTGCCGCTAAATTGGAAGGTCCTGCCACTGGGGAAGTTCTTTTGGGGGTCATCAACGGAGAAGTTCTTGGTGTGATCAACGTCTCCAAGTACTCTTCAGTTCCTGGTGACATCAACGGAGAAGTGGACAAACGTGAGGCTGCCGGAGACGCTGTGGCAGGTCGTGGCTTGCGAGTGTAAGGTTGCGTCCTGGCCGAAGTGCCTCTCTTGCGACTAGTTTTCTTCTTCTTCTGTGGACTTTTCTTTTTCTGGGGACTTTTTCTCTGTTTCTTTTTCTGGGGGCTTCTTTTCTTTTTCCGGGGTGATGGTGGTGGTGTCTGGTAAGAGGAGGGTCCTGCCACTGGAGAAGTTATTCTTCTTGGGGACCTGGTCTTTTTCTTTTTCTTCTTGGGGCTTCGTTGGACTTTTGTCTTGGGGATAACTTTGGGGGCATTAGGATCCCATCTTAAGAGTGAGCGAATGATGACCCCTCCTAGAGTACCGCTCCCTCCAGGTTTCAAAATGATTTGTTTTTTGGTTTGAGTGTCGATGCGGGGATCGGCCAGTTGGACCAAAGCGACTTTGTTTCGATCGAAAAAGCGTTGGGTTTGATGAGGAATCTGAATGATTCCTTGGAGTAATTGACGTGCCGTCACCGTGAACCATCGTAAGACTTCTTTGAGACTAGCTTCTAAGACACGAGCTCGTGTTTGTGGATCTTTTTCTCGACTGATGCCATACAAGGCACGAATCAATTTGACGGGAAGATGTGACTGAAGGGACGTCATGTTCACACTGTGTGAGACAGACGAAAAAGGGTCTGAGGTTTTTATAGATTTTTTATGGGGAGTGAAATGAAGTCGAGGACGGAGACGTGTACAGGACAGGCCCTCCGTCTTGGCACCAGTGGTGAAACAAGTGGGTACGAAATCGCAAATCCTCGGGAGTCGTAGGTTTCAAATCGACGAGTAAATAGGCGTGTGGCGTTTGAGTGGCATCGTCGTACGCCTGAGTCAGCCAAGGCGTTCCTAACTGTTTGGCTAAGACTTGCACTTGCGATTTATCTCGAGGGCTTTTAAACAAGACCACGTAATGCGCATTGAGACTGATGGTGCGATGGGCTTTACTTTGTTGAAACAAATTTTGGGTGATGTAAATGACACTGGCATTACGGTGATGCCCTTTGCGCGTAAACCACAATTTAATTTCTTCTTCGTCTTCTCCTAACATGTCGTCGAAAATGACCAAATGGGTTAGACGGGAGTCAGAGACGATGCCATCGTCTTCTTTAGGAATGCCTTCCACAAACACGATGGAATCGCCTTGACTTTCTCGCAAGAGGTTGTACGCCGATTGCCACTCTTTGTAACACCACACGATCCGTTGAGGGGGCCGATCGATCAAATGATGTTTATGTTCGATCAAACGTTTGACGAATTCGGTTTTGCCTGAACCGCTAGGTCCAGCAATGAGCATGTTAAAGGGATGGCGAAGATACAAAGCCTCCCAACTGGCACGATCTAAGTGTTCGTCGATGACTTTGACAGTAGAGGAAGAGGGAGCAGAGACAGCAGAGGTAGCCATGGTATGAGAAATGTCACTTGTGACACGAAAAAACAAACAAGACAAGAGTTTATATACTTTTTCAGAACACGTTTATTGAATGTTTCAAATATGAACACGAAAGACAAAAATACATACAACCCAAATAGTGATGTACAGGAATATAAAACACAGCAAAGCGATCAAAGTGGAATATAAACAAGTGTCTGTACAACATGTTTTGGTTAACCAAGATGTCCTAGGGACAGTGTGTAATGTTCTTACAGTCTCTACATGAGGTATTGTCACACAAGTGTCCTCCCGGAATGACCTTTCAGGCATGTCCATGACAGTCCTGTCCTGAAGCGAGTGGTTGTTCTCGGTGACGGGTTCTTCTGGCACCGTCACTAACACGGGTTGAAAAGTAACTTTTTTCCTTGAACAACTCTTGTGCATACTGGGCCACTTCTTGGGTCCAAGCCTCAAAACCCCCCTTTTTCCAATCACGAACATCTGTCCAATGAGGGTGTAAGTCACAAGCTACACACACATCGTCATACACGTCTTGGGTTGCTAAAAGTTGACGAATCTTTTTTTCCTGTTGAGGTCGAGAAGTATCCAGATGAAAACGCAAGGCTTTGAACAAAAGGAGTTTTTCGTGACCATTTAAGGCCATGGAGGTGGTAAGTACTGATCGTAAAGAGTCCACAAAGAATCGGCTGGTAAACGAAATCCCAGAAAACAAGTCACTAAGACACACACCACTTGTCGTCCAAAATTGAATGGATATAGTTGTTGTAATAATTGATGGTAATGATCCACGGTTTGAATATGGTCATTGAGTTCCTTCCACGGAATCTGTTGGATGACATGTGACATAAACCGTGGCATGGCAGCCTGTTTTTATATTCTCTTTTTTTCGGATGCAATAGACGTACTTTCTAGCCAGAGATCTTCGTTCTCCAGTAGGGAATCTAAATCTTGCATACTGTAACCGAAACGTCAGAGTTCGTTTAGGTGTTTCCTCTTCCTCTAAGTAGATTCCACGTAAAATATGTTTGTAATCCTTTAACTTGTCTTCCTCAATGCGTTGCACTAGGTGAATCTCGAAGTAACCATAATTATGAACATGTCGATCATTAGCGACCTCAAAGTGTTGAACAATGTCTGACCATTGAAAGAATTTCTGACGAATCAGTTCTCTTATACCATTCAGGTACCAGTGGTTAAAGATCTGGTGACGTAACGGATGCAATTGTTCTTTACGTTTCACTTGTATTTTCACCAGCTCTCGGTAAATCCTTTCTCTCAACTCCTCAGGCAAAGCACGAATGTTCTCTAGCAAAGTATCCATGAATAGGTCATACTAAATCCTCTTTGGTCTGACACAAGAAATGTACTCTTTGCACAAACATGGTTTCACTTCAGTGTCGAATTTAAATCGTTGAGTCACTAATCTACACATTACAATTCGTTCAGAAGTTTCCTCTTTCACTAAGTTGACATTGTGTTTAAGATGTTGGTAATTCGTTAACTCTTCCTCTGGAATTCGATGCAGTACGTTTACAATGTAGTAGATAGAATCGTCAATACCAAACCATTCCTTTTTATAACCAGGAGGTCGTTGATCAATGTCTGTCCAATGGAACACTTTCAATTGAATCAGTCCTTGTATAGCCTTCAGGTACCAGTGGTTCAAACACCGGTGACGTATCGGATGCAATTGTTCTTTACGTTTCACTTGTATTTTGACCAGTTCTCGATAAATGCGTTCTCTCAACTCCACAGGCAAAGCACGAATGTTCTCTTGTAAAGTATCCATGAACAGATGATTATGGTAAAAAAAAGTTACTTCAATGTCTCGGTCCCACTAAGGGTAAGTAATGACAATTCGGTGACCATCGAGCATGTTCTACGTAGGCCGAATCTTGCGGTTCCCAGTGGTGAAGTGACACACCGCAACTGAAACACTTGACTTTATCTCCTTCGCCCAAGTAGAAAAATCCGGCTCTGGCTAATTCTTCGGGGGTCGGTCCTCCCAGATACTTTGGCCATTTTCCTTTGAACGATTGAAGACGATTTTCAAAGTCGCAGTATTCCGACGAACGCACAGGAAACGAATATTCGTCTTTCACAGGTTCGTTTCGATGAGGGTTGAGTGACATAGGTAGGAGTTTGCTCAGGGCTGGATGACATCCGTAAGGGGGTAGACGTGAAGGTGGACATTCCCCTTTAAAACGAAACCCAGTAAAATGTCCAAGAGGACGAGCAGCATCACTTTCGCATCCCACAGGTCTGACACGCACAGCATCACTTTCCATGATAGGGGTAGGGGTACTAAAGTTCCCATGATGCTTTACGGCATCGCTCAGGTCACAAGGTACAGCATCGGTCCCATCGCAAGGCTCACAATCGCACTCGTCTGCAAACTCCGTTACGCAATTACAATGGTAACCACATGGACAATCGCAGTTTCCTTCCGGACATTTTCCGTCGCAATGCATGGGTCTTATCCATCCAATATTAGTCACACTAGAGGAAGATACAACTTTTTTACAATCCCCAAACTGAAACGATGTCTTTTTCAAAGTATTCATCTTGTTCGCTCGGTCTTGGTAGTCACAATGAACTATCGATCTTGACCATAGCCCCTTTTTTATACTAGTCGCAATGCAGTCTCCAGCTTGTACATCTTTCCTTTTTTACGTTTTTTATGTCCTGTTCTGGAAGGTACCGTCTCTAAGGTACCGTCAACATTGTACCGTAGTGTGATGGGTGGAAAGGCCATAGAAAGGTAAGGGCAGTGCGGAGACCATCGAGTATGTTCCAGAATAGCTGAATCTTTATAGATACATAGATCCATTCGTAACTTCAGTCCGCAAGCGAAACACTGTACCTCGTATCCCAATCCTGACTCAGGTCCCAAGTAGACAAATCCTGTTCTAGCTAAAACATGCGAAGAAGGTAATCCTTCCCTATCCGTAGACCATTTCTGAAACGTGTCCAATCGACGGGCACAATCACAATAGTCAGGTAAGAAGACTGGAAAATGGTAGGGTTTGAACTTGGAGTTCTCATCGGGTTTCTCACTCGATTCTTGCTGTGGCGAAGTCATCTTTCTGGTGGGGTAACTATCCTCTTACAACCAATGTTTTATACCAACGTGTCCATACGGTAAGGTGAAATGATTGGGAAGTCGAACTCGCTTCTGGTACACGATTTGATAGACTTTTTCCAAGGGCCGACTGACGATGTGGTGAGTGGGTAAACGTACAATCTTGTTCGGTTGAAAGGTGGTCACTTTAAAGTTTCCATCCTCTCCCGATTGCAAGGCTTCTTTCAATACCCCAAAGTTGACCACTCGACTGGTACGATAATTCAGAGTCAGTCCTTTCACTTTGCACGTCGTGTGCACTTCTCCTTGTTTGTCCCGGTATTCGTAGCCGTAATTTTTGGGACCGCCACTGACGAAACTTAGAATCTTGTCGTCGGGATGCTCGTCTGTCCAGGCTCCTAAACGGTCTCCTTCGATGTTAGGGTGATGTTGAATCGGGTGATGGATGTAAATGCAACTGTCCGTGTCAAAGTACAGGACGCGTTCTTCTAACAGTTCTAAAGCTTCGTACAATTTTAAGCGAGCATGGGCTGTCACGTAAGCCGCAATGATGACATTTCCAAAAGGGTCGTCTTGTACAAAGTCCAGATCTTCTTCGTAATTGACCAAGATCAAATTCTCTCGAACGACGTCCACGTGTTTCATGTATTTGGTTTTGTCGTGAATCATCTGGAAGTAGCGGGAAGGTTCTGTCAAATATTCCGTCTTGGGTAAACACGGTCGTTGTGCCATTTTACCCCACAAGCAATTTAACATCACTTTGGCAAACGATCGCCTGCCTTCGTTTTTCTCGATGTGGTCTAAAGTGATGCCTTCTTGTTCGTAGTATTTCTCTTTGAATTGTATTTGGTCTTCGGGAGTGTGACACCAGGAAGGATAGCCGCTGGCTTCTTGCTTCAGTTTCAAAAAGGCATCCACGTAGTCTGCGAAAATGCCTTTCTGCGTGGGGTCACCCTTGCGGTACTGTTGTGTCTTGGGAAAGTGGCAAATTTCGTACACTTCTAACAGTTGGTATCCCATATCCAGAGCTTTGAACAATTCCACGCTGACCCAGGTTCCCGTCAAGGTCCGTTCTTCCTGGCTGTGATGGCAAGGTTGATCTTGGTTGCACGTTTCGGCACAAGTACGGCACAAGGGAAACATCAGTTTGCCTTGACAATGGTGAGGTAAGACGGGATGGTAGAGGTTCGTGGGAGGCAAAACTTTGCACTTGATCAAGCCTTCGTATTGTCGAATGTTTTTCAGGTCGATGTGTTCCGTCAGCAATTGCGGGTGCCCTACAGGAAAGCGACAATATTTGCACACGTAGGGATACAGCGAACACACGTCCAAGTATTTGATTTCTTCTCCTTTCTCTTCGTCGGCTTGGTACAGCAAACAGGTGGCATTGGTCCTTCCTCCGTACAAACTATCCCTCGGGTTCAGCGGGTCCATGAACTGGTAACTTTCCACGAGACGTTTAAACTCGGGATCGGTTTTCATACGGTGATCGTACTCGTGTTCCCACATTTCCACCACTTGGTATCCTTGCTGTTCTAACTTTAGGCGTCGCTGACAAGTGTCCTGGTACAAGTCTTCCATGGTTCGTTGCAAAAACTGATTTTTAGTGCCACGGTCAGGGTAACAGACGGGACATCCGTGAAATAAGCAACCGTTAAACTCGTACACGATCTTGGGGTTTTCTAAGTCCCAGCCATCGACCGAATATGTTCCGATGGTCTTTTCACCCCCTCCGTTGCGGGCATGCTGAATCCACTTGTCTTCCTTGTCGCACAAGTAATGTAACCAACGTAGGGCTTTGACCGAGTATTGACGTTTGACAAAGTGGGTCGTTTGAGGACTGATGACAGCCACGGTGTTTTCAGGCATGAATCGTTGTCGATACACTAAGGAACACGCTTTGGCAATGGTGCAAGCTTCTTTCAAAGGATCGACCCCTCCGTGTTCCATGAACAGTTCTCGAAATTTTCCACAGCAACGCCGTAAAATGTCCACGTCGGAACGACAATACTTTAGCATTTCTTCCTGAAAGTCGAAAGGGTCCGAAGCGTGAGCCTGGTACCAAGCGTAGAAAGCTTCTCGTTGTTCGGTACGCATGTTGTCGGGGTCGTAATAGTGAGCCTCAGGCAAATGGGGTAGAACGGCGTGTTGATTGGCTTCCGTATTGAAAAAGTGTGGAAAGTACCCTTTAGCCATTTCTGTCATTCCAAACGTTTTAGGCATTCGACTCAAAGGCATGGCCAAATAGCTCATCGAATCTTTAAACTGTACTTGTCCCACTTGCATGAAAATGATTTTGGCTCCGTTCAAAGTCACTTTAGGACGCTCGGTGCCTTGTTCCGTATAGTACCTCAAAAGAAACTGTCCATCGTATCCGGAGAAATTGTGAGCCATCACCGTGGCATGACGATGACAATCTCCGTAACGTTCGATGTCCTCTTGGCTCCACGTCTTGTCGATGGGGTCTAAGACCCATTGTGCAAAATCGGCTAACGTGTTCGGTCCCCGAAAGATTTTTTCACGTCCTCCAGGAGTCTTGCTGCAGTGAGGGCAATGACTGAAGATAGGTTCTTGAATGCACTTCTCGCACGCTCGATGAGCCACGCAAAAATTAGGAATGTGAATGCCGGTCTCTTGCATGCATTCGAAATCGAAAAAGATGAAATTGCCTTTCTTCTTGTGACCGTTCTCTTTCTCTGGTGAGGGTTGGTATTTTTGCACGTAGCATTGGTGTTCCAAGTCCACGATGTGGTGACAAATGTGACATTTTTTCTTTCCTCGACATACGTGTGCCTTGGCATTATTGGTAAGTATGCCTTGTCCACACGTAGGGCACAATCTCAGCAGTTGACAAGCGCATTTCTTCTGTGAACCTTGCGTCTTCAGATGTTGTTGGTAACAGGTAGGGCTGACAAACGTGCGCAGACAAGTGGAACAAGGCACTGGTTCTTCGCTCAGACAGGGTGGAGAGGCCAAACATCCTGAGCATTTCCATCCACAATGTTTGTGTTGCTCTCGATTATTATAACCATAGTCACATTTCTCACAATAATAAACATATCCCAGGAATCCAGTGATACTGGTAATGGTATCGAAATGTTCATCGTGATGATAAAGGTGAATGTATTTTCCGTCCTTAAAGTCTTGGCCTCGAAACAATAGAGGCCCGCTCACTTCTTGAGGGTGCACTTTCAAGGTGTATCGTGGAGCTAGGGCATCTTGCAATTTTTGCATCTCAGGAATGCCACAGGGTGTGTCTTTGGACAGTCCGACTTGTTGTAACAGGAGTTCTGCTTCATTTCGTTGTTTGGCTCGGTCGGAACGTTGAATAGTGTCCCAGGTTCTTTTCCATTCTACCGTGTCGTTCTTGTTGGCATAGGTTCGTCCCACCACGATGGCACGGGCTAAACACATCTGGTCATGAGGGTTCTTAATTCGGACGAGACTTGTTTTGGTGTTGCGAAGGTCGTCCACCAATAACATCTTTTTGCGTCCAGTCCCTTGAGGAGGAGAGACGTGGGTCATGTCCAGTGTGGCTTTACCATCGGTGATGTCAAACTGATCATTAGATTGTTGTACGTGTTGAATCTTGTCCATGACTTTGGAAGCGGTCAATTCTGCAGGGGTGCTAAACTCGATCCAAACAGGGGATTTCAAACCGTCGTGTTGTATGGAAAGTCTCAAGCGGTCGTCTTCTTTGGGTTGACATTGTCGCTTGAGTGCAGTGAGCAGAGAATCCCACACTCCGGTGATGAACCCTTCTGCTTTCTCTAACGGTACTTCGGACTTGAAATCTTTAAACTTCACCGTGTATTTGTAAGCCGTGGTTCTAAATTTTCTAGAGGAGCGCTTTTCCGTCTCTCGAATGGAATAGTATTTTTCAGGGTTGACTAAGGGTGGTGAACTTGGTTTAGAGGTTTCAAATTCTGGTTCACTCATGTCCTCTTCAAAATCACTGGCATGAATTTGTGCCAAGATCTCAGCCCTGGTACGAGGCGATAGATCACGTTTCTGCCTCTTACTTTCTTCTTTCTTCTCGAATGAATGGGATCGTTTCATCTTGAAAGCAAAAAGTCAAATGACTCAAGTTCAAACACCATAAACTACTTTATAGTCATAGCAGACCAGCGTATATAAAAGGGTGTGTGTCTTGTCCTTTCACTATTCATTTCACTCTCGAGCCGAGCACAACGATGGAAGAGACTGACCAGATGGAACGTTTCGTCAGAGCTTTGCGAGGGGTCATTAGAAAATTCTCTTCAGACCAGCCTACGGACTACTCTCCTTCCTTTAGAGATAAAAGTCAAGATACTTGCTATATCTGTCAGAAGAAAGGGCATTGGTCTTCAGAGTGTCCAGACCGTCAAAAAAGAAAAAAAGGGGTTAGAAGAGACAAAAGTCAAGATACCTGTTATCATTGTCAAGAAAAAGGACATTGGTCTCCAGATTGCCCAAAAAAGAAACAAGAGGAGTCAGAAGAAAAGAGGAATTCTTCAGAAGAAGAGAGGGATTCTTCTGAGGAAGAGAGGGATTCTTCTGAGGAAGAAAGAAGACAGGTGAAGAAAAAGAAACAGGAGAAAAAAAGAAGAAGGGAAGAAAGCGAGGAGGAAGAAGAGGAAAAGAGTGTGAAGGTGAAGAAATTCAAAAAACAGAGAGACTAAACAAGGAGAAAAGAAGAAATTAATGAACTTTTCATTAAAGTGTTGTGTTATAAATTGTGAATTGGATTGTAAAAAATGGAGAAAAGAATAAATGAATGATATAAGGTAAGTGTCTTTGAGTTGTGATTTTAAAATAAGAAGCTACACTCACGCACTCATACACAGACACGTATTAAAAGGGTAACATGGGTGAATTTTTTTTTTGAGTTATTGGCAAATTGAAATTGTATTTCTTTTCGAGAAATGTGAGTGGCCCTGAAAAGGGCCTTTTTTCTTCATGGTGTAGGGGTGAGTTTAAGCAATCAATTTTAACTGCCTTAAGCCTTTGCCACGGCCAAGGCCTACTTCTGGACTGCGTAATGTTGATGATGATGATTGGGTTGAAATCACTAAGGGTGGTACGGTAGGCTTAGTCACAGGGTTGACATGTTTGGCTCGGGAAGGTCGTATTCTCTTCGGTCGTGATAAAGAAGTCTGATACATTTGTTTCAGACTTCTTAACTCCGCTAAAATGTCTAACAGTATCGTGACCGTTTGATTTTCACCCTCTTGTTTCTTTGCTGCTACTTCTTCTTGCTGTTGTTGCTGTTGTTTTTTTCTTACCTCTTCTTCTTGTTGCTGTTGCTGTAGGAGAAAAGTCTGTTCCGCTTCCTTTTGTCGTTGTATAAATTTCTCCAATTCTTCTTTCTGTCTCTGTCTAAAATTCTCCACTTGCGGTAATGAAGAAAGTAACGAAGGTTCCGGAACAAATTCTTGCGAGGAGAGAAAATCCACAAAATCCCAATTCACCTCTTCTGAAAGTAAGTCCGGGTTCCCTTGGGCAGTCTCCCCTGCTGGTGCACCCCACTGGATCGTTTTCTGAGTTTCCGTCATGTTGAATCACTGTCGCATAGATTGACTGCACACAAGCGCTAGCGAATCTATATTGACTACGTGACGTCACAGACTGCTCTCTTCGGATTGGATGCGAGCTGACTGAATTCTGTAACGCGTGTTCGGATTGGTAAATGAACTCAATCCGTTTCAATCCTTCCTCCGCCTATAAATAAGCGCCGTTCAATGCATTGATTCACCTGTTCTCGTCGCTTCAAGATGTGGACTACAGTTGAGTCATCCACCCTTGTGTCTTCCATGATGTTTCGGACAGACTTGCTCATGTATGTCCGATCGAAGTGGACCGTTGTCCACAGGACAAACACCAGCCTGTGGATACGTAGGATCTACGTCGAAAGACAAGGATGCCTGAAAAGAGTGCTGATGTACGGACCAACAGTAAGACGCAGCCTAAGGACAAGAAGAAGACCAATGCGGTGCCATTTATGTTAATGAATACATTAACATAAAACCCAAAGGCCCTTTTCAGGGCCAGCCATATTTCTCGAAAAGAGATAGCCTTTCCATTGCCTACCCCTTTTTTAAAAAAAATTTTTTTAAAATTTAAAGAAAAAAAATCCCATGTTAAATTCCCCTTGTCCGTAGAGTGACCCACGATTTATTCCCATGTTAAATTCCCCTTGTCCGTAGATTGACCCACGATTTTTCGCCATGTTAAATTTCCATTGTCCGTAGAGTGACCCAGGGGTGTTTTGAGTGGAATTTCCATTGTCCGTAGGGTGCCCCACTTCACTACTGATAAAGCACGAGTCATTTATATATTTACCATATCCAATAAATGCAGAAATGAAGCATGAGTCATTTAGAGATTTACTATTACTGTTAAAAAGTAGATATCAAATAAATGAAGAGATAAGCACGAATCATTTATAGAAATACCATTCCTGTTAAAGAGTAGATATCCAATAAATGCGGACACAATGCACGAGTCATTTATAGATTTACCATTACTGCTAAACAGTAAATATCCAATAAATTAAGGCACAATGCACGAGTCATTTATAGATTTACCATTCCTGTTAAAGAGTAGATATCCAATAAATGAAGAGATAAAGCACAAGTCATTTATAGATTTACTATTCCTGTTAAAGAGTAGATATCCAATAAATTAAGACACAATGCACGAGTCACTTATATATTTACCATTCATGGCCTTTGCATAGACGTATAGTTCGAACATATAATTGGGAGTAGAAAAAGTAAGCAAAGCACTGATGAACTAAGTAACACGTTGTGATAAAATTGTATGTTATTTTTCATATATTAATTCATTATAAATTTCAAAACATTTTGTTTAACATAAAAGCTATTTTTCAGATAAAGATTGCCCTTTAAAAAATGCACATTAAAAAAATTATTGCAATTCATCACCAATATATTTCTAAATAAAACAAATTTCCTTCAATCCCTTAGTTACTTCTCTCAACATTCCGTTTCTGTTGGGAATCTATAATTGCTTGTTACAAATTTAACATGAGGTTTACAATTTTTTTGGGGGTGGGTGGGTATTTTTTGTGACCAAACTCACAGGTAGGTTTCAAATTATAGGTCTTTTTAAAACAACAAAATATATGTTTCTCCTGTTGGTGACACAGTTTTCCAAGCTTTTTGGAACTGATCAAAATTTGTTTGCATTGTGCAATTAAGGAATTAGTAGTCGAACAGGAATTACTTAACCATATGTAATTAAGTCAGAGATTTTTTGAAGTAGATTTTATTTTATCAATCCAGTTACTTCTTGTAAGTATCTGATAAAAGATTCCTATGCAAAGCTCTGTCCTATATATAAGAAATGTTTGAGTTCCTAAAGCTAATTCAGCACCAAAATTAATCATCCTAGTTTCATATGAATAGATATAGATTTTGTCACAAATTCCATAAATAATATATTTTGAGGTTCTATTTTGATAGTTGAAATGGATTTTGAAATTTCAAACATGTACCTTTTCAAACGAATAAAATTTTTAAAAGCTATAATTGTGAGGACGTAAGTACAAATATAGAAGTAGCTTGACCAAGTAATTTCAGATCATAATAAATCTGTAAATTCAAAATTATATCCGTATTTGCATAACAAAAATAAAAGCTTTGCCATTTGAAACTGATTTGATTTAGCCAAAGTACAATTTTATTTATTCAAAATAATAAAACCTAGATACCTTTTGTATATACCTTTTACCTAACTGTAACATGTTTACGTTTTATCTTTAATATGCTATTAGTTCATTCTTACTTTTATTTAGAAAGATGTATCTTCCCAAAGTTTTATTTTTCTATGTGGCCAGTACTGAGCTGAAAACATATGGGTAATTTTATATAAAATTACAACCTTTGTTTTGTCAACATGAACTGTTAGTTTTAATGTTTTAATATAATTAGAAAAATACAAGACAACAAGCAATGGATCATACAATGCATATTGCAGTAATTATTAGTTGCAAGCATTGTATCATTGACATACAGTAACAATATAACATTTTAAATATATATAATTTAAAAATATTATGCGACTCAGCACCTCTATACCCATTGATGCTAATATATGATTTTAAATCTTTCACAAGTCTGAAATAATAAAGAATAATCAATGTTACAGATTTTTTCCTTGTCAAAACCCAACAGAACATGATAATAAACCTGTAACATTACGACTGACATAAACAGGTGTTAATTTTGATAAACTTTATTACTTCAAAACATTTTTACATACTCTAGCAGATAATGATTTTGACCCAAATAGATTTTATAAATATATAAAAAATAATAAACTATAAAATGTAAAAATAAGTTTTTTTTAATGTTTACAATTAGAAAATTAACTAAAAAATACAGCGTCATTGTGTCATTGCAGTATCCCTGCCGGATTAACCTTGTCTTAGTTCAGATTAAAGATCGTTTCCTTCCAAAGATGCTGATGCCATTTTATCAATCAAAGCGATGTAACAACAGTTTTGGTCAGAATTAATTGGGATGAAATTTGCAATTTTAGATATAGTTTTTGTAATACTCACATCCTTGTCATCACAAATTATGTGCATGGGGACATGAAGGTTAAGTATTTTGTTTTTATATAATAGTAGCACAATTGTTTCAGCTGCTTTAATATGTTAATTAAGCAATACATCTATGCAGGGTGCTCTATTATTGGAGAGTTTTATTATCTCCATTTTTCTTCTATAGTTAGTTTTTCATTAATTGTTATATTTTTAGAATCAGACCCGATGCAAAAGTCAGACACAGAATCTGAATCATCATTTTGATTAAGGATTTGAACATGATCGCACATAGTCTAGAATGATGTATGAATATCTCTATTTTTCTTATCAACTTCATTAATACGTTTCCAGAACTTTGGGGATTCACTAATCTACATATTTTGTACTATAAATGGAAGCCAACATATTGAGCAAACTATATTTTGACAATATGTCTGGTCACGTGATGCATATCTTGTCTACTAATTGATTCTTTGAAATCAATTAAACCTTTTTAGTGTGACACGGCATTTTCTTGTTGTCATATAACGTCCACAAAACAAAGACTTGTCTGCATGTTCATTTCTGCATGTTTCTATATCATTAAAAGAAATGTATGATCTATTTAAAACAAAAAAACCCCACACATTATTATTACTTACAATATCTTCTTTAATATATGGACCATCGCATGCATAATTTAAACTTTGAAATGGCTGATTAAAGATGAATCTATTATATTATCTACATCATTTTGCACTCTATCATGCAACAACTTTCTATAATTAATGTATTAATTACCAGTGCAAAATTACATTTTCCCTAATACATAAATATTGGAAAATACTATGTACATCCAACAGCGTGGATCTTCAAGTAATTCAACAGCACAATGTAATAATGAACCAGTAATACTTTAAAATGCACATTGTTTTCAAGTATTCATTATGGCTAGCCAAATAAGATATGCAGAGTTTGTTTCTTAAGCAGTTGTAACTAATATAATATGGATTAAAGAAGCTCATTAGTACAAGACTGCAAATTATTTTGTGCTTATCTGAGTTTAGAAAATAATAAAATCTGAGACAATTGCAGTTGTTTGAATCTAATCTAGTTCTGCATCAGTTCTTTTTCTTTTTCCTCGGTTGTTTCTTTATATTTTCTGAAGAAACTGAAAGTAGATTGTTGTATTTGAATGTTATATACAGTATATTCATGTGAATACAAACTAGGCAACACTTCTGAACACTATTTGAACTAATCCAGAAAATGCCGTAAAAATTAATAGGAATTTTTATGATTTAATGCAATCTTAAAATGTGAAACATTTTTCACAGTTGATCCTTAAAAACACGTCTAATAAACCATCAGATATGCTTTGAAAAATACGAACATACCTTGAACACTGATTAATGTATGCATACACCACTTTATAATGGATAGCCAAGGAATTTTTCCACCATTTTAGAGTTTAGATTTAAAACAACGTATAAATATAATTCCAAGAGTATTTTCAACTGTTCATAAAATAAGAAGAAATACTCTGGAATATCACCTAAGTATGTCAAATTATAGACATTTCAGAAGTTATTTACTATAAAAGTTTATGAAACGCTGGTATATACTATTGCCTAAACATTGTATAATAACTGTAACGTAAACACCACTGTTCAACCATTACACTGTCTAGGTTATCATATTCAAACCGCCAGGCTAACACATTTACTCGACTGGACAGTCTCCAAACATTATTTTTGAGATATTGTACAATGACTTAAGTATCTACTTTGTGATAAACATGTCCTTTGGAAACTAATTTTAAAGACACATTAAACTCCTAAGGAATTTATTTTTAGGAGGTGTGAGAACATTAGATACCTTGTGGTGGTTGAGAAGACTCATTAACCAAGGGGGATGCAAGCTGTTGTAATATTCTCTGTAACGTAGAGTCTGTGACGTCCGTTGTTTCCATGGAGGACTCGAAGTTCTCATCCTCTGACCCTTCACTGCTGTGCCTGCGTTCAGGACCCAGACCAAGATCACTTGGGTCCTGTCCTTCTAGCCCCTCCATTGGTTCAGGTGCCTGTACAAAGGTTAGGCCTCTTTTGAAACACTCCTCGAGAAACTCTGACGGGGGCATCGTCTGATTCACAAGAATGCGCCTCCCCCTATCAGCTTCTTTGTCGTACTTCCCATTTTCAAAGTCCTGTTTTAAAAAGTAGTGCATCAGCGAGTGGGTTTTCATATAAGAGAGGAAATATGATCCAAGCTTTTATTTTCTTTTGAAAAGTATCAAAACGTTTGTATGTTCACCTATGATACTGAATAGTTAAGAACTGAATGATTTAATGTCTTGTTACAATATTTTCTCTTATGGGAACATTAACTTTCCAATACTAAACATTGTGGAACATTTTAGGAAAATAAAGTTTAATATGGAAAAAATGTAAGAAGTTCATATTTTCCTAATAACTGCTATGTCTTTCAAGAAGCCGAACAAATTTTATTCCCGTCGCCATTAAATTACATTTGTTTAATTCTGTGGTGCGATTTGTAATGTTTCTGATGCTGAAGACTTTTACTAAGTTGATATTGTGAAGACACTGAAAGTTTAATTCACTAAATCTGCTCACATGCAATTACACCAAATAGTCAATATTCTTAAAAAAAGTTTAACTACAGGTTGTCACAATACATGTCAGATTCGTTCGGCTAGGCTAAGACTTTTACAGAAAGACTAATGTGTACACTTTGCTTTCATTTCTGTTTCTGTAAGGAAGGAATATATACATTTGTATATTGTGTAAAATTAAGGACCATAATAAAAACTAGAAGTTAGCAAATACATTTCTATGCTTGCCAGCTGTGTTCCTTACCCTTAAACCGACATTGTACATAACAGCGAATAATTAATCTTCATGAGTAGCAAAATTGCTACAGGAATGAAAGAAAATGTTCTCAGGCTTAGAAAGGATTATTGTTAGAGTTGACAAGTATCTTCTTTAAGGCAATCAAAATATTTCTTTACATTATAAATCCAGTGTTGATGCTTACCTTGTAGAACTTTTCTGTACTTTTCAGTTCCTTCATATCATTTCTCTTTCGCAAGAGTTGCAGGTGCTCCTCTTTAATATCCGGGTACAGAATATTTCGCTTACTAATACTGCCCATCTTAAAGTGGTGCTTCACGAGTTCATCAAAATAACACTTTGATGTCAGCCAGTACCTCATAGCATATTCTTGACAATAGAAGAAATGTATTTTATAAAATTATAAATTATATTCCCTATACTGTCCTATTAGCAGAACTACACTCATGCGTCAGGGAAAAAGATGGAGAAATTGAAAGTTTCATCAAATGTTTAGTGTCCATCCATCAAAACCTCATTTGAGATCCAGGTGAGTATGTATTTCTTTCGTAACTGCATGTTCAAATGCTTTTGTCTTAGTAAGGCGATACAAATCAATAGTGTCTGGTTCTAAGTAAACATTGGGCAGTATCGTTAACGTAGGGACTTGTTCGTACAATGTCTTTTTGTGTTTATATCCAACCATGGTTGATGCTAAAAGAAACGTTGAGCCACTTCCAATTTAAATTAAGAATAAGATGAAGCCCATGAAGGCATGCTAATTTCCCATATTCATTTTTGGAGCCATACATTAAGACCAAACGATAAGTAAGCAATTTGGCTCACTATATTTATTCAAGATCCTGTAAGGGTAACGTTATGAAAGTATCTGGATATCGATACTATCTCATGAGTTTCAGAGATAATGGACATGTATCAGTTAAAAGGAAAAAGAAATAAAACGTTATGAGATAAAACAAAATGAACCAATATGATCATGCTTTTAAGTGTGCATGAATGTACGATTTACATATTTGCATTCTAAATCAGAAAAACTATGGAGGAAATGTTATTCTTACCATGACCCTCCTCCAGTAACTTTGTGTCTCCGATCAAGTCATACAATCTGGCCACTTGAAAAACGCTCTGGGTCATGAAGGAATGAGGGGGTCTGAGGATCTCTCTGCGCATATCCATGGCCTCCTCTGCATCTCGCAGTGCTTCCTTTAGCGACCCCATCTGGATGTACACGTCTGCACGGTTCTTTAACTTTTGTGCAAATCCATCCCTCTGATCTAACTTTAGTTCTATGTCTAAGCTCATTCCTTCACTGAATGTGGTTACAGCCATATCAAAAAGGCGCTTTCTTTCTTCTTCTGTTGATGCGATGAGCGCCCTTTGGAAGTTAATAAGGGCTCTGCAGTTCAAGAAGTTAGGTTTGTCCAAATGATGATCAATTGGCTTGCCATTATCATCCTGGGAGGGTAGTTGCGGATTATCTAGATATGTTGGTTGAAGAAGCATCCTCTCTGCTTCCAAGTAATACTCTTCGGCACCATCTAAGTCCTTTTTCTTGTAATATATATCTCCAATCTCTTTTGTGATCTTGGAATATAAGTGTCTGTAGTCTTTTCGAGGTTGAAATTCATTGCAGAAAAATTTCGCCAATTCAAAATGTTTATAACTATCTTCCAATTGAGGAATCTCTTTCCTAGCCAGACTCTGACCTTTGACCATGTGGAAAAGAACATGTACAAGCCTTGTATACATTACCTGATTCTCAAAATTTCGAAAGTAGGGGAACTTATCTTCTAGTGTTTTAAGACAATCTAAAGCGAACTCTGGTCGGTCTTGTGCTACATACACATCCGCTACCTGTACCATCCAAAAGAGAAACATCACCATATTGTCATCTGATTGTGCCCTTCTGGCTTCTGATTGGAAGGATGCACGCTTTCTGTCGTTACTAAATAAAATGTCTGTCAGTTCACGAATCCTGAGTTTCTGAAGAACAACTTTTGATGAAACTCTCTCAACTTTGTATGAAGGTAAGATCCGTGGATCTTTGTACATGTGATAGTAATACTTCGTTATGTGCGTTTTGTATTCTTCTACTTTTCTGAGTCCTCTGAAACAGTCTGTACTAAGATACTTTCCTATTTTGTTGATGATGTTTTCCATCTTCACGGCGAAGCTTTTGTATGCCTCATCTAAAGACATTTTAAATTTCTTTGGATTCCATTCTATAAGATATTTGTAGACCAATGGATGTAAAGAAACATTCATTCTTTTCTCTTCTGTATCAATCTCGATGAGGTGATATCGATTAAGTTCTTTCAGCTTATCCTCAGGTAGACGTTCATGTGTGCCTTTGCGCAGCTTTCTAGATTTCTCCCTCTTACTATATAAAATGCTACATGCATCATGAAATGAAATTGGACTCGTCTGGAATACAGACATGCACACCAACATTTCTTGGAGATCAGACTGCAGCGTGTCGATCGTTTGTTGTAGACACTTCTTGACTCGTAAAGTTTCCGTAACATCCTTTTCATCAAGACGTAACTGCATCACAATTTGTCTGGGATTGATATTTTCCCTTTCAATTTTGCCAGCTATGACAGTTATAGCTAGAGGGGAACAACCACAGCCATTAACAATATCTCTGCAGTCCTTTTCTTCGATATGCATCTGTAAATACAAATGCAGATGATATTTACATTTATTAAGAGCCGATGATATGTGTTCGATGGAACAATATTTTCATCTATAAGAAGAAGAAAAAGAAACATACGTTTCTAGAAATTTATGAACAGCATGACACATAATTTGTTGCAATTAGAGTTTTATATGCTGTCATAAATGAGTTTCGGAGTGGTAAGAGTTTCACATGTAATATTAAGGGTGCAGCCTTATCCAGACCATATTATTTGCTGGTTCAGACCATGTGAAATATATTTAGGTTTCGATTAGAGTTCAATGTGGCATTTACAACTGTTTAAAATATTATATTTCTCATTATTTCCCAGTCAATATACATTTTTCTCAATATCGTGAAAAATTACTCGGTCATAGTTGACAACATAAAACACACATTGATAACCTTATAAAGGAGCGACCAGTAAGAACATTTTGTTATGTAAATTTACCGGCTACAAATTAACATGCTCTTGCTATGTTTGTGAAAGTAGGAATAACTGCTAAAACAAACTGGTTGGTGTTCCAATGTATTGCTTTATTACATTTTTCATATGGTTGGAATCAGCCTGACATTTGGTAAGCATCAGCCATGGTCTGAACAAGCCAGTTTACAGTTTAGACCACAATTTGTCTTAACCTTTGCACTGAGCAAAGGCAGGTAATGCTTCTGGTGATTTTGTAAACTATTGTTGTTTGTGTGATTTAAATTTTTTAGCATAGCTTTAACAATTGTAGTCACATAGCAACGATGTCTGCAGTGTGGAAGTTTATAGTGATGTCTAGCACTGGGGCATCATGTAGCATCATGTCCAACCCATTTACATTATCCTGACACCATGCAGGCCAGAACTAACACTCTTGATGTTGAGCGCCAAGCGTGGAAACTGCTTAAGTACCATCTTTATAAGTCTTTGGTATGACTCGGTCAGGGTTCGAACCCCCGAGCTCCGGTATCCGAGGGGTACACTCTAATCACTTAGGTTACAGGAGTGATCTACTACTGATGCAATTAAATGGTGTATTTCTCTTTCTACTGTTTGATGTACTTCACTTTCTCTTTCAACTTTTTCTTCTTTGATAAGACTGCTCTACAATATTCGCACAGAAATAACAGCAGAACAATCTGGCTAACTTATGGACCATCAGTACAAGCTCTGCGCAAAAGTGAGACTCCGGAAAAAATTGTGAAAATATTTTGTTGCTTCTACACAAATAAAGAAACTATCAACTGGCTGTTCTGTCAAAGAAACAAAATACATTCACATGTATAAAATACAAACTTGACGTAGAGATATAAAATCGCTGAGGATGAATATGAAGTAAAACATTTTACTCCGTTTAGTAACATTTTTGTTGGATATTTTAAAAATTGGTTTTTGTTTTCACAGACAACCTGCTGAAACTGATCTATTTAACATTTGAAAACAAAAACACATTGCCTAGATTATATTAAAAAAGAAAATAGTTTCTAGCAATTTGTATATATTACATCGTTATTCAAATATATTAGGCACAAATAGATCTCCTTTACACAAAATTTGGATGAATTTTGTTTTTGATATATGACAAAACATGCAACGATTGGACCCACAATCGTGATATCCATCTAGACAACATTACCGTAGAAGAAACCATTAAGATTCAATGCCAAAAATGCAACTGATTGAGACACTAAACTACTTAAAGTTTCAAGTCATTGTCCAAATTTGAATTTACAACTGAGAAGAAAAGAATGTCATGAAATTAAGCATTGATACGTTATCTCCCTCCTAAGTTAGTGTCGAAAATGCATACTAAATTACTCCCCTTTCATTTCATCTGGACTAAATCGTACACGGTGATGGCAGTTTGCAGGTGTAAATTAAATGAAATTACTCCATACACCGCATCAGTAATAGGGGCGACTGAGCCTCAATTGGACATCCTGTGTTAAAATGGCTCAAACGTTTATAGCCTGAAATGGCCCAAAAGTTGATAGCCTCAAACGGGAACTAATCATGGGTGACGTTACAGTGCTGGACACTGGGGAAAAAAGGGCAACAGTATTACTAGTGGATGACCTCAATCGGGCGGGAACTTAGTAACAATGTTCGAGTTGTCCTCAATACTAGCTACTATAGACTGATATGGAAAATGCTGTGTTAAATGCAACCATAGGGTTTATAGGACAGAAGCTTTTATAGCGTCAGAAGATTTTATAAGGTCAAAAGTGTTGATGGGGTCAACATACACAAATACTTATACAACACAAACACAATTATTTGGCAAGAGTATATCCTTTCAGGACAAGTGAGTGGCCCTTAAAAGGGCCATTTGCTTCCTTTTATTTCCTTTCTGATCACCATGTTTTCCACCAATTCTTTACTTTGTATACCAACTTCACTTTCTTATGTTCTTCATTCTCAGGCATTCTGTCTGGATGGCCTATGGCACTGAATTTATCCTGTACCTTCATCAAATTTTTTATTCAGCCTTTCAAAGTCTTCTTTTTATTATTATTTTCATTTTCTTTTCATTCATTTGCCCATGTAGCCTTGATCTTTTTCATTTTCCTCTCCCATTACTTTCCTGACAAGGTTCTTGGTTATCTTTAAAACAGTTGTTTCCACTCCCACTTCTTATTGGTGGGTAAGGCCAATCTGTGCAGGCAACAATCTCTTTTAAAAAAATACACTGCAATCAAATCCACTGCCTCTTTCAATTGTCCTACTCTACAATGTTGAAATGTGATGAACTCTTTTATCTTCATCTCTTCCTACTCCATTACCTCTTTGACAAGTTCCCTAGCTTATTTTTATGACTGGCACTTGCTTTCTCACAAAGTTTAGACTAGCTTGGTACCTTCAGTAGGCCACTACCATTTCTAGAATATACTCAACATCCACCATCCAAATGACTTTCAAATCATACACAGAAATCATTTGAGTATGTGTTGACAGGTCAACGAGGGTAACCAGATTGACGAATGTCCCGCTTTATAGACCTGAAGCACCAACATGACGGAAAACATCTCCCTCACAGAAACTACACATCACATACAAGACCCTTCCTTGGAAATGAAATAGTAATGCGCGGAACTAAAATAAACTGTCTTTCCATTATTTAAAATGTAAACCAACACATTATTACAGATAAAACACTGTACTCAATACCAACACATATTTTGGAAAGGATAAGTTTTTCAAAGAAACACACAGACGCATACAAACGCATAAACGCACACATACAGACACACACACAATATCACACACAATCAACAAACTTATCCAACACATATCATACAAGAAAGGTTAGCAGCTGTTTATAGGCACACCACTAAATGCTCACATAGAAACACGCACTGAAGAAAGGAAAGTAATTTTTGATGGTAAAAAAGACAAACTCATAAATACACAAAAGCAAATGCATACATACACAAAGAAACAAACACATTCATACACATAATGTGTTTGGCAAATTAATCATTATCTCTTTTATAGAGATTTGTTGGCTCTGAAAAGGGCCGCTTTTTCCTCCAGTGCACTTGGTTAATGTCCACACCACCCAGGTCAAGCAGCATGCACACAGCGACGACTCCAATCGTTCTCCCATGCCACGGTGAAAGTTGGGAGCGCTGAGGGCTTGTATGGCTTTGCTGCCCAAATCTTCTGTTTTAGGGATTGTGAAGATTGTGCCCTTCCAACGTAGCAGCTGCTATTGTATTGTTGTGTCCACTGCTGTTCTCATTGTTGTCTCAACTCCAGGTCCCAGTCTTCGGTCTGAGGTACCGTGAACGTTTGTGGTGGTTTCTGAAGTGATATCCTCACCATAGGCTTGACATGGTAAATCGGTCTTATTAGTAGGATTGTGTCCTCATCGTTCTCCTCCTCCTTCTCACCCTCGTGGACAGCTTCTTCTGCCGAAACATTCATGGAAAGATCATCTAGGAGGCGATGAACATGCTCCAGGTGTACTTGGAGTTCCATTAACTTTTGTGATCTACTCATTTTTTGGATGTTGATGCGTCATTGATGGGCAGACAGACTAGCAAACGCTCCTCTTTGTATGTCCGAAGAAATGATTTGATGATAAACATCCTTACATAAAACTATACAATGCATACCACACACAACACCCTAACATTGAAAACATGTACTGCGTGGACCTAAAATAAATTCTCTCCACCTTTTACACACACACTATACTACAAAAAAAACATACAACCATACACCAAACCCACACGATCATACAAGCGAGGGTAGTAAGTTTGTAGACACACCAACGAACCCTCACATACAAATACATACTAGGGTAGGGAGAAGGGTTTTCCTTATGGAAAAAGACACACACACAAACAAATACCAACACACAACATACAAACCAAATATTTTTGGCAATTAATCAGTCTCTTTTTAAGAGATCTGTTTATCCATTAAAAGGGCTGTTTTGTTTTTGGTTCTGGCAAATCTTTTAGCATCTGCAAGGATTTTCCCATCTCACTGTAGGGTTTCACATGGAATAAGGCTTGCTGGTGTGCAAGGAGGAGGAAAACTCCTTGTTATGAGTGGGAATCGTACCAGCACACACTCATTGTCTTCTTGGATTATCAGACGTCGGGTGGGATTGAACACTACATTGTGATGTCACTCTGGTTCCGTGCTTACACGCTCATTGGGGCACATTATTAGTAGACGAGTGGGAATCGGCCAACACACTCGTCTTTGTTAGTCCTAGTTATGGAAGGGAGGAAAAGGACTCAGCAGGAAACTCCAAACGTCGTCCGGAACGCTGAAATACTGAAACACCTGGCGTACTATGGTCAAATTATGCCCAGTAACTACATCGGGCTATATCATATTGCCAATTTTGTGTAAGCCATATTCTTAATTAGTCAGGCTATAAAATTGGTTACAATTTTCCTTTGCAATTAATTTGTAATTTTGTGCACATATTGTATATGACATGTCCTAAATATAAAGTGCGAAATTTGAGGGTCAAAGTGACTCATTAAATTTTGTTCTGCTATGTTAGATAACAAATGTTTCATTTTTGAATGGTATCAAAAGGGTCAAATTTGATTTGAGTCCCTAAAGTAAGAAGCATTTGGTTAGAAGCCCTTAAAAGGGTGTTTAATTGCGGCACACTGAATGTTATGCGGCGGTCCTGTTATTCTCTGCATACAACTGCACTCCGTGTTTGTTCGTAATGCTGAATCAGTTCAGTCAGATGCTCTGCTGCCTCGACCAAACTAGACAGGGGATGGTGTTCAGAAACTCCGAACATCCATTCTTGTGGCCATGGTTAGCATTTCAAGGATCATCTAGCACTGTTCCTAACCCAAGATCCAAGAGCCGTTGTTTGTCCGGATCACATTCCTCTTCTTCTCCTTTTCTTCTATTCCACCTCTGTCTTTTCATCTTCCGACTGCTGAGATTCTTGATCATTTTCACTAGTAGAAGATCATTATACGTTGGCATTGACTGCGGCTCCGGCTCTGGCTCCATGTTCATTAATAGTTCTTATACTTATATCTGTTTGAGCCTCATGGTCGGTTGTAATAATCTGACATGTTTGTTTTTGGATGGTGAGAGAACATTAGGAATGACTTGAGATTGGTCACGATCTATGGAATGTGTCTATTTTCTCCTCTTCTTCCACTTCTTATTCTTCGTCCTCTTGGCTGAAACCAGAATTTTTGCTACTGCCCACTTCCTCAGTCATCACATCCCACACGAGTAGCAAAGTTTTTCTTTAACACCAGCTCTCAGGCATCAGTTACTTGCCAGTGCCGTACCTAGGGTCCTAATGTCCGTAGTACCTGTGTTGGAACCATTGCATTGGCTGGCAATCTGTATGTTGCCTCGCCCTGCATTGCTGTAATTATTATCTTCATCGGTAACGTGCTGTATAGCTCGGACTGGAATAAATGGTAGACATACTTTCTTAATGGAATTTACGTCGCTTTCGCTAACTAGGCATTTGCGACGAGTTTATGCCCCCAAAGCGGCTACTTAATTGATCGTGGGATGGGAGAAAGGCTTGAATCGAATAAGGATTAAAGTCGCTTACGTTTCTTAAGGACTTTTGCGACCTGTTTAGTCACGAATGTTGTCATTTTAACTGGTCGATGCCGTAGGAATTATGTCACTACATCATCGCATTTATGTGCGAATGTCACACTCCTTAATTGGCAGGAATGTCTGAGTGTGGAAGGAGGGAAGGGACCCAGCAAGAGGCAACAATCGCCAACAGGCACGTACCTGAAACGCCAAGACCTACTCTGAATCAAATTATCCCAGTTGAAAATTATCGGGAATCCTTATATGCAATTCTGTGTTAGCCACTATCGTAATTACCGTAGTCACATTTTAATCAAATTTTCAAATTTTCCTATTGTCTTAAGCTTAAAATTGAGTGTATTAAGAGTACATAAAATTACAAAAACATTATCTTACTTAAATGTAGTCAAAGTGGCTATAATAAATTTCTGTCAATATTAGTTATTAAAAAACAGAATATAATGTTGAACTGTCACGAAAGGAAAAAAATTCGTTGTGTAAGTTAAATCAAATCAGGTTTCTAAGCCAAGTAGAAACCCTTAAAACAAAAGGCATTTGTTTAGTGATAGCCCTTACAAGGGCTTTAGGACGGCAGTCCAAAAGACCAGCAGTCGTCTACTTCGTCCACGATTTCCGCTGCACTGTTTGGTTCTTTGTTCCGGGAATGCCTCTAACACGTGTAATGTAGTCAGATGATTTGTGGCTTCTATCAGTGTGTCCACTGAGTGTTTGTGAAAGGCAACGCTGTAATACTGGTCAAGTATACGAACCCCAAACAGCCTTTGTTAACTTCTCGTTCTTCTGGTTGCGAGTTGCCGCCAGCCGATGTATTTTACTGCATTTTCTTGAGTTGTTTAGTGCAGCTTCTAGCCCGAGCTCAACCAATTTATCTGATTCACTTTTGTCATCCTCAGCTACTTCGTTAGCGTTGCTCTCTTCTCCTTCAGTCTGTTCTTCATCTTCGCCTTCTTCTGAGTCAGAAATAGGAATACTGCATTCAGTTTGCACTTCCACGGTTTTGCTGTTTACCTGCCGTCCTATTGGTAGTGTCTGAGTTTCAGTGGAGGTGACCTTGATTGGTTCTGGTGATTGTTCACTTTTCGGTAGCAGTCCAAATATTGCAGTTGAGTGGTTCGAGGCCTTAAATAGGGCTGCTTTCCTCCTCTCTTTGCGCTTTCTATTCATGTTTGGCCTACGTTTGCCATTTCCCTAGGGTCAGCAACATCTTGGTCCACCCCTTCACTCCTATCCCAGACAAGAAGTAAAGTAATTCTTTTTGTTCCAGCTCTAAGACTCCAGTTATCTGCTTGAGCCTTACATAGGGCTCTAATTGTCTGTAGTGCCGGTGAAGAAATTATTGCATTGGCTGGCAGCCAATGCACCACGCCCTTGCTATTAGTTGTTTACATGGACCGGCGAGAGCAAAACTTTACATGTCTTAAGCATGGAAGTGATTGAAAACATCCCTGCGATCCTGGGAATGTCATTGATAACATGATCCAAAGGGATTGAGAGAGGTGGAGTCTATATTCATAGTGTCATTAAAAAAAACCAACATACACCTTTTTATACAAAAATGTCAATATTTTTATTCATAACAAGAATCTTCTCCAATAGAAGTTAACAAATCAACAATTTTTCGACCAGGAACATATTTACAAGGTCGATAATGTTGTGGAGTCAAACCTGACTTCCACTGATCTAGGTCATTGGGTCATCGATGCACACTACATTTCCTAGCTAAAGATAAATATAAATATAATGTTCCCAAAACATCTTTCCACTTTATCATCGTTTCTAGAATATTCACTATCAAAATAAGCTAATACATATTCTAAAAGACCGGCAATACTGCGTTAATGAAAAAAATACAGTATTGTTCACACGCCATAGAATATATTCCTTGTAATGTCACATTATTGAATAGAGTCGATATTGCATTTCTTCTCATAAAGTAAATGATATCATCTCCCGAAGGTGGGGATCCATAAGAATTGAACTAGTCAACATTGTGATCATTGAAAAATTACACGGTGGCCCAGTGGGTTCCTGGTTGATGAAATATCGTTAATGTTGATGACATAGGCTTGATTGTCTCTAGATTTGCCACTAGGAAGTGAATCTTTAGCGCACACGACAGGATTTCAAGTAGTCGTGTACAAACTGTGCGTCAAAGGGCAATCAAGTTTCCAGGTATTCATTTTGTTTCTTCACAGGTGATGATAAGTCATCAATTCAAACCTGATTTTTTCATTTAAAATATCTGTCAAGCAAGTACCAAGTAGCTGCATCTCCGTACTCTGTGGAAAGCTTCGATGCGTTGGATGTCCAGAGAAGTAAATGAAGGGGAGGAATAGTCATACAAGACTTAATACCACTGATGCAGTACTTTAACTTCGGAAATGAGGCCTCAAATACCATTCAGACTTTTCTTCTTGGCTCATCATCATACATTTATCGTACTGAATCTGACAGGGATGACCGTTTTGAGATCCAAAACAGTGTTTGTGGGTGAGAGTTTTAATTTTTCAGCTGTTTCTTAGCTTAGGAAAACTGAAGACTAAATGCACTTCTTGTTCTGGCCTTCTCGACATCATGGGACAAGTAAGATCTCAAGTAATTTTTCTGCTCAAAGTTAGGTTAGAAGGGTCTGGTACACAAGGTTTGGCCATCTCGAATGACTTCTATCTTGGACACCTTGTGGTGTTTAAAGAATGATTTTAAACATGGGCTGGTTGAGTGCTTCAGTGTTGAAATTCTCCAATGTGTCAGGTTTTCATACCACCCAAGGATCCAAATGGGTGTTTTGGGCTTCTCCGTACAGAGATTTTATAGGTACGCTCAGTAACGGCTAGTATCTATGCTGCTGTTACCAGTTTGTTATTCAAATATAAATCAAATTAGCTGAGGAAGAAATGCATGAAATTGTTGACGAGAGCAACTCTGTCATTGGCATCTGGACCGTATGTAAAATTTGGTCTGTCCGTTGATTTCAAATTCGATTTATGGGCTGAGGTCGTAAAAGACGAGACTGGATGAAATTCTACCCATTGGGATTCTTGCCTCGCCATTATGGTTGGCGGCATATCAAACACGTTCAATTTGGAATTAGAACATTTGCAAGAATATCAGTACATCATTTTACTTTAGTAAATAATCAAAGACATCTAATTCTCTTGCTGTTCTTCTTTTTTAGTCTTTCTCGCAATGTGTTTATGAGCTCTGGAGGAGGCGTCAGCATCTCTTTCTGCTTTGGCCTTCCCGTGGCGTGAATGAGGAAGGTATGCCTTGGTCAGTAGTATCGAGTGATATAACATCACCAATTGAGGATATGTTTCAGGTAAATAGTTTTAGTCCATTTATTACCTTTTTTGTTTTAAGTTTTAGTTTTATTACAGAAAACCCACTGAAAATGAACTAGAACATTTGAAAATGAAAAGCCATTGGGTGGGTTTTAATAAGAAAAACTATAAGTTCTAGTAATTTGCTTATATTAAATCTTTCTTCAAATCAATTCAGCATACACTGATTTAATTTACTCATTTTTGTTTCATATGTGACAAAACACACAAAGATTAAACCCGCAATCATGATATCCATCTTGAGAAAACCAGAATTATTTGCAGAAAATGTGACTGATTGAGACAAAAAGCTAATTAAAGTCTCAAGCTAATGTCCAAATTTAAATTTACAATTGAGAATAGACTGTCATCAAATCAAGCGTTTATACGTCAGTAGCTATTGCCCGTCCTAGGACGGGAGTAATAAAAAAAAGTTTAGAGATATAAAAAATATATGTAAGAAAACTGAGATGAGTGAATTAAAAAGAAAGTTTGAGCATAAAAATATAAGTAAAACAAAACTGGGATACCACGAGTTTGGAACTTACGTTCTCTTGTTTGGCCGAGGTGACACACAGACATACAAATGTGGGTGTTTATAAGATTGTCTCTCTAAAAGTTCGTGTCAGAAATGCATACTGAATTACTCCCCTTTCATCACATAAGGAATAAACTGTACACGTTGATGGCAGTTTGCAGGTGTAAATTAAATGAAATTACTACATACACGGCCTATCTCAATACAAAGTACAAAACGAAAAAAAAAATTAGATTAAGAAAGGTATTCAATAAAAAGTCTGTGAGATAAATCATTTTATGACATATTTTATTCAATATTCAATGACCGTATCCCTTATATCAATACTTGGTGGAAGAAGTTATCAAGTACAAAGAAGAAAAAAAGTGAAAAAATTAAATAAGTACAGAGAAGCTTCGGTAAAGTGTGTCAAATTTTGTATTATACATGGTACAGTGGTTGTTGTTTATCCTAAAATTGATCCACATCATTTCATAATTGGAATTTCATTGCCAAAACGAAATGCAACATTTGTTTAATTCCTATTTTCATACATTGCACAGGCTGTGATGTTTGGTATTCATGATGGCTTCCCAATGGCTGTTTTTGTTATTGTAGCATCCTTATCAGGCTTCTATTTCTTTCTTCATTTGCGCAGTTTGGATCAAAGAATTGTGACACATATTACTATCTGTGAATGGTAGATCGATATATATATATATATATATATATATATATATATATATATATATATATATATATATATATATATATATATATATATATATATATTTCCCACTGTCATTGATAACTGCAGCTGTTGACATTGTTGTAGGTCGTGCTAAAGCTATTTAAAAGTAGCATAATTTAATCCCGTTTCCAGGAAATATTATGTAATCTAATGAGGGAGGTCTCCAATTTCATTCCGAAAGATAAAATATTTGTCTCTTGTAGATAGCATTGACGTCATTCTTTAAGATGTTAAGATGTTTTACCTTTTAAAATTATTGTTTTTGCAACATGTTGCAACACTCCAATCAGAAGTGAAAAACAGGCGATCAATCAGTTGTTTGAAAATTTAAGTTGACTAAAATATCAATAACATATTGCCTTACATTGTATATTATACACACCATTTATTCAGCAAATGCGGGATTCACCGCAGTGAAACCCGTAAGAAGTAGCTAATACATAAAGTATAGTTTCAGGTGAAAAATAGACAATAACTTTTCTGTCCCTATATTATCAACATAACTAATTTAAAACACTGATTCTCTGCTTTCATGATCATTTTTAAAATAAAATCTTCATATTTTTCCTCACTGTGCAATACAAAATCGTAAAGCAGTTAATACACGTAGGCATTAGTTTGGTTTTATTATCCAGTTTGTTTCTGTAATTGTTGATTTCCACTTTTAATGTCCTAATTCTATAAAATAAAACAATATTACCTGCACACACGTTGGTACATAATTCAGTATTGAATGTCTTTTTTTAATTTTATTTCGGTTTTAACTGTGTAATTTCCACTATTTGAAACAAAGACAATTTTCAATGGATTTTAACATTCGTACTAGATTATTTAAATTTTTCCTCAATCATTGCACCCTACTGCCAAATTTGTCAGTACTACTTATTTATTATTTTGATTACGTTGTTTAAATCATTAATAGCTAAAGTCATTTTCATATTTCTTAGTATACTTTGGCTCAGATTTATTTGTTGTTGTTGTCCTCTATTGTTTTCAGTATCTCCATGAAAAATTCTTCTTTTAGGATTTGAAGGACAATTATGGAGAGCATATAGTTTGATGTTCAACTCTGCAGCACCACTATCAAAATCTTTTAAATTCTTTTAATATCTTGATCATTTTGTTTTATTTTTAGAACTGATATTGTTTTGTAAGATGAGACTGCAAAGTGTAGCTGCAAGTTAACACCTTTTCAATGAGTCTAAAGTATTGTTGAATGGTTGGCATTTCTTTGGCTCTTTCTAATATGATTTACAGTGATTGTATAACATTAGATACATATGAAATCTTTGTATAAACAAGTATTGAACACATATAAAGATCTTCCATATGTCGTCAATTTGTGTTGGTATATCGACAGGAAATACTTAGTCTGGGCAATGAAAATCTGTTCTTTGGTAATTTAGCAGTCAGCAAGACTTGTCATTCGATCTTAAATCATTTGTATTGGCTGAAAATTAAAAGCAATGTTTCTAAATACTGTAGCTCTTGTGATATTTGTCCAGTGTGGTAGGAAAACCATATCAAAAGATACATTAGGTTTGTCACGGAATGGTGTAATGAGTTATATCAATATGTATATGTTGTCAAAAATGTACTCGGGTTTCGTTGCCGCGTACAGCATCACCCGAGGGTGGTATATTATTTTGGCTCTAGTTATTTCGAAATACTGAGCGAAACTCAAACCATGCTGCATGTGCAAATTGCCTGCAGCGGAAAAACCTAAGTACCTAGCTGCGCATATCTGTCACATCTAGTATACATATAGAGCAAATTCTCTATAAACGAATTACATTATGATGAGTCTTGTCAGGAAGCTTACCCTTTTACGAGAGCAAATTTCCAGCTGTAGAGGTAATGAAATTAAAGTATTGTTTATTACTATTCGTTTTATATGACAGAATTGTTTCATACTTTAGATGTTTTAGAATTTATTCTAAATTCTACAGATAGTCAATACCTAGGTTATATACAACGCCATATTAGAAATACTATAGTCTGGTTCGAGTTAGCTATCTGTTGTAACTGAACAGACAAATTGAATTTAATTATACGCTGCATGCATTGAACGATTAATGTAATGGGTAACGAATTCATGTGCGCACATGCGCAACATATATCAATCCAGAATTACTTAACCATGTCATATGTACCACATGGATTAATTGTTTTAATTTTAGCTGCCTTATACATGTACATGGTTTGATGTGGAGTCACAGAACAATTTGTGGTTTTCTTGTGACATGTACGCTGTCTGGTGACGTTGGTTTGGAAGGGTGTACTGGTTTTCTTGATGTGAGGGACCAGGGCTTTGCGACCATCGGGTCTGTGTTAAATGTGAGGTCTCGAGGGATCCTTCAACAGACTGAGAGGGGCAGACCTTGAATGGGCGCTTCTCTTACCATTGACTAGAGCGAATGGAATGGGAGTTACATCTTGGATGTCAAATTACTAATTCATGATTAACAGATTTTCTAGTTCAGTACAGTGACCATGTAACATTTAGGAAAAAATCTGCAAAGTCAGAGAAATAGAGAAAATGTGAGCATGGTTTCTGAGAGGCATTTGGTTCTACCTTTGGCAATTTATTTCTGATATGTCAAATTAATAAATTTTCTGCAAACAGAATAATTTGATAATGAATTATCAAATTTAGAAAGAGTATCCTTATGTCATAGATAATGTCATAACATTTATCAAAAACATTCTAGAGAAATCTGAAATAATAGCCACATACTCGACAGCAAACCTACTAAATGAACAGAAACTGTAATTTCAGGGAAAAGCCAGACATTTTTTTACTGGTTTCATTTGGTGACTCAAAGCTGTATTTTCATTGTTAAGTTTTTTCCTTGAATACATTTAAAGCGTGTCAACATTTCCCCATGATATAATCAACATTCCATGTGTCATTTGGTCCATTACTCTTTTGATGCATTAGATGTGGCCTTATCACTCAGAAAATGAAGATGAATATATACACCATTTGACAGAATTCAAGTCAAAATTATTAGATGACATGACAATCCGAAGCATCTATTTTTTGGCCACATTGTTGTTTTCCTGATGAATGATATGGGTGAATCGAGACCTCTGTGTCATTTGGAATAACATGGAACCCCTTATTTTAATTGGTAAGACATAGCTATTAAAGGTGCAGAAAGTGTCATATACCGACCAACCAACCAACCATATGATGCTGATGTGCCTGCTTGCACTGACTTCAGAAGAAATTCTAGTTCTATTTCAGATAATAGAAGGTGTGCTATATTTTTTGCACATGTCAACAGTGGTCTTTCTTCAAACATATACAAGATGTGATTGATGTAAAGGGACATATCAGAAGGCATATTACCGTTTTCATATTCTGTTTCAGAAGGTCCATGGCATCTGCTTCAGACATTGGCCCAAGCTCAACCTCCTTTAGATTCAAATCTTTCTTTGAAAGTTTTTGTCTTGTGGTTAGTAATAGTTTCACCTTAAAAGAAAAAGTATCAAATATTAGAAGACAGAAGTTGCAGAGTTTATATGAGCAACTCTCTTACTGTTTTTCTTTATGCTAGATACATTTTTCTTTACCGTTTTGTCTCAATAACATTAACTAATATGAGCCCTGAAAGTTATTTAACATTGAAGTATCAGCATTTATAAATATCTTGGTGATGGATGGACATGATCTGTAAAAAGAAATTAACGACAGTCAAGAATGGAACCCTAGTCTTCTGCTGAAACATCTGGATCAGCTGATTTTGAAGTGGCTGCACATGTATATACATATACTCATATTTACAGTACCTTTCTGCACCTATATATCAATAAAATAAGACCAGAATATTAATTTGTCTAAAAATGGACCATCTGGTCTATCATTCAGTGAGGTCTTCCTCTACTGTCATCTAAAATATACCCTGTGAATTTTTTGAAGAGACATTAACTTAATCACCAAGCAAACAATGTCAAACTCTGGAAGAATGATCTTCCTATTGACTATGTGTAGCTATAAGACTTTATTTCTGTTAATGAAAAATATTAGCAAACAGGTAAGTTACTTGAAAGGTAAGATTTTGCTGTTCAAGACTTTGATTTTGATGCCCTTCATACAAAATAAATCTCGTCTGTGGATTGTCTGATTTACAGACCAAAATGTCCAACAGCTCTTTTCATCTCATTTGTATTGTGTTTATTGTTTATTTATTTACTACCAGAATAATTCCTTTACATCTTCTTAAAAATACATTGTAGTCATCAAAATAGATTTAATGCAAGTTGTCAGAAATAAGAGAAGAATTTCATATGTTGCATGATTTACCTTCATATTCATGATTTCAAAATACCAAAAAAAGACATTTTTTTTACCTTGGATTGTTTGTATGTTTCCTCCATTTTGCATGTAACTTTTTCCAGGAAATTATACATTTCCTTATTACTGTCTTTATCCTGGAGTATTGCATCTGCATCATCAAGAAACCAAATAGTATCTAAAAAATAATAACAGGAAAAACAATAATGACAATAATACTGTTGATGATGGTTGCTATGCTTCACACATACAATTTGCCATAAGACTTAAATAGAACTCAAGTATATATTAAAGGCCATTTCCACCTTTATCACAAAATACCAGGCTGCATATCATGCTGCCTTATCTACACCATAATCGACACAGTATTATAAACTACACACACACACACCTCTCTCTCTCTCTCTCTCTCTCTCTCTCTCTCTCTCTCTCTCTCTATATATATATATATATATATACACTGTATTATATATTTCATTTGTACTGTTTGTTGTCTTTATACTCCATGATTATATGTTATATACATTTATATTTTATGCCGGACCATGTCCAAATTCATATTCGCTGTGCACCTAACTAGGAACATTGATTTTGTAAACAACATAGCTAATATTTCACTATCAGTATAGATTAAATATCAGTCTAGGACACTAGAATTCCCCCATGGAAATACCTTGTGTGCCTGGTGTTTAATGTGTTTGTTATAATCATGGTAATAGACCATATTTTGCTAAAATCTAAGAATGTTATAAAAATAAACTTTTGACCCTCATCCTGGTTCTGTTTGTGTCTTCACTATTTATATAATCTTGTTTACCTGAGAAATTACTCATCCTTGCAATAACATCATGATGAAGAGACAGTCTTATTGTTGTGTTCAGTTTTTCATTTTGGTGGAATTATTATTCAAAATATTATTCATTGAAAACACAAAGTGCTCATAAATAATATTATTGGACTGGAACATTAATTTGGAATTATAATGAATTAAGACAAGACTATTTATGGCTTATATTATTGTTATGTATCAAAAGACTGTTAGCACTTAATCACATATCAGGCCTTTGGCAGATTACCCCATCTGAGACTACAAGTATATTGACACATTCAATATTGGGAAATTTTTGAAATACCTTTGGAATTCAGTTGGAACTTTAGACATCTGGACATATAATAAAACTTTTAGGCCTATTTATGATTTAATTCATAATACTGTGAGTTCTTTTTAAAACAATTTCACTTTGTATTGTAGGGAAATAAATTATTTGTTGAATTTTGCAAAACTTGTTGGCATTTCTCTTTTTGTCTTTTCTGTTACTTAGTTTAATACCATAGAGTTGTAACAGTATGTATGTATGTATGTATGTATGTATGTATGTATCCATGTATGTATTGTATGTATGTATGTATGTATGCATGCATGCATGCATGCATGCATGTATGTAAAATTACTTTTTGATTATGCTTAAAATATATCAGTGAAGAAACCAATTACTCATACAACCAAGAGAAAGAATGAGAGATACATGTATATGTGAAATACATAATAAATGACCTTAATTAACCTTACACATAGAGATAGAGAAAGAGGTATTCCTTGTGTACCTTCTTTAATGCTTTCAAGAAGTTCCAATACTTGCTTCTCTAGACTTTGTCCAACAACTTCACCATTTTTGCTGACAATTTCACAAAGAACTGAACCCAAGTCTGATTTGTCTCTGAAAAGGAGCAGCAGTGAAAAAAGATTTTCCAAACTAAAAGTAAAAGCCACTGAATAATATTTTGCACATTTTCATGAAACTTCAAAGGTAAGATTTCAAGATTTTTTATTTATAAAAAAGTTAATTAAACTATTATAAGCATGACAGAAAGCATTAATATCTACATCTGATTACACAGAGATAATTTTGAACTTTGGGCGATGGTGACTGGCTCACTAGACACCAAATCAATATACACTTTATGGCCAATTATAAGAACACTGTTTACAGTATATCTGAAAGTCATTACCTTGCACTTATTAACTTTTCTACATCTCTGCATCTTACCGTATTCATGGCAACATAATAGTAATAATAATAATAATAATAATAATAATAATAATAATAATCTTTAAACAGTAATAATAATCTCTAATCTTCTTGTAAAGCTATCAACCCAGATTATATATATTTATGAAAAATTATGGCACTACCATTAAACATAACATTTCTAGAATTAAAACAGTGACTCTTTAATGTATATAGATGTTGCTAGATAAAAAGCAAACTGATCTAGGAGATTAATATTATTATTGATTCTTTGCATAAAGTTATAAAACTTGATGTTATCTGCATTACAATGAATGCATGAAGGTAAATAGATATTTGTCAAATTATGATAAATGAGACATTTAGCAACAAAGTGAAACTCATCTTCTATATCTGCACAAAAAGGGCACAATCTTTGAAAAAGGTGGGTATTCTGAAACTTACCTATATTTACCATTATAGGAAAGGTTCCGTTTCTGAATATACACAGTAAGCAAATAATGTGACAAGAGTTTAATATTGACAACCCAAATAGTTTCCGATCATATTAAAGAATCATAATCTATCAATTTAATTCTTGCAGCAAAATATCTCTACAATGTTGTTTACATATAATTAAAAAGAGGTTGTCATCACCCCACATTCTGATTAGCCCAAACTTTTCCTATTCCATATGAAAAAAGTAGACTTTTAGCTTAATTTATTTACCCAAAAATCATTGTGTTTGCCTCATGTCAATTGAAGGTTATTGGTTTATTTTGGGAATCTATCATCAGTCATCTTTAAAATTTTGAACCAGTATTATATCTTGCTATGTACTCTGGCATTCCACCCAACTCATTATAGATAAAAGCATTTTGGAGTGTTTTGTAATACTAATAATATATTTAAAGAATGCCAGATGTACAGCTTCCACATCATTTACTTTGTAAAAGCCCAAAACTTCTGAACCATAGTTCAAAATTGATGCTATTTTAGTATCAAATATTTAGAATAGACTGTTGGTAGACAGTTTACCAAAACAAGTAAGTCAATGACTTCAGAATATAAACTGTCTTTGCTCCACAAATAATACAAGTGTGGTTTGGTCACATAACTTGATAATCACCAATTCATTTTCTATGGTGTTAAACAAGTCTTCATCTGCGTGTACTTTGTTCAGGTGACATATATACTCCACCGAAAATCAGGTATTTCTGAACAGTTTATACATAATGGTACAATATCAGCCAGATACTATTTTTTATTTAACTATCATGTTGATAGATAATGAAATTATGTTCTATGACATATAAAGTAATAAATCCAGAATAACATTTTGCATGAAGCTCATCATCATCTCTCCCACTGATGTAACTCCAGAAACCATTATCATAAGCCCAAGTCTTGACCAGTGCAAAATATCAAAATCAATAATAATAATAATAATAATAATAATAATAATAATAGTAAGAATAATAATAATGATGATGATGATGATGATAACCATCATAATCATCTCCTCTATTCTTCTGTATTTTATGGCCATGCACATAACCTTTGGGATGAAAAATACAAACCTAAAACAAGGGAAGAATAATACCAATCCATTCCAAAAATATTTAGAAAATCAAAAGCAAAAAGAGCCTTTCAATAGGTCTGTCGCCCTACTGGTCAAAAAGAATTTCCAGGGATACAAGATATGACCATTCCTTTCATTTCAATGTGGAGTGTCAAAACCATCTCTAAAATTCTTCAGTTATAACAAGATTATCAAATTAGCTACTGTAGTGGAGATACTGAATTTCAGATTGACACCATTTCCATTTAGGACCAAGAAAGATAAGAAGTCTTCTTGTGGAAACCCCACGCTGATACAATATTCTGTCTTTGAGAAGCAACACAAAATATATTTTCAAGATGGCTGCCATTGTGGTGATATGAGTTGTCGGACTGACACCATTTGCCTTCATTGTCAACTAAACATCATGAGAAGTCTTTTCATAGAACAATGTTGATATAACCAGTAATCTAGTAGAATTGATGTCATGATGACCATTGTGGTGGCACTGTTAAAAGTTAGATAGGCACCATTTTCATTTATGGACAACTAGATATCATGAATCAGTGAAAACCCCATGCTGATACTACCATTCATTCAGGAAAAGTAGTTCTAACAAGATTTTCAATTTGGCTATTGTGGTAGCCATATTGGATTCTGAGTGAAACCATTTTCAGTTAGGAACAACTAGATATAAGAAATCGTTCAGTAGAAACACCATGCTGATATGACCATCCATGTACAAGCAGTACATGTACCATTTTCATTTAGAACCGATGGACTATTGAATGATTGTATGGATTTCATAGCAATCCTCCTAATCTGTCCTTACAGAAGGACGACAGTTAATAGACCATCATATACACCTTAACTGTCTATAAGCAGTAGGGCCTAAAAATAATTAGTAATAAAAGTTGTTGTTCCAGCCAATAATTGTTTTTCTTTCTTTATAAAATTCTATTTGTAGATTTTGTGTCATACACATTATGTATTTGTTACCTAAGATTAATATAGATAATTTTCCTTTCACTGGCCAGGAGGCTGCACACTTGCCGTGCCAGACTGGTTTTTCCCATTCCACCCATGCCGCATATATAGACACCTTTAAATTAAATAATAATAATGATAATAATAATAATAATAATAATAATAATTTTAAGTGGTTAAAAATGGAATTAATCAGGATACGTTTCTTGGAAAATGACGTTTTCTTTGCATTTAATTATTTATTAATTAACAATTTTGAAAAAGAACAAACTGATTCTGTGGTTATTCCAGTAAAGAATCGTTATAAAACCTCTCCAAAATCTGTCAATTCCAAAAGATACAACTGAAGACTATCTGCCCTAAAATATAAATAATAATGACTCCACTACATTTAAATTTCATGGTTTGATCGATGTCCCAAAGTCTTACCATTTGCAGAAGTGACACAATTGAAAGGTGAGCTGTGAGACAATAGTATGTATTATATCCCCTATAGGTATATTTCTATCAAATTAATTGTGCATTACCTGCCTCTGTTTCATGAGGGTTTGGTCATAAATTATGTGTGAACACAAGCTTTAACTGACAAGAAATATCACCTATTTATTTTGGATATTATTTTATATTTTCCTGAAACACATCCTTCTGAAATGCTTTTGAATATCTTTATAATCTACATCATGAATTAAGTGTCAGTAGATGTTTCTGTTATATATCTGTCCAGTTATGGTGTTATGTAGTTGCTCTGGAACCTGATTGGTATAGCATTTCAATGAGGGGGATGTATGGGTGGGTTCATTGGTATAGCATTTCAATCGGGGAGGTGTATGGGTGGGTTGATTGGTATGGCATTTCAATTGGGGGGATGTATGGGTGGGTTCATTGGTATAGCATTTCAATCAGGGAGGTGCATGGGTGGGTTGATTGGTATGGCATTTCAATGGGGGGAATGTATGGGTGGGTTCATTGGTATAGCATTTCAATCGGGGAGGTGTATGGGTGGGTTGATTGGTATGGCATTTCAATTGGGGGGATGTATGGGTGGGTTCATTGGTATAGCATTTCAATCAGGGAGATGTATGGGTGGGTTGATTGGTATGGCATTTCAATCAGGGAGGTGTATGGGTGGGTTGATTGGTATGGCATTTAAATGGGGGGATATTGGTGAGTTAGTGGATGAGTAGGAGATCATAATTTTTGCTATCTGTCTTATTTTAGTAGCTTCATATGTTTTTCTTTTATAAACTAGCATACTAGCATATTTATTATATTTGCCTTCAAAAGAAGTATAACTACAAGTATGACTTGAAACTTTGGATATGTATGCTTCTGAAAAAGCAGACTTGATAAAAGTTATAAATGTAGCTATAGTATTGTGTCAAATCGATGAAATTTGGATTAGATCTCTGTAACCATACTAAATACTATTTATTAGTGGTCTTTTTGGGTCTAGTCCGTAATAAAATGGGTCATACCGATACTGAACAATACAGATTTTCTTTAGAGGAATATTTCAAGCTTACAAAAGGTATTCACTTATAATATTAGTTTTGGAAGCAAATGTATGTTTTAGTAAACGCAACAGCTCAACAATAAAACTTGCTGAAGGTGGATATTTGACTGGCTAGCTACCAAAGTACCTGTGAGCTACTGGACCAGCTGGCAAGTAAAATCTATTGGACCAGCTGGCAGGTAAAATCTATTTGACCAGCTGGCAGGCAAACTAGATATGCACTATATGACCAAAGTAGCTGTGAGCTATTTGACCAGCTGGCAGGCAAACTAGACATGCACTATATGACCAAAGTAGCTGTGAGCTATTTGACCAGCTGGCAGGTAAAATAGACATGCACTATATGACCAAAGTAGCTGTCAGCTATTTGACCAGCTGGCAGGCAAACTAGACATGCACTATGTGACCAAAGTAGCTGTGAGCTATTTTACCAGCTGGCAGTTAAAATAGACATGCGCTATGTGACCAAAGTAGCTGTGAGCTATTTTACCAGCTGGCAGGTAAAATAGACATGCACTATATGACCAAAGTAGCTGTCAGCTATTTGACCAGCTGGCAGGTAAAATAGACATGCACTATATGACCAAAATAGCTGTGAGCTATTTTACAAGCTGGCAGGTAAAATAGACATGCGCTATATGACAGGCTAGCCAGAACAAAAAAAAAAAAAAACAACAGTTGAGCTGTTAGTCTTGACAACCATCTACAGCCAGATCCGAGGTAATCGGTTTAATTACATCGCATTGCTGAAGCATTAACAAAATGATTGCTCAGAATTTGTATGCATTGTTCTATAATAATGTGACATTCCTGTACATAGTGGTTCAGATTTTTTGAACTGAACATGTGTATTAGCTATCTTGTGATATTATCTTTATTTAAATATAATATTTGGCTCATTATGGTACGAAGATGAAAAGTGGCATTTCTTTAAACTGCACAGAGGACCTCTCATCCAATATTATGCATGGGGTCATGAGGCCCTCTCATCCAATATCAAGCATGGGTCATTAGGTCCTCTCATCCAATATCATGCATGAGGTCATGAGGACCCCTCATCCAATATCACGCATGGGTCATGAGGACCTCTCATCCAATATCATGCTTGAGGTCATTAGGACCTCTCATCCAATATCATGCATGAGGTCATTAGGACCTCTCATCCAATATCATGCAGTTGATTGCAATTATGATTATGAGTACAGGTTGTGTACACTGATGATTACGATTATGTTGCCCCTATATTTGGAAAACATGATTACGATTACAATTATGATTACTGGGGAATGGTTATGATTATAATTGCGATTCATTAAGTATTTACTTGTTATCTATATGTTTATTGTCAATTATTTACATGCAAATTAAAATGACACACGAGGACTACTTAGCACTGTTTACAACACATTCACATCAACAATTTTAGTTGCTACTGTTATTACAATATATAAACATTAAGCATTCAAAGATTGCATCTGTCAGTATATTTTTTGAAAACTTGGCTTGTATATTGGCCACTTATTATTACCCATTCCTTATTTTAATAGTTAACATTTATGGTCTGTTGTTAAGGGAAAGTTTATTATTCTTAGAATAATTAGGAATATAATTAGTGATTTTTTAGGTTGTAATTATTTCTAATCATGATTACACTCTGCAATTACATTGTGAGTTATGGATGATTATGATTTCAATTACTGAACTCCTGAAATCAATGATTATATGATTACAGCCTGCAATGTAATCAATTACAATGGATAACAAATATAATCGTAATTGGCCCCATACATCTTTTTAAAGTTTGGCAAATATATATATATATATATATATATATATATATATATATATATATATATATATATATATATATATATATATATATATATATATATATATATATATATATTCATCTCTGAACCAAAACAGAAATGTAGGCAAACATACACGTCATGGGTATTCTGGAGGCTTACATAATGTCCTACATCTAATGGTTGTGGTGGTGGTGGTGTTGATACTGCATATTATGCCACTTTAGAAACGGATAGTCAGGCAGACTAGTTCAACAGGTATGACACCATATCACATTTACTGGGAATATAACAATTACAACAAAGAAGATGAAGAGCAACAACATGGACTGACCCTTTATCGTAACATTTTCAAGCCCTTCTTTGACACTCTTTAAATCATCTGTTCTTCCAAGGAAGGTTTCATTCCGTAGGACATTCAATGATTGAAGATGATTACTTAGCCGTGTCCTATACTCCAAAAATATATCAGATAACTTTGTGCCAGTGGTCATCTCGTGCAGATTCAATCGGTCAAGAGCTTTCTCCAACCACAGGGCAATGGTGGCAATGTCATGCTTCTCTTCCAGCGCAATCAAGAGTTTCTGAAAATCCGAAAACTCTAAAAACTTCTCCACTTCCACGTCCACCTCATTAAGAAGGAGTACAGTGATTTCCTTGATGTCATCTTCACCCAGCTGCTCCATGATCTTCAACAGCGCATCGTGCCAAGGGTCAATCTTCGTATCGGAATCGAACCCCACAATATCGTTTTGAGCCATAGAATCCATCTTGGATTGTGTCGATAATAACTGTAACTTCGATTAGAAGCATGATTAAAACAAACAATTAGGATAAAGGAAATACCTTTGATTTATAATCGTGGGAAGACAGGTGTACAAGTGTTTCAAAAACAATTGTGGACGGCGAATTTTCTAATGCAGGTATAGCCTAGGTATAGTTTTAAATATCAAACTACTCATAGTTACAACAGTTCGTAAAAAATACATATATTTTGAAAATATCAGTATGTTTATCTAGGGGCAAAGTCGATGCATTAATTGCATGTGTTGTCTCAAAAACGATGTGCAACAGCTGAACGCAATGTATGTGATTGAATGCAATCCATCTGGACTTGTGGAATGTTTTTATCAATAATGTTATTTACCACGTATTAAATGAGTGGATACATTTGGCATTAGGTCAGTCTTCCTTGTAGGCCTCAATAAAATTTACAATCAAATCATCTAAAATGCACGTGTACCATTAAAGATAATATAATCAAAATATAACTTACAAGCATCGTGTGTGCTGATTAAATAAGTATGCAAAAAAGTAACGATATCAGCTAAGGTAAGTCATATATAAGGTTCATATGAGTTTTAGGTAGTAAATATATACATACAATTAATCGACTGAGATAAACAAAAGTAAAACGTAAGCAACCATGATTGAATTTTGCTAACAAAGTCTGAACTAGTCATAAAGCTAATAAAAATGCGAACTGGCCATTCAAATGTATCAAGTTTATACTTAACGCAAACACAAAACGCTAATTGACCATTCAGATGTCTCAAGTCTAGTCATAATGCCAGTACAAAACGCTGGCCAGCGAAACTGGAGCAACCGAAATATCTGGTATTCAATCACAATTCAAAATTTTTCAGTACTGGCATACTATGCCGTTTAAAAGCACAAAGTGAATCATATCATTTTCCTTTTGAGGATCTATACCAAATGACGGTTTAGTTTTCCATTAATACAACATTGTTCCATTTGAAGCATCAATTTGCATATCTATAATGATTTATGACGGTAATTTGTGCAGAGCTAAGTGCTAACAAAACTGAATTTAATCCGACTTTGAATAGACTCGACATGCTTTAAAAGCGAAATTTCGTTATAATTATTGGGTATGTGAATGTTCGTTCGTTATAATCAGACCAAATCATTGATGCTATTATGTTCGTATAGCACTGAATAGCAATTTTCAATATCGTTAATTATGACTGTCTCAATTGAAAAGTGCTTGGCTTGGTTTTTTAAAAAAAAATTACGATGTGCTCTCTCCTTAATGACCTCTTCGGGATAAAATGTTCCCTTAGGTAAAAATGATGACCTTGAAATAGATTTTGGCAAAAATTTATGCACCCTCTTTAAACGTAAAATATGCCGCCAAAGAAATATAGAACAAAATAATAATTAAACCTCAACAAGTTGAAATTATTCATGTATAAGTTAATCCTATTAAATACTCACTCTTCAGGTTATGCTTGTACGACGACAGCCCAGGTGATGAGATCACGAAGACCGACTGAGCAGCTCCTCGCAGATGGGAATCTTTTGAAAATGTCACGATAGTTTCTGTTAGTGATAATCATTGTATTGGATGGAGGATAATATTATACAAAGCTGTCAAACAAAGTAAAAAGTTAAAGAAATAAACAAAAAGGAACAAACAGATAAATGAAGGAAAGGAAACAGAAGGGGTTAATGGAATAAAAAATCTTATTTTAAAATAAGAAATAAGCTGGAATCATATTGAGAAAAACTGTTAATATCTATACCGTATATTCTACTTCAAAAAGATGCACGGCCATTTACCGATCGGCTAACAACAAACAATCGTATGGAAAATATTCATATGGAGCACTCTCAATTGCATCACCAAGCTAAGTTTTGTTAAAATACGGTATATTTGCAATCTGGTAGAAAATTGCAAGTTGCAAAGTTGTTCAAAGATCCCAGCCGCCAACACTTTAGACAGATCTCATCTTATGTTGCTGAGTAAAATAACAAAATGAAGCAATTTATAACATCGTCTAAGAATACCCAAGTCCTTGAATCAAACCGAATGTCTACATTACGCGGAGTAATACCAAATATCCCTTTCCATTTACTATGTAACTATTTAACATCCATCCAAATTATGTTTGCACATGCACTTTGGCGTTAGATTTATAAAAGCAGCGTCAATGTAAATGTTTGAACATGACAACTACAGCTAATTGCAACAAGACTGTCCTGAACAGCACATTATATGCCCGCCACATCTTTAATAGTCGTCAGTTGAGATAACTGAACTGCTTAAACTATTTTCTTTCTCGGTCATAATGACACTGACCTTTGACCTCTTGCACCCCAAATAAAAAACTTCTTACATACCCTAAGTGTAATGCAGTGAAAACGTTTGACACTAGCCTGTATTGCAAAACTGATGATATTGTACAGAAACCATTTTTCGCCATTCACATTCGAGTTCTACCTTGCCCAAAGTTCAACATCCACAAAGTCTAGTAGCTGGGGATGGTGAAGAAGTCGAGTTATTTTGTGCGAATCTTGACCAGTAACCTTTTCAGTCACAAATCTATAGATTTATTACTTACCAAAGTGCCATCCATCCACAAAATAGGGAGGTATTTTACAAAAAGTAGCTTCATTCAGTCACAGTGATTCTGACATTTTGAAATAAAAATCGATATGGTTGTTCCTTGTCACTAGTGCAATCCATCCACAAAGATTGGAAACTGTAGATGGCGGAGGACACGCGTTAATGTTGTGAAACTAATTGTTTTTTTTTTCTCCGTCAAACTTACATTAATATTTGACTATTTGAACCTAAAGTAGACAGAATTTTATCACCACATTTGGAGGCTATCCACAGGAATTGGTAACTCTGGTGAACACACCGTAGTCTTTGTGCGGAAACTACTGTTCTACTTTCAACCATAGTGACGTTCAGAATGAGCATTTGATCCTGAAATCAGTAAGACTCTTTCTTACTCCACGTGCAAGCAATCTTGAATGTTTGTAAACTGTAAATTGTGGACAAGTTATTATGCTTACATAATGACGGACGGAGGGACGGACATCATCACATCATAACACTCCGTATTATGGCAGGTGTATTACAACGTTTCATCTGTGATGAAGCAGATAAAAGTTGCCAATCATTTTTTCTATCAAGATCATAATTTCGAAAAAGGTTATGTTCGAATATATTCTGAACTTTATTATTTATCATCGCTTCTCTATCTTCTGATTATATTCAGTTCTGATAAATGGAAGGAGGTAAGAACAAACATTGTAGTCAAGTGAATGAAACAAATTTTATTACACAATGCATCTTGATGATACAATTAATGATAATGTCGATGTTGAGATTGACGACGGTGCTCGTGTATCCATCAGCGCAACCCATTTCGATGGCTTGATTAGTATAATGCAGTTATAAATTGTATCAGCTTTCTTCTTCTTCTTCTTCTTCTTCTTCTTATTATTATTATTAGTATTATTTGTCGCTGCATCAATGAATGCGCCTCTTATCCGATATCACACGAAAAATACTTTTCCTTAACTGAATTAATGTTTACAGTAAGTGACGGGAGCTGCGGTGGCTGAGTGTTTAGCATGCCCACCATGAGATAGCCTGGTTCAGCTACCGTGGTGTGTCCTTGGGCAAGGCACTTTACTCTAGTTGCCTCGGCACTAAATAACCTTACTGTGTTGCTGAGCCGTAAAGCACCAAACCAAAGCTAAACCAAACATTATGTGGCCACAAAATTCCAATCAATAGTCCAAGGGACCGTAAATTATGTAATTTGATAATGCAGCACAAGATTTTCCCGGGCTGAAGGAATACATTGTTACCAGAGTCGTCTTTAGCTGAATGCGTGTACCGAGGTTTGGAAATATTAAATGGTACAGATCATTTTAATAAAAATCGTGTCTATTTCATTGACTCTGGACCAGATATAGCACCATCAGAAGTGAAATATAGTTCTGTCTGTCCAGTGGAAAACATCACTGATGGTAAGCTTACTGTTACCAATAACACATTTTTTGTTTACGTAAGGAAGATCGCTTGCTGTTCAATCCACCTACCCATGCACCATTTTCGTGATGTTGAATAGACTGCATACGTCCTGTTGCATGTCGCAAGAGCCAACTGATGGAGGCAACCTGTTTGCCGGTGGTTGCGTGCGTGCATGTATTTGCGTGCGTGTCGGTGGTTGCGTGCGTGCCGGTGGTTGCGTGCGTGCCGGTGGTTGCGTGCTTGTCGGTGGAGGATAGGGTCCTTGTAGTTGAGCGGAGGATATTCTTGAGTGTTGCTTATCCGATGCAGCATCTACTTTGGCAACAATTCAGGCTAAACCAGTACTGGGAAGAGCCCGGTTTGTTGTTTCAGGAGTAAGGTTAAATCCAAAAAAGGTCTTAATATGTTCTCAGTCAGCGGAATGACATCACATCGACTAAGGGAAAATATTGTTGTCTAGTTTTGAAACTGAGCAAAGGACATAACTTCTGATGGCTATGCAAGAGTCACCCAAGTAAGGATTCAACATTACTCCGATATATACTTATGTTACGTGTTTAGGCTCGAATTCACAGTAACACAAGAAATAGTGAAAGCAGCAAGCTTTGAAAAATGTTTTATTTCCCTTGAAAAATACTGTAAAAATGAAAAATAAGAACTTACGGTTTCAATAATCAAATCGAAAAATAATCCAAGCATAATCCACGAATAAAATTTTAGAAGTCCGAATACTGAAATGTTCTAATGAAATTAAGTTCAAGTCCTGACGAAGAATCCAAGATGGAAGGAGATGACGTATGCTGTATCCTGTTCAATGTTGTTGTCTACCGTTACTTGTAGAAACACAACAAATAATCCTCCGGTTTTGGAAATCCAAATAATGTTTTTATGACGTCTTTGTACAAGAATTCTATATGAGCACAAATATAATTCCAGAGAAACGAATTAGTCTTGTAGAATCCAAATAATCTGAAGAAAAATTAACATATAACTCGAAAACAGGCTACAACAGAAGGACACGACTTGAAATCAAGCGTTTCTAAGCCCAGACTGTGAGATCTTTCTTTAAACATCACTATTTAAACTAAGTAATGCGCAATTTTTGGAAATGCCTAATTGCGAAATAGAGTATCACGTTATCATGTTTACATATATAAAAAATCACGTAGCCTTTGTATATCCTTGATAAAATCCAATGATTTTACTTCGAGAAATAAACTGTTTACTTCACTAAAACTATTTACAAGCCTAGGGTCACGCATTTAATAAATCCTTATTATTCCCACAAAAAATAAAAATAAAAATGAACTTGTTGACGTGACTGTTACTAAATCTAACTTAAGGTCGGGAACCAGGTCAGCCATATGTGTTTACACAAATGAACAGTCAAGGTCAAACCATTGTCCGGAAAAAGTATGAGTCCCTAGTGAACAGAACTAATTATTTTGACATATAATGAAATTAAAAAAAAAATATCTTTTTAAAAAACTTACAAACAATTAAACCAGATATAAATTAAATCAAATATGCATAACACTTCCCCCATGAAGAAAAAGATTTTTATGATAAAGCTTTCTTTTTGCCACAAACTAATTATACATGAGGTTAAAAAGAACTCATATATATATTACACAACGTGTACATGAATACACTGTTACACACGGGAAAGCGCGTCTGCTATTAAATTATCTTTCCCTTGATGTGCCTGATGTCAAGGTTATATTCCTGTAACAACAAACTCAACCTTAGCAGTCTTTTAGTTTTATTTTTCATCTTGCTGATGAAAGTAAGGGGGTTGTGGTCCTTAAACACGATAACCGGAGAAGGAGCTGAACTAAGGTAACCTTCAAAATGTTGTAATGCCAATATCAAAGACAAAAATGCCTTCTCTATTGTTGAAAAATTTCTTTGGTGCTTATTTAACTTCGTAGAAAAAAACCCACACTGGATGATCAATATCATTTTCATCTTCTTGAATCAAAACTACTTCAACTGCAACATCACTTGCATCAACATACAGTTTAAATGATTGGCTGAAATTTCGAGCTGTAAGAACTGGCGCGCTTTTAAGTATGGCTTTACATCGATGTAAGCATCACAATTGTCTAGACCAGATGATGAAATGTACTTGGCGACCCTTTCATCCCAAACGGCATTAGTTTATATTGGTAAAGTCCATCTGGAGTCACGAATGCCGAAATTTCCTTTGCTCTTTCCGTTAGTGGAATTCGCCAAAACCCTTTCAGAGGGTCAAATTTGGTGACATACTTGGCATCCCCGATCTTATCAATACAGTCATCGATTCTTGGTAATGGGAATGAATTTGTTTTTGTCACACTATTCACCTTCCTAAAATCAGAACACATATGAAAAGTTTTATCTGGTTTTAGAACAAGTCTGCATGGTGAACTCCAGTCACCTTTACTGGGCTCAATAAAACCATTTTTAAGCAAATACTGGATTTCTTTTTTCAAGCATTCTTGTTTGAGAAGGTTCATCCTGTACGGGTGTTGTTTCACAGTTTTGGAATTTACAATTTAAATGTCATGAAAAATTTTGTTTGTTCTTGTAGGAACATGTGGAAATAACTACTATAATTCAAATAATAGCTGTTTAAGTTCATTTCTTTCTTGGTCTTGCAAATGTGAAAGTTTGGGGTCCAGAACTTTCATAATTTCTGAATTCCGAAGATTTGTGACTCCAATATCAGTAGAATCCGATGATATTCCTTCATTTAAATCTTCACTGAGTGGGACAGGTACAACTAAATTAATTGCATGTTTAACCTGGCTATCTCTATCAATATACTGGTACTCCTATAATTTATTTAGATCCCAGGAGTACTAATATTATAATTTAACTCATTCATTTTCTTCTTAACTTTCTAAGGTTCGTAATATCTAATCTGAAGAAAATTTTGAAGAATGAACAAGAGAGACAGAACTCCATTATTACCAAACTCAAAAGTTTTCTCCATTGAAGTTCATTCAAATAGTAGTTTCACTTTTGACTTGAATTGCTGAATGCAAAATTCAAGCATAATAGGCTGGAGACTTACAGACCTAACATTTGACCCTTTACCCGATTGTACAGATATAGGAAGGCCAAACTGAGTAAAATAAACTTTATCAAAGCTTTTACTATTGTTTTAAATTTTATATTCCTCAAGAGAATTGCCTCGGGAAACCTTGTTGACGCACACATAATGGTCAACATGTATTGGTTATCTGACTTGGTCTTAGGAAAGGGACCAACACAATCTACCATAATTCTACTAAATGCTTTGTCAAAGACAGGAATAGGTTGTAGATGAGCCTTAGGTGTTTTTTATTTTGTTTTCCTACCATTTGACAGGCATGACAAGATCTACAGTATTTACCAACATCACTTATAATTTTTGACCAATAGAAGTGAGTCAAGATCTTGTGATAAGTTTCATTAATCCCAAAGGACTTTCATGGGCCAGACTAAGTATTTCCTGTCTGTAAGATTTTGGAACTACAGTTTGATAGATCACTGATCACTCATCACCAGCAGGTACATTAAGAGCTCTCCATTTTCTCAGAAGAATTCCATTTTTGATGAATAACAGACAGGAACTTCACTAGCTTCTCTTTCACGAATGGCCCTCTGAAACAAATAGGATATCTCAGGATCTTTTTCCTGTTCGACGACAAGTGGTTGTAGTTTATCACCCTGATTAGAATAAAGAGAAAAAGTTGTCAAAAGAGGATCACAGTGATCAATACCTTCTGATTGATCCAAACAAGGAGTGAAAGTGACCTCATCAAAAGCCTGACCAATACATGTGTCAGCTAAAGGATTACTTTCCTTATCAACATTACTCTCAAGAGCTTTCTTTGCCTTAGCGCTGGTAAATGCACAAGCTAAGAATAAATCAGGGCATTCTTTTCCAATTGGATCGACTTTCTGATCCAAGCAAAGCTTAAATCAGTTACAAGAGGATTAACTACAACCTTGTCTCCAGCTAGTACGTTGCCTAGTCGCATATGAATGCCCTCAACGGGTAAAACATGCACTGTGCCGAATGTCATGGGTCTGATGACACATTTACACAATGGAGAGGAACATGAACAACGTCGCCCTCTCTTTCCTGATTAGGAACACTCTCATTAGAAGAAGACTTCTCAGAAAAAGACAAAGTACCTGACAATAAAAGATTCTGAGAAGCTCCTATGTCACTTAAAATTTTAATAGGGATATGATTGGCCAAATAACCCACGAGTGATATAGAACCCTTTGATATGAATGGTTCATAATTCTCCATAATAAAAGCTGACTGGGGTTTGTTAGACCCAACAAATGTATTGCTTTCAATACATGACCGTGACCTTGACCCTTTAGAAATAAGAGCATTTGGAATAGGCCTGTCTTGATTCTGAACCTTATTTTTCAAACTTTAGCAAAAAGAAATTGCGTGTCCTTTTTTCTTGCAATAGGTACAAGTAGGAAGAGACAAGGACCTTGAATCAAGCTTCTCTGAAGTTTGATTTTTAGAAGTCGTGCCAGTTGGAGGCTTAGAAGGGCTTGTATTAGGCTGAAATACTTTTCTGCCAGAAGACTGTTGAGTTGAAGTCATATTTACAAAAGGAATTTTATGAGTTAAAAAATACCCATCAGCAGCACGATTTTCAAAATAAGGAAAATATTTGTCTACATCTTTTTCTCTAAAAGGGGGCATTATCTAATATTCTTTGCAAGATCAAAACTTAAATTTGGATTTGAAGTATGAATGTGCTTTTCACTTGCCAGTTCAATTTCTTTCATTATATATTGTTATTCCCTCTGTTGCTTCTCTTTCTCCAACTGTAACTGCATTTGTTCTTTTTGTAACTGCATTTGTATTTCTTTCTTTCTTTCTTCCTTATCTACTTGCATTTTTCTTTCTCTCTTTCCTGTCTCTATCTTCTCTTTCTCATATAGTAACTGCATTTGTTTTTCTTGTAACTGCGTTTGCCTTTCTTTTCCTTTCATTTTTCTGCTTGTAAATGCATTTGTTTTTCTCTTTCTTCTTTCTGAAGCTCCAGCTTCCACAACTCCAATTTCATCTTGTATTTTAATTAGAATTCCTTCACTTTTGTCAGAGTCTGATACAGACTTACTGAAACCAAAGAACTTTTATCCAAAACATTCTTTTCTACCAAATACTGAACCAAAATATTTCTTATTTCCTGTTTCGTGAAGGAAGCCTTTATCTCAGAAAGATCGTATTTTCTGGCAAGTTGAATCAATTCATCTTTTTTGAAAAGATCTAATTGTTACTGGGTAGGATATGAAAGAAAGACTTACACTTTTGACGATAATTTAGAAAAAGCTTGTCGATTTCACTAAAGATTTAAATGACTAGGGGAATTCAAATTTTAAAAGCAAGTTTTCTGAAATACTCTAGCTAAAATTAAAAATCCGGACGAGCTGCCCTATTCTTATGTTGCGTGTTTAGGCTCGAATGAACAGAAAGACAAGAAAGAGTGAAAACAAGAAGCTTTGAAAAATTTAACAGTTCCTTGTAGAAACACAATAATTAGTCCTCCGATTTTGGAAATCCAGATAATTATTTTAAGAAATGTCTTTGTTCAAGAATTCTGTATGAGCACAAATATATTTCCAGAGAAACGAATTAGTTTTTTTGGAATCGAAATAATCTGAAGAAAAAAATAACATATAACTCGAAAACTGGCTACAACAGAAGGAAACGACTTGAAATCAAACGTTTAGAAGCCCAGACTGTGAGATCTCTCTTTAAACATCACTATTTAAACTAAGTAATGCGCAATTTTGGAAATGCCTAATTTCGAAATAGAGGATCATGTTTACTTATTAAAAAAAAATCACGTAGCTCCTTTATGTCCTTGATAAAAACCAATAATTTTACTCCGAGAAAAAAAATGTTTACTTCGCTAAAACTATTTACAAGCCTAGGGTCACGTATTCAATACAACCTCGATCTTACGCTTATTATTCCCACAATAAAAATATTATACAAAAACTTAAATAAAAAAGAACCTATTGACGTGATTGTTACTAAATCTGAATGAAGGTCGGGAACCAGGTCAGCCTTATGTGTTTACAGAAATAAACGGTCACGGTCAAACCATTTTCTGGAAAAAGTATGAGTTTCTAGTAAACAGAACTAATTATTTTGACATAATGAAATTAAAAAAAGGAAAGATTTTAAAACTTACAAACAATTAAATCAGGTATAAGTTAAATCAAATACACACAACAATATCAATCTTCCCCAAACCCAATTTATAAATGTAAATATATTTTACCTAATTTGGTTCTGAGGGAGATGGGGAGCATTGGTGATAAAATATTTGCGTTCCATTATGGGAAAACACAACAAACCAACACTGAATCGTGGGAGACCTGCTATAAAACGGATCAGGAGTAATTCTGCTACCGACTCGGACGATGAACCTGACTCAACTCAAGAAAGTTGTGTTTTTTTTCTCAACCTGATGACAATCAAAAGTTTACAAATCTTTTTGCATTCTGTTGTTGCAAAAGCCACGCCCCCACCCCCATATGGCTGGACAACCAAATCATATCTTGGTCCAACTAAATTCCTTCGTTCAAAACTGCTTGTAGAGATACACGATTGACTGTCACTTTATACACAAAGCATGACGAAGGCATAATTTCCACTCAGGCCTGAACATTTGTTATCTGCTTGGAACTTATATTGTACGCCAGCACAGCTAAGACATTCACAAATCCTGTCGATTCGATTCGATTCGGTTCGAATGGAATGGAATCGATAAGATTTCTTTTTTTTCAGACTACATAGTCTATACATCTAAATTAAAATATAGATATAACGTAAAAAACATTGTAAACATAACAGAACATATATATCATACGTACAAGTATACAGATACATCTACACAATTAACTGCGCCCTGCATTATTATGAATGAAATATGGTGGCATATTTAAAGAGTACTTTATTCGATCCGCTAATAATTTGAGAATTTAAATGAATGTCATAGTTCCAAAGAGATTTCAATAAAACAGTTCTTAATACTAGATATTCTTGTCACCATTGAGAATACACACTTTCTCATTACTTCATCAAAACTGAATACATTATAATTTAGAAACGTGTTGGAGGCAATGTTCCATCCAGGAAGACCTAATAGAAAACGAAGACTATTATTATAACCAATAACTAGTTTTCTTTTTACATATTCATTAAAGTTTGTCCACAGAGGAGCACAAAACATAGTGCAGCAATAAGATCTGAATAATCTAATTTTGATATTCAATGAACAGTTCTTAAATTTACGTAGAAGCATGTTTGTTCGAGTACATAACAATCGGTAATGTCTCATCACATCTTTATTATCTGACCGATTGGATTTCATAATATGACCCAAATAGTTATAACTCTTGACATATGTAAAAGCAATCCCGTTAAGATGTACAGGGGAGGAGATGGTAATTTGAAAGAAATTGGCCGAAAGACCATGCATACTGATTTTTTTGGTTGTATTATAGATTATATCAGTGCGAATTGTTCACATATCTTTAATAATTTCCTTAAACCTGTGATAGAATGACTTATCAATGACATATCATCAGCAAAACTAAAATTGTTAAGAAACAACATATTTGGTGACAGATATAACCCCACGTAAGACTGACCAGCTTACGATTTAACTCGTCTCTCTATATATATTAAATAACAAAGGGGGGAAAATACCCCACTCCCCGCCTCACCCCATTGGTTACATGGAAAGCGCTGGATATTACAATTCCCCATCGCACATAATACAACTGTTTGCCATACCAGTTAACTACAATATGAAATATGTAGACAGGTATTTTAATATCAATCAACCTTTTATCAAATGCCCTACTAGCGTCAAAGCATGCAAACACTGGGTCGCCATGTTCTACATAATAGCTGCCAGTTTCTTTAAAGGCATATACGCATAAATCTGTTGAATGCTGGTTTTTAAACCAAACTGATTATCGATGATCGTGATTTCACATCATTACAGTATGATGCATTCAAATATTTTTGAAATAATAGTCGTAAGAGCTATAGGTCTGTAGTTATTTTTGTCAGCCAGGTTACCAATTTTGTTCTTTAGTAGCGGTATAATTGTAACCTTTGTGAAATCATCTGGTACAAAGTTATGAATAAACATACAATTAAATAAAATGATCAATAGCACATGAAGTCTAGTATTTGAAAATTTAAAATGTTCCACATATAAAAAAGCTGATCCTGGACATTTACCCACCTTTGTCTTGTTATTGCACTTTGGATCTCAGATAATGTAATTACCTCAATACGAACAGAAAGGGTATTCAGTGCTGAGAGCACATGTTTTTATTTGATTAATTTTTTAACACTATTGAGTAAGTCTTCAAAATGATTTTCCCACATGTTGCATCTATTATTCTGACCATGGTTCCCAACAGATATTGCACAGCGGCAGGGTGAGACCAAGTTTATAGCCATGATGCTTCCGAAATCAGGTGCGAGCAGCCATACAAACTAAGACTGAAGAAGACGATGCAAATATAGAAAGTTAGCTTGTTAAATACGAATTTCAAAGCTGTCATTGAAAACTCGGTTATATCAAGCTCACACAAGCGTAAGTAATCGCTGGTTACAGTGGTAACCATTACTTTATAACCAGATAAAGAACAAACCAAAGATTCTATTAAAACGTCTGGAAATTCGATGATCCTCTCAGACTCGGTAACATTTGGAAGTCTAGAAAGTATGGAAACCGAGTATCCCAAACCAGTGAAATATCCCAAAACTCCCGTACTTCTACCACTTCCGTATGTTGTTGTTGATGTTGTCGTTGTTGTTGTTGTAGGGAATAGCGCCATTTTTCAGCACAAGATAGGCCTTACATGGCGGCCAGTATAACTGGTGGAGGAAGAACCCTGGAAAACCCCGAGAAGAGCCACCGACCTACGAGAAACTACTGGTAGGCTTTCTTACGTACCCACGTTAGCCGAGCCTGAGACTCAAACCCACGCAGACAGATGTGAGGTTGCAGTGATCCAGAACAGTGAGCACTTTAGACCACTCGGATACTCGGGGCCCCTACTTTCATATGTAATATTTAAAAAAAAAAACATCTTACAATTAAACTGTCAAGATTTCACTGAAAATATTGATGCTAAAAATATGTTATTCAATTTGTTTCGACCTTCAAATAAGACCAATTTAAAGGCATAGTGTAGAGATATTACGAAGCGACATCTGTTGAAACGTGAGGAACTAATCTTGGCATAGTGCTGAATGACTGTCACGGCGGTATGTGGGTTAGATTGGTCCCTGTACATGTCTGCAAAAGTTGGGTTCGACGTACTGAAAGCCAGGCTGTTAGTGATTATGCCCGCAATATTGTTGTTTTGGGGCTTTGTGATCCCTAGTATATGGCATAGGCCGGTCGCAAAGGAAACAGGCCATCCGTGTGGGGAGGATATCGTCAGGAACATCAGTTGGGACGGTTTGCGGTATGTTTGATCCACGTAACCCGTCCGTATGTCTGCTTAGCGACAGGGAACTTGGCTGTTTGTTAACTCTGTCCCTCGCTGTTCCGCAATAGAAATCATTTCGAACCATGAGGAGGCAAGTCTTGTGGTGGTGACTTGGGTGCCGGAGCTGTTTCAGAGTGTGTCTATGTCCGGCGGGAAGTGGCTGGAGGGTAAGGGATGACTTATCTCCCTTTTCCACCCAACATTCTCATACTGAGGAAACGTCAGCATGCAGACTGGTGACGTCTTAGTTCTGAGCTGTGTGTTTTTTTTAACGCTTTACCCATAGTTATAATATGTAAGATAAATATAACAAATCATATGAAATTGTGGCCCTGCACCTATCTTTAGAACGCAATGTTGGTTAAGAAACAAATCTATAAAAAGTTTACCCGGAAATTGATAACAGACAGTCTAATAAAGGAATGAACCGTACAGGTAAAATATATGACAATACCACCTGTAGGGAGAAGTATAAACCTGTGGGCCTGCACCTGCATTGTTTGAATACAGAGCGCGCGCAGAGATATACCAAATGATGTTTAAGTGGAAAATAGTGACGGCATGTGCAGGTAAAATAATCGAATCATGGTTAAGGTTGCCCATAGATCGCATATTCAAATAAAACCATCTAAGTAGAGTAGACGTCCGGGTGCTACGATTGCCTTAGAAGAGAAACTCACCAATATGTGCCCGTTCGTAATGGCATCGACATATTTTAAGAGCTTTTATAAGCTTTAGGGACTTACACGCACATGAAATAATTATTGCCCTAACTTAACGTGAAGTAGCTTGGTCTCCCACTGCAAGTACCTAAATGTGTGACGACGACAAAAAGTTAGTAAATTGTAAAAGCATAACTTTTTGGGATAGAAACAGAAAAAATTGGAGATATAGACCGAGTATATATTCCTTATAAGTGAAAAACTCCTCCAAATTGTTATTGTTGTTGTTGTAGGGTTTAACGCCATTTTTCAGCACACGATAGACTATACATGGCGGCCAGTATTAATAATGGAGGAAGAACCTGTGAAAACCCCGGAAAGAACCACCGACCCACGAGAAGCTACTGGCAAGCTTTCTCACATAACCACATTAGCCGAATCCAAGACTAGAACCCACGCAGACAGAGGTGAGATGGCAGTGATCATTAACGGAGAGCGCTTTACATCACTCGACCACTCAGGGCCCCCTCCTCCAAGTTGTAACGCTGTATCTTCCACGCAGATTCTGTATTTTGCGAGGACTCCAAGTGACGAAAGCATACTTCTTGGTACGAGTGGAAGTAGTAACTAACACGTTCTTAGGCTTTGCCGCCAAGTCTTATCCATACGGGGAGATCACTCTGCCTGACCGCCACATAGGTCGGGAGACAACTTTTAGCTCACTTTAACTAAAAACGTATTTGGGATGGCTGGATATGCGACGTAGCAGTAGTTCTACTAAAGTATCATGATTGGGCAACCTATTTATAGAATCATAATATTGGGCTATTGATGGTTTCAAAACTGAAGCTACTCCGATACTCGAATCTACTAACATGAATAGACGTTGCTGCCACAAAATGTAAAACACTTAGGCAACTATAAACGTGTCAGCAAACTATCATTTGGGGATGCATGCAATAACGATATCAGGGATCGAAATAAAAAAGGTTATTTGTGAGTTCAGTGCCTATCCATCAGTTGACAATCTGAATAAATAAATACATTAAACTGTCGCATACACTCCTGATCGAACCCGTGGCACCTCCCCAGAACCAAACGATATCCATTACCAACATCTCATACATTAACCTTAGGCAATGCTCGATACACTAATAAAAGCTTCGAATACAATTTGAGAAGATAACGCCTTCCTGTTGTCATGGCAATAATAACGTCAATACACAAACATGGTAAGAACTATACTGACCCACATTAACCAGCTGTATTCGTACAAGCGTGGAACACATGATAAATGTTAACTGCAGGTATTTGATCCAAAACACATTCAGGAACATATATTTTGACCGAAACCATTTTGAACTTACTTTGCAGAAGACGAATACAATTCACATCAACAGCTCCACATTTACATGAATCAAAATGATATTGATCATAGATAAAGGCAAATAAACCATGGATTATTTAGAAGAACGAACTTTACATGTCAGTACAAAACCCCATTATTCTCCAATTCACCCACTACCTAAAAATGTCATGTCGTGTAACTCAGATGTTGGACTAGTAATAAACATCATTCTGTGAATAGTTCCACAAATGTGCAAACTAAAAGAATTAATGCGACAGTTCGACTAGCAACATTGAGCTTGTTCAATAAATAATACGTGGGTTGGAGGAAAATAAATCAAAAGTGTTTGAGATATATTTTATTTCTTCATTTCAGTTTTGTCTTAACCTCACACCAGTGTCCCAGCATTCACAGTACGCTAACTACTTGATACCAAATAAACACTGCTTCCCAACCTAATATATACCTAATGTATAGGTCATCAAAAGTCATGTTCACTCTTCATCGTTTACCACTTGAGACTTTATCTCTCTGTGTGTGTGCTTTGCTTCGTCATTTGCCGAGTTTGCTCATTGTAAATATAAGCGGATGTTATGAACCATAAATTGAAATGAGTGAATGGAAACTGAAATCTATGTAACGCACAGCAAACGTGATTCAGTTATACATGGGGTGAAACAGTGTACTGAATTCACTGATAACAGCTACGCACTAGAGGGCAGAATATTTTAAATTCTCTCTCTCTCTCTCTCTCTCTCTGAACCCTACAACAACAACAACTCCTTGTATGTATATGTCAAGAGGCTTCTTCTAAGAGAATGTTGTTTCTGTGACTCGAATTCCTCTGTAAAATCTAATAACTATATAGAGCGATCTAACATAGTCAGCCCGCTATAAACATTTGAGGGACTCCCACTCATCTGTTGATGTAATAATATCTGTATTATTATCGTTCTACTGAACTGATTGAAATATGCAAACTATCAAACAGCACTGAAGTGGTAAAATGCTTATGAAAGATAATATGAAGCTGATAATACTTGGCGTCTTTGCTTCACCAAAATCATGTTTGACCTAAGGTTGTGTTGTTGTTGTTGTTGTGGGGTTTAACGCCATTTTTCAGCACGATAGGCTATACATGGCGGCCAGTATTAATGGTGGAGGAAGAACCCGGAAAACCCCGGAAAGAACCACCGACCCACGAGAAGCTGCTGGCAAGCTTTCTCACATGCCCACATTGGCTGAATCTTAGTCTCGAACCGCCGCAGACAGAGGTGAGATGGCAGTGATCCGTAACGAAGAGAGCTTTAGACCACTCGGCCACTCGGGGCCCCGACCTAAGGTTGTGACTAAGGACATATGTATAGTATGTTAGTACGCACAAGAAGTTAAAACGAAAGTTGCAATACAACGGTGTACATGAGCTTTTATTCTTTTCGTTTGAATGAATATCTTCCATTATTGTTTAACTTCCTGTGGACTTTACAATAAAACCGCACCTTTAAAATCTAGATTATAAAATCTTCCAAGGCTATAATGGAATTCCTGATCAGTGCAGTGTCCCATATAATGGACATGCATTGGAATGTTGTTGTTGTTGTTGTAGGGTTTAACGCATTTTTCAGCACACGATAGACTATACATGGCGGCCTGTATTAATGGTGGAGGAAGAACCCGGGAAAACCCCGGAAAGAACCACCGACCCACGAGAGCATAGGAATGTATGATGTTCAACATGTAACTAGACCGTAAACAACTGAGCATTCGCTTGTATATCTAGATTCCGCAAGCAACATCCAAAAATGCAAAACAGCAAACTAAATTAGTAAAGTAAATGAAGAAATCGCTTTATCACAAAGCAACTATTATCAATGAAACAGAAGAGATAAATATATCTAAGTATACCACTCACCGCTTGTGCCTTGCATGAATCACCACCGAGTGATGTCATTTGATTCGGGTACATATGAGGCCCTTGACGGGAAATTTATTGTGTCTTTGTATTCCGCAATGAATAGACAGCAGTGGCTTGCCCGATGCGAAATGAGGACAATGGGCACCCATGAATCTAATTTCTATATCACTGAAGAAATTCTAGGAAATATTCATAGTAAAATCCAGGTTTGTTTTAAAAAATTAAACTTATTTTTAAACAACCTGCTTTAATTATATAATTATAATCTATTTTAAGCAAACCCCAAACACTCCCCCCCCCCCCGGCTTGCTAGCGATCGCACCTTTCACACCTCGCTAAGGTCTCTACGGTAGATAGATATTGGAAGTAACAGCCTTATAAAATGCTGGGCCCGATCTGGATCATTTTGGCGGGGCCTACTGTGAACACGGCATTTGGATATAAACTTTTAAACAAGTTTTATATGATATTGAACTTAAAATTTTCATCCGTCGCGTTACAATTACTTTATATTGAATATTGGTAAGTACTATTAGGGAGGTGCTGAATTGGGTGCTAGGTAGTCAGTCACATGATCAGGACCCTTAACAAAAAGAACTCGGTCAAATTATACCTAAATCTACTGCCAAGTGGATACGATTTTCGGGATATATTAGGAGTTAAATACGTATTATCACAAAGTTGAGTGGATTGAAAGATAGGGGACAGCTGTTATACTTGAAAATACAAAATACAAATTTACATAAGGAACATGAACACGATTCGTGCCTACACACATAGTGATGCCTATACACATAGTGATGCCTACACACATAGTGATACCTACACACATAGTGATGCCTACGCACATAGTGAATAACTCAACCGAACAGAAAAGCGCCCGTCTCCGGAAGAGTCTCCACTTACGAATATGCACAGAAATCATAACCTTGTATAGGTTGATGGGCACGTGAAATAATATATCCACTGATATGAGAACGACTTTAATTTACCATTTTACAACAAATTCAGTTGATTTGTGCAGAGACTCATATGAGGTGTAATGTACAAAATACAGCTATTAACAGGCTAGAAACGAACTAAGAAGTTAATGTACAAAATCTGAGCATGGAATTCATCAAATTCGTAATTAGAAACTACACACGTTCTGCTCCAGTACAAAAATGGAGAATCAGAGAAAGACAATTAAAATCAAAGAGGGAAGGAATACAATATCTTTAATAAATTACCTAAAATTATTCATACCTGAATATCCTACATGATACAAGTGATCTATATACAAGTGTACTTAGAGTGTTCTCTATCCTGGTTTATGGCATGTCTTACAAGAACAAGATAGTAGTTTTTGTACACATGAGTTTTCATTTTGTTCAAGTAAAATAGTCAATATTTGGCCAAAGTCAACTATATTATCTTTACATAACATTTTTGTTGCATGTATTCCAATCTAGGAGCTCTCTTTTATGGATAGGGGCGACAAATCAGCATTGTCACAGTTGACGATGACCACAGGCAGTATGCAAAGTATTGCTGATGGCTTATTCACGTGACAAATAGCATCACAGCAGGGAGTTTCAATACCACGACATAATTCATAGCACTTAAGGATGCCGCCAGAGCAGATTCATGGGAGCGAAATCCAATCGTGTTTGATACTAGAAAAGTTTCTCAAAGAATAAACGGACATCAAGAACCATCCAAAGAAGTTTAATCGGAATTTTCGAACAATCATGTCGCACGTGCGTATCATCGTTTCATGACATTTATGGGGCGTGATCAGAAGTTTGGTTCTGGTCTACATATATCTCAGCGGATTTACAACGCTATATCCGATTTATTATTTCTCACTGGAACACTTGGATCTATTTAGAAAATCCGTCGTTGACATACATTTTTGAGATCTTGTAGCACGACCACCAGCTGCTCCTGGTGCGTAAAGAGCAATCGCTGTAATATTATAAAATAAATTAATGAAGCTCAAATACGTTGGTGGACGTTGATACACCTGTAGAAAACATGTAATTGAATACTTCATGATACCGTATAAAATGTCCTATCTATCAATACGTCACTATTATTCTGATTCCTGGTCAGATTGAAAAGCAGCAATATACATCAAAAAGACTTGTGGAATAACACTACTACTGAAATCAACAGCGGAACAAGGCCAAAATAAGTTGGCGCTGTCTGAACTGGTAAGAACGCGATAACATAATCAGAGACACCGCTGAGGTCACCGGCGTGTACAGGCCCTCAGCGTTAAGCGCTACAAACTTCAGGATATAAACGACGTATCCATAGCACCATTCAACCAATGTATATTTTGGAACCATGTCAATAATTCTAAATCAAAACACCGAGAAAATTTTCATATTGGGTGCCGCAGATAAAACATTCAACGCGGCGATGTACTGGTGGTGTCTTGAATTTGTTGCCGGAAAACTTCAATTGCTTACTTAATACATATAATGGCAATGAATTTGGATTCGGGTACGAATCCCACACAGCCTTACAGATATAATCAAGTATGTGCGTGGAAGTCATAGCCGGAAAACACCATAGACGAGCATATGATAAAAAAAGAAGAGAAAACAAAAAGAAAAGAAAATATAGCAGACGCATCGTCGTCATCGTCAACGTTGTACATGTGGTGTCCGCTGTAGTCACTGGAGCAACATCTTTAATAGGTACATTGCCAGCAACGTACGTAATAGTACTAGTAATAGGAATTGGCGTGTCTCTATGAGTCGGCGTTGCTGGTAGTCTTAATATTATCGCGAATAGCTATCAACATGTGAAAGAAGGTAATTACATGAATACACAGAGATGCTGTCGACGGCAACAAATGCAAATGCATCTGTGTCATCGATGATATCATCAAGGCTGAACAGCGATTAAATATCCGATAAATTCGGTAATATTCTGCAATCGGTAATATTTATCATTCCGCGTATAGGTCATTGGGGACGAATCAGTCATCAGAGTTCCGTGAAACGGTCCCATTTAGAATCAAATTAAATAAAAATGACCGCAAAAATAACGTGCTGGACACTCTGAATGACGATATCTAAAAACTTCCGCAATTAGAGATGGTCAAAGGATCATATATCGCCTCTTGTGATAGGCAAGAACAGGCATGGCTATTGATAGCACAATGATGACAGAATTAACATTAAGGATGATGCATATTTGGTATATATCTGAAGGAGGAGTACTTACCCATGTGATAGCGCAAGAACATAAACATGTACAAGGGGATCTGAGAGCCCTATTTGGGCAATGTATAATTGAATATCCGAATCACAATCTTAAAGGAAAAAATCATTGAGACAGTAACAAATCTGAACGTGGTAAAATCTGATGCTGAATCTTATGGAAAATCTTCAATAGAAATAAATCAGATGGGGCGGTAGTGAGGTTTGCAGATGATGCGACTCAGCATCTCTATACCCATTAATGCTTAGATAAGATTACAAATCCTTCACAAGTTAGAAATAATAACGAATAATCACTGTTACAGATATTTTCCTTGTCAAAACCCAACTTATATGCATGGGGACATGAAAGTTAAGTATTTTGTTTTTATATAACGGTAGCACAATTGTTTCAGTTGCTTTAATATGTTAATTAAGCAATACATCTATGCTGGGTGCTCTATTATTGGAGAGTTTTACTATCTCCATTTTTCTTCTATAGTTAATTTTTCATTAATTGATATATATTTAGAATCAGACCCGATGCAAAAGTCAGACACAGAATCTGAATCATCTTTTTGATTAAGGATTTGAACATGATTGCAGATAGTCTAGAATGATGTATGAATATCTCTATTTTTCTTATCAACTTCACCATTGGGGATTCACTAATCTACATATTTTGTACTATAAATGGAAGCCAACATATTGAGCAAACTATATTTTGACAATATGCCTGGTCACGTGATGAATATCTTGTCTACTAATTGATTCTTTGAAATTAATTAAACCTTTTTAGTGTGACACGGCATTGTCTTGTTGTCATATAACGTATACAAAACAAAGACTTGTCTGCATATTCATTTCTGCATGTTTCTATATCATTAAAAGAAATGTATGCTCTATTTAAAACAAAAACACTTACATTATTATTACTTACAATATCTTCTTTAATATATGGACCATCGCATGCATAATTTAAACTTTGAAATGGCTGATTAAAGATGAATCTATTATATTATCTACAACATTTTGCACTCTATCATGCAACAACTTTCTACAATTAATGTATTAATTACCAGTGCAAAATTATATTTTCCCTAATACATAAATATTGGAAAATACTATGTACATCCAACAGTGTAGATATTCAAGTAATTCAACAGCAAAATGTAATCATAAACCAGTAATATTTTAAAATGCACATTGTTTTCAAGTATTCATTATGGCTAGTCAAATAATATATGCAGAGTTTGTTTCTTATACAGTTGTAACTAATATAATATGGAATAAAGAAACTCATTAGTACAAGACTGCAAATTATTTTGTGCTTATCCGAGTTTAGCAAATAATAAAACTAAGACAATTGCAGATGTTTGAATCTAATCTAGTTCTGCATCAGTTCTTTTTCTTTTTCCTCGGTTGTTTCTTTATATTTTCTGAAGAAACTGAAAGTAGATTGTTGTATTTGAATGTTATATACAGTATATTCATGTGAATACAAACAAGGCAACACTTTTGAACACTATTTGAACTAATCCAGAAAATGCTGTAAAAATTAATAGGACTTTTATGATTTAATGTAATCTTAAAATGTGAAACATTTTTCACAGTTAATTCTTAAAAACCTTAAAAACACGTCTAATAAACCATCAATCATGCTTTGAAAATTACGAACATACTTTGAACACTGATTAATGTATGCATACACCACTTTATAATGGATAGCCATGGCATTTTCCCACCATTTTAGAGTTTAGATTTAAAACAAAGTATAAATGATATTCCAAGAGTATTTTCAACTGTCCATAAAATAAGAAGAAATACACTGGAATATCACCTAAGTATGTCAAATTATAGACATTTCAGAAGTTATTTACTATAAAAGTTTATGAAACGCTGGTATATACTATTGCCTAATCATTGTATAATAATTGTAACGTAAACACCACTGTTCAACCATTACACTGTCTAGGTTATCATATTCAAACCGCCAGGCTAACACATTTACTCGACTGGACAGTCTCCAAACATTATTTTTGAGATATTGTACAATGACTTAAGTATCTACTTTGTGATAAACATGTCCTTTGGAAACTAATTTTAAAGACACATTAAACTCTTAAGGAATTTAATTTTAGGAGGTGTGAGAACATTAGATACCTTGTGGTGGTTGAGAAGACTTATTAACCAAGGGGGATGCAAACTGTTGTAATAAGCTCTGTAACGCAGAGTCTGTGACGTCCTTTGTTTCCATGGAGGACTCGAAGTTCTCATCCTCTGACCCTTCACTGCTGTGCCTGCGTTCAGGACCCAGACCAAGATCACTTGGGTCCTGTCCTTCTAGCCCCTCCATTGGTTCAGGTGCCTGTACAAAGGTTAGGCCTCTTTTGAAACACTCCTCGAGAAACTCTGACGGGGGCATCGTCTGATTCACAAGAATGCGCCTCCCCCTATCAGCTTCTTTGTCGTACTTCCCATTTTCAAAGTCCTGTTTTAAAAAGTAGTGCATCAGCGAGTGGGTTTTCATATAAGAGAGGAAATGTGATCCAAGCTTTTATTATCTTTTGAAAAGTATGAAAACGTTTTTATGTTCACCTATGATACTGAATAGTTAAGAACTGAATGATTTAATGTCTTGTTACAATATTTTCTCTTATGGGAACATTAACTTTCCAATACTAAACATTGTGGAACATTTTAGGAAAATAAAGTTTAATATGGAAAAAATGTAAGAAGTTCATATTTTCCTAATAACTGCTATGTCTTTCAAGAAGCCGAACAAATTTTATTCCCGTCGCCATTAAATTGCATTTGTTTAATTCTGTGGTGCGATTTGTGATGTTTCTGATGCTGAAGACTTTTACTAAGCTGATATTGTGAAGACACTGAAAGTTTAATTCACTAAATCTGCTCACATGCAATTACACCAAATAGTCAATATTCTTAAAAAAGTTTCTTTAAGGAAGGAATATATACATTTGTATATTGTGTAAAATTAGGGACCATGATAAAAATTAGAAGTTAGCAAATACATTTCTATGCTTGCCAGTTGTGTTCCTTACCCTAAAACCGACATTGTACATAACAGCGAATAACTAATCTTCATGAGTAGCAAATTTGCTACAGGAATGAAAGAAAATGTTCTCAGGCTTAGAAAGGGTTATTGCTAGATTTGACAAGTATCTTCTTTAAGGCAATCAAAATATTTCTTTACATTATAAATCCAGTGTTGATGCTTACCTTGTAGAACTTTTCTGTACTTTTCAGTTCCTTCATATCATTTCTCTTTCGCAAAAGTTGCAGGTGCTCCTCTTTAATATCCGGGTACAGAATATTTCGCTTACTAATACTGCCCATCTTAAAGTGGTGCTTCACGAGTTCATCAAAATAACACTTTGATGTCAGCCAGTACTTCATAGCATATTCTTGACAATAGAAGAAATGTATTTTATAAAATTATAAATTATATTCCATATACTGTCCTATTAGCAGAACTACACTCATGAATCAGGGGAAAAGACGGAGATATTGAAAGTTTCATCAAATGTTTAGTGTCCATCCATCAAAACCTCATTTGAGATCCAGGTGAGTATGTATTTCTTTCGTAATTGCATGTTCAAATGCTTTTGTCTCAGTAAGGCGATACAAATCAATAGTGTCTGGTCCTAAGTAAACATTGGGCAGTATCGTTAACGTAGGGACTTGTTCGTACAATGTCTTTTTGTGTTTATATCCAATCATGGTTGATGCTAAAAGAAACGTTGAGCCACTTCCAATTTAAATTAAGAATAAGATGAAGCCCATGAAGGCATGCTAATTTCCCATATTCATTTTTGGAGCCTTAAATTAAGACCGAAGGATGAGTAAGTAATTTGGCTAACTACAGTTATTCAAGATCCTGTAAGGGTAACGCTATGAAAGTATATGGATATGGATACCGTCTCATGAGTTTCAGCGATAATGGACATGTATCAGTTAAAAGGAAAAAGAAATAAAACGTTATGAGATAAAAACAAAATGAACCAATATGATCGTGCTTTTAAGTGTGCACGAATGTACGATTTACATATTTGCATTCTACATCTGAAAAACTATAACATGTCTAGGAAATAGTATTCTTACCATGACCCTTTTCACGTAACTTTGTGTCTCCGATCAAGTCATACAATTTGGCCACTTGAAAAACGCTTTGGGTCATGAAGGAATGAGGGGGTCTGAGGATCTCTCTGCGCATATCCATAGCCTCCTCTGCATCTCGCAGTGCTTCCGTTAGCAAACCCATCTGGATGTACACATCTGCACGATTCTTTAACTTTTGTGCAAATCCATCCCTCTGATCTAACTTTAGTTCTATGTCTAAGCTCATTCCTTCACTGAATATGGTTACAGCTATATCAAAAAAGCGCTTTCTTTCTTCTTCTGTTGATGCGATGAGCCCCCTTTGGAAGTTAATAAGGGCTCTGCAGTTCAAGAAATTAGGTTTGTCCAAATGATGATCAATTGGCTTGCCATTATCATCCTGGGAGGGTAGTTGTGGATTATCTAGATATGTTGGTTGAAGAAGCATCCTCTCTGCTTCCACGTAATACTTTTCGGCACCATCTAAGTCCTTTTTCTTGTAATATATGTCTCCAATCTCTTTTGTGATCTTGGAAAGTAGGTGTCTGTAGTCTTTTCGAGGTTGAAACCCATTGCAGAAGACTTTCGCCAATTTCAAATGTTCATAACTATCTTTCAATTGAGGAATCTCTTTCCTAGCCAGACTCTGACCTTTGACCACGTGGAAAAGAACATGTACAAGCCTTGCATACATTACCTGATTCTCAAAATTTCGAAAGTAGGGGTAATTATCTTCTAGTGTGTTAAGGCAATCTAAAGCGAACTCTGGTCGATCTTGTGCTACATACACATCCGCTACCTGTACCATCCAAAAGAGAAACATATCCATATTGTCATCTAATTGTGCCCTTTTGGCTTCTGATTGGAAGGACGCGCGCTTTCTGTCGTTACTAAATAAAATGTCTGTCAGTTCACGAATCCTGAGTTTCTGAAGAACGTGTTTTGATGAAACTCTCTCTTTGTATGAAGGTAAGATCCGTGGATCTTTGTACATGTGATGGTAATACTTCATTATGTGCGTTTTGTATTCTTCTACTTTTCTGAGTCCTCTGAAACAGTCTGTACTAAGATACTTTCCTATTTTGTTGATGATGTTTTCCATCTTCACGGCAAAGCTTTTGTATGCCTCATCTAAAGACATTTTAAATGATGTCTGAGGAATCCATTCTATAAGGTACTTGAAGACCAATGGATGTAAAGAAACATTAATTCTTTTCTCCTCTTTATCCATCTCGATGAGGTGATATCGATTAAGTTCATTTAGCTTATCCATAGGTAGACGTTCATGTGTGCCTTTGCGCAGCTTTGTAGATTTCTCCCCCTTACTATACAAAATGCTACATGCATCATGAAATGAAATTGGACTCGTCTGGAATACAGACATGCACACCAACATTTCTTGGAGATCAGACTGCAGCGTGTCAATCGTTTGTTGTAGACACTTCTTGACTCGTAAAGTTTCCGTAACATCCTTTTCATCAAGACGTAACTGCAACACAATTTGTCTGGGGTTGATATTTTCCCTTTTAATTTTACTAGCAATGACAGTTATAGCAAGAGGGGAGCAACCACAGCCATTAACAATATCTCTGCAATCCTTTTCTTCAATTAGCATCTGTAAATACAAACGCAGATGATATTGAATCTTAATATAAAAGAGCCGATGATATGTGTTCGATGGAACAGTATTTTCATCAATAAGAATAAGAAAAAGATACGTTTCTAGAAATTTATGAACAGCATGACACGTAATTTGTTGCAATTAGAGTTATATATACTGTTATAAATGAGTTTCGGAGTAGTAAGAGTTTCACATGTAATTTTTTGGGACGCAGCCTTATTCAAACCATATTATTTGCTGGTTCAGACCATGTGAAATATATTAAGGTTTCGATTAGACTTGAATGTGGCATTTACAACTGTTTAAAATATTATATTTCTCATTATTTCCCAGTCAATATACAGTTTCCTCAATATCGTGAAAAATTACTCGGTCAGAGTTGACAGCATAAAATACACATTGATATGTTATAATGGAGCGACCAGCAAGAACATTTTGTTATGTAAAATTGCCGGATGAAAATCAAAATATATGCAATGAAGAAAAAAGAATCTAGGAAAACGAAATAGAAGTTATAATATTCATGTTCACTGATTAACAGTTTCAACTCGTGAAGATTTACAGTTGCCTTGCGCAATCGGATAACACTGGTCTACACTTTTCGAAGTCGTCTGCTTCAGAGATAAAGTTTGCTATTTATTATGGATTTTGATGCGCTGAATTCAAATAGGACAATTAAAACAACTGATTGGCTTCTGTTTTCAAAATATTTAAATTTTTACATTTTACGTCGATATATATTCACTTGTCCTGTTTATGTAACAATTTGAAACACATCAAAAGGGGTTTATAAATAAAATGTATTATGAAACAAAAGGCAAAAAACTATTATGCGCATATAACTACATAGTTTAGTCCTTATTCAGTGTCTACTCGGCGCTTCTTGGCTTGATTCTTGTATTCAATAAATGGAGCATCTCTTGTCACTGTCCAGCAATAGCCTGCAAGCATTGATGGGCCCTATTTGCCCTGATAGCGCTTCTCCATTGTTGCAATGTCCTGGTGAAATCGCTTGCCGTGCTCGTCGTTCACTGCTCCGCAGTTCGGTGGAAAGAAAATCTACATGAGAGTGCACAAATATATCTTTAGTAACATGTTGCAACCAAGGCTTTCGTATGCCTTGAGAAGGGTTTCCACCAAATCCTTCAAGTTGTATGCCTTGTTGTTTCCGAGAAGATTTGTTGTTACTAAGTGGAAGGCTTTCCATGCCATCATTTCCTTGCCACGCAGTGCACGGTCAAATGTATCATCTTAAAGAAGTTCATGAATCTGAGGACAAACAAAGACATTTCACTTTATCTTAGCTTCACTTAACCGTGGTAATTTTCCACGGAGGTAATTGAAAGCTGCTTGTTTTTTGTCCATGGTCTTGACAAAGTTCTTCATCAGACCCACTCTGATGTGCAAGGGTGGTATCACAATCTTCCTAGATTCATGAAGTGGTGAATGCTGAACACTTTTCCTCCCAGGCTCCATGGACTGTTGAATTGACCAGTCTCTCTTGGTGTAGTGGGAATCTCTTGCACGACTATTCCATACGCAGAGAAAACAATTGTACTTTGTGCAGACCAAGCAAGAGAGCAAGAACCTTCAGATCGCCACAAAGTTGCCACTGATATTAATCATCGTTCATGCATCTCAAAAGTTTTTTTTTTTTAATGTTTGCATAGGTTTCCTTCATACGGACTGCATGACCAAGTGGAATTGATGGCAAAACATTGTCATTATGCAGCAAAACACATTTAAGACGCGTCTTCGATGAATCAAATGTACAGTATCCACTCATCTGGATCATGAACGATGTTGAGGGCTGCCATCACACCATCAGTTTTGTTGCAGTCTACAAGATCACCTTCCATGAAGAAGAATTGGACAAGATTCTTTTGACGGGCACGGAACATGGAAATCCTAACATCACCTGCCAGGAGATTCCACTGATGTAGTCTCGATCCCAACAGCTCTGCCTTACTCTTGGATAGTTCCAAATCCATGACAAGATCATTCAGTTCACATTGTGTTATGAGGTGTGGTTCAGAGGAGGAGGTTGGGAGAAAATACGGGTCATGTGACATTAATGGTTCAGGACTAGACGTTTCATCCTATTCTTCCTCATCTGACTCAAGTGAGAATTATTCTGGTACATCATGAACCAGCAGTATTTCTCCGTGGGGTACTGGGCGTATAGCGGATGGAATGTATCGATAATGCACAGCCCACGTTTTCTTCTTTGACACACTTTTCCTAGCCGGAGGCACCATGCAGAAGTAACAATTGCTGATGTGATATATTGGCTCTCTCCAAATCATTGGCACTGCAAAAGGCATATATTTCTTTTTCCTGTTCAACCACTGCCGAAGAATTGTTGCACAAGTGTTGCAGCGTATGTGTGAGACCTACCTCTTTTCCTGATCTCCACTTTTGCAGCCAAACTAAAGGTGTAAAGGTGATAGGCTTTCTTAACCATAGTGGTTATAATTCGCTTTAGTGATGCAAAAGTCACTTCACCACAAACACAGCAGAAGTTATCTGCATTGTTCACACAAGTGCGAGACATCTCTGTCACTTTGGCTAAACAGAAATGTGTCCCTTTCCAAAATCAAACACTGACAAATAAAAGAGCACGAAACTATTATTTCTAGAGCTAATATAGGGCAATTTGTTCAGCAGAGCGATGCAAGCTTAGTTATGATTGCATCATCCATGACGTGTAGGGATAACATGATGCAATTAATATCATGTATGACGCAATACCAGCTTCAAATTGCATCATTCATTGTTTTGCCTTAAAAGCAAGTACTGTCCAAACCCAGTGATATATTTATTCATAGATCTAGTCAAAGATGAATTTTAGTCATTTCTGGTTTAAATTGAGATCCCTTCCCTTTATAACTCACCTATCCTCCGCCATTCCCAACTCCCTGGGACGTATATACTGACCCAGTATCATATCTTTAAAACTGGAGCCAATCAAAAATTGTAAGCATAATTTTCGTTCTCTGTGACCCAGAATAGTAAAGTTTGACAACATTTATTTCGGAAGAATTTTGGCTGTACACCAGTGTAACGAGGGCACTGCCCTCGAAAATATTACAGTATATAACCAGAAAATGACTACTAGACGTATGCTTAATACTTATAAATTCAACTACTTTGTACGGTTTGACAAATAAATGGAAACTGTGAGATGTTATAGTTGCAAAAAGAAGATAGCAGAAATTTAGAAAAAAATTGTATGGTTAATATCATTCGTTCCATTATTCCAAAATATGTTATCACTAATAAGGTTAAAGCATTGACTGAACTTAAGCGAAACAAGATTCAGTCTTAACTATTTTCATGCATACTTAATCCAATTACGCGCCATCGAATATACAGTAGTTATTTACCTGTGCATAATCTCCATGCTAACAAATTAATGTTTTGTGACATTTCTGTGTCGCTTATTCATGCATTTATATTTTTACCAATAGTGCAATATGCCCTTTTGTACTGTACTTGCATGAGTAAGGCTTGCTGGCGAGAAACGAAATAGTTTAATGGTTGTTGGAATCAATTTATACATTTTATTAAAACAATGAAAAGTAATCCACTGTCGTCTATCTGTGATAATGTAGATTATAAAGTATTATTGCACTAGTTAAAACTATCCAATACTACGTCTATTTCACGAATAGCGTATAAAGAACTTCAGTACAGTCGATGTGCCGTATTGAAGTTTTCTCTCGATGAATAATGTTGCAGACAATATTCTGTGATCATATCCACATCAGTTTACCTAGATAAAACGTTGAACGGACTCGAGTTCAATCGATAGGATGCGCTGAATAGAGCATCGCAGAATAAAATCTTTATTACGACAATTAAATCATGGGTAGCACACAAACAGCATGGGGTTTAATAATCATGCACTGTCTTAATTACGTGGCCAAGAATAGGTAAGAACAGGCGTCATTTGATTGACAGGGCTTTGAGTTTGCTAGTATGTGTGGTTTACTATCATGATGAATCATAATTACCAGTTTGTCTTTAAAAGCCACAACAGCGTTCTCCACAAGGAATACCGAAGCGGCCCCGGTTTGCTATTCTGTCACGGTTTAGAGGTCGCTTAAGTGCAACGTGCTCGTGCAGACGCTTTTAATTTTCCCCCATTAGCTTACACAACAAATCTGTTAAATAAACCGTCCAAAAGTGCTACATATTCACACACATTTAACCAGCAATTTTAATTGTTTTTCTCACTCATGTTGTTGTTGGGTTTAGCGCCAATTTTCAGCACACGATAGGCTATACATGTCGGCCAGTATTAATAGTGGAGGAAGAACCCGAGAAAATCCCGGAAAGAACCACCGACCTTTTTAAATACCCACATTAGCCGAATCCGAGAATCGAACCCACGCAGACAGAGGTGAGATGGCAGTAATCCGTAACGGAGAGCGCTTTAGACCACTCGGCCACTCGGGGCCCATAAACCACTCATGTAGCCGTTAACAAACAACAAAAACAGCATCAATTTGAGTCAAAATCCGTAAGTAGGTGCTGCCCTATACATTTTTATTTAATGTTCATCCAGAAAGCATTTCTTCAAGAATTGACAACTGGTTTGCTATTGGAATGTATTTCATTATAAATTAAGTCCGGACAGTAGGAATACTTTAGGTCTTGTTTACCGTATCCGATTTTCACAAAATTGACGAGAGTTTTATTTTAATAATTACCTCTACACGCTAACCAACAGTATTTCTATTTATTTCATTGCCACTTACCGTGTTTAATATCTTGTACGCAATATGGTTAGTCTTGTATGATATTGTCGAATTTTAGAGTTTTAAAAATGTAGTGGAAATCACTACCAAACTCTATTACGTTATCCCTCTTTGTTGTAATTGTTTCCTTATTTTCTCATTACAGTTTTTGTACAATAGCCGCCTCAGTACAATTAACAGGTGGATAGATTTGTTATTAGCTTGTAGTCTCTTTAATATGACTTTTACTTTTCGTTTTCCTTTAGGATTTCAAATTGTTTCAAAGTCAATATACCATGAACAATTTATGCTTTATTGTTTATCTGCATCATTCATATTACATCTGTCACATTCACGATCTGTAAACACAAAATATAATTCATCCATATATTTAAAAAGTATATAGATTTATTTGGTCATTCTGAATGTTTTTGTGAGCATCAGCCACGTAGATGTATATTTTGTTCGCATCTACATTATATTTCCTATATATCTACAGGCGTAAGCCTTGCTGAACATTAGCTAATTTACCATTGCTACTAGTCAATGAATCGCTTCTTTTCTAATACTTTTTGCATTATCTTTTAGCTTTCTCAATATATTATTTATAATATCTTGTTCTACTTTCTTTGTTCTACAAGTTGAATCAGGTGTCTGCAAATATGTTCCTGCTCTAAATATTTTGCAGTCATTCAGCTTAAAAGGACCATGACTATCAGAAGAAGTGATTGTTGGTAACAAACATCTTTCCTAAATTGTTATCATTAACCGTATCCTTACATTAATACTACCTTTTACCATATTTAAATTTTATTAATCAGTTCTCAGTCTACATATTAGTTTAAATCTGTTTTAGATTATCCAATTAAAATAGCAAGTTTATATTTTAGCGCTGTCAGTCTTATCCTTTAATATTTGATTTTGCTGTTTAAAGCAGTAATAGCTAAACGTACATCATTTTAATATTTCTTTGTTTTCTTTGGTTCAGAGTGACTTGATGGTGTTGTATTCTATAGTTTATAGTATCTCCACTCTTAGTATAAATCAATCAGATCACTGGTTTATGTTATTATTGTTGTATCCAGCAATATGTTCCGTCTTATTTACAATATTACACCGTAATAAAAATATACCATCATCATTAAGAGCACATTCTAGTCTAACTGTTGAACATATTACTGATTATATAAAATAGTCTAGATTTATGTCGGTTGTATCAACACGTTTTTCATCAGGTAATGGCAGTGCACATTCAAACCGTTTTCCTATCGCAAAGTAAACACAAAGCCTATACGCAAATTTTTCTAAATATGCTACACTTTGAGCTGTTAATGCAAATAAGATAGTCCACACACAGCGTCTACAATCCACACTGCAAAGATTAATTGATTGTGTCAGGATTTGTTATCACATTATGCTGTATATCTGTCAAAAAGTCATCTCAGTTAAATTTAACGTGTTAAAATGTGCAATGGTTTGCACGTGAAATAATTGTTTGTGTCGAGGAACATTTTATCTCCTTAAATATCTGTGAAATGTCTGGGCAAAATAAATCATATTTTCCTAGTAAAGTAAGTTTCTTTGAGAATATTTACCCAATCATGATATCTTAGGTGAACTGTAACTATCACGAAAATCCAGCCCTCCTATATACTATTTTAGCTAAAGGGAGCTAAAAGTTGTCTGTCGAAATATGTGGCGGTCGGGCATATTGATTTCCCCTTAGGTACAAGACTTGGCGACATGGCAACAAAACCTCTCAGATACTACCGGAGCGGAAGGCATGTTTTCTATGGATGTAACTACGGGGAATGTGTATGTGTATTATGAATGGGTAAGTATTATCGAAGAAACATATTTTACTACGAAAAATTGTTTTCTTTTTAAATACGTTACCCATTCATAATACCTTAGGAAAATAGATAAGAGGTAGAGGGAGGTACATCCCCTTACCCCTGAGATATCATCTTCGGTCCAACCGCTCGATTGGCCTAGTGGTTAGAGCGTCCGCCTCTGATGAGAGAGGTCGTGGGTTCGATCCCCGGCCGAGTCATACCAAAGACTTGCAAAAATGGTACTAACAGCTGCCTCACTTGGCGCTCAGCATTAAGAGGTTAGTGTTAGGACTGGTCGGCCTGTCGACAGGATAATGTGACTGGATGGGACATCATGCTACATGTCTGGGGCATGATGCCCCCGCGCTAGACATCACTATAAACTGCCACATTGCAGACATCGTAGCGAAATGACTAGAAAATTGTTAAAGCTACGTTAAAAATCCAAATCACACAGATACACATCTTCGGTCGTCTATGTTATAAGAGACATCTTCTAGGTAATCCGACACCTTTCGGGGCGCGGTTTCAAATCGGGAAAGGTTTTCCCCGCAAATCCAGCGGAAGTCGTGAAGCCTCCTCTTAAGAAGCTGTCCGTCAACCTCAAAGAGTGATATAGGTCCTACGTGATTGAATTGGGCCCTTTGGGATGACAGATCTCGGATATAAAAGCTAGAGAATGTGGACTCAGTTCTTAATCACACAGGACGAATGCTGGGCTGGTGGCAACCGATCTAACCTCGTGAGCCGAAATGCATAATAAGTTCATGTGAGCTGGGGTTATTTCTCTGTCTGCAGAGCTAATACCCCAACTAATTCAGGACGAGATAGTTCGTGTTGATATATCATCCTGTCCTGTTTTGAGAAGAAAAAAGAGGCGTGGTCTCTTGACACAATGGCTCTGTGTATTAAGGTACCACTTCAAAGCCCTAACTGGGTCTTGTATGTGGTCTTCAGATGATGTGTCCAGATGAGACAGTGGTTTCATAAGAAAATCTTATTACCGTGGAAGGAAGCCGGTTGTTGGCGCTGTAAAAGGATGACTTTATGAGTAAGATTGACCCGTCTTTTCGGAACTGCATGTGATTCGGGTCTGCTGATAGGGCATGTATTTCGCAAATATTGTCTGCAGTCACTAACGCCATGATGAAGCAGATCTCCTGTATAAATGTTGCGCCAGAGATACTCTTGAATTTGCTACAAAATGCGTCTTATTCAGCCAGGTTAATATCCAAGATAAGATCCACTTGGCCACAGGGTAAACCTTTCAGTCTCGTGTATTTAAAGTTGGCGAGTAGGTCGGATATGTTCTTGCTTTGTCCGATATCCAATCTTCCATGATCACGAAAGATGTCAGAGATCGTGGAGCGGTAACGTTCTATCATACTCGGTGATAATTTTGTCTCTTCAAAGAACCAGAGAAGGAAATTAGCTATCTGCGACCCACATGCCTGGGAAGACAGGATATGTTCGCTTCTGCACCACTGAAAGAGAATGTGCCATTTGCCTTCGTATGCTTTCAGAGTGGAAGGCCTTTGTGCCTGAGGGATTCTCTCCATGACTGGTTGCGGAAATTGTTTAATTCTAAGGGCTTGTTTAATATGATCCGAGGTGCAGGTTAGTAATTCTGGGTAGAGACGAAACAACTTTCCTCGTAGTTTGAGTAGATGAAGGAAAATCCGAATTTTCCTGGGAGTTGCATGTGAATTTGTTGTTGACAACACACCTTAGAAAGTCCCGGACAAGGACGCAAATGTTTGTGGACTTGGTTTCTTTTGAAATAAGTCACTACTGTAAAGTTGTCGGACAGAATGATAGCTCTTTTCCCATTTAGTCATTCCTGCCACCAGGCTTGCACAATTGCCTACATCTCCAGAATATTGATATGCATATGGCGTTCCTGGTGAAGCTATGCACCTCTGTTTTCTCTAAAGGATGGTGCATCAAATATGTGCAAATGGGGAGAGGTTGGTTCAGCGGGCAAACGCTTGGTTGGGACAGAATAATTATCTGCACTGGGCACATAAAATGGTCACCTAGGACAAAAAAGTCCGCTGCCGCTTTGAGTAAGTCTAGTAGGCGAAGGAACTCCCGTGTGGATAGAATTTTCCTCTAAAGTAATGAAACCAACATGGTTCGGACCTTCAGTGTCCGATCTTGGGGAGATGAACATAGTTGCATGTGTGCTACACTCCAAACATATGTGAACAAATTGCTGAGATGGTACTAGGTCGTAGTTTTCCTTGTTGTCCATGCTGGCAAGCAGTGTAACAAGAGTTAACATGTCGTGTTTAAATAAAACTCACGTGACGTTTCTGCAGGATGTCGTCCAGATGTTGCCACAGTAGAAAAGTTCCGGACATTACTCGATTCATCATACGAGTGAAGACAAAGTGGCAGAGGTTGAGTCCCAACGAAAGCACTCTGAATTGGTATCCTGGAAGCTTTGTGAGTAGGGACATAAATTAATCCGACGTGTAAGTCAACAATGATGGCGAGGTCTCCCTCTTGAACGGCATTCCAAAATGCACCTTGGTGTTTCCAATGAGAACCAAGGGGTGTGAATTAATGATTAAGGACTCTTAGGTCGATGACCGGAGACAGAGTGCCGTTGCCTTTGGGACCTAAACGAAAGTCTGGAATAAAACCCCAAAGAAACGTTGGAACGAACGATATGATTCTCTTAGTGCTTTATCGGCCTTGGGTTGCGAGAACTGTAGGCATTACTGAATGGAGCTTGGATAGGACGGTTTCCAGAGGTTTGTATCCTATGCGTGGTCCTTGGGCCCTTTTGCTGATTTCCTGTACTATTCATGTATCAATGTTGTGGTTGCAAGAGAGGGAAATTGATCCCCTTCGTGGCCTTTTGCAGACTTTTTCAATCTAGCCTTTAAAGGATGGTTAGAGAATAAATGATGTTTTCTTAGCTTTCCCTTATAATGGTCCGTCAGGAAAGTGAAGACAGAGCACCGAGTAGCGTTCCGCTAAATGTAAATTTATAGCTGTGATACGGAACTGGCCCAAATATGATCAGCAGCTCTGTTCAGTAATCGGGAGATTCTTGAGATCGGCACCAATGCATGCCCAGATGTGTTTAAAACAATATCACTATTGACTTCTGGAGTGTCCAAATGAAATATTAGTATATGGCCAAGGTTGAACCGACGCCGATCTGATGATAAAGGCAGGCAGGAATGTTCAGAACTCTCCCAGACTGTTGAAGTAATGTAAGTTGGACTATTCCATTTCGTCATAAGATCAAGAAGATGCTGGAGCTCTAGTCCAGGCTGATAAAGTGGGAGGAGGAGGCCAGAAATTCGCGGGTGAAAGGCTGAAAATGTCATCAATGGAGGTTCGGAAGGCTGAATCTTCCCGTGACATCATATATTCTAGAAGTGATGACATTACTTGAGAAAAAACACCATTTTCTGGTCGCATGAGGTGAAGCTAAGGTATCCTGTAATGCATGAGACTTAGCTAGTGAAGAGTGATGCTGTCTGCTACTCACTAAGCTCGTAGAACGACCTGAATTAGTAACCGTGGCTTCGAGACAGTCGCTGAGTAACGAATCTCTTCTCATGGCAGAGTGTAGGGAGTGTAGAGACATTGCAAAGCCACATCTGTTGAAGCGTGAGGAACTGCTTTGGCATCTCTCGGAATGAGCGTCTCGAGGTGGTATGTGGTTCGATTAGTCGCTGCAAATATTTGCATAATTCGCATGTGTTGTGCAAATACATCGTGTGCGCAGAGCTATACCAAATGATGATTACCCGGATAATGGTGATAGCTGACGAGCTCAATTACAATACTACATGTAGGGAAGGTCAATGACGGCATGTACAGGTATAACCATTGAAGGATGACGTTCCAAGACTGAGGATGCCGTGGTAAAGGAAACTGATCTGTATGTGTTAGAAATGATGAAATTATATACATTTATAAAGAGTTTCTTAAGGGGAAAAAAGACATGCACGCTTTTCTTTATTAAGTCGAACCTATTTTGTAAAGTCACATAGGCTACCCTTGCGAGTGACTAAGTGCTCTTTAAATATGATGGAATGCTCATGCAGAAAATATCACTTAGGTTTCGCCTATAGAACTATGCATGAACAAGATTCGACTGAGCAAACCCCGTATAGAAAGCTTACTTATACTTGTTCGACCAGAACGGAAGCAATACTGAAATGTACACAAGTGTTTCTATTACATACAAACACCTTTACATAAAAGGGAATTAAGGCACCGTTATAGATCCGTACAAAGTAGATGCGACATATCCATTTTAAGGTATGACTTATTGGGAAAAAGGCCCAAAGACTGCTTGTACAAGTAAAATCAATGAAATTGGCGCCCGAATGCTGCGAATGCCTTGGAATAGAAACTCGCCGATATGTAACTGTTCGTAATGGAATTACACATATATTAGAAATGATTTATAAGCGTTAGAGGCTTGCGTGTACATAACATAATTATTGCCTGAACTTAATGTTCAGTATTGTTATGTGTGACGACGATAAAAATGGTTGGCAAATTGTAAAGGCAGACCATTGTCTGCATAGAAAGAGAAAAAGTTGGAAATATAAATCGAGTATACAAACTTTAGACGTGAGACCACCCCAGCTTGTAGTAGTATATCTTCCACGTATATTCTGGCTTTTGCGAGGTCTCCTGTAACAAGAGTAAGCTTCTTGGCCCGAGCAGAAGTAGTAGCTGATAGGTTCTCAGACTTTGATGCGAATTCTTATACATGAGGAGAGATCACTCTGCCCGACCGCCACATAAGTCGGCAGGCAACATTTAGTTCCCTTTAGCTAAAGGTAGTATCTGGGAGGGCTGGATTTGTGAGGTAGTAGTAGTTCTCCTAAGGTATTATGATTCGGTAACGTACTTAGGGAAGAAATATTAAAATAAGTTGCAGGGAGAAATAAGGTGTACTGCTAAGTACTTGCTTACATACGAAATCGAATATTGTTATATGTCTGCTATATCATAAACTATAAACTATAAAAATTTAAGTTCATTTTTCTGTTGTTTACTTGCTTATTTTCCTCTTGTAATGTTTGCATAATTATTCTTAGATTTCATTTGTATTTATTAGATATATTCATTTTTGCGATTAAATTTTATGTTCCCCGAGTTCTTTTCTCCAAACCTTTGGTGTAATTTTTGTTTTGCAATATGTGTCCAAACATATATATTGTATAGTCATACAACACTTACACTTATATCTTTCATCATCAATGATTTCCTACATGTAATAGTAACCATCGAAAATACTCCCCCATGGCTATAATGAATATATGAACAATGCTGACATCTGTGCTACCTATTCCACGAAATTTATTTTCTGTCCAAATGTACAAAAGTTACAATGAAGTAGCAGATATGATAAGTAGTAAACTGGTTCATAATTACTACTTATTTTCTGCTGATATACTTTCATATTTACAAGGGCAAACCGTTTTGTAATAACGTAGCCTTTCGAAGTTAAAAGTGGGCGTATGTAAAGCTTCAGGAAAGGAAAGATAAACCAGCAATCTTACTACTGACAACATTGTATCCTGAGTCATTGACAAGTAAACATGTCTTCTGCTATTGTGAAAGCAGTTTTGTATGAAGGATGAAACTGGAGAGGCGGCATGTCATTCACAAACCAGAGTGTTTACACACTACATTTATCAGTTCAAATGGAGCGTTAAGTTATCTTATGATTGGTCAGTAAATTCAGAATAATTAAATACTTTAATCATATGAATAAAAGAATCCATTACTAAATTACTCGTAACTAAATGCTTTATGCATGTACACATCGGCAAATAAATGCATTCTCCAAAGGAGCGAAACAAACAAGAGAGAGAAAGAGAAATCTGTGCAAGATAACCCGTAAATGTATCAAGCCCAGGCTGGAACTGAATGAGGTTGAGATCGCACGAGGAATAAATACACCCCCCCCCCCGAAATTATATACAAATAATACTATCATACAGGTTAGAGAATTTTTAATTCGTACTCTACGGAGATTCGAACCCAGGTCCGCGTTTAAACGGCACCCATCGTAATGGTGACGTGTGCTTAATCATGAGGGAATATGGGCTCGTGTGTGCAGGCAAGGCGATGTGTGCCATTTACCCGCGGACCTGGGTTCGAATCTCCGTAGAGTACGAATTTGAAATTCTCTAACCTGTATGATAGTATTATTTGTATTAAAATATTAATTCTGCCTACTATTATCAAACATTCTTCTATAGGAATCCAGGGATAGCACTTTCTGTTCTGTCTGGTGTATATTTAAAATTCTATATAATTAATTATATATACCTTGATTTCTTTTATAGGAATCCGGAATGACTGTGTAGATACATGAGAATTAATTACTGGGCCGTCAAGCGAGTGTGCCTGCTACACACAAGTGCACATAACACCGAATGAGTAACATCATTTTTTGGTGATGTGTGCGTAGTCGTGCGTGAATATGGGCTGGTGTGTGCAGGCAAGGCGATGGGTGCCGTTTATGCGCGGACCTGGGTTCGAGTCTCCGTAGAGTACGAATTAAAAATTCTCTAACCTGTATGATAGTATTTTTGTATTAAAATATTAATTCTGCCTTCTATTAATAAGCATTCTTCTGTAGGAATCCAGGGATAGCACTTTCCGTTCTGTCTGGTGTATATTTATAATTCTCTATAATTCATTCTATGAACTTTGATTTCTTTCATAGTAATCCGGAATGACTGTGTAGATACATGATAATTAAATACTGGATCGTCATGCGAGTGTCTGCTACACACGAGTGCATATAACACCGATTTAGTAACATCATATTATGGTGATGTGTGCTTAGCCGTGAGGGGATGTGGGCTGGTGTGTGCAAGCAAGGCGATGGGTGGCGTTTATCCGTGGATCTGGGTTCGAATCTCCGTCGAGTACAAATTAAAAATCCTTTAACCTGTATGATAGTATTTTTTGCATTAAAATAGTAATTCTGCCTACTATTATTAAGTATTCTTCTATAGGAATCAAGGGATAATTCTGTCTGGTGTATATTTATAATTCTCTCTCTCTCTCTCTCTCTCTCTCTCTCTCTCTCTATATATATATATATATATATATATATATATATATATATATATATATATATATATATATATATATATATATATATATATAATGCGCTTCTTGAAAAGAAATCCACATGCTGACAACCATTAATTACTCTAGTTCAGAAGGGTGACCATGCAAGATTTTGAAGAAAAATATCTGCGTTGTTTAGTAGCCATATAAATTGTGAAAACATGAGCAAGGCTTTTGAGAGGCATGTGATATATCCAATTAAAATATATTTACCAAGCAGGATAATTTGTTATCATAAGGAATTAAAAATTAAGAAAAAGGCATAGAAAGAACAGTGATATCACCAACATTTCCAGGGAAATCTAAAATAATAGCCACAGCAAACCGACTAAATGAATAGACTGTAATTTCCAGTAAGATCTGGAAATGTGATTCTTTTCCTTCAGTGAATTAAAGTTGTACTTTCATGTTAAGTTATTTCCCTGAGCATGTTTAAAGCGTGTCAGAATTTCCCCATGACATAATCAACATCCCATGTGACATTCAGTCCATATTACTATTTCGATGCATTAAATGAGGCCTTAAAATGAGGGTGAATATATACACCGTTGGACAGATACAAGGCACAAGTGTTAGATGACACGAAAATCAGAAACAGCCATTTCTAGGCCATGTTGTTTATCTCCTGATGGATGATATGGACTAATCCAGACCTCTATGTGTCATTTAGAAGGATACTAAGCTATTTATTTTTAATTGGTACGAAGGTGTAGAAAGTGGCATTAAAACAAAGAATAAAAAACACCAACCAAACAGGTCATGTTATGCTAAAGTGCTTGCTTCCACTTGCTTCAGATGAAAGACCTTAATTCAGAAAACAGAACATGGTCTTTCTGTGTACATATATAAGATGAGATTGATGTCCAGGACTTGTCAGATGACATATTACCGTTTTGATATTCTGTTTCAGAAGGTCCATGGCATCTGCTTCAGACATTGGCCCAAGCTCAACCTCCTTTAGATTCAAATCTTTCTTTGAAAGTTTTTGTCTTGTGGTTAGTAATAGTTTTACCTTAAAAGAAAAAGTATCAAATATTAGAAGACAGAAGTTGCAGAGTTTAAATGAGCAATAAAATTCTTCACTCTGTTACTGTTCTCCTTTATGATAGATAATTGTTTCTTTCCCGATTCTTTCTCAATAAGACTAACACATAGGTGGCCAGAAACATATGTAACATTAGAGAAATATAATTATTTTATTGTCGATGGATTGGCATAATCTCTAAATGGAATTAACTATACATTCAAGACTAGAACCCTGGTCCACTGCATCCTAGTCAAGACACATATGACAAACCCAAAGCAACTGGATCATCCAAGCTGGCATGGACGTTGCCTCATGAGCATACACGTATATTCATACTTACCATACCTCTCAGCTGTCACAGATCAATCAAATTTCACAAAAATGTCTTTATTTTGTCTGAGAATAAACCATTAGGTCCATCATTCACAGAGAAAAACCTCTAGAGTCATCTAAAACATTTACCGTGGAATTCTTTAAGAGACATTAACTCAATCACCAAGCAACCATTGACAAAGTCGGCTACGTGTAGCTATAAGACTTTATTTCTTTTTAATGAAAAAATGAACAAACAGGCAAGTTACTCAAAATGTACGGATTTTCGAGTTGAAGATTTTGATCTTGATGCCCTTCAATTCAAATAAATCATTTCTGTGGATTGTTTAATTTACAGACCTAAATATCCAATAGCTATTTTCATTGTTATGTTTTGTATTGTTTGTTTGCTTTCAAATTATTCCTTTCCATCTTTATAAAAAGATCAGCGTAGTTATCAAAAGCGATGTAATGCAAGATAGAAATAAAAGAAGAGTTGCATATTTCGAATGATTTACCATCACATTCATACTTTCAAAATGCAAAACAAGACATTTTACCTTGCACAGATTGTCAGTTTGCTCCATTTTCCATGTGAGTGTTTCCAGGAAATTATACATTTCTAAACTACTGTCCTCGTTCTGGAGAATTGCATCTACATCGTCAATAAACCAGAGAGTTGCTATAATAATGATAATAATAATAATAATAGGAGCGACAATAAGGAAACAGATTTTGTTGACGATGGTTGCAAAGCTTGAAACATGCAATTAGCCCTAAGAAATGTGAGGACCTCAAGCACATTTTATGGGGAATATACACCTTTACCCCAACATATCTGGTTGTATATCACGTTGTTATGAAGGGCAAGATCTTTATCATAAACAACAATGTATTGTAATCTATATTTATATAGATACCACCCATCCACGCAGACACACACACACACACACACACACACACACACACACATATATATATATATATGTATGTATGTATGTGTGTGTGTATGTGTGTGTGTGTGTGTGTGTATATATATATATATATATATATATATATATATATATATATATATACATAAATATATATACAATTACTCATACAGACAGAGAGAAAGAGATAAAGAAAGAAAGAAAGAAAGAAAGAGAGAGAGAGAGAGAGAGAGAGAGGTATTCGTTCCACTGTGCACCTTTGCTAATGCTTTCGAGAAGTTCCAAGACTTGCTTCCCTGGACTTTGTCCAACAACTTCACCATTTTTACTGACAATTTCACAAAGAACTGAACCCAAGTCTGATTTGTCTCTGAAAAGGAGCAGCAGTGATAAAATAGTTTTCATACTAAATTAAAAATGAACAGAGACAATCTTTTCCATATATTCGCTAATTTTTCAAAGGTCAGATTTCAAGATTTCTTAGTCATCAAAGATAGTACATTAAATATTTGTCATTAAAGATAGTACATTTAATATTATATCAAGTGCAACAGAGAGCGTATATATGATTTTACAGAGATGATTTTGAAATGTTCTAATTCTTCTAGGGAATAGTGATAGTTTGAGCAGACAGAAAATCAATAGTCACTTTCCATTCATTTATAACAGCATTGATTACAGCTCATCTCAAAATCATTACCTTGCATCATTCGTGAACTGTTTCCTTGCACTTATTAAGTTTACTCCAGTTCTTACTGTATGCATGGCAAGGTTATCACAACATAATGATGGCAATAATAATAATAGTAATCTTAATTCTTCTTGTAACATAAGCCACCGGCCCAGATTAAATACATTTATTAAAAAATATGGTACAGCCAAGACTCATAACAACTCTGGCACGATGACTCTCTAAGGTTTATAGATTTTACTAGATAAAGAGAACAGTTATGTATGATACTAAAATTATTACTGATTCTTTGCACAAAACAGTTATAAAACTTATTTGATTTCTATTACAGCGAAAGTATGAAGGTAAATAAGCATTACTCAAATTATAATACAGAGGACATTTAACAACGACGTGAAACTCATCTTCTAAATATGCCAAATTAGGGCAGTCTTTCAGGATAAGGGATATTTCTAAACCAACCTATTTTTACAGGTATAGGAAAGTTTCCAGTTAAGAACATACACAGTAAGCGAACACTATGCGAAGAGTTTAAACAATCCACATGTTATTCCCTACCAAAAGAGCTATTCATCTTACTATAGAATCGTAATCTATCCATTGTATTTAACTCACCACTTACTTCTAGTAGAAAAATAACTTTACAATGTTGCTTGAATATAATGAAAAAGAGCTTTTCGCCCTCCTCCTCTTGATTAACCCAAACTTCTCACATTCCGTATCAAAATAGTAGCTTCTTAACTTTATTTACCCAACAATTACAATGTTCGCCCGTGTCAGTTGTAGGTTATAGCTTTGTTCTGGGAATGTATCGACACTCATTTTTAAACTTATCATTCTTTTATATCTGCATCTTACGTAAGTCGCTGCCTAACTGATTATACATAAAAGCATTGTAGTTACAATAATGTGTTTATTTTAGTATCAAATATTTTGAAAAACGTTTTAGTAGACAGTTTACAAAAAAGAGCCGGTCTTGTCTTCAAACTATAAAGTGCCTTTGCTGCTTGTGCTGCTCGCTGTTTTGACACACACAACATGAATTTGTTTCAAACATAATACATAACCTGTATATTTGTAATAAATCACCGTTTTTATCATCAAAATATCAACTTTTATGTACTCTCAAATATCTTAATTTTCGAAATAGTGCAATTTTAGTTTTTCCCAGGCTTATCTTTAGTTTCCAGATGTTGCAATATTCTTTTACTTTAGTTAGAATTCTTTGAAGGTGAATATCAATTTTGACAGATGCAACCAAGTCATCTGCACACACCAGTTCAAATATCTCAGCAAATTCAAAAATTACACAATTATTGTGTCAGAAATGTGTTTTCAAATCATTTAGAAATAATGAAAATCAAATAGGTGATAAAAACAGCCTGGACTTATCCCATATATAAAAAGTCATCTTGTAGAAAACCCATGCTGATGCGACTTTCCGTTTTGGAGCAGAAACAAAAGCTAGATTTCAAGACAGCCGAAATTATGGCGTTGTTGGATATCAGATTGGCACCATTTCCATTCAGGGCCAACAAGATATATGGGTAAATCTTTGGTGGAAGTACAATGTTGATAAAACCAGTAACCCAGCAGAAGTGGCAATAAAGTGTTTCATGATGGCCATATTGGAAGTCAAATCGGCACCAACAGACATCAAAAGTCTTTTAGTCAAACCCGAGCTGAAAAAGACCATTCATTCACGAAAAAGTGATAACATGAATTTTAATCTGGTTATTATGGTCAACATGTTAGGACCAACTATAAATCATAAGAAATCGTTTAGCTGAAACACCATTTTGATACAACCATCCATGTACAAGCGGCACCATTTTCATATCGGATCAATGGACTATAAGATGCGTGTGTGGGTTTCATGGCAATCCTCCAATACGTTTGGTAGGAGTAACGATAACAAAACAGACGGACGACAGACGACAGGCCATCCGTTAAGATTGAACTGTCTGAAAGCAGTAGAAATAAAAACAGAAGTACTAACAAATGTTGTTGTTTTGAAAATAATTATTCTTCTTTCTTGAGACAAAACTATCCGTACAAAGAGCGTCGAACACATTAAACATACGTTACCTAAGATTAATTTTGATAATTTTCCATTTGCTGGCCATGAGACTGCATACTTGCTGCGCCAGGCTTGTTTTTCCGATTCCACCCATGCCGCATATATATACACCGTTACATTCTATAATAATAATAATAATAATAATAATAATCCGATTGGACTAAATTGGTAAACACTGAAGTGGTTAAATCTTGAATTAATCAGGATAGATTTCCTGGAAGATGACTTTTTCTTTGTATTTATATATTTATTTAGCAATTTGTAAATGGTACATACTAATCCTATAGCTTTTCCAGTAAATAATCTCTGTAAAATCTCTCCAAATCTGTTAATTCCAAAAGTTGAAATTGAACACGTAACTATCATCCCTCAAAAATACACAATAATGACACCACTACATTTAAAATTCATTAGTTGATATACCTCCCTCGGAAGGCATACCATTTGCAACAGTGACACAAGTTAAAAGTGAGCTAAGCAAAATTTCTGGTTATTTTAGTTCATATTCCTTATAAACATATCACCTGTCAATTAACTGTGCTTTATCTGCCTCTGTTTCATGAGGTCTCGGTCAGCAATTATGTGGGAACTAAAGATATGACTGGCAAGAAATAATATTTATTTACTGCAGATATTTTTGAATATTTTTCCTGAAACATACACAGTCTTCTGAAATAGGTCTTAAAATGTCCTGGTAATATGAATCATGTATTAAGTGTCAGTACACGTCTCTGTTTCACGAATATCTGTCTAGTTATGGTGTTATTTGACCGTTATGTGACATGAATATCTGTTTAGTTATGGCGTTATGACGTAATTTGACTGTTTTGAATAACTGTCTAGTTATGGTGCTCTTTGACTGTTATGGAACCTGATTGGTTATGACATTCCATGAAGGAAGGGGGTATGTCAGTGGTAAAGCTTGGTATTTGTCTTAACGTACTGGCTTCTCATGTGTTTCTTTTATAAATTAACTGACTAGCATATTATATGTACCTGAAACTTTATGATAACAAAAAACAAATGGAACTATTGTGTGAGGACAGAAACTGTTTCTAGCTGGACAAGTGAATGATTTCTAAATGTACCCGCAGTATGTAACGTCGAATCGAGGAAACTCCGATAGGACCTCTCAGACTAATACTAAATATCCTTTGTCAGCGGTCTATATGGGTCTGGTCGCTAAAACATGGGCCCTACGTAAACATCAAGTTTGTTTTTGAGGAATATTGCAAACTTAAACACGAATTACGACCAGCTATTTATTTAGAGATTTGTTTTATAAGTAAATGCGTATTTTAGTAATCTCAGTAGCTCAACAGTAACGCTCCTTGGAAATGGATATTGGACCGGCTAGGTAGCAAATTAGCTATGAGCTATTTGACCAGATGGCAGGCCAAAGAGACATTAGCTATTTCATTGGCTAGCCAGAACAGACAGCAACATATGAGATATTAGTCTTGCCAGCCATCAGCATCCCGATCAGAGGAAATCGGTTCAGTTACATCTCGTAGCTCCAGCACTAACGAAATGATTCGATTGCTCAGAATTTGTGTCAATAATATTGTGACATTTCTGTACATATGGATTCAGAGATGTTGATCTAAACATATATGTAAATTAGCTTTTATGCAATATTGTCATTATTTCAAAATTAATCTTTGGCTCAGTTTGGTATGAAAATGGAAAGGGGTATTCCTGGTATTAGATGAGGTCCCATTCAATATGGTCAATCTTTGTAATAAATTTTAGGTAAAGTCCTTATCTCTGAATCTCTGAAAGTAAATAAATACAAAATTGGTAATCTCAAATTTATTACTTTGAAGTAGGTGTCTGACTCAGTAAACCCTGGGGAAAGATTATAGACCTTGCACATATGCTTTGACATGGATATGTATACATTCAGTTATCTTTTGGAACCCCGGGATGCACATCCTATCCAAATAATATGAGCCTCTCTCCCGTCCGACCCAGTGCCCTGTGCTCGAGTTGTTGGCAGGCTTTCTCAATATATGTGACAGTAAAATCATTCAAATAGCATCATCTTTTAATACTGCTGTCTGACTGGCAGAATATCATAAGCATTTTAAACACCAAGTCAGCCAATAGCATAATCCCTTATTGTAGCTGACTTACTAGTCAGCAGAATAACATGACATATTTAACCAACAAGCCAGTTAAAATACCATCATAAAACATTAGAAAAGGAAGAATCTTCTAGAGTCGTTAAGATTTTGTTGATATAAATGAAAGTTAAATTCATCTCTGAACCGAAATATTCGTGGTACATCCTTAAGCGAAGTAATGGGGATAACAGCGAATTTATCACATGCACGTCAAGGGCATTTATGAGGCTAAAATCAAGTTTTATATCTGAGTGTATTATGTGATGGTGCTAAAAGTGTATATGCCACTTTAGAAACAGATAGTAAGGCAGACTAGTTTAACAGGCATTGCACCACATCACATTTACTTGGAGTATAACAAATACGACGAAACAGAAGAAGAAGAAGAGTAAGAATGTAAATAAATACATACAAAATGTACTAACTATTTTTGTCACCATTTTCAAGTTCTTTTCTGACACTCTCTAAATCATTTTCTCTTCCAAGGAAGGGTTCATTCCGCCGTGTTACATTCATTGACTGAAGATGATTATTTAACTGGGTCCTATAATCTACAAATATGTTCGACAACTTTGTGCCTGTGGTTTCCTCTCGCAAATTCAACAAATCAAGAGCTTTTTCCAACCACAGCGCAATAATGGCATTATCATATTTCTCTTCCAGCGCAATCAACAGATTCCGGAAAGTTTCAGTACCATCTGAAGCATCTAGAATCTGCTCCATGTCCACATCCACCTCATCACGAAGGAGACGAGTAATCATCTGGAGGTTTTCTTTATCCAGTTGCTCCATGACCATCATCAGCACGTGGCGCCAAAAGTCAATCTTCGTATCGGAATCCAAGCCCACAATCTTGCTTTGAGCCATGGAATCTATTTTGTATTATGCTGAGAATAATTGTCATTTAATTAGAGCATGATAAGAACAAATAATGAAGATCAAAGAAATAACTGATTTAGAATCGATATAACAGATGTACAAGAGTTTCAAAGCAATGGTAGAGGGTGAATAATCTAGTGCATGGATAGCTTATCTAACTTTTTAAATCCAAATAAACGTTATCATTTTCTATGAATTCACTTACAGTTGCATATAAGAACCTATGGCTCATAAAAAACAAATATTGATGCAAACAGAAAACATCATTATATTCAAGTAGCGAGCAAATACATTAATTACAGGTGTTGTCTCAAAGACGATGTACAAAAGCTGAACGTAAACGGTGTATCTATTTACATGCAATACAACTGGACTCAGGAATTTGCTTATCAATTATGTTATTTACAACATCTTAAATGAGGAGATACATATGGCTTCGGTCAGTTTTCAATGTTGGCCTCAACAAATGTACAATCAAATGATCTAAAATATACATATACTATTAAATCTGATCTAATCAAGTAAACTCTAACTTACAAGCCTCACACGTACCCGTTAAATAAAATATATCAAAGAAAAATTAAATAAAGTAAGCCCTATATAAGATTAATTTGAGTATTATGAACAAGTTAATAAATGCACACTATGAATAGATGCTGAACAACAAAAATAAAACATAAGGAACCATGACTGAACTGGACCAACATAACTAAAGTCGAACTTGCTTGTAAGGTTAGAATCCAGTGGTCTGGTTGGCTACAATTTTAGTCTCTATTAAAACTGACCATTCATTTGTCTCAAGTCTATACTTAACGTCCATACTAGATTATTGGCGAAACTGAACAGCGGCGTGAATTTCTGGTACCTAATCACAATTCACGATTCTCAAGTACTGACAAAATACGCCCTTTAAAAGCATTAAGTGAATCAAATAATTTACATGTGAGGAACTATACAAAATGGCTCTTTAGTTTTCCATTAAATACAACACTATTTCAATCGAAGCACCATTTTGCTGTATCTCTTATGATGTATGAAGGGTACCCTGTTCAGAACTAAGTAGTAGAACATATAATTTAATCCGACTGCGAATTGACTAAACAGGTATTCAAAGCGAAATTTCATTATAATTGTTGAATATGTGTGTGTACAATCATTACGTTGTGACTAAATCATAGCTGTTTTGGAAAAATGCTATTCTTCGAAACAAGTAGCACATTATCAATTGCACGCAATAATTAATGAATGTGCGTATGATATGGACTAGAACTTTTCATTATCGTTAGTTATTATTGCCCCAATTCAAACGTGAGTTTTTTTTAATAATTACAAGTTGCTTTTTTAGCCAATGATCTCTTCGAGATAAAATGTTTCCTGAGGTAAAAATGATGACCTTGAAATGGATTTTGGCAACACGTTCTGCGTCGTCTTTTAACCACAAAATATGCCGATGAAACCTTTAAGAAACAATACCTTAACCCCAACAACAAATTGAAAGTACTCTTATTAAATACTCACTTTTCAGAGCATGATACTATGACGACGATTGTGGAGAGATCAGGAAGACAGCTTAGGCATCTCCTAGAAAATGGGAATGATTAGAAACATGTCACAATTATTTATTTTAATGAAAGTAATTGTATTAAATGTAGGATAACATTATAGGAAGCTGGCCAACAGAGCAAAAAGGAAAAAAGAGTAAAAACCTCTAAAAAGAGGAAAAGAAAGAGGAGACGGAGGGAAATGAAATAAACTTGTGAAAAAGAAGAAATTAAATAAACTTAAATTTTTCGAGAAAGAAAATTTGTATTTGTATGACGTATAGTCAACTTGAAAAGATGCATGATCATTAACCGCTCGGCTGAAAATAAACAATCATATAGCAAATATTCATATGGACCACTCACAATTGCATCACCAAGCTAAGCTTTATTCAGATACGGTCTATTTGCAATGAGAAGAAAAGTGAAGATGACAAAGTTGTTTAAGGAAGACTACCTTAACAACTACTGTTGCCACATTTCAGGCTAAACCAGTGCTGAGAAGAGCCCATCCAGTTAGTTACGTAAAGTTTCAGGAGTTACGTTAACGCCAGACATACTTCACTATGTTCTCAATCATTTAAATGGCACCACATGGACTAAGGGAAATCTATATTTTTATGTTTTCAAACTGAGCAAAAGATATGACATCTGAGGGCTATGCAAAGGTCATTTGAGTAATGACTCTACATTATTCCATTATATCAACATTATATAGCCCCAAACGCAATGGATCAGATTCTATGTTACTTTATTCTTTTCTGAAGCGGATGGGAAGCACTAGTGATAAAGTAATTGCCTTTCAGTATGGTAAAACACAACAAAACAATCACTGAATTGCGGGAGAGCTTTTTTTTTTTTTTTAAAAAAAATCAATCAGGAATGATTCGGTCACTGGAGTAGCCGAAGAACCAATCCATACCTTGGTCCTAATAAATTTCTTCATTCAAAGCCGGTTGTAGTAATACCTGTCAAAGTATCCTGAGCCTATCTATCAAAGGAAGTATATTGCTGGAGTGAGCTTCAGATGCTTGAGAATCTCAAATCCTATATTGTGTCCCAAGTGAAACGAATCTGCATTAAAAGAAAAGACAGATTGATTCCCACTAGCAAGAACAACTACTCGATTCACTGCCAGTTTACACGCATGTATCAAAACCATGTTCTTTGACATTCAATTGGGCCATCTCATTCCTAACCCCCTTGTGGTACTTTAACTGTCATAAAAATAGTCACCTCAAAACTAACTGCGAAAGGAAACTATTCTCTCTCGTATGTGGACAGGAGGGGCACAATGGATAGTCATACAAGAAGAAAGAAAACGAAGTATTTACTGCCAATATAACCATGTCTCTTACTTCGTCAAAGATTACCAAAAGTAGAAACTCCAGAAAGAGATCCAAAACGCAAAGTATGAAAAAGGCATGACTTTCACTCAGGCCTGAAAATTTGTTATCTACGAATTGAATTAACTTGGAAGTTACATTGTAGTCTGTACAATAAGACTTTCTCAAATCCTGTCTATACACAAGTACAATGCTTAATAACGAAAGACATGAATGAGCAATTAATTATGATTAATATGTGCGTGTAAATGATCGAAATATTGGATCAATTAACATAAAACGCACGGGCTTAATAATGAAAATACAATTAAATGACCTTACACAGTACAAGGACAAGAGGTGAATGCCCCTCCTGTCCACATACGAGAGAAAATAGTTTCCTTTCACAGTGATTTCACAACAAAACGATTGATATGTTTTACTCAAATAGTAAACCAAAATGTAGTATTTTACTCATATAGTAAAATTTATTCACTCAAATATTGAAATTATGTAAACAAAAGGGACATATATACAAATTATCTTCACAGTCCCAAAACCACAATGGTTGTTACAACCCCCCCAAAAAAATTAGTCCACGGCTAAATGATTACATGATTGGAGTTACACACTCCGTCACCAGCACACTCGGCTACCGGTCACACTGGCCAATAAAGCCGTCAATATTCCAGGTTGGTCAATCAAGCAATCAGCGCCCACCAGTCTTGGTCAGCAACGCCCGAACACCTGCTACTCGACCAGCGACACCGTTTATTCAGTTCTACGGCTGCTATGGTTCAGCTTCACAGCTGTTATGGTCGACTTCTATCGTTAGCTCAGCAGCTGGCACCACGTCGACTCCGATCACTCCGATACCACGGATCGCTCCGGTCACTCGGGTCACTCCGACCGCTCCGACCACTCCGATCACTCTAGTCATTCTGTGATCACTTGGGTCAGCTCTACAGCTGAAGAAGTGCAAGTCTTTAAAGTAGACTGCTCACTGACAAGACGTTCCGTAATGTGAAGATTTAATCTTACGGTGAGGCATTTATACACAGCCGAAGTCGTCATACATTGTCTGTGCGCTGGAAGCATTCGGTTTTTCCCATTGAAAGCACTTCTCACGTGCGGTATAGGATGAACCGAACTCACTATTTCGAAATATTGTACAATATACATAAATCACCCTCGAGTATCGCATACACAAAAACGAGTACATGTATTTAATAAATAACCAACCTCGGGTATCTTTATGTACAAAAAAACGAGTATATGTATTTAATAAATAAAATAATTTATACAATTCCGTGACAGACGACAGGGTGAGAAAAAGTTGAAAGGCTTCATGCCTCCGAAACCAGTGTGGACAGCCATTTAAACTGACACTAAAGCAGAAGAGTTTATCAGAAGCTGTCTTCGTGGAATTTTGTGCAACAATTTTGATATTTTGTTAGCCATGCTAGCTCAGTAACTGTGAAGATTAGGGAAATTACATGTGTGCTAATCGACACTATTAATTCAATAGTTACAGTAGTAATCAAAACCATTCTGTCAACAGTTCAACTAGTGTGCTAAACCCATTAACGCAACAGTTCGAATAGTAACGTAGAGATAAATCTATCTTAGTCTTGTCCATATCATCAGTACAAGTGGGTTGGAGTAAACGAAATCACAGGTGTGCTAGACATTTTGTATATCTTCATTTTATTCTTTCCTTACCAGTTTGCAGGTATACAATTTTTCAGGTGTGCTCGTGTGTTAATTTGTTTTGTTTTTTAGTGTTGTATCCTTATACAGATATCCCAGGACTAATTTTACTAACTGCTCCGGTGGCCTAGTGGTTAGAGCGTCCGCTCAGCATTAAGAGGTTTGTGTTAGCACTGGTCGGCTTGGTGTCAGGATAATGCGACTGGGTGGGACATCATGCTACATGTCTGCGGCATGATGCCCCAATGTTAGACACCACTATAAACTGACACACACACACACACACACACACACACACACACACACATTTTACTTTGTCATTTTGTTGCGTTTTGCTCATTGTCTGTAAGCGGATTATGTTTGTGCATAATACATTGAACTGAATGAATAGATATTTGAGGCTATATAAACCAGAGCACGAAACTGTTGAATTCACTGATAATAGCTACGGACTATTGGACAGGTGCACTACTATTCTCTCTCTCTCTCTCTCTCTCTCTCTCGTGTATGGGTGTGAAAAACACTTCTTCCAAGAAAATGTCTTTTTTTTCTGACTCAAATCCCTCTCTGAAAACACGTACGAACTGCATAGGTCGATATGATATTAAACCAGCCCACTATAAAGTTTGAGGGACCCCCTTTAATTGGTTGATATAATTATGTTTGTATTATTCCCATTCTACTGAATTTACTGAAATTGGCTGAGGGACTGTCAAACAGTATTGAAATGGCGAAATGTTTTAAAGATAATATGAACTGTAGAGTACTTGACGCATTTGCTTCAAAACATCATCTTTGTCCACAGACTGTGACTAACGACATACGTGTTAGTATGTTAGTACCAGTAAGCAGTTTGTGTTGATAAAGCAAGTTGCTATACAACCGTGACCTCTTTATTCGTGATTCGTTTTGGTTGTAATGAAACTTTTTAAATCTTCCGTCAGTCTATAATTGCTTGTGAGATTTTACGATATAACTGCGCCTTTAAGGTCGCTGATCTCTTTGTTACAAAATCTTACGAATAGTGTATTGAATTTCATGTTCAGGACCCTGTCCTTGTTAAGGTACCATGTTCATGAAACGATAATGTGCAACAGTTCACCAGACAGTAAACAAATGAACATACGTTTGTATATCTACATTCCACAACCAACATCCAAAAATGCAAAACAGCAAACTAAATAAAGTACGTTCGAAAAGCGCTTTATCACAAATCAATAACATAAATGACAGACATAAATATATCACTCACCGGCTGTGTCTTGCCAGAATGATTGCTTAATGTCTTTTGTTTCGGGTAAAGTTGGGGCTCTTGAAGGGAGACTTACTCTGTCTACAGTTGGCGCAATGGATAGATAGATATTAGTACACTAGTAGCAGGGTCGGTTTAACCGCTAGGAGAATTTATTCATCCTCCTAAGGCGCCAAGATTTGGGGGTGCACCAAAAACGAAGTACAGTTAGGTAATTCATTTATGATCATTACATATGTTGACTAAATAATGAAATGATACTAATTGACAGTCAAGGCCGACAAGAGGAGGAGGGGTAACCGGGGAAATATCCCCGGGGCCCTGGCCCGTGAGGAAGCCCTGGTGGAACAACACTTTTTAATTTTATAAAAGAAATTGTTTGTTTAAACAAGAACTAGGAGAGGCCCGGGTGTTTCTTACACGAGGATCTGTGATCGCTCTGTAGGGCTCTCTGAACGTTTGATAATAGGCGATACGTTGGCGGGGGGGGGGGGGGGGGGGAGGGAGAGAGGGGAGGAGAGAAGGGGCGCAAGATGGAAGGTTCGCCATGGGCGCCAAATATCCTTGCACCGGTCCTGACTAGTAAGGAGGTACATAAGTAGGTGCTAGGTAGTTAGATAAATACAGGAGCGTATTAACCATTAAGCAGACTAAGCACGTGCTTAGGGCGCCAGGGCCAAAGGTGGCACCACAAAGTTGAGAAAAAGGTGAAGAAAATAAAACGAATGAAGATTTGTAAAAAAATAATTGATAAAACTAGTGCGAATTGATCATAATGTTCTGTTTCTTGATCAGACAGGTCAACAACTAAAATGGACTGGGTCAGCGTGGAAAGGAGGTGAGCACCAAGATTTGTCAGTGCTTAGGGCACCAGTGAGCCTTAATCCGCCCCTGGATAAATCCATACGCGCAGCCGTAGCAACAAGACCCTTAGTGATCGTCAAAGTGTACAGAGATTGTACAGAGATTCAGTTCCACTGAAACTGGTGTTCCCTAATGTGTGGTTAGTATTAAGGAAGAACTCAAAACAGTTAGTCAAAGTATATTTAAAATTATCCTTAGGTAGACACAATTTCGTGAGATATTAGGAATTAAATATGTATTATCACACAGGAGAGTGGGTTGAAAGATAGGGGACATCTGTTTTACATAAAAAGTAAAATAAAACACTAATTTACACGAAGAAAAACGATCACGATTCATATTTATAGATAGAACTATGCATTCAGTTTGACATGAAAACGCCAGTCTTCTCGCTGACGAGTATGCACATAAATCATAGCCTTGTATAGGATGATGGTCAGGTGGAAAATAGCCAATGATACAAGAACGATCTTAGTTAACCATTTTACAACAAATTCAGTTTGACTTGTACCGAGAAGCAGCAGGGAAGTTCTACAGACCCCCTGGCACAGACTAAATTAACCCTCCTACCAAACATTTCTCCGTAGAAGCCTCAGAAAGCAAAAATAACGCTTCCTACGCAAAATAATCCGCAAAATTTCAACCCAAGATGCAATTTCAGGCATAAAAAAAAGGCAGCTTTTTTGGGGGGGGGGGTTATTGTAAAATTTGTTTGTGCCATAATTGAATTATGGTGGGTTGCGGATACTAATTTTATTTCACATTAAAACAATATCATTGAAAATAAGATGAGTAAAAAAACTAGCACAGTTGGAGAGCCTCATTCGGCTAGATTAGTGCGAGAAGAACTAGCGGCAGTAAGGAAACTTATTCCGACAAAACGATTATTTAAGAAAAAAGTTCGTGAGTACGATGATGAGCAACATCATATTGGTGAAGTATCGTCAAAGTGGTTGAGTCCAGTCACCGGAGTGATCGAACAAGTCGCATATGGTAGTAAAAAGGAAGACAAGGAACTTAGAAAACTCGGGCTTATTCCTATGACAAGAGATATCGAACAACACACTCGAGTTATTCCTGGCCAACTTGATCAAATTCATCAAGAACAAACTCAATTACGTCAAGCACAAGAACAAGCACAAGCACAAGCACAAATACTAGAGTTACAAAAAAAAACACAAGAACAATTGCAGCAGGAACAAGAGCACCCCGAAGAAGGAAGAATAAAATTTTTAAGTACTGATAAATTTACCGATGAGGTTATCACAAGAATAAGGGAAATGAATCCGGATGAAGTTATAAAATTTGCTGTGGAAAATTATGATAAAAATAGACGGAAAAAATTAATGAAACCTCATCAAGCCGAGAATGTGTCTCGCGTACAGTGGATAAAATGGATATACTATATACACAAAGATGTCAAAAAGGTCAACAAAGATGATCCTGAATATATCAATTTTATTGATTCGATAGTCAATTACAAACCACGAGAATTTTCAGAGTCGCGTTTGTTCCCATCTTCGCTTGAAGAAATCAAACCCGCAGAAAACAAGGAAGTTCAAGAATTAGCTGAAGAAATCGTATTTCCTTCAGAAATGCCATCTGATTTTGCAAATATACCTGCGAATTTGTTTTTGAGATTCCAAACTATCAATAAACTCGATGATAAAGAGACAAGATTGCATGTTGCTGCAAATTATAACCCATTAAATAAACTTTTATATCTGCAAGAAAACTTGCATAAAATTGTTGATGCTAATCCAGAAATCTGGCCTGCGGTAATTTATTTTGGTAGTTTAGGGAAGAAAATATATTTGAAAGATGACGGATTTAAAAATTTTATGGAGAAAGTTGAAGAATATAAAAAAGAACAGAAATTAAGAAAAGAAAAACCAATATCAGGAAAAGGATATGGAAGCGGATATACTGTTTGTCCCGACAGTGTTGTTAACGACGTATCTCGTCTTGAAGTATTAATCGGAGGAAAGCGAGCCGGAAATAACTCTCACGAAATAATCAACGAAGCATCAGATATTTGTCAGCGATTATTCCGTGGTGGCGTGATTGATTCTCATGTTTATAAAGAACTTGTTGATGAGCTTATCGATTAAAACAACATAATTGAAATAATATGATTATTCACAAACATCAACGCAGACCCAATCAGGTCCGCGTAGTTAATTCTCGATTACCAGTATATAAATACGTTCACGGCAATGGACTCGGTGATATCATTGGAAGTCTTGTCACGCGAGTAGCACCTAAAATTGGTCCAGTGATCAAACAACTAGGATTAAAAGCAATAGGAAAGATTGGTGAGACTGCTGTTTCTGGTATTGGCAATTTAGCTAGTAAAGGATTCAACGCTGTCAAAAGTAAAATATTAAATTTAATACGTAAAAAAAAACCAGTCAGATTACCTATCACCAGAGAGATGCCACCAGAAATTAGCAAAACCATAAATGAAGCAGCAAATAAGAAAATAAATGATCTGGCGCAGGAAGTTGCTAAGACGAATATAGCACATGAAATTGCAAACACAAATCTAGCTCATGAGATTGCAAACACAAATCTGGCGCATGAGATTGCAAACACAAATCTTGGAAATACAAGTTTTGTTTCAGGAGATGGTCTTCGTTTTAGATGATATCATTAGTAATAATGTTTTCACAAGTGTCAAATGAAATGTTTGACATGGACGAGTCTGTGGGTAGAGACACATCAGTGCGAGATTTTCAGTATTTCTCGTACGAGGTAGTTGAACCAAATACACCTAACCGCAAGGAAATTCAAGTTCACGACACAACAAGATATTTTCTTCCATCTGAGGCGTATATCGAGGTTGTTGGGATACTTAATAAAACCGATAATACCAACTACGGAGCGGATTTTAACGTTGGATTTGTCAATAACGGTATCATGGCATTATTCAAGAGTGCCACTTACATGATTGATGGAAGAGAGATTGAATCAATCACTGAAAATGTTGATGTAGCAACAACGATCATAGGCCTAGCAAGATACTCGGATGATTTCACCAGATCGGCTGGTCCTAGTATGATGTTTGCTAAGGATAATTCTAATTCACCGATATTTAAACCGTTTGTCGCTAGACAACCGAATAATCGCGACGCTCCTAATCCTGTCCCTGCTGCTATCGAAAATATGATAATTAATCAAACTGAAAATTATAATCTTGGATTTGCTACGCGAAAGAAAATGTTAGTTGGAGCCGAGAATAATTTCTCTTGTGCAATTCCATTGTCTCATATTTTTGGATTTTGCCGGCATTTCAGGAAAGTTATTTATGGAGCGAAGCATACAATTTCTTTTATTCGAGATGCCGCGGGTAATGATAGAGCCATTTGGCGAGAGGCGGGTGATGCTGGTAAGGTAACATTAACTAAAATTACTTTGTGGATGCCAGCAGTAACACCATCAATTCGCGAAGAAGAAAAATTATTATCATTCATGAATCAAGGAGGAAAATCCATAATGTCCTGGTTAACAACAACAACCGACTCCTCCGATGTTAATATGAATGGAATATACACCTGGCGAATTGCGTCACAGCAAGGTGTTTCAGCGCCCAGGCATATCTTCATTGTTCTTCAAAATGCAAATAGATACGATCAAACTCACAGTCACATGATATTTGATCAATTCGAGGCAACAAATGTTTCGCTGAGAATAAATGGCCAACAAGAGCCAACCGAGGAAATAGCTATTAATTTTACTAATTATTCCACTGCACGCGCGTATCATCGATTATTAAGTTATATGGGTCGTGATCAAAATATTGATACCGGATTGCAAATATCACAGTTAGATTTTAATACTCTCTATCCCATCTATTATTTTTCCCTGGAACATCTTGATTTGGTAAAGCAGTCGGTTGTCGATATTCATTTCAAAGCCAGAATTAACACTGGAGGACCGGCAAGAGCCATCGCGGTTATTCTTAGTGATAGAACAATGATCCTAGAAGGCATCAGTGGTAGAATGAGAGTCATCGACGCGCCCGTAGAAAATATGTGATAAATTCTAAATTTAGATAAAGTGATTATTAATATGCCATACGAACACGTCAGCGTAACACTGACCCCGGGTCAGATAAAAAAACTTCAAGCAGCAACAAAGGCGCGAAGAGGTTTAAAATTAATCTTGAAAAATAATCAGATTCACGGTGGACCTAACAAACTATCACTGACACGAGGTCAACACGGACGATTTACCAAAGCCAGATCAGCGAATTCTGGTATTCATGTAACTCTCTCCATTGGCGCAGTGAAAGATATGATCAAGGTAGGTGGCTTCCTTCCTTTTCTATTACCGTTATTAGCTCCGTTGATAAGCGGCGCGTTATCAGCAACGGCTGGATTTGGAGTTAAAAAATTATTAGACAAAGTTACCGGAGGAAGATACGGTAAAAAAAAATACCATCGCGGATCCGGCCTGAGACTAGGACGACCTCCAATGTACTGATCCGGCCTAAGATCATCGCGCCATCATCGAATTTAGATTTAATCAATGAAGCAAAGAAAAAGAAAATAAGATTTTTCAGAGGAATATTCATGCGAGATCAATTACCGGACAAACCAAACTCTACTGAGACAGGAATAATTAACCTTGATAAAAATTCCGGCCCTGGCACTCACTGGGTTGCGTACGCGATTAATCCTCGCGAAATCATTTACTTTGATTCGTATGGACTAGCACCACCAAACGAATTTTTCAAGTATATCTCTTCGTTGAAACTTCCAGTTTGGTATTCAACACTTCCAACGCAAACATCAACCGATCCACCAATATGCGGTCCAGAATCAATTAACGTTCTTGATGCAGTTTCAAAATCATCCCGCCCTTATCACAAAATTTTATTTGAATATACCGTAGATAAATATCATGGTTGACATTTATGGTAGATCTCTCTTTAGAAAGAAAGAAGAAACAGATGAAGAAAAAAAAATCGATACATCAAATTTTGCAACCAAGAAAGACATTAACAATCTTCTATCGTTGGCAGAGATAAATCCTGGTGAAATTGCTGTTTTTCAAAATACCGAAGGTCGATTACAAACTAGCAATGTCAAAGTAACTGATATGATTAGCCGAGATGAATATAACGAACGCATCAAGCAATTTACTCAATTATCAGATTCAGTAACAAAATCTATCACTGACGTTACTAATATTATCGCAAGTTTACCATCAAAGGCAAATATCGCAGATGTAGAAAAATCTGATAAAGAACTATCAGCGACATTATTGTTAAAGTTGGATAAGGCAGTCTACAATGAAGATCAGGAAAAACTTACAAAGCAACTAACTAAACTAACTAACGATCTTAAAAAACTCGATGAAACCTTAAAACAACTTAGCAAGAAAGTTGATGATAATATAAAGAAAACAACTGATACTTCATTCGTCGCAGATCAATTAACAAAGAAAAAAGTTGATCAGGAATTGCACGATGACCTCATTGATAAAGTAGGAAAGATCAACGAAGATATTACTAATATTATCGCTGACGTTTCTGAAATAAAAACCACAATGGATAAGAAAGGCGATAAAGTGTTATACGACGATCTTAGCAAGACGACAAAGAAAATCAACGACGATATTGCAAAAATCAATAAACACATCGAATCGTTACGTGGAAGTGATGATTACGATGATCTTGTTGAAAAAACAAAATCCATCAACGATGATATTGCCAAGATAAACAAAGATATCGAAGCGGTGCGTTCACTAACATTCCAAAAAGCTGATAAAACATCACACGACGATCTTAGTGATAAAACAAAGAAAATTAGTGCTGATATTGAAACGATGCGTGTGTTAATGAATCAGAAGGACGAGAAAACAAAATCTATCAATGATGATATTGATCAAATCAGCAAAGATATTGAAACATTCCGTGGATTAGTGCACCAAAAAATTGATAAAACATCACACGATGATCTCGGTGAAAAACTAACAAGAACAACCAGGGACGTTACTAACATTCTTGCCGATGTCACAAAGATAAATACTGCAATAAGTGAAAAAGTTGATAAATCATCACACGACGAGAAAACAAAATCTATTAATGATAATATCAATCAAATCAACAAGGACATTGAAACTGTTCGTGGATTAGCGAATCAAAAAGTTGATAAATCATCACACGACGAGAAAACAAAATCCATCAGTGATGATATTGAAGTAGTTCGTGGATTAACGCAGCAGAAAGTCGATAAATTATTATATGATGAGAAAACAAAATCCATTAGCGATGACATTACTAAGATTAGTAAGAACATTGAAGCAGTTCGTGGATTAACACAACAGAAAGTCGATAAATCAGCACACGACAATCTTGGTGAAAAACTAACAAGAACAACCAGGGACGTTACTAACATTCTTGCTGATATTAACGCAGTTCGTGGATTAGCGAATCAAAAAGTTGATAAATCATCACACGACGAGAAAACAAAGAAGATTGATGAGGATATTAACGCAGTTCGTGAATTAGCAAATCAAAAAGTTGATAAATCATTGCACGACGAGAAAACAAAGAAGATTGATGAGGACATTGAAGTAGTTCGTGGATTAGCAAATCAAAAAGTTGATAAATCATTATACGACGAAAAAACAAAGAAAATCGGCGAGGATATTACTAAGATTAGCAAAGACATTGAAGTAGTTCGTGGATTAGCAAATCAAAAAATTGATAAAACATCACACGACGAAAAAACAAAGAAGATTGATGAGGATATTAACGCGATGCGTCAAATCGCAAATCAAAAAGTTGATAAATCATTACACGACGAAAAAACAAAGAAAATCAGTGATGATATTATTAAGGTTAGTAAGGACATTGAAGCAGTTCGTGGATTAACACAGCAGAAAGTCGATAAATCATCACATAATGATCTTGGTGAAAAACTAACAAGAACAACCAGGGATGTTACTAACATTCTCGCCGATGTTACAAAGATAAATACCACAATGGTTCAGAAAGTTGATAAAACATCACACGACGAGAAAACAAAATCCATCAACGATGATATTAACGCGGTTCGTGAATTAGCTAATCAAAAAGTTGATAAATCATCACACGACGAGAAAACAAAGAAAATCGTTGAAGATATCGCCAAAATCAACAGCGACGTTGAAACAGTTCGTGGATTAGCAAATCAAAAAGTTGATAAATCATCACATGATAATCTTCTAAAAAGAACGAAGAAAATCGGCGATGATGTTACTGGTATTCTCGCAGATGTTACCAAGATAAATACCATAATGGAAAAAAAAGTTGATAAAACATCACATAATTTTCTTGACGAGAAAACAAAAAAAATCAACGAGGATATTATCAAAATTAATGAAGAAATTTCCGTGATACGTCAAATCATTAATGGAAAGGTCGATAAAACATCACACGACGATCTTGACGAGAGAGTAAAATCTATCAACGAAGAAATTGCTAAGGTAAATACAACAATAAGTGAAAAAGTTGATACGACATTATACGACAAAGAAATTCTAGGTATCAACACAAAACTATCATCGTTGAATATTCCTGAACTATTAAAGTTGAATATTCCTGAACTGGCGTGTATCACGATACCTAATGAAGTGGTAACAAATAATTTACCCTGTCGTGTGTCGTTTGTGGTTCACGCAGAGTACCGTTATTGGTATCCTCTTAATGATGAATTTACATTCACTCCGCAAATTAGTGGTATATATCGAATACATATCATTACTGAGTCAATAACATTTGTCATATCAACCGATGATTATAAAATAATGAATATTTTTGGATTTTTAATTATTTCCATGAAAAAAAATATCGATAAAACTTTCAAACTAACACCACCAGATAGAACCATTACGGAACCAATTCGTTATTTCATAATTTTCGAGTATTTATCTCCTGATAAATTAACTGGATGGGGTTTTGATGAGAAGAATATAAAATGATTAACCCAGCTCAATTGGCTAGATAAATAACTAATAATGACCGCATCGGATTATCGATATAATCTTGCGCGATCATGGCAAGATTCGCTAAAAAAACAAATAGACGAGTATCAAATAAAAATAAAGAAATACCAGCGCAGATTAGTTACTATTGATGTTGTTGTTTATACCGCATCAGCTATAATCGCAGGTGCGGGTATTGTTTTATCCGTAGTAACAACAATCGCACCGATCGTAGCAACGATAATAATTTCATCAACAACAACGATAGCTGGCGTTCTCAATATTATTGCAAGAAAAATATCTTCGTGCACAAGTGAGAAATTATTATCGTACAAAAATAAACTAACTAAGATCAATGACGCATATTCGAAGTTATCGTCGCTGATTTCCGAAAGTCTCAACGATGGAGTTATATCCGATATAGAATTTTATTCGATGATCAGCATCTACTCGGAGATTGAACAAATGAATAATAATAATGTCCGAGTTAGTCCAGATAGTGACAAACACAACACCGCCGACAACAACGTTAATATCACTAAGCTCAACTAATCCAGAATTTAGTATTAGTTTTCCAACTCCAATTGTTGCAAAGGAAATGGCACTAATACAGTTACGAGTTTATAATAGCTGGCCTAATATCAGATCAAAATCATTCGGCAATTTATTATCAAACAATTCTCTTGTTATCGCTAATAAGAAAAAAGCCGATAGAACTCCTGATTGGTTCACCGTCAGCATACCAACTGGCAGTTATGAGATAGAGCAGATTGATAAAGAATTCAACACTAGAATATCGAATATTACTGGCGATGCTAATCCAGGAATAAAAATATCAGCACATGAACCAACGTTATCATCAATCATTGAAATATCGTCGCCGTATATGGTAGATATTTACCATTCGTCAATCAGAACGGTACTAGGCTGGCCTGAGATAAATCCGGCAAAACCAAAAAAACCAGCGATGATTATTCCCGGCTGGCACGAGGATGAATTAGATCCGCCTGAACCAAAAAAATCAGATTTTATCACCGATGAAGGATATTACAAAACAACAATCAAACACAAAGATCTTGTCGAAGATGCCATCATTCTCATGAATAATCACAAAGCCAATTCTCTGTTTTTTGCTTTCACCGTCCAAGATAAGTTATTCTCATGGCTGCCTCTTCCACTAATGTCTCCTCCTGCTGGAGTTGTCAATTTTTTTCAAAATAGAAAGATAAAACCAATAGATGGTATCTTGGTAAAAAAAACCATCGATGATTTTAACCAGGAACATAAATTACAGTTAATTTTACTAAAAAAGACTTTTCACGATTGTATCTCAGAAGAATCAGAACCATGCAATAAACTTATCATCGAACAAATTAAAACTCTTAATCAACTCGCGATTGATGTTGAATATTATCATAGTATGTTCATTCGGGCCATAATCGATGATATATCAGTTGCTGATTATAACAGTTCTCGGTTGATCAGGAATTCTGGAGAAAAAAAGAAATTTATGTTATTATTTGGATTAACCGAGAAAACACTACCGAATTATAAAATACCCGATTACAACGTTGATGAAATGAGAAAATCCGTCACCGATGTCATTGATGATTTATTTCCGAAATTGCATGACGCGTGGCTGGTTAGCAAAGCAAAAATAAGATCGATTCTTCAGCATGATAATAACGAAGTTGGTCAAGGGCGTCATATTTCTCCTGGGATAGTTAATATAACCGAAGTGATTGCTGTTTATCTTCATGCTGATGTTGTGGAAGGTAGCTACAATGTTGATCCTGCAATATCAAGAGCGGAGCAGGGATTTGTATTATACACATTCTCTCCTAACGTCTCTCCTGGTTACTTGATAATAAAGGAGCCGGTTAATCCGTTTTACCTACGCTGTCATAATCGATTATTATCAAGAATAAATTTCAAACTAACAAATCAAGATGGAAATTTACTTGATATTCGCAGAGAAACGTTAAGTATCAGCTTGTTGGTGAGATCGTAATCGAAAGTTTTTGATTTTTAAATCTGTATCCCAGGGAAAAACAAACGAAAAAAATAAATAAAACCCAGAAGAATTTTTCAAAATTAATCTTTTTTTTTTATTTTGTAAATTTATGCCGTCTTAGGAATCAGAGATTCTCTTGCTTTATTCTCATCAACAAGTTTTTTCAGTTGTCTGACACGAGAACTTGTGATTTTCCTTGATTCATATGCGTCGGATAAAATTAATCTAGCTTTTTCTACTAGCGTTGATAATTTAACAAAATCCTCGATGTGATCATCGCTGACTGTCGCAAGTGATTGATACATCGCGATTTGGATCTTCTTTATTAATTTATATTCTGACGGCAGGGTATATTTATATTCGAGTCTCCCTAGAATAATTGTTTCGAATTCTGATCTGATTTTATTCACATCAAGGTCCGATGGGAGATCTATTTTTCTTTTCAAACTATTAATCTCTCCCATAATATCGTTTATTATTTCTTCGTCCATTATACTAATTTTGTAGTATTTAATTATTCTTCATCATCATCAAATATTATTGGAACATAGAAGAATCTGATCCACTCGCCGAGATTGTAGGAAAATGTTCTGTGGTTTATTCCCTCCGCTACTCGCCATATCGATATTGGAGTAATTTCATAAAATTTCGCAGCAGCATATATCGACTCAAATGCAATTTCTTCATTTGTTTCTTGATTTACCGACTTAACTGACTTGGCATCTTTCGGATATTTTCCAGTGTTACCCGAGGAACAATTTTCACTCTGAGTCACAGCTCGAAGATTAGTTAATTCATTATTAAGTTTATTTCCATCGATATGATCTATAACCAAATTGTCTCTGATGAGTCCATGGAAACATTCGAACACAAATCTGTGAACGAAGTAATTTGTTTTTCTTCGTCTATTATTTTTGCTGATTGTGAATTTGAGATAACCATTCATATTAATATTACCAACAAGATTTTTTGTTCTGATGTGTCTGACATTTCCATCGGCAGATGCTTCATAATCATCAATGATGGGATGCGATTTATATTCGCTCATAGGAATCGTTGATTTCATTTCCATATATAATATTTTATACTTCTAAATCATAATTTGCTTTGAAACGATTAATATAATCTTCTTCACAAGAAATTACTGAGGAAGATTTCTTTTCATAATATCTCCGTAGCTCACGATATTTCTTTCCACCACAAGAAAAACATAATCGAGTCTTTCCTCGAATGCCAACTTGGCAAACCAAACATCGTTGTGGTCCTTTGTTGCCTCGTCGAACTTCGTATATATGAGCGCCGCAATATTCACCTCTGCAAGATTTATCACATGATTTTGTTGATCCGACTATTATCCAAGCGCATTGCTTCATTATTATAATTAGATATTTGTCTAAAATATAATAATGGATTTATTTGATCTTGATGAGGCAGAATATATCATTCCTGAAGTTGATCGTGCAAAGAAAGAATTTTTCGACGATGGAGCGATTCATGTTTGGTCAACTTGGAAAACTAACTTCATTGATGCTACTATGAATTTGGAACGAGCGAAGAAGATAATCGAGCATATAAAAAATTCACACAAAGAAGAGCGATTTATCTTTGGAATAAAATTTATTGCGCAAATGCCTGATGATACTTGGATTATTCGCGACAAACGAGATCCAGTGCGCGGCGGTAAGAAAAATGTCATTCTTGATAAGAATTCGAAGCCGGGATTGTTACTAGGGATTGATGGTCCTTATTACGCTAGAGCTTATCCTTCTAGTGCTGTAGTGTATGGAATTTATCGGCTGAATAATAATCCTGACGCGAAAAATTTACCTGCGATGAAAGAATCTCCGATGATAAATTGCGTGGCTGAGCGAGTTATCGAGCATATGAAAAACGCTCGTCGCGGATCTGGTCTGACCCAATTGAGATTGGATAAAATTAATTCATGGGCAAAGACAGTTGCTGATGGCGCATCGATTGATGATGTTGCTGCGCTGAGCAAGAAACTTAAATTTCCTATTACGGTTAAAACGCTATCGGGTGAAATATTATATTCTTCACCATATAGTTCTCGAGGAACACCAATCGAAATCGTTGATCATAATTCACATGCGTGGTCGCAGTCAGTGATGATATTCCCGAAGGATCGTGTTGTTAAATTCTATCCCGCGGAATTTTCCACGGATGGCGCTGATGCAATGTTCCGATATATCAAATTATTAGCCGCATCTGATCCAATATCGGTTTGGTTATTCTCAAGCGAAGAAAGATACGATCAATTTATCTTGCCGCGAGGAGATATTTACCGTGATGAACTATTACACGATTCGATGAAAAATATCGCGGAGAAATATTCGTCAAATCCAGATCAGTTATTAACGAATTGCTTTACTGTTCCGTCTGTTGCTGCTCACGCCGCTAGAGAAAGAAATTCGTGGAAACCTACGAGGAATGAGTTTCTTAATGATATTCAACTTAGTTGTATCGAATACGGCCATGGAGGATTATGGAATACCAAATATTATTTCGAAGATATGATTTCCGTTGACATGAGCGCGTGCTACCCCGGAAGTTTCCTTGGGTATGGCGATTGTGCAGATTACTTTGCTAAATTTGGCCATCCTACTAGCGAGATGACGAGAGTGGCAATTAATGGACCATTACCCGATTTTGTTATGACCGGATTCGCTCATGTTACTTCGTTCGAACTTGCTGAAAATTTACATAGGATTTGCTATATTTGGTTTGGTCGGCATTTATCTCAACGAAGATGGGTCCCTACGGTGTTGTTGAGATATATGCTGGATTCGTCGATGTTGATATCGCTGACGGTGAGTGAGGCGATTATATCCTACAGGAAACAAACTGAAGTGTGGTTACCCACGGACTGCGAGAACGCGAAAGATATTGGAAGAAAAATCATTGGTAAATTCACTCAAGGAGGATCAGTTGATCATAAGCATAGACACGCTAGATTATTCATCAATGATGCTGAAATGGATTTTATTATTGCCGATACGGTGTCAAGAGGAATATTTTGCAACAGAGAAAATATTATTATTGATGGAGAAAAATTAGGTACCGTGATTACTTATCTCGATGGAGAATCGGCGCAGTATACTCATTTAAGATCATCGATGCTCGCTTATGTGAGTATCAATTTACTGTCGATGATAAATAAATTTGCCGATATCGCGGTAAGGGTTGCAACGGATTCGTTTTATATCAATAAAAAATATCAGTGTAGGTTGGAAAATTTAATCACCGATGGTTCTTGGGGAACCTGGAGAATAAAAAATGAGGATATTCTAGATTATTGCGAAGATGCTGATGTGGAAGATTGTGATAAGTTTCATAAAGACCAATGCGATGAAGTATCAACAGCCGCATCTGCGTTTGATCCGATTTCACGAAACAAATTTGTTTATCTGAATGGTCCTGGCGGTAGTGGTAAAACAACAAGAGCAATAAACTTATTTTCAAATTCTGATATGATCGTGTTGACTCCAACTCACAGACTAGCGCGAGAAATAAAGCAGCGTGGCGTTAGTTCTTGTACTTATCACAGTTATTTCAAGTACAGCGGTGGATTATGGGATCCGGCTCGAATGGGAAACAAATATATCAACAAAATTATAATATTTGATGAAATTTGCACGGTAAATTTAGTTATACTAAAATCATTTCTAAGTTGGTTAGAAGAAAAAAACACCGCAGTAATAATGTGCGGCGATCACGGCCAACCTGATCCTATTGATGGCGAATCTCCTCATAGATGGCTTAGAAATTTTGTGGATTATTATGAAGAGATTGATGCTGATTATAGATCTAATGATATTTTACTGACCGAGTTTAAAAAAATGATTCGGTTGCAACCTAATAAATTTCAATGTGATGTGATGAGAAAAATAATTGATGAGACTCCGATGGATAATTTTCTAACTTTGTGGCGTCCGGATCATTTGATTGTGGCTAGTAGAAAAATTATTCGCGATGCTATTCAGGAAATACTATTTAAGCTTCACTGCGAGAAATTTCCAACGTTGCAGGTACCATTATGCTATAGGCCAGCTGATACTAGGAAACAAAATATTAATGTTATTTTGCCATGCGGAGAAGAAAAAATAATGGTTTTGAACGATATTATTTTCGTTGATATTAATCTTGTCAATGATGCGATAAACGCAGAAAGATCGCCGTGGAAACTCGGATACGCAGCAACGATACACTCATCGCAGGGATTAACAGTAGATGGCCAAGTTTGGATTGTTGATGATAGAATTTCCTGGTCAAATTTAGTTTATCTAGCCGTGTCTCGAGTAAGAAAATTATCTCAGTTAGGTAGAATTAGATTTCACATTAACGAAGATGGCGGTAATTGAGTATCCTTTGGAATTACTTGTAATTCTTCTTTGGTAAATCCGCGTTGTGGTGCTAATGAATCTAGAAAATAAATTGCTGGCCTTCCTGATGATCTTGTTACGGCCGATATTTTATGCGTTGTAACACTCCAGTTTGGATCGGTTGCTCTTTTTCTTCCACCCTCGACTTCTCCTTCTTTATACAAATATCTAACCGTGACGCTACCTAACACCGGCGAAATTATTGAACTTCGCTTTAGTGGTATATTTGGTTTTGTAATTGCAATTGCGGGTTTCATTGATATTGTTCGTGTTACTTCGTTATTCAGCGCATTAATCACGTGAGGCAATCTTGTTACCCAATCGTGAGATCGTTTATCTTGGATAAATTCTCTCGCGTACTGATATCCGAATAATCGTTCTGCAAGAGTTTTATTGAATCTCTCAACGATAGCTTGATTGTGATGAACACCTACAATACCGCGACGGATTTTAACATTATTCTTTTTCATCAGTGAAGTAACCGCGCCAAGAAATTCTCGTCCTGGATCAATTTGAAGAAGACTCGGCCATGTTAGTGGAGATCGAGAGTAAATTTTCTCAAATGCATTTGCTATTTCCGTTGCTGTTTTATTCGATAGTGGTTCTGCTTCCTTGTATCTGCTAGCAATATCAACAACAGTTAACACATATTTGTATGTGACTCCATTAACGGTATCGTGAGGAAGAAACATTAAGTCGGCTTGATGAACTTCGTTAGGTACACTGACAGAGAAACTCGCATATGGTATTTTCTTAGGCAGAGGAAGATAAATTTGCCAAACCGCTTGCTTTGATAACCATGATGCAACGGTGGAGTGTTTTACTTTTGCAGCCTTGGCAAGTTTGGCAATTGCTGATTTTCCTTTCCAGAATCCTCGCGGAGAATAATATATTTGCTCCATTATAAATTAACCAGCACCTAAAACTAATTTACCTTTCATTGCTCCTTTTATCAACCAAGTTGCCAATTTTTCTTTGAATTTTTTATTAGGAATGGCGTCTATTGCGTGAATTAGCTTCACATCAGCGAGATGTCGTTGTTCTAAATCTCCACTGCGATATGCGAGATCGTGATAATAGCATGCGTTATCAATAGCATTTACTGGTTCTTCACCAGGATTTGGTTGATTATTATTATTAAGTCTTATATCTAGCCTTGTACCAGGTCCGCAATAGTTGTATCCTGGCAAATGTTTCTCTCCTGGATATTTCGCCCAAGGCAATCCTGGCAGATTTTTCATGGAGGCGGCAATGTCTCCTCCGGTTCTTCTATCTTTTTTTTTACGAATCTAAATTTGCTTGTTCCACAAACCGCACATTCGCCTTTGATTGCATTCCTGTTGTTGCGCGTAACGACTTCGATTGGATTTAGCGTAGCAGTTCGAGTGCGACACTTAACACAATATGAATCCATAATATTCTAATAACATGAATGTAATTGATTTTTCAGCCACGAAAAAACGCGAGCAAGTAAAGCACACCGAGGCATTACCAAATTCGATTAGAATGATAATCATTGGCCCGTCGGGATCTGGAAAAACGCAATTGTTGCTAAATTTGATAATGAGATGGCTAAAATGGGACAAATTGTATTTAGTTGCGCCATCCGTTGACGATCAGCGATGTTATAAAGTACTAAGGGAATTTAGCGATAAAACTGAGGATGGCACAATAGAATTTATAACGGATATCAATGAATCTCCATCAGTGGAAAGTTTAGACGGTGATGCTAATAATCTTGTTGTTTTCGATGATGTAATGCTGGATAAGCAAACTAACCCAGCTAGGATATTCTCGCGTGGCCGACACAAGAACACCGATGTGATTTACGTGACGCAGCGATATACGCAAATTCCGAAGGTAATTAGAGATAATTGTAATATTTTATCAGTTTTCAATGGCGTTGATACTCACACGCTGAGGAATATTCATCAAACTTGGTGCAATGGCGACATGGATATAAATAAGTTTAAAAATTTCTTCAGTCACGCTCAGGCAACACCACACGGTTTTGTCACGATTAATCTTCATGATCCACGTAGTAGGTATCGAGTTGGTCTTGATCAGATTTACTCATAAAATTGCAGCCCAAATTTGCAATCACAAACAAATTTTACAATACCCCCCCCCAAAAAATGCTGTTTTTTTTTATGTCTGAAAATGCACTTTGGGTTGAAATTTTGCGGATTATTTTGCGTAGGAGGATTTATTTTTGAAATCTGAGGCTTCTACGGAGAAAGTTTGTGTGGGAGGGTTATTTTAGTCTGTGCCACCTGGTCTGTAGAACTTCCCTGCTGCTCCGAGATTAATATGAAGTGTAATGCACAAAATACAGATATTAACGGGCTAGAAACAAACTAAGAAGGTAATGTACAAAATCAGAGCATGGAATTCATCTTATTCGTATTAGAAACTACACACCTTGTGCTTTCGTCACACACATCCATCTATCCATCTGTCCATCCATCCATATCAAGGAATGAAGAACAGAGAAAGAAAGGATTTAATGATTGAGAACAGTGACCTCGTACATCTGAAACAAGAGATATTGAAGATGGAAAATAACTTAGAACAATTCGTAGAATGATAGGCTATGAAATCACAAATGGTCTCAAATTTGCAAAATTAATTCTCGAAATGTATGTAAAACACGATAGTAGAAATATGTGAGAACTGGGGGCAGTTTGGTACTGGGGGGTGGGGTGGCAGTAGTAAAAGGAGGTACTTGTGGTCCATAGGGTTAACATGAGTGGGACATATGGGGGCGGTTTGAGACTATTGGGGGAAGTTGGGTCTATTGAGACAAATGGGTTTTAATTTGAGCTGAAGACAACGACATACAAAAACACAGTCACACAATACACATAGAACCCTCCACACACACGTTTTGGCAATAGTGAAATAGTATATTTTTTTAGGTATATGAGGGCCCTGAAAAGGGTCTTTGGGTTTTCTTTTACTTTCTGCCTTGCCTCCATTTCTTCCACCAATTCTTTACTGAGTGAGGGAACTTCACCTTCCTTTATTTCTTCCTTTTTCCAAAGCTTCTCCCGGACCGTGATCCAGTTCTGATTCAAGCCATTGAGGTCTTTCAGTTTCTTTTTGTTCTCAGCTTCCTACTTTTCCTTGATCCGAGCAGCTTTGATCTTTTCAATTTCCTCAGTAATGACTTCTTTTATGAGCCTCTTAATTCTTCGAAGTGCAGCCACTTCCCTTCAAACTCGACTTAAAGTATAACACTGAGCCACTGCTGTAGTAGCTGCCCAACGTCCACATTGATATCGACCGCTTCCTGCAAATTTTCTGTCTCGATATTCTCCCATAGTTCTTCTTGTCATAATGATGACGAACGGCGCGGTTAACGAATGTGTCTCTTTATATACCTGTAGTTTGAACTAGAAGGTAAACATCCTTCACACAAAAATACATATCACATACAAGACCATAACATGAAAAGATAATCTCGCCCGGACCTAAACTCTCTCTCTCTCTCTCTCTCTCTCAACTTTTTACAAACACACTACACTTCATATAACAAACATTCGATAGGGAAAGTTTTTGTTAGACAAAGACATGCACATACATACATACATACATACATACATACATATATAGGGTAAGAATTGTTTAGAAAAGACAAACACATATATACATCAAGCCTACAACACATATACAAACACACATTTGTGTATAAGGGAAAATAATTTTTTGTCGGGAAATGACATAAACAAACAAAGACACGCACTATTACGCATGCAAGGGTTGTTAATGTTCATAGACACACCATTATATCCTTACATACAAAAGAAATAGAAACACAAACACAAACTAAAAAATAATCACATATAAACAAAAACATACAAATATTTTTGGCACAATGATAAACATCTTTTTTCTAGAGATCAGTTGGCTCCACAAACACATCGTCTTCTTCATCGAACTCCACCATATGGATTGATAGAGATTGGCAATGCCGAGGAGTCTGTGTGGCTTCAGAACCCCAATCCTCCGTTTCAAGGATTCTGAAGGCTCTTTCCTCAGCACTATACGATGTGCTTGCGGATGTTGTGGTGGCTGTGGGCGTTGTGGTGGCTGCTACAATGGTAGTAAAGGCATCTCCAAAGTCTAATTCTCTGTCTGTGGTACTATTACCCAGTGTTGTGGTGGTAGGTGCTGCGATGGTGTACTTGCCACACGCTTCACCACACAAGGTTGTGGCAGCATCACATGAGGCAAAACCACATTATGTCCTTTCGTCTTCTTCTTCTTTGTTGCTATAGGTTCTATCAAGCTGCTGATTCCTGAATTGCCTCCATGGTCAGTTCGTTCAGAAGGCGACGAGTATATTTCTGGTGTATTTGGAGTTCGTTCCATTAGCTTCTGCAGTCTTTTCATTTACTTGCGTCTTAATGCGTTACCTATGGTAGCCAGATTGATTGACTGACTAACTGAACTTGAAATTGTAGTCGTATTCGCTCATTCTGGCATACACGGCCGGTTTATGCCCACACCTTGGACTATTTAATTTATCGTACGGGAGGGAAAAAGAGCCACATTGCCATACGCATTTTTGCATACAAAATATGCTATTTAATTCTAGTGTCGAGGACAATAAAGTGTGCTATTACTGGAAGAGTGGGAATCGATCCACACACGCACTCGTCTACAGTTAAATCTATACTGCCGTATAAGACGTCCAGTTGGAGTAAAACCCCGCGTGACGACACCCCGGTTCCGTGCGTATACGCTCATCATCTCATTTGGTTACTAGATGATTGGAAGTCGGACGAAACACTTGTCTTTGATGTCCAAGAAGGGAAGGGAAGGAAAGGATTCGGCAGATGACTCCTTACGTCAACCGTTTCTGGACGCTTGGAAAGTACTTATGATCAAAGTCTTACCCAGTTATCTAATTGGGGCTGTTTGCCTACTGCCAATTTAGTGTTAGCCACTTTCGTAACTAGAGTAAAAACATTAATTGTAAATTTTACTACATATGTGTTACCATTCTACCGTCACAAACTAAGCAACAGGAAAAAAAACCCAATAGGTTTGGTAAACCTTAACAAACAATTTGAATTATCAAAGTTTTAAATGAAAATGTGACAGGAACTTACAGTATTATGAAGTGAATCTAAAACTAATCCTTATAAAAGTCTATGAGAGTCATAAATGAATAAAAATGTTCGTTATAAATTTCAATACTGGAAATGTAATGGTCCTCTGAGAACAGTGACGTTATCAAGAGGGTGTTGTATAGAATTCGTTCTAATAACTTATAACAGTTCCCGAATAATAGTCTAGTCCAAATAATCAGCGCTTTCTATTGTTATGTATATTTAATTTAATTGTTAATTTGTTAGTTCAAAAAAAAAAATTCATTTCATTACGTGCTATTGTAATGTAACACTGTACGCTGGACTTGACCTTGTCCAAAACTGAGTCCATTTCTGCTTGAGCTGATTGACATTTTATTATTATGTCATTTTAAGTCAACAACTAATAGATAGATAAATTATACAAAAACCACCACAGATTAACATTGAAGCTACCAAATTAGGCAATAAAGAAGGACAAGAAAACTTACTAAAACCTGTACTGGTAAACGAAATCAACCAAAAATACCCGGACTATGTTAAAATATATACCGATGGATCAAAAACATACAACCCACCAAGAACAGCAGCAACAATAGTCATCCCTGAGTTCAATATACAAACGGGATCCAGATTACCTGACTATTGCTCCATTTACACCACTGAATTCTGGGCTATACTTGAATCACTACAATGGATCAAAGACAACCAAATTCCCTAAGCGTTATGAAATCGATCCAAAATCGCAATACACACTCTAGGGAACAAAATTCCTCGACAGAGCATGCCAATTAATCGACGATATCACCACAGCACATAAATTAGTCGAGCTCATGTGGATACCGTCGCACATTGGAATCTCTGGCAACGAAACAGCAGACAAAGTTGCAAAAACCAAACTAGGAGATCAAAACTCTATCAAGCTTAACTATAGTTCTACAGAAGCACTAAGCTTCGCACAAACATATATAGACCAAACATGGCAAGATTTTTGGAATTCCTCCACAAAACGTAAAATGCACCATGAAACCCAACAAACGTAGATAGGAACATACAGCTACCTAAGGGTACCTATTTAGAACAGAAAACCATAAACAGGATAATAACTGGAAAAACTAAACTAGCAAGCAGTTTTGGAAGGTTTATAGGACCCAAACCAGCAACCATTAACTGCTTTAACTGCCACACCACCGAAGATCTCCACCACGTATTCAATATATGCCCAAAATATCAACCCGCTCGGAAAATATTTATCAAAAACCAAAAAGAGATTGGATCACCACACACATACCCAGAGTTACTTATGGACTCTAATAAAAATAACAATCAGCATATAAAAATATAAATCAATTCATAGACTCAGCAGGACTTAGGAATAAAATATAATTACTATCCCCACAAAACCAAAAGACCCAGTAGCTAGCTAAATAAATTAAGAAGCCACCACATAAAAACCCATAACATATCATTCAATTTTATAAAAGTATTAATAAATAATTAACTTACGAAGCACCTATAAAAAACTAAGGAAACCGCAAAATCGGATGTCCTAGATGTCCTTAACGAACCGAGTAATCAGCTAGGATTCCGGTCCTAGATGTCCTTAACGAACCGTGAAATCGGCTAGGACTCCGGTCTCTTGCTAAATAAAGTATAAATAACATTCAATCTCTAAAAACATTAACTAATAAATAACTTAAAGAGGCAATATCTAAAAACTTATAAATAACATAACGTAGGAAGCACACCCTAAACACCTCAACTAGTAATACCATAATAGCCTTGAAAATCTCTCTTCATACATGATTTCTACTAAGAACCTCTATAAACAGCATAGAACATCCCCCTCCCCATTTAGAACATTTTGAAGAAGAAAAAGAAAAAAAAAATCGAAAAAAAAAAACAAAACTCGCAAGAAACACCAGGCAAATGCAGCAAGAAACCAGCTATGTAAAGCAAGCAGGACCGTTCCTGAGCTCTCCTTCCTACTAATGACAGCCAACCATTCAACTGTAAGGGACCTTTATACATCCACAGATTGAGGCCAAACTATCAGGGTTCCTTGAATCCATAAAGGCCTGGGGGAGGTGGCACCATTCCCTTCCCCAGGAACAACTAGCAGGCTGCGGTGCAGTCAGAAAAAAGTGGCACATGCACAATTGTGCGCACACCACTATAATTAAACTCAACAACAACAATCTATGTTTATGGGCTTAAATATCAGGATATTTATTAATAGAAGAAGTAAATATGTTTATTTGGATCAGGGGTTTGGACTTTCCTAAGTGAATTTTAGAGGTTATGGTTCTGATTTTGTAAACATTAGGATCATTCTAGAAGGTTATTTTCCATTAGGTAATGTATTTTGTTCAGAAAATACTACTTATGACCTGAGGTCAAGTAGAGAACTATATAATCTCGTGATTGTGAGGACTTTGTCATTCGTGCTTTAACAGGTAGCACTTTCAAGTTGTATTATATATTGTGACCAGTACTTTTTATTTATTTTGGACTGGAATCTTTTTTGTTCAAATTATCGAATTCAAGTGATTATTTTCTCTGGAATTACAAACGTGTTCTGATAAAATTGTTGGATAATGACATTCACTGGAGTTTAATCTGAATTCAAACCTGGAATTATATTACTGTGATTCAACAAAAACTGTTGACACATCAGCACTCTAATAGCAATAACAGACACGTCGTCGCCGTAAGTTTTGGGACTTCTTTGGGGCTTGTATTGCTAGGACTTGTGGCTGTAATTATTAGATTTTATTTGGGGATTTAATTACCAATACCGTAAGTTTTTTCTTCTTCTCATTGTCACCTAGTATTCTAGGAAAATAAATTATTTGTTAAATTATACAAATTTGTTGTATTTCACTCTTTTCTGTTACTTATTTTAAAAACATAGACTCGTAACAATATATCCACTGAACAGCCCAAACAAATGTTTTTCCTCTCGCATAATATTAAAAGTACAACATAAAACACGTCTGAAGATGGAACACAAGAAATGTCCATGGTTCCAAAATTGGAATGAACTTGATTGCTTGGTCCTATATATATATATAAATATATATATATATATATATATATATATATATATATATATATATATATATATATATATATATATATATATATATATATATATATATATATATATATATATGAAAGAGACCGCCGTAAAGCTGAGAGGCTCTGGCTTTCCACCAGACTCACTATTCATAAGCAAATCTATGAAGTTGCTAAGAAGAATGTCACAAATAGAGTCCATGCAGCGAAATCAGCCCACTACACTACTAAGATCATGGAAAGTTCCAGCTGCAAAAGAGCTCTTCGAGATTATTAACAAGCTAATGTCAAGGAACAAATCAACACCACTTCCAACTACCTGATCTCCAGTCGACCTTCCGGACATGTTTGCAAATTTCTTCCATGACAAAGTACAAACCATTAGAGATAAGCTTGACACCACAATTTCAATTGACTCGTCGTCACCATACAGTTGGGATGCAGAATTTGAGCGGCAGCCATTAGCAGCATTTGAACCTGTCTCTATGGATTTCGTACGTACAATCGTGATGAAGAGTGCACCAAAGTCATGTGAAATTGATCCAGTTCCAACATCACTGCTGCTTGAATGCTTAGATCCAGTATTGCCTTCACTAACTGATGTTATTAATACCTCTCTCTCATCCGGGGAATTCCCATCATTTATCAAAACTATCATTGTAAAGCCTCTGCTGAAGAAACCAAAATTAGACCATAACTATTTAAAGAACTACCGTCCAGTTTCTAACCTCCCATTCATATAAAAAATCTTAGAAAAGGTTGTTCTATCCCAGCTTGTATCTCATCTAAATTCAAACAGTCTTTTTAGCAATGTACAATCTGCATGTCGCCCTTGCCACAATACTGAAACTATTCTTCTAAAAGTAGTTAATGACATTCTCTCTGCGTTGGATAGCGGAAAGATTACAGTCCTCACCCTCCTTGATTTGTCTACAGCATTTGACACAATAGACCATTATATATTACTGCACCGTCTCCAGCATGTATTTGGCATTCATGATACAGCCTTACTGTGGTTCAAGTCCTACTTGATCAACAGGACACAGATTGTATCTGCGAATGGAATACACTCCAGCCCAGGTGATCTATGTTGTGGTGTTCCACAGGGGTCTGTTCTTGGACCTGTTCTCTTCATTCTGTACACTCAGTCGCTCTCAAGTGTCATAGATCATCATCCAGTGTCTCACCAACTGTACGCTGATGACACCCAAATATACAAATCTAGCCACCCAACTGAAGTTGATGCAACCATCCAAGGTGTAGAGAGGTGCATTTCTGATGTGAAATCATGGATGACATGTAACAAGCTGCAGATAAATGATGATAAAACTGAGGCCATTCTGATCACAACAAAAAGACTTTCTCATTCACATCCTTTACCTAAAACAATAAATATCAGCAACGCCAACATTAAATTCACACAATCAGTACGAAACCTAGGTGTTACTCTGGACAGTACTCTCACATTGCACCAACATGTCATGAACATATGCAAGGCTGCATATCTTGAGCTGAGACGCATTAGCTCAATTCGCAAATATCTTTCAGTTGATGCAACTAAAACACGTGTGTGTTCATTAGTACTTTCAAGACTGGACTATTGTAACTCAATTCTGTCTGGTTCATCTCAATATCTACTCCAGAAACTTCAAAAAGTTCAAAACACAGCTGCTCGGATCATACTTAGAGTACCTACCACGATCAAAGCACACCTCCCCGCTGCTCTGTACCCTACACTGGCTATCCATTCGATCCAGAATCAAACACAAAATTTGTTCTCTGTGCTACGTTTCACTGTCGGACTCTAGTCCAACATACCTATTTGACCTCACCCATGTGTACATACCAGCAAGATACTTAGGCTCCTCTTCTGACAGTCGTATACTCATTTTTCCCACTATGAAAACAAAGTCATATGGACAGCGTTCTTTTGCATACCAGGGCCCAGAAACGTGGAATGAATTCCGTGGAATGAATTGCCCACTGAATTTAGACGCATAGACACAGTGATCACATTCAAGAGGGCTCTCAAAACTCACTTATTTCGACTGCAAGAACAAACTTAAAGACCTAATAATGTTTCCTACCTGAAATATTCTCAGCATGTTTTTTTATTTTTTAATGTTTTTCTAATTTCATGTTGTTTGTTTTTGTAATAATATTATTATATTTTTTTATCTTATAGGTGTTGTCTAATGTTGTAAAGCGCTTAGAGCTTCTAAAGATTAGGCGCTATACAAAGTCCTCATTATTATTATTATTATATACAACCGTCTATTGCAACTGTATTTTGCCATATACCCCACGTCACAAATAATAGCATATACGTAAGTATCTATTTATAGATATTATGTAACTACTACGATACTCAGGTCACGAATGCAAAATTTAACTTAAGATATTCTATAAGATTTACAGCCATGAATAAACATTATAAATATTAGATAATGTCATGTACCTGGAGTTACACAAATACTTAGTTACTTTTTTATACTTTTGAGACCATATTTGGGAAATTTGGGAAAATGAGTCTGAATTGGTTGCTCCCTCGTTTGCTTCACATCCCCACCTCTAAAACACCGGAGCCTTCGATTTTGTTTTTGTTTGGTTGTAGTTCCCAAATAAAGAGAAGTTTTGTCCTCATTTCTTGTGCCCTCAAGTTCCAGCTGGTTGCAACTGAAAGGCCAAGACCTTTCCATGCGTTCGTCGCCTGGGTGGGTATCATATTCATCGCCACCGTCATATTCTCTGCTATATTGCTACTTCCTATACTCGCTGTCGACAGTAGCCAGATTGACGAAGGTGCCGCTTCCTTAGAGTGGTATACGTACGGCATCACTTTCTATGGCGGTCGTAGTGGAGAAGCGACAATGCCATGTTGCAACGAGGATGTTGCACGCAGGGTACGGTATTGATGCGACTGCAAGGCATAACATCGCACAAGAGTTTATCATTGAACTTGAACCTCTAGCTCGTTTGTGACTGAAAGGAATGATTAATCTTTCTAACTCTGCGTTTGTAGTCGAAATCATGTGACGGTCTTGGAACTATTCCTTTTTATAATGAAGCTCGATGTGTCCACAGGATAAAGTGTTGTGGTCTGGAAGCCGCACTCGATTCAGTTACACGATTTCTTAGATTTTATCCCATGGGTGACTGACAATTCAGGGTGTTGTAACCAAACGATTTTATGCGGCTCCAAGGTGGTCAAGCGAAAGTGTTGATCCTCTCCAGAAGCAGGTCTTCTTTCAGCAAGCCAAAGTTTACCACTTGATTAGCTCGATAGTTCAGTATCAATACATTAATATTCCAGTTGGAATTCATTTCTTCTCGTCGGTCTCGGGATTGGCAGCCATAGCATTTGGGACCACCGATAGCAAAACTCTGGATCTTGTTTTCTGGGTGCTCTTCCATCCAAGCAACTAAACGGCCCCTTTCAATTTCTGGGTCATGGCTCTCACGTCGCTGGTTGTAGATGCAACTACCTGTGTCAAAGTACAGGACGCGGTCTTCAAAAAGGGGAAAGGCTTTGTACAATTTTAAGCGAGCATTGACTATTACGAAGGCTGCAATGACAACATTTCCAAACTCGTCGGGTCGTACAAACTGTGTCTTTTCTTCGTAATTGACAAACATCAAATCGCCACGAGCTGCGTCCACGTGTTTCTTTCGTTTTTCTTTGTCGCCCACCAGTTCAAAATAGCAGCATGGATCTTCTAAGTACTCCATCTTGGGTAAACACGGCCGTTGTGTCATTTTCTTGAACATGACTTTGGCAAACTAGCGTCTTCCTTCTTTTTTTTCTATGTGGACTAAAATGATACATTCGATGGAACGGTACTACTCTTTGAATTTTTCTTGATCGTAGGGAATCTGACACCAGGAGAAATAGCCGCTGGCTTCTTGTTTTTAGTTCTAGAAATTGGTTGATGTAGCCCGAGAAAATGCCTTTAACGGAGTCTTCATCCTTTTGGGACGGTTTTCGTTTTGGAAAGTGATAAATTTTAATAAACGGTATCCCAGATCAAGAGCATGAAGCAATTCCACGCTGACACAAATTCCTGTGAAAGCGCGTTCGCCCTGGTTGTAATGACAAGGTTGGCATTAGTTACAGTTTTCGGCGCAGGTAAAGCACAAATGAAACACCTGTTCTCCTTGGCAATAGTGTGGCAAAACGGGCGAGAAGAAGTTGGTGGAAGGTAAAACTTTACATTTGATCAAGCCTGCGTATTGACAAATGCGTTCCTCGTCGATGTGTTCTATCAACATTTTGGGATGTCCTGTTGTTTTGCACATCCAAGGATATAGCCAACATACATCTATGTTATTTTTTAAATTTTTCCTCATTGAGACTCGTTCACGTCGTTCAGCAAGTGTGTAGCATTCGTTCTTCATCCAAATGAACTGTCGTGTGGGTCCAGAAGTTCGACGTCCACGACGTCGTAACTTTTGACAATGAGCCTTAATTGGGGATCGGTCTTGAAACGTAGATTGTAGTCGTGTTCGCACATATTCTACCCCTCGGTATCCTTGTTCTTCAGGCGTCGTTGGTAGGTTTTCTAGTACAATTCTTCGTAGGTGAAGTAAGATATTTAACTGTTCATGTTACCGTTCAAGGAAACGGGTGGGACATCCGTGAAATAGGCATCCATGAAATTCGTAGATGATGCTTGGGTTTCTTTATTCACCTAATGATTTCCAATTATCTTTTCGCCTCCTCCGTTTCTGGCATGTGGGATCCAATTGTCTTCCTTTAACACAAGTAATGTAACCAACACTAAGGTCTGGCAGAGTACCGATGCGTTCCTTCCTGCTCCAGAAACAACTGTCGAAATTTTCCATAGCAATGGCGTAAAATGTCCACATCAAATCGAAAATACTTTAACATTTCTTCCTTAAAGTCAAAGGGGTTGACTGCTGTTCGTTTCAGAAATGCAGCTGATCTGATACTCGCATTTACTAAAATGCTACTGGACGTTGCTGTCAATAGAAATAGTAGCTGAAAAAATAAAGTACTCTACGTGTTTATTTATTTCTTGTTTATTTTTTTGACGACCAACGTTGGTAGGTACCCTCTCTGCTGCTATTAATTTACCACCATACCAAGTTTGATGAATATTTTTCAACGCGTTCTCGCTGTCGTTTTTCCTCATCTGTTTCATCTTCATCTGAATCTTCGGAATTTGTTCTATGTTTCAAGTAATATTCAAGTTCTGATGGTGGTTTTTCTATTTTGGGATTTATGTTCTTTCTTTTTCTGTAATAGTTCATCAAACTTCGATATCGATCTCCACCGCAATTTTTGCAAATCTGATATAATCCTCTAACGCCGTTGTTACATCCAACACATCTTCGTGGACCAGCATGAGGGTTTTTCTTTATAAGATAATTATGTTTCTTGCAATATTCTCCACGGCATTTTTTATTACATTTATCTGTTGTTCCTTGACGTAACCACGCACAGTTGTTCATTATATTAATGATATCTATTTAATTCAATTTAATTTTATCATCACCCCTGTTACCCAAATATTTTATCAATACCCACACGATATCTTGTTCTTGGATCATGTAAATTTATTGTTATAAATCCATGCGGGGTAGCTTGCGCTCGTGAGAAGAAATTTTTGAATTTAATTATATCCATGTCACCACCACACCAAGTTTGATGAATATTTCGCAACGTGTGTGTGTCTACGCCATTAAACACAACTAAAATGTTGCAGTTGTCTCTGATCACTTTTGGTATTTGTGTATATCGTTGAGTAACATAGATCACGTCTGTATTTTTATGTCTACCTCGGGAAAATATTCTGGCTGGATTTGATTGTTTATCTAGCATCACATCGTCGTATACAACTAAATTATTAATAAATCCGTCTATGGAATCTACGGATGGTGCTTCATCAATATCGGTTATAAACTCTATAACATCATTATCCTCATCCAGTAATCGCGCGTTTTCATTGAAATCTTTAAGTACATCATAACATCGTTGATCATCAACGGATGGTGCTACTAAATACAACTTATCCCATTTCAACCATCTCATTATCAGATTAAGTAATAATTGCGTCTTACCCGATCCAGATGGTCCTATGATAATCATTCTGATGGAGTTCGGTAGCGCAGGATGATGCTTAACTGGCTCTCGTTGCCGAGTTGCTGAGAAATCAATTATATCCATATATGTTATAACATGAATTTATATTGTTTACGCTGTAGAGTTAAAACTCCAACTATTGATTTAGCTACAGTTACAACAAAAAACAAAAAAATAGCGTACGGTGGAAAATGTTCTGTATGCTGTAGAAAGAAATTTTCATTTTTACCTAATAAGCGCGGTGGTGATATTGCTAATTTGATGTCAAAGTTTCCAGGTGCTCCATGGGCTAAATACAGTGGAGAAAAACATCTACCGGGATATAATTATTGCGGTCCTGGTACTCGACTCGATATCAGGCTCGATGATCAAGATCAACCAAAACCAGGCGAGGAACCAATAAACGCTATTGATCGAGCTTGTCATGCTCATGATGTAGCTTATAAAAGTAAAAATCTACAAGATAGGCATATTGCAGATGCAAAATTAATTCATTCATTAAATTCTATAAAAAATAAAAATATTAGAGAATCATTAGCTAATTGGTTAGTAAGATCCTCGATGAAAGGTAAATTAGCGATTGGGGCTGGTAATTAATAATGGAATCAATTTATTATTCGCCGAGAGGATACTGGAGAGGCAAAGCAGCAATTGGTAAACTCGCTGATGCAGCGGCGGTTAAACATTCTACTGCTAAAACGTGGTTATCTAAACAAGCAATATGGCAAATTTATCTACCACGTCCTAAACAAATTCAGTACTCGTATTTCGATGTCAGTGTTCCTAATGAAGTTCATCAAGCTGATATTCTGTTTTTACCGCATGATACTGTGCGTGGAAAAACGTACAAGTACGCGCTAACCGTAGTTGATGTTGCAAGTAGATATAAAGAAGCAGAGCCGCTATCAGCGAAAACATCATCTGAAGTAGCCGATGCGTTTGAACGAATTTATCAACGAGGACTCGGACCACAAGGTGGTCTGCGATGGCCACAGCTACTACAGGTTGATCCTGGCAAGGAATTTCTTGGTCCAGTATCATCGCTGATGAAACAACATAATACCAAAATACGACGAGGTCATACTGCAATTCACCGTGATCAAGCAATTGTTGAGCGATTTAATCGAACACTTGCTGAACGGTTATTTGGATATCAATACGCGAGGGAATTTATTCAGGATAAAAGATCTCGCGAATGGGTTGCAAGAATACCAGGCGTGATAGCTGCATTAAATAATGAGATCACACGAACAACCAACATGAAACCCATTAGCGCGGTCACAAAAAAAAATATACCAACACAACGGAAAGATGCTGGAAAACAAAAAATATTAGGTGATGTCACAGTCAGATATTTATATGAGCCTGGTGAACTTGAAGGTGGTAAAGCGAGAGCAACTGATCCTATTTGGAGTGTTACCACACACAAAATATCTACCGTGACAAGATCCACTGGAAGAAATGTAGGCGTTTCCAGACCTGCAATCTACAGATTAGATTCGGCCGCTCCTCAACGTGGATTTACACGTGAACAAATACAAATAGTTCCCGCGGATACACAACTACCGCCGCGATCACTTCGGTGATTTCGATCACTTAACTAGCGCCTCTACGTCGATTACACTCAAGACAGGTTAACATGGTATTTTCTCGTGTATGACCGCGACTATTATCTTTTCTATCTACGGTAAATTGTCTTGAATCATTACTCGAATATCGCCATAACATTATACAATTACAACTGGTGCAATGATTATTCTGCTGCTGTTTTAACTCAATAATAAATTCAACATCAAGATCAAAGTCACGTTTATTTTTTTTATCAGATTGTTTGTATCCGATTAATTTTTTTCTTATTATATCATCATCGATGATGTTAAATTTATCAACGATATCAGGAATTATGATTCTACGTAATTGAGATATATTTCTGACCCTCGATACCGCCAAATAAACTAAATTTGACCACTCGATGCGATCGTCTACAATCCAGACTCGTGTATCAGAAATAGTTAATCCCTGAGACGAGTGGATTGTCATAGCGTATCCCAACATCCATGGAGATTTGTCAGCGCGCAATACATCTTCGACCACACTGATATCAACGGCGACAATATCATTTAATACGAGATTCTGTTTTTCAGTCTGCCCTGGAATATCAACATTAATATTTTGTTTTCGTGTATCTGATGGTCTATAACACAACGGTACGGGTAATTCTGAGTGTTTTTCTTTATGTAGTTGAAATAACTGTTGTTGTAAAGCGTCTCTGATTATTTTTCTACTTGCTACGATCAAATCGGTGGGTCTCCATAATTTCAAAAAATCACTCATTGATGTCTCTGAGATCACTCCACGTATTATTTCACACTGAATTTTGTTTGATTGTAATCTGATTAATTTTTTAAACTCCTTCAAATTTGCATCAAGAGCTCTATGATCATCATCTATTTCTTCGTAATAATCAACGAAATTTTTTAACCAATCATGTGGAGATGGTCCAACAAAAGGCGGAGGTTGACCATGATCGCCACACATTATTATGGCGGTATTTTTCGTCAACAACCAATCAAGAAACATTTTTAATGTATCCAATGACACCGTGCATATCTCATCCCAAATAATTATTTTAGGTATATATTTTTCTCCCATCCGTTCAGGAGTCCATGTATCTCCGCGCCATCGGAAGAAACTATGATACGTGCACGATTGTACTTGCCGCTGTTTCATCTCACGTGCAAGTCTATGTGTGGGTGTCAGCACGATTATATCTGAATTTCTAAAAACATTAATCGTTCGAGTTGTTTTGCCGCATCCACCAGGTCCATTGAGATATACTGTCTTATATCTGGTTATTGGATCACTCAACGATGGTGCTTTCGATATTTCTGATATTTTATTACCCTCACGATAAAAATCTCTCACTGGAACATCTGCTGATTCTGTGTAATTGTGTAATAGTTCCTTTTTTATTCTCCACGAACCCCATCGTTCATCATTACTTGTAAATTTCATAACAGGTTCTAAATATTTACTTGAAATATAAAACGAATCTGTTGCGACTCTGACTGCGGTCTCAGGAAATCTATTAATCATCGATAATAAATTTATAGAAACATAAGCCAACATGGAAGATCTTAGATGAGTATATTGCGGGGATACATCATTTATGTAACTAACGATCGTACCTAATTTTGTTCCGTCGGACAAATAAACACTCTCTCGATTTACAAATGTATTTTTCGCCGTTGTATCAGCGATTATAAAATCGTACTCGGCATCATCTAAAATTAATCGTGCGTGATGTCTTTTATAATCATATGCACCACCTTGAGTAAATTTACCTATAATTTTTCTACCGAGATCTTTTGCGGTTTTGAGTTTATTAGGAATATCATCCTTAAACTCGCTAATAACTTCAGAATCTGACATGGGCAACCAAACTTTGGTCTGTGCATGATATGATATAATTGCCTCACTGACCACCAACGATGTCAGTATCGCACAATCTAGCATATATCGCAACAAAACTATAGGTGCCCAACGTTTTTCACAAAAATGTCTGCCAAACCAAACATAACAAATCTTGTGAAGATTTTCGTTAAACTCGAACGACTCAATACAGGCGAATCCAGTCAGATCAAAATCAGGTAATGGTCCATTAATTGCCACTCGCGTCATCTCATTTGTAGGGTGACCAAATCTTTCAAAGTACACAGAACAATCTCCGTATCCCAGAAAACTTCCTGGATAACATGCAACCATATCAACCGAAATAACATCATTGTAATTGTATTTGGTATTCCATAATCCGCCATGTCCATATTCGACGCAACTTGCGCGTACGTCCTCGAGTAAATCAAATCGTGTTGGTTTCCATGAATTTCGTTCTCTGGCGAAATGAGCCGCAACAGATGGAACGGTAAAACAATTAGTTAGTAATTTGTCAGTATTTTCCGCGTGCTTGCACTGTAAAAACGTCGCAAGATTTTTCATCTCGTCATGGAGGGATTCTGTGCGATATATTTCACCGTTCGGTTTGACAAACTGATCAAATTCACCCTCCTCATTACTTTTAAATAACCATACCGATACAGGATCGGTTTTACTTATTTCGTTGATAAAATCAAACATACTATCTGTGGGGTAAAATCTAACAGTTCGATCACGTGGAAATATTGTTACTGCGTTAGTCCATGCGTGCGCGTTATGATCGATAATATTTATTGGAGCTCCTTTCGATTTATATTTCGACTGGTACAGTACTTCTCCCGTTATTGTCTCCACAGTTATTGGAAATTTTAATATTTTTCCTAACTCAGCAACATCTTTTATTGTAGCACCGGTGTCCTTAACTGAATCAGCCCACGAGTTTATTTTTTCACGCCTTAAATCAGTTAATCCATTTCCACGCATCGCGTTTGTAAAGTGTTCTATTACTCGTTCAGCCACACAATTTAACCTTGAAAATTTCATCGGCGCTAGTTTATCAACGTTGGGTTTTTTATTTATCTCATAAATTCCATAAATAACCGCCGTTACAGGATATGCTCGCTCATAATACGGTTTGTCAATACCAGTCAATAGACCCGGTCTGGAATTTTTACTTAATATGATAGTTTTATTATTACCAAGGACAGGATCATATTTGTCACGGATAATCCAACTACCTGTTTCTGTTAATACAATAAATTTTACTCTGAAGAAATATTTTTGATTGCCCTCGTATTCAGCGATGTAGTTAATAATAGTTGCCGCTCGCTTGTCATTCGTTGTGGCTTCCTTGACAGTATTGCGTATAATCTTGAACGTTGACCATGTATGAGATGCACCATCCGTGTAAAATTCTTTCTTGGCGTCGTGAATTTTCGAGATCAAACTTTTATTTTTCGGATCAACCAGATCTCGCACTGGCAAGTCAGAAGATAATCTGTCAAGGTTGAATTTATACTTAACAGGCCTAGTTTGGGATAATCTCTCAAACTCGTTCATATAATTAAAACAAATATTTAAATAAAGAAAATTATATATATATATACAATGTCTCAATGTAGATGGTTGATGATCGGCTCGGTAAATCGATGCAACAAATCCTGTAGAAAGGAATTTTGTTGGATGCACTCACAAAACATACGACGAGGAAGTCTAGGACCAATACCATGTCTACGGTGTGGTATTGGAGTGCGAGGAAAGACAGAATTATGTGGGAAGTGCGGCGGGAAACGGTTCAGAGAACTCAAAAGATATTATGACAAAAAAAATAATAGCGGTGAAAACGCTATAAAATCCGTGAGGGATTATATATCAAGATTTCAGACAAACAATGATTTAAACATATAATATTATTATAATGGAGCAAAATATATTTGTCCCACATCCTGTCATAACAAACTATGAATCAAATATTAATGGTATCATCAGACACTGCAAGTTGAAGAGACCAGTTGGTTGTATTAATAATGTTGGTTATCTTAGATTTACAGTTGGGAAGAAACATTATCTATGTCATAGATTTACGTACGAGTGTCACAAGGGTTTGATCAAAGACGGTCTTGTTATTGATCATATTGACGGGGACACTCAAAACAATAATTTATCCAACCTTCGTGTTGTCACATACAGCGAGAATAATACACGTGGAAATACAGGAAGATATAAGACAATCGGAAAGAGGGCGGTAATTTCTACAAACATAGAAACCGGTAAAGAAATTATGTTTCAGTCTATGAACGCGGCTGCGACATATTTTGATATTAACTCGCGTTCAGTACAAAAAGTAGCAGATAATATAACCAGATCTACTTTATCGAAAAAATATAAACAGAAAATTATCTTTAAGTATCAATAACTATCATCACCACATTATTAACTATCATCACCACATTATTAACTATCATCACCACATTGAATTAATTTTTTTAATTTATGTCACAGTAGGTCCTCCATACACTACTGAATTTTTGATTACATAAGGGGAGATTACTTTGTAATATATAGTTTTCTTCGTAGATGGTTGGTTTTTTATGATCGTAATTAGTCAGTTTAACTAATTACATCGTAACTAATTACTCGTAGAAGTATTATTTATGTTTTTTAAATATTTCCCCATCATACAACACATGATAATGTTATTGATCCGTAGGAAGCTGTGTGTGAAACAGAAACCGTTTATCATTGTAATCGACCTGCAGTTGTGCATTAATGCCACTGTTATTATTGATTCTCAGTCTACTTGGGAAACCCGCTACAAATACAGAAACTATTATTCAGAAACTGTTATTATTGATTCTCAGTCTACTTAGGAAACCCGCTACAAATACAGAAACTATTATTCAGAAACTGTTATTAATGATTCTCAGTCTACTTAGGAAACCCGCTACAAATACAGAAACTATTATTCAGAAACTGTTATAAATACAGAAACTGTTATTATTCAGAAACCGCTACAAATACAGAAACTGTTATTATTCAGAAACCGCTGTTTACTGTAAATATTGGTTCCTTAGCTATATATTAACTTCCGAAACATATGTTCGTAACAATGTTTGATAGCTCGATCAGTATGGTATTGGACTGTGACGCTCGCGGTCCAGGATCGAATCCCCATGGCTGACAATTTGTCGGTGGTGCGCATAATTGCGATTTTTATAATAGTGGGGGGAACCGCAAGAACCCACCCCGCTCAGCAAATTCACAACCACAATATTGACTTGTGGTTGATACATATTTTCGTATCACCCACTGGATTAATTATTGTGGGTGTGATTTTGCTGAGCGTACATGTTTGTACTGTCCTTAGTTAGTACCGTTTCATTCATAATCTGAGCTCGCTAATACACTCGATAGGGGCTCTTCATTCATTGTATATAACCATTTCATTGTATATAACCATTTCATTGTATATATGTTATATGTATGTCCGATAAACTTGGTAGATTGCGGTGGCAAGCTACGAGTTTAATGAGGACTGTGCTGTCCTTGTGCTGTCCTTAGTTAGTGCCGTTTCATTCATAATCTGAGCTCGCTAATACACTCGATAGGGGCTCTTCATTCACTGTATATATGTTATATGTATGTCCGATAAACTTGGTAGATTGCGGTGGCAAGCTACGAGTTTAACGAGGACTGTGCTGTCCTTGTGCTGTCCTTAGTTAGTTATATGTTATGTGTATATCCTCTAAACTTGGTAGATTGCGGTGGCAAGCTACGAGTTTAATGAGGACTGTGCTGTCCTTGTGCTGTCCTTAGTTAGTTATATGTTATATGTATATCCTCTAAACTTGGTAGATTGCGGTGGCAAGCTACGAGTTTAATGAGGACTGTGCCGTCCTCCCTCTTGGGCCTCTAGACCGTTGTTTGGCGGGTTAGGGGCTCTCGTAGAGGGAATATTTGCCTAATGAACTTGGTAGATTGCGGTGGCAAGCTACGAGTTCTTGGTTGTGCTGTCCCTGAAACATCCCGACGAACTCGCTAAACACTCGATAGGTGTTCTAGGGATATTTTTTTTATTTTAAAGATTTATATATTATATAATGAACCATGAAAATATCAATGATGTAATTGTCGCTATTAAAAAATTAAAAAAAGATGGAATTAATATATCTGATGAACTTAATCCTGAAAAAATAGTTTCCGATTTTGAGATTTTACAAGAACGTAAAACCATGGGGACACACACACTATCATCTGAATACAGGCTCATGAAACGGATTCAATCGGCAATGTTTCAGTCGCTAGCTACCGTAGAAGATGATCATGTGAAGGAGTTCGTTCCTCTTTCTACCGCCGTAGAAAGAATTAAGTCGTTATTATCCCACGAGTATGAGGCAAAGAAAACGATTAGTACTCGCATAAGACTATTAAGAAAAATAATGTCAGATCGTGAAACGATCCAAGGTAACCTCGTTACTGGTGAAACGATCCAAGGTAACTTCGTTACTGGTGAAACGATCCAAGGTAACCTCGTTACTGGTGAAACGATCCAAGGTAACTTCGTTACTGGTGAAACGATCCAGAGTAACCTCGTTACTGGTGATAATGAAAATGAAAGTTTTGGTAACTGGGGTACATGTCAACGCTGACCACGTGTATTGGTAGTCAAAATCAAGAAAGTTCTAACCTTGTCAAATTTGTTCCTAATAAATTTTATTTATTATAAATTTTATTTATTATAAATTTTATTTATTATAAATTTTATTTATTATAAATTTTATTTATTAATAATATTATTTTTACTGAGGATTTATTTTTTTTTTACTAAAATCAAGAAAAATGCACGAATTACTTGATTCTGACGGGGTAGTTGGTAGTCAAAATCAAAGAAAAATGCACGAACTACTTGATTTCTGACGGGGTAGTTGGTAGTCAAAATCAGGAAAATTGAGCAATTTCGTTGTATTTTAGTAAAAAAAAAATAAAAATCTCAGTAAAAATAATATTATTAATAAATAAAATTAATTTATAATAAATAAAATTTGTTAGGAACAATTTGACAAGGTTAGAACTTTCTTGATTTTGACGGGGTAGTTGGTAGTCAAAATCAAGTAGTTCGTGCATTTTTATGTTTCTGAGGGGGTAGTTGGTAGTCAAAATCAAGTAGTTCGTGCATTTTTATGTTTCTGAGGGGGTAGTTGGTAGTCAAAATCAAGTAATTTGTACAATTTCAGTAAAAATCAGGAAAATTAATAAATATTATTTTTTTTGTGATAGAAATTTTAATTTTACTTTCATCGACTAGCTTTTTTAGTTGCCTGGGCCGATTAATTTGTACCAAACACAAATTTGTGCCAGTAATAATAAAATATTTTTTTAAGTTGATCGAATTTGATTCTGAAGATCTACGACAAAAGTCCTTAGACAGAAATCCTTACGACGGAAGTCCTTAGACAGAAATCCTTACGGCGGAAGTCCTTAAGACGGAAGTCTTTACGACAAAAGTCTTACGACAGAAATCCTTAAGATTTCACATACAGATTTATTACAAGCTCTTCTTCACGTATGTCAATCAAGCGATTAAGGTGGTCTGTGAGTTTAAAATTGATTCGTGTTAACATATTATTGTGACACCGCAAATACACGGGATTAGTTGGTTCTTGCACGATTAAATTTCCAGGGGGAACTTGTGGTGTGAACGTGTATAGGATGTATCCTTGTTGAGCCTGATTTGATCTTCCGAGATCTATTTGATAGCTGCCATCGATTACGTCACAAACCAGATTGACCGCGACCGTCGGTGTTATATTAACGATCCGCGGGGATACGTGTCTTCCGCCGCCATGTGGATCATTATCATATCTGAGAACAGTTGGAGGTGGTGCTAGTTTTTTCCACGCATCGAGTATTTTAGGGAAGTTTTCGTCGATAAGATCGTTTAATAATTTTACTAGTTCTCCAGCATCAATCCCCGGTATTACAAATGTTGGTAATTGTTGTTCAGTTATTTTGTAATGATTGAGAAACCATGGTCCAGCTTTATAATTATCAATAATTTCATCACCGTGTCTAACCATGTTCACAATGATAGTTTTATTAACGTATCTAATATCTGATATGACCTGATTTAGATGTTTTATCGTCTCAATGATTTTTTGTTTTACGTTATCGCTGTAGCTATCAGTAAAGAAATTTCGTAGTTTGTTGATTGATTGTTTAAATTCAAAATTAACAGGATCAGAATATGATTTAATAAATTCTTCATCTACGAGTGGATATACTCTAGCATCTGGATGATTACTACGTACATTATTTATTATTTTAGGAACGTCACCATCAGGAGTAATTGTAAACACGGAAAGACCACCGGTCTGGATCCATGGATATTTACCTCTATATTCAGGAACTATCATAAATTTTGCTTCATCTGTGATAAAATCAGCCCGAGTTGGTTCTGGTGGTATCGGTGTTATCGGTGGTGATATTTCAGGCCATCCTAGCACTGATCTGATTGAAGATTGATAAATATCAACGGCATAATCAGGCGAGTTTATTTCAATCGTCGAGGACAACGTCGGCTCATGAACGTTTATTGATATTTTTGATTCTTTTCCCGTTATTGATTTTATTCTACGCGCAAATTCCTCACTGATCTCTTCAATCTGGTAACTGCCGGTTGGTATTCCAACAACAACCCAGTCAGGTGTTCCATCGGGTTTGTTCTTGTTAGTAAATACAAGCGAATTATTTGCTGGTGTATCATGAAATGATTTTGATCTGATATTTGGCCAGCTGTAATATACTCGTAATTGCGCTAGTGCTATTTCTTTTACTGGAATTGCAATAGGAAAATTAACACTAAATTCAGGATTAATTGAACTTACCGAGATCATCGTTATCTTTGGCGGAGTTGTGTTGGTCACGATCTGCTGGAGTAATTCTGTCATTATTGATACTTGTATCTTTAATACCTTCGTCGTATATTTTGGTCATCATTGAAAATTCGAAATCAGATATAATTCCATCACTGAGACTCGCTGATAACAACGAGGATAATTTCGAGTATGCTACCGTCGCTGTATGTAATTTTATTTTGTAATATGATAATTTTTCGTTCGTACAAGTACATATTTTTTTTGTGATGATACCAAGCACACCTGCAATAGTTGTTGCTGCTGAAATACAAATAGTTACAGCTACTGGTGCCATCGTTGTCAACGCTGATAATATTACACCGGTTCCAGCAACAACAGCGGATACTGAATAAACAATCACATCAACGATAACCAATCGTCGTCGATATTTTTTTACTTTTACTGTATATTGATCAACTTGATCTTTTAGCGCCGCCTGCCATTCACGTGCTTGATTGTACCTGTATTGTGCACCGTCCATATATATTTTTATACAGTAACCAATTGATGTGCTTCAGCTACAAATTCCAAACACCACCAGTAAGATGTTGCGGTTAATGTCCTATCAGCTGCTTCCAGAATAAATATTTCCTCGGCTCCGATATTTAATATAACAGATACAACCCCGGAAAACCTGTCGGTGGAATGACGCCATGGAAACGTTGTAAATATTTCAAATTTTGCAGCACTAAACACAGACAGCCTGTACACACCAGTGCTTGTTGCGGTATATTTGATGGTATTATTTTGTTTTGACCATGTTGCAAATCCCGATGATACCGTGCATACGATGTTTGTGATATGCCCGGGAGTTATTTCAGCTGGAATTTTAATCAGATTGATTTTATTGATAATCTCAGGAATTCCCGCTACGATGTCTAGTTGTGTTCGTTTGATCGTGTCTAGGTTACTTTTGATATCAGAAAGTTTTATATCGATGACGGAAGGAGTTCCAAAGAACTTATTTATGGCATCATCGGTTTTCTGAAAATTTCTTCGAAGCCTTGTAAACGCGCCCGTGTGAACGTCATACTCGGCCCGTAGCGTGGATAGTTTTCCATCCACGTCGTCGACGTATAGTTTGTTTGCGACGTCGTTGTCAGATTTTGGAGCTGTTACAGCTACTATTTTGTTCCCGTTCATGCTAAGTTCACCTGTCATCGTGTCACCGGTGTTTCTCACGCGATTAGCAACACTTTTTGCAATTTCATCTCTGATGGTTTTAAGTGACATACTTGAATCTCTGATTCTACCACCGTCAGTAAACACGGGAATATTATCCGTAACTGCACCAAGTACTCGCCGGACTATATCATTCCATCTGATATTGCTGGTTTTTAGTTTACCATATCGATCTTGAAAAATAACAACTTCATCTGGGTCAACTCCAGCAAGGTTCATAATATCAGCGAGGTCATCTTTAGTCGCATACTTTGACAGATCAACGTCGGATTTTATTTTCTTACTAGTAGAAGATCTTCCGTAAATATCAACCATTATAATAAGACCCGTTGTTTAAAATGCTTTACGCGCAACAAATCGGTTGCTTGTATAATCGTGCACGACTTTATGTGGCGGCTTGGATGATTTTGATATAGCGTCGAGTACATTAATTACTTCACGGCCGCATATTGGCGGATCTGTCATTGTTTGTGTGGGTAGCGTTGAATACCAAACTTTGTAACCTCTAGTTGTTGCGTGAAGTGGTGCGACATACTTGATAAATTCAACAGGTGGAGCTAACCCGTACGAATCAAAATAAACAATTCCACGCGGATCAAGCGCGTATGATACCCAATGAGTACCAGGTCCGGAACGTTTGTCAAGATTAATAATACCTGTTTCTAGTTTGTTTGGTTGTTTCGGTAATTGATCTCGCATAAAAACACCTCTAAAGGCGGATATTTTTAATTTTTTAGCAGCATCAAGTAAATCAAAATTTGATGATGGAACGTCTAACGAAATGACCCTGGAAGCCTTAGGCCTCTCCCCCAACGAGATCCCGGTAATCTTAGACCGCGTCCCTTTTTTTTGTATCCCCGCCCTGCTGCTTTCTTTAGTGCCATTTCAGCGGCTGTTCCAACAGCACCTAACGCGGCCGCTTTTGCTACGGCTGGAGCGGCAGCAGCTATTAACGCCGGAATAGCCGCAAGAAGTGGAAATATACCACCCGTTTTAACCATGTCTTTGATGGCGCTCGGGGAGAGATGGAATTGAACTCCAGTTTTTGATTCTAGGGCTTTATTGAAATGTTTAATCTGATTATTTGTCAACGATAATTTGTTTGGACCACCACTAATATGATCTCGTTTTAGTGATATTTTAGTTCCGCATTTGTTGGCGGTTTTTGATTGAAGCTTTTTTACCTGACCCGGGGTCAGAGTAACATTAACATGACTATACGACATTTTTATATAAAATATATTTTTCTAAATAACACGATTAAAGATTTTCCACCGGTGCATCAACAACTCTCATTCGACCACTACCACCTTCAAGTAACATGGCCTTGTCGCTAAGTATGACCGCGATCGCTCTGTAGGCACCGGGAACAACTGGTGGACCGGGTATATCAGGAGGAGGGTTAGTAACATGAGCTCGAAAGTGTATATCAACAACAGATTGTTTGGATAAATCAAGATGTTCTAGTGAAAAATAATAAATCGGATATAGACCTGTAAAATCTAGTTGTGATATTTGCAACCCGGTATCTATATTTTGATCACGTCCCATGAATGACATTAAACGATGATATGCGCGCGCTACATGATTTTGATCAAAATTTAGTTGTATATCCTCGGCTGGTTCTTGATGTCCATTGATCCGTAAGGAAACTTCATTAACTCCAAGGTTGTCAAATATCATATGTGAACGTTGTTGATTATTCGTCCGAGCATTATCTTGTAGTGCAATAAAAATATGTCGTGGTGCAGAAACACCCTGTTGTGATGCTATATGCCATGTAAATAAACCATTAATATTGCTTTGAGCAGCATCTGTGGTTACTGTTAACCATGATAGCAATGATTTACCGCCTTGATCCATAAAAGATAGTAATTTTTGTTCCTCAGTAATAGATGGAGTCATTACTGGCATCCACAATGAAAGTTTTGATATATTTACTTTACCCTCGGCAACACCAGCACCTCGCCAGATTGCATCATTATCATTACCTTTTCTTACGAGCACAATTGTGTGTTTAGCTCCAAAGATGACTTTTCTAACATTTCTGCAAAATCCAAAGATATGAGATAATGGAATTGCACACGAAAAATTTCTATCATTTCCTGACAACGCTGCTCGGCGTGTTGCAAATCCCAGGTTGTAAGTCGCATTAACGCTTCCTACAATATCAAAAGCAGCACCTGGTCTGTCTGCGTGTTCAAAATCAACTGGTTGTGGATCAGATGCAGTACCTACTGGTGTTCGTATTTTAGTATACTGAACATGATCAGCGTTGTCAGTAATATCCTTGGCAAACATCATTGTTGGACCAGCTGATCTTGTAAAGTCGTCAGAATATCTCGCCAGACCAATTATTGTTGTAGCAACATCAACATCCTTCTGAACTGATTCAATATTTTTTCCATCAATCATGTATGTGGCGCTATCAAACAACGCCATAATCCCGTTGTTGACAAAACCAACACGTAAATTAGCAGCATATGGCGTATTAGCTACAACATTCGTTACAAGTCTACCTTCTACTTCAATAAACGCCTCAGCGGGCAAGAAATATCTACTTGTATCATGAACCTGTAATTCGATTCTCCCCTGATGATTTGGTATTCTTGCGTCATAAGAATAAAATTGATAATCACGTACCGACTCGTACTTAAGGACAGGTGCCTCCATATCAAATGCTGGGTCTGATTCGCGCCTGAACATTTTTATTATAGTTACCATTTTTCCAAATGATGATCATCGTCGACGAAGACCGCTCCCTGCTATTAAGTTTGCTGTTATATTTTTTTCTGCTTCTTCAGATATCGCCGCTAGTTTTTGATTTGCAGCCTGATTTATTATTTTACTGACATCTGCAGGCATCACCTCAGTACTTGCCAGTTTCACCGGTGGTTGTTGTTTTCGTCGCAATAATCGTGCTAGTCTTTCTTTGATCGCCGAGAACGCCTTACCAGCAACATTGACAATTGCACCAGGAGCTTTATCACGAACAATATCAATAGCCTTCATCGATAATTGTTTTGCAACTGGTGCTACTTTTGGAGCTATCCTTGTAAATAATCCCCGAATGACATCACCAAGTCCATTTCCGTAAATAACACTATAGATTGGTAATCGTGAGTTTACCGCTCTAACCTGTGTGGGTTTACGATGATTATCATGCACAATCATCTTATTTTATTTACCATTTATCTAACAACTAGTCATCAACAAGTTCTCGGTAAACGCCGATATCCATGATGCCACCTTGAAATAGTCGCCGACAAATATCAGCTGCTTCATTGGTTATTTCTGGTGAATTATTTCCGGCACGTTTTCCTCCTATGAGAACCTCTAACCGTGACACGTCATTGATGATATTATCAGGACATAAACCACGTCCTGTTTTAGGTTCATCTTGAGGTGGTGGTTGCATTACCGGAGTAGGTACTTCAGTGGTGTCCCGGGGTGAACCTTCTCGAAATCCATGTGGTGAACCTGTCGGTGTAAATGTCATTTTCGGTGCAGGAATTTTCTTCGAGGAGGGTGATTTAAGTGACTCTTTAGCCTTTTTAATTTCCGACATCAACCTTTGCTGTGGCGAAGAAGATTGTTGTTGTTCTATTTGTTGCAGAGGTGGAGGAAGCTGATACTGGGAGGACTCTCCTTGTTCTGGTTGTTCCCGTCTCTCTCTATAAAGTCTTTTTACTTCTTCTTTAAGTCTTTCAAATTCTGGACCTCTAGCTTGTTTTCTGTTGTAATATACGCGATATATCCATTTAATGAAATTATCATCATTTGTTTTTTCATAACGGGGTTTTAAAATACTAGATTTATTAGATATACTATTTAATATTGCTTCAGGTAATCTCTCTCTTTCAATTTTTCTAATTTCCTCAACAACTCCTTCTTTAAATTTTGCAATTAATTCTACGTTTTCTCCTGCTGGTTTGGATTTAGATGCAAGTTTTTTTCTCACATCGGCGACTTCAGTACGAAGTTCTTCAATGCCTTCAAGTATTTCCTCATCAACAGGTGGAGGTTGAGCTGCAGCTATGTCAGTTGGAAGGTCTCGTAAAATCTTCTTTGTTTGTTTGGTTCTTCTTGCTATTTTTTCAGCCTGTACCACAGTTTGTTTTGATACCGGAAGAAGATCTTCTTTGATGACAGTTGTAACTTGTTCAGTAGCTGCAGTGACGGGTTTAAATAGTTTTTTAGTGTCTTCTTCAAACTCAACTTTTGACTCTTGCTGCGCTTGCAGATTTTTTCTAAATGAGTCTCTGACAGGAAGAAATTTTTTAATTGTTTCTAATCGTTCTCGTGCTGTTCTTGCAGTATGAGATTCTGGATGTACCATTTTATTATAACATAATAATTTAATTAATATCAGCAGAAGAGGAGCAGCAGAGAGGGTACCTACCAACGTTGGTCGTCAAAAAAATAAACAAGAAATAAATAAACACGTAGAGTACTTTATTTTTTCAGATACTATTTCGAACTGAGGTTTTATTAGTATAATCGTCCATTACAGAAATAAAACATCTCAAGAAAAGTTCATTTGTAAAATCTTGACCTTTCTACGAGATGATTTATTTGTTTGTTTTATTTGTTTTGTCGGAATTCTATGGTCTGTTCACCCTCTCTGCTGCTCGGTATAATTGAACCCTTACTCCTTGATTTGATTGATCATTATACGTCCTTTGTTGGAACTTCTACCATGCAATGGGGGGGGGGACGGCCTCAAATGTTTATAGTGGGCTGACTGTATATCATATGGACCTATACATTTTTTCTGTGTTTTCAGCGCGAGGTCCGAGTTAAAGAAAACATTTTCCTGGAATAAACATTTTCCACATACATGAGAGAGATAGAGAGAGAGAGAGAGAGAGAGAGAGAGAGAGAGAGTCAAAACTGTAGTCATTTTACCGTGAATTCCGTAGCTATTATCAGTGGATTCAGCACACTATTTCACATTTCTATTACTGATACTTTTGCTGTGGGTTACATATCCCATAGTTTACATCCATGCATATCAAATATTTGACAACCTATAAATTACGTATCTATTGAGACTGTGCTAACAGATTGGAATTTCTCAATTGAAAAGTCTGAAGAAACTGAAAGATTTTTCGATTGTATTTATTTGTTATAAAGTAGTTATCATACTGAAAATGACAGCAAACTCTGACATTGATAAAACAGCACTAAAACAAAATATTAAAAAATATATATCACACTTGCACACTTGTAAAATTGTACAACAGCTCGCATATTGTTAAGACAAGAAAAATGAAGAAATACAAAATATCTAGCACGCTTGAAACCTATATAATTTATTGCAAACGTGTTTCGTAATAGAAATGGTGATATAGTTTGCTGGATACATTGATAATAGCTACAACAGGATTGCTGTTTTGAATATACCTCTCCCTCTCTCTTTCTTGTATTTTTGTGCGGGTGGTGGTGGTTGGGTGTGCGAAAAATATTTATAGGAAAATGTTTTCTCTGACTGGGACCACGCGGTGAAAACATAAGAACTGTATAGGTTCATGTGATATACAATCAGCCTACTACAAACATTTGAGGTTTTCCACCCATTGGTTGATATAATTACGTTCGTATTATTCCCATTCTCCTGAATTTACTGAAATAGGTTGAGGAACTATCGAACGTTATTGAAGTGGTAAAATGTGCGCTTTTAAAGATAATATGGTCTGAACTGGATAGTACTTGGCGTCTTTGCTTCGCCAAATCATGACTAACCTAAGATTCTGACTAACGACATATGTGACAATATGTTTGTACTCGCAAGTAGTTTGTGTTGGAAACGAAAATTGCTTTCCAACCATGTTCGTAAATTCTAATCATTTTAGTTATAATAAAAATATTTAAAATCTTCCATCAATATTTAACTTTCTGTGATCTTTACGATGTAACTGCGTCTTTAAAGTCTCGGTTTTTCTTTGTTACAAATTTTTTCTAAGACTGTTGGATTTCATAAGCAGGACCGTGCCCCAGATAATGTCCATGCATAGTAATGTCTAATGTTCATTTGACAATGACTAGACCGTAAACTACTGAGCATACCCTTGAATATGTTGACTCTACAAACAAGATCCAAATAATGCAAACTAAATTAATAAAGTATATGAAGAAAGCACTTTATCACAAAGCCATACTGCTAATGATATATATATATATATATATATATATATATATATATATATATATATATATATATATATATATGTCACTCACCTGCTGGGTCTTTGCCTTCTTGACTGACTAATGTATTATAGTTACTGTATTGTTTGAATGGGGTAATGGTGGGGCTCTCGCAGGGACATTGACTACGTCTACAGTTCCCGCAATGTATAGTGCTAGGTAATTACACACACACACACACACACACACACACACACACACAATATATATATATATATATATATATATATATATATATATATATATATATATATATATATATATATATATATATATTGCGATACTGAATATGGCATTGTGAAGTAGGAACTACTTTGTAAACAGAACATGCACATTCTTGTAGTAGACAATTTAGGTTTTAGTTTATTTGATTTGATTGTGGATGAATTAAAGAAGCTGTTTCGTCAATTTTTTGAAAGTTGAGGTGATAAAGTAAATGATATGGAGGAGTTTACTGAGTCACAAATGAAACTTTCCAACAAGCATACGAATGAACGTGATATTGGCGATGTCCTCAACAAACGTTTGAGACGCAGTATTGAAAATACCATTCTGATCATATAAACAGCTATTTGGAAGAATGTTCATAACTTTTCATACATGGAATGGTTCAGACTATGACACGTACTCTCTGTGGTATAACAAAATAACATAGAAAAGCACTTTGAAAGTACTTAGAATTATAAAATGGCACGTCCCTGATAGGGACGTACCATTTTATAATTCCAAGTACTTTCATACAAGGTTTAAGACTTAGGCTAGTGATAGAGGTCATACCATAGGTAGGGCACCTACAAAGAACATGCAAGTGACAAGGCATACACATATCTTCTTAAGCTGGTAATAAGAGTGGCAAAAACTTTCTTACATTTTTGCATCTGGAATTTCCTTAAAATATACTGCCTTAGTTAGTTCTGCAAATCCGAATTACATGAGCTATGTCATGGGTTCTAAAACTTTATTACACACTGTGAAATTCTACTGTAATTTCGACTATATTTCAAACTGCAATCACATTCTCCTCAAATGAAATGATATTACCTTATGTTCTTTTGATAAGTTCAATTGAAGAAGTCATATTTTTTCACATTATGATTCCAAACATTCAACAGAACACACGTGCAGTTGAGTCAAGGCGAGTCATTCCTTGCTCAGATCACATGTACTTCATTCGGAATTGATACAGCTATTAAATCTAGTTAATGATCAGCAAAACTGAGTACAACTGACAAAAAAGTACCACCCCAACCCCCGAAAAAATTCATCCATTTTAGACCAACTGGAAAAGTTGTTTCAATTTTAAGTAGAACAAAATGACAATTCTTTTTGAAGCTAATGTCGATCGCGTGATGAAGTTCAAAAGTTGCTGGGTAGTGCTGTGTGCGTATTGATAATGTTATTGTGTATTGATGAACCTACGGTTGTGTATTTAATTTGGAATACATCTTAAAGTCAGTTACTTTGTTTCTTGCAGTGCATTTTTTATAAGAACGCATTATGTAGAATAACAAAATGAATATATAATAAACAAGGTTACTGCATTTGTATGTAAAATATGTACTCGTTTTCTTGAATTAACACTGTACTCCGAAAAACTCGTTCATATGTTCCAATACAATGCAGTAACCTATAAAAAGAAACATGATAGTAAGGACCTCTGAAATTGTCATGTGCTGCAAAGATTCAATTAGATTCAAATTGGTGGTTCCATAATGTATGGCTAGTGTCAATGAAAAACTCAAAGTGTACCCGAATTAGTTCAAACAGGGCAAGACTTTTTGGAACATATTAGGGATTAGATATTTATTATCACTAAGAGAAGTAGAGTGGAAGGCCGGAGAAGGGAAAACGGACACGTTTCTCTCCCATTCATCGGGCGATGAACTAAATTAAGCATACACACGCCTGTTGCCTCAAGATTGTATATTGACGAGCTGCACATAAATCATATACGCGGAAAGGCACACAGAAGTTATCAGATTGTTTCGAATGACCATAATTGACCTTTCCAGAACAAATGCAGTTGATTTTTACAAAGACTAAATAAGAAGTGCAACAGGTATAAACAAGCAAAGAAGTAGACGTAAAAAACGTAGAGCATGGGATTTATCAAATTCAAAATATAAAGACTATACTTATGCAAATCTGTTTCATGCATACATACATACACACATACATACATACATACATACATACATACACACAGCAAGGGAAGTACAGGAGAGGAAGAAAGGATTTAATAATGTAGAATAGTGAACATGTACATTTCAAGCGGGAGAGATTATAGAAAGATGGAACATAACTCAGATTAGTGAATTGATTGATTGACAACGAAATCATAAATGTTCTTTTGTCAGATGTCCCCAAAGATATTACTAAATGAGACTCGGTGTATCGGACAAAGGTAAGAAGAGAAAACGAGGAATGCAAGGAATGAAACAAATTCAAAACTTATATATGTCTCGAATGTGTATTAATGTTGTATTTTCGACCGCATATAAACAGAAAGTATTGGCTCTGCCCTAACACAATTCCTTTACATTATCTTTCTTCGATTAAATGGCGTATGCAATGTAATTTAGAAGCTATCTGGATAAAATAAAAAATGATATTAAAAATAACAATTAAACAATCACAAAATCTATTCTTCTGGTGAGAATAATTTACTCAAGACTTAGCAATTGGAAGTTGAAGTGCTGTTTGAGCAGACAAGGTTGGTAGATGAGAGAGAGAGAGAGAGAGAGAGAGAGAGAGAGAGAGATTTGGATTTTTAACATAGATTTAACAATTATTCAGTCATATCGCTTCGATGTCTGCAGTGTGGCAGTTTATAGTGATGTCTAGCATTTGGGCATCATGCCGCAAAAATGTAGCACAATGTCCCACCGAGTCAAATTATCCTGACACCAGGCCGACAAGTCCTAACACTAATTCTTAATTCTGCGCGCCAAGCGGGGCAGCTGTTAGTACCATTTTTGGGGGTATGGTTCGGCCGGGGTTTGAATCCGCGACCTCCCGCAATCGGGGGCGGACTCTCTTAACTACGTATGGCACATGTGCGGTCCGACTAGGTAGGTAGGTAAACATCATCCTAATATGATGTGAAATTCAATAGAAATATGCTAGGCATTGCAAACTGACAAATAACCAAGGACATTACTTGGTCTGGACAATTTCAGTTAATTGCATTAATTCTAGTAAGGATAAGAATATGCAGGGAATGGTGTATCACAATCATTTTGCAGTGATATTTGTACTGTTTCTTTTGTTGTTGTTGTTGCCTTCTTTCTGTGTTGATGATGCTCTTGTTGTTTTGTTTGGTGGTTTGGTGGTTTTGTAAGTTGGATTTGCTTATATTGTAAACAGCATTGTTATTTTTGGAAAGCATGGACATATGACCAGGCAAATTATGGGTTATATGGGTCCATTCTACATTATCGTAATTTGAATTTGCCCGTATAAGCCTCAACAGCAGGCCCAGTTATGAATTGAAACATGTACATTCAGTAGCATCAAATCATATTCCATCTGCAACCATCCATCATGGATAAACAACAAATTCAGGAAACATTTAAAAAGGCGCCTGCTTAGTAAGCTCGCTAAGAGGACAAATTGTCCGAATCCCTCGGCTTTGTTTAAAGCAAAAAGAAACGAGATGATTTAGAAATGGTTCTTTGAGCTATATTACAGTGTTTTTAAAATACTTACAAATAATATCCAACAGGAAGGAAACAATGGAAGGAATTTCTACTCTAAAGAAATCCACTGCTTTCAAAGGTCTGGATGCATCTGTAGCATGTAATGATACATAACTGATAGTTTGATTCCAAATGCATTTTGTGCACGAGGCAATGAAATGTTTGAATCTGAATCATGGTGCTTTCCAACGAAAGTCTTAAAAGAAGGAACAAACAAAGTTACGGTCGTCACTCAAATTCAATACTGTTTATTAATATCGCGATTGAACAGACAAATGCACAGCGTATAAAAATGGAGCCGGACTATATATAGCACTTATAGACCAAGTTATTTTTCTTCGCTATATTGAAAGGGTAGTTGAAAAGTATGTTCTACGAACACCTTTTTGACCAGTGTAATGTGCTAAGATCCCAGGAATCTGGTTTTACACTATGAGGCTTGACAATTTAATTTTAAGTCAAATACTGACAAGAGAGAAAAAGGTAATGTGCAGACATTTTCAACTGTTGTAAGATCGTTATTTAAGTTATTAATGCATGAAAGAAAAAAGTTTATATCTTTGTTCCATCACAGAAATGTACAATTTAAGATTTGTAATCCACAGAGCGGATAAAATTCTAAAACATTTCACTATCCTCTCGCTTTTTACGTTATCTGTTCGCAGGTTGTTAGTTTAGTCTCGAGCAAGTGTATTTTCTTTCTGAAATAGAAATCCCAAGTTTCATTCGGAAGATTTACTCCTTGCCTTTTGTTCAATACTGTCATCTTGCTGATCAGTAGTTCCTCCCCCTAGATGTGCCATACATTCTGTTTTATTCATTCCAACACTTACTGAAATTGAAGTTGGTGATATGGGACAAATCACATCAGATCAAATTATGTAATAATCAGGTCAAAAGTCAATGTACTAATTAGTATGTACATTGCCTATATTAAAAAGAAGATTTCATCTAAAATGAACGACTTCATATTTATATTATAATGAATAAACTTTCAGCACTTTCACTGACTGCAGATACATAAGGTGCTTGAACAAAGGTCAGCGGACTCCACCCTCCCTGCGAATCGAATACAAAGCTTTCTCCCTTTCAAACATTAAGCCTGTGTGACATAAAATATAGGAAATCACATTTTATAAGAACTTATATGGATTCTGTGTTAATTTGTAGGAATAAAACACAGAATAAACCAAGTATAGCATGTCAAACAGACATGTACCTTATAATAAATGAATCAAAAGAGACAACAGCAAGGCAGACAAATATGAGAAGTCACAGTTTGATCACCTTACCTTAGATAAAAGTGAAGGCATTGCCTTACCGGTAAAAAGGGTAATCCCAAAGCAAATGCATATCCCTTACCAACCCAAACACTTCAGGATAAGCATTGTGCATTCGTATTACAAATTACAAGGTAAACAATGTATGTAATTTACAGTCCAACACAAATTTTTTAAACTAATTACCTTACAAGTCAGTCAAACCAACAAGAAAAAATGAAACCTGCAACAGCTTTAAGTTAGGAATCATTATATCAGTTAGTTAAATCTGTATGAAGATTGAGGGCTAATCTAAAATTTCACACTAAATCATCTCGTTACTTTTATAGAAAAGAACTGAAATTAAGAGTTTGTTGAAATGTCAAATATGGCGTAAGGAACATAACTCAGTAAAATACGTAATATGTACGTTTTTATTTCCTCTACCATGTGTAATATAAATTAGTTCATAGAAACATTGATGAACTTGCATGCAAATAAATTATCCAAAACTAACTTATTTTTAAAAGTAATAACCTCAATTCAGCTTTCCGTGTGTAGCATTGACCTTGACAGTGATTTAATTTTTGTTCTCAGAGATGAGGAGTCTGACACGTAACACATATTTTATGTTCACGTGTAGAATATGGGGTTCACTGAGATCATCTCTAAAAGCTGTGAGACATTTCTGAAAATTAAGAAACAGCAACATAGGAAATGTATAAAAGATGCAAAAATTTGGTAAACATGATGCCATAGGTGCTGTAAAAAGACACACAGTAAATGACAAAATTGATTTCTCAATATCGGATCATCTACCTATTACAGAGGCACTTGCAAAATATATATTGAAGGAAAATAAAAAGACATGTGTATCTCCAAGAATGAAATGGAACTTGGCAAATCTATTAGAAATGAACATGTATAAATCTGATGTTAGTGCATTCTTGAATTTCACCTATGAGTGTAAAAACGTAGAAGATATAGAGAAGTATAGTGAATTGATAACTAAGAGTGTAATAACTGCATCAGACAGATATATTCCAAGGTCCAATTCAAATCGCATTTGAAACCATATTCGAAGAAAAGTGGGCTTGAAAAATTACATCAGAATATGAGAAAAGTGCGCGGAGAATGGATCAAAGCAGGAAAAAATAGAAATACAGAGTGTAACTTCAAAAGAAAATACAAGGACGCGAAAAGAAAGTTTAGAAAGAAACATAGGCTAGAGAAAAAGGTATATACAGAGTGCATATTTGAAGAGATAGAAAAGAGTGCAGAAATGGGAATAGACGAATTCTATGCAGTCATACGGGAAAATAGGAAAGATAAATCGGACATTGGCAATATTGCATTTCGAGGAGTAGAATCTAATAATTTGGATGAATGTGTCAATCAATGGAAACTATATTTTTCTGAATTAAGTGGTACAACAGATGAGGAACATAATGGTTGTGTCAAAATGAAGAATATGTACGAAAAAAGCAAACTAGAGACTGATAACATAAAATGTAATAATATTACAGAGGAAGAAGTGTTGCAGCATATCAAGTCTCTAAAAACAAAAAAATCACCAGGCATTGATTGTGTACCTAATTAGCACTTAAAGTATGGTGGAAAATATTTAATCAGACATTTAACTGCCCTTTTAAATTATATGATCCAGTATGATTAGTTGCCTAATATATATAGATGTGGGATGATTATACCGATATACAAACAAAATGGTAAAGATAAAAAGGATCCGGTGAATTATCGTGGTATAACATTGACATCTTGTCTGGGAAAATTGTTTGAAAAAACATTGATGACCAGAATTCAAAAGTATTTAGACAAAATAAGCTTTCCACATCCTTATCAATTTGGATTTCGTAAGGAGGCTGGAGCTATCTCCGCTGCATTTACTCTTCAAGAATGTTTGATGTACTTTAATAATCATAACTCTAATATATATGCTGTTTTTCTGGATAATGAAAAGGCATTCGATAGACTGTGACATTGTGGACTACTAAAAAATCTAAAAATATTAGGAATTAATGCAAAAATATGGAGAATAATCGCCCATTCCTACACACAGTCTAGTGCCTGTGTAGCGTATAGAGGATGTATATCGAACACATTTCCATTATGGAGAAGCGTTGGTCAAGGGCGTGTAATGTCGGCTTTTTTATTTAACGTGTACATAAATGACCTATTGAATGAACTAGTAATGACTAATTGCGGGATAACATTGAATCAGATGAACATACCTGGCATGCTTTTGGCAGACGACACTACTCTACTAAGCTCTACGCTGAATGGATTGCAAATACTTGTGAATACGCTTATCAGTTTGCACAGAAGTGGAAATTGAAATATAACTCTAACAAGAGTAATTGGATGATATTTAGTAAAAAAAATGAAGTGTACTCATCAAATGAAATTACTCTGGTATCACAGAATATTCCTAGAGCAAAAAAAAGTGAAATATGCAGGAGTTACCTTTTCACAATCAATGAAAACTAATGATCGTATAGTCTATTCCTACGATAAAGCTAAACGTGTGACAAACTCACTATACTCAATTGGATTAAATGTAAATGGGATGAATCCTATAGTTTCTGTGAAAGTCTGGGAAAGAGTTATACTGCCGTCTGCTTTTTGTATGGCTCAGAACTCTGGTTTAATATGTCACATTAGGGCATTGAGTCAATGGAGAAAATACAACGATATTTCGCCCGGAGAGTACAAGGTTTCTCTCAAAGATCGCCTATTGGATCTACGACATCATGCTTGGGGATGATATCAATGGAAGCTCGCATAGATAAGCAAAAACTCTTATTCATTGGTCGCATGTGTAGAACATCAGCAAACTTAACTGCTAAAATAGTTTTCCTCTGGGCTGTTGGAAATTTGATTTTTGACCCTCAGCATAGCTACAACTCTTTTATATATGATATAAATACTGTACTCAGAAAGTATGATTCAGAAGACCATCTCAAGGACTTTATTTTCACTAGAAAATTTCCAGACAAAATAACATGGAAAAACTTAATTGGGACAAGAATACAGATATTTGAGGAGAGAAAACATGAAATGAGTATCAGAAATCCATCAGAGGGATTCGGTAGATTTTTAAAAATTAATGCAGGATTAAAAATGCGTCATCTATGGAGAATAGCTTACACTGACTCAAACAGAAAAATGGAATATGGGACATTAATTCGTATTGGAAGAATGCAAGCAAGACCTGGACTGTGTCCCCTATGTGGCAAAATGAGTCATGACCGTATTTTGCACATTTCGATGAATTGTGCCTTAACCTCAGACGACAGAAACCACTTGATGGAAAGTCTATTTTCGTATATGCCTCCAGTGATTTACCGTGATTTCTGTGATCAGATCGATGATGTTATACTGATAATACTACTTGGTGGTTTAAATGATATATCAGAACGTTTAGAATTTGAGGCATGGATAAATATGATCAGACTATCTACCAAGTATTTCAATAAGATAAAGGATATTATATATTCCATTCAATAGAGAACTCAAACATAATTTAAGGAAAGAAATACTTGTACTGGATTGAAAAGCGATTAGGAAACTAACTATTTTTGTTGTGAGGTTACATTTTCAAATGTTCTATCGTGTATATATATATATATATATATATATATATATATATATATATATATATATATATATATATATATATATATATATATTGGAAATAATTCAATAAGTAACGAATCCACTAATTTTTTGATTCTATGTATTTAATTGCATTTCTTTTTTTGTCTTCAAATCTTCAGAAAATGGAGGAATAAAAGAATATCATCATCTCTCTCATAGCCATTTGTATCGAGACATGTTTCCCAAGCCAACATTTTGGTTATTTCTTAAGATTGTATACATATTATAGTCATATATCTGTCAGTATTTGACAAAAAGACTGTATCTATTGTTTTTACAAACTGACATTACAATAGTTATGAACGGCACGTAAATGAAGACGCTTTTACGGATACACTGTGAGGTTGCTTTTCCTTGTAGCTATCACGGCAGGGCCGGCGCTACAATCTAGGCAAACTAGGCAGCCGCCTAGGGCGCTGATTTAAGGGGCGCATTTTTAGAAATTTATTGTTTATAAATTTTGAAATTTATATTTTCCGGAGGGGGGGGGGGCGGCGCCAGAATCTAACATTGCCTAGGGCGCCAGATAGTCTGAGATAGTCTGGAGCCGGGCCTGTATCACGGTACCAATTGCATTTCCAGAAACTTTAATTCCAACCTTTGCTAAAAAATATACCTACTGTCCTATTTCAGCAAGCGTCTCACATGCAGTGATAGTGAGCAATGTTAGTTTGTCAGTTTGACAAGAACAGCACCGTGTACTCCACAACACTTAAGACAGATAACTCTGCTGGAACTAAACAGGGGTAAGAGTTATTCAGTCACAATATAAACATTTATAATATTTTAAGGCTTAAAAATTAAAAATGTGATCGAGATATAAATTAACACAATCTCACACGTAGCCAAGAGACTCAGCTTTTTAAGCCTGGGAGAAAATATAATGTAAATATCGTAGCTTAATGTGATGTTTATTTCTGAATGTAGTATTCCCTACACTTAATACTCTCCCCTCCCCTCACCCCCGGGCTTCCGCAATTATACCAGTATACTACAGCTCGATACACATACAAACGGTAAGCGTTAATACAACGACGGCTAACACTGACATCTATCTCAGCCCATCAGACGCATCGAATCGGGTAAAACTTGATGATGTGATAAGTTCGCAAGGTGCATACTTTGTTTTACATACATCTCGGACATTCTTAACTTTACATGAAGTTAACGTTGTTCAAAACAATCTCCAAAACAATAGTAAGGACATAGAGACATTTATGTTTGGTTGTTTTGTATGTGAAGCGAAAAAGCAAGAGCAGAAAACCACCGGATACCAAACTGAGTTTGAAATTAACGTTAATTACTATGTGCTAAATATGGCGCGCTGATTCTTGAGTTTCCACAAATCGGAGGAATATGGTCGTTTGCTGATAACAGTGGATTTATTTATCACGACTGAAATAATTTCAAATTTCATCGCAATACAGAAGAGTCAGGCGATCATTAGTATCATATGAGCGGGGTCATATTTTTTCTAAACTGCTGATACAGTCGTACACAAGATCGTTAATCAGTTGGATTGTTTAGCGTGAAATTCGGTTGCAACAAAAAGGAATTATATGTCAAATATTCTCTATTAGAATAATTTTTCCAATTTTGCAACAGATATTTTAGATTATTCTTGTGTCTGAGCAATTCGTGTATCTGAGCAATGTTTGGATTTACTAAAGGGTTATAAGTCCGGAGGAGATGTGAATTATTATTTAATTACAAGATTGTGTATAGAAATAGTACGTTGAGTTAAATCGGGTGTAAAAGACCTAGACGTTTAGTTTGTCTAGTAGTGAGTACTGATTTTGAGAAATGCGAGTATTTGTCACGAAATGCGAGGGATTAGTAGGGAAAAAGTATTGAATCAAGAAAAGCTAGTTTCGAGTTAAACGCGAGTAAGAAGTTCAAGATATGTGAGTATAGAGTTAAGGTAAGCTAGTTACGAGTCATCCCAGACAGTATGTCATAATGAGCAGGAGGATAAGATGTATTTCAAATGTATTTCAACGTGACACATTGCCAGTGCATTTTGTTCAGCAGCAGGGAGGGCGAACAGACCAATGGTCGAAAAATGTCCAAATGTCGAAAATAAGCTTTCCTACAAATGATCGAAAAAAAGAAAAGCGTCGACAAAATTTAAAAAAACGTCGACACTTTACTGAGAAAATTCCTCCGGAATTTTTCTAATTAATATTACTTTATTGTCGTTGGTGATTTTTTTCTAGTTTATTATGCACGTTGTTTACGCAATCACGTCTTAATTGAGGTCGCGCCCTCCCTGCTGCTATTAATTAAAAATATTATTGTTATAATAAAATGGTTCACTCTGAATCTCATACTGCAAGAATAGGACGAGAACGATTAGAAGCAATCAAAAATTTCTTCCTGTTAGAGACTCATTTAGAGAAAACTTACGAGCGCAGCAACAATCACAAGTTGAGTACGAGGAGGACACTAAAAAACTATTTAAACCCGTCACTACAGCTACTGAAAAAGCTTCAGCGGCTGCTGAAAAAACTATATGGGGAGATATTAAGGAGGACGAGGAGGAGAGGAGAAAGGGTCTTTTTCCAGTATTAAAACAATCCTCAGAACAAACTGAAAAAATAGCAAGAAGAACTAAACAGACAAAGAAGATTTTACGAGATCTTCTAACTGATATAGCTGCGGCTCAGCCTCCATCCGTCGATGAAGAAATACTTGAAGGTATTGGAAAATTTCGTACTGAAGTCATCGACGTGAAAAAAAAAAAAAAAACTTGCACCTAAACCCAAACCAGTAAAAGAAAACGTAAAATTGATTGCCAAATTTAACGAAGGGTTTATCGAAGATATTAGAAATGCTAAAGAAAATGATTTACCCGAAACAATATTATTTGGTATAGATAATAAATCTGATGTTTTAAAACCTGCTTATGAAAAAACAAACAATGAAGATTTTATTAGATGGGTATATCGTATATATTACAACAAAAAGCAAGCTAGAGGTCCAGAATACAAAAGTCTTGATGAAGAAGTAAAAAGACTTTATAGAGAGAAAATAAAACAACGACAACTCTCCCAGCAGGAACCTTCATATCAACTTCCTCCACCTCTGCAACAAATAGAACAACATCAATCTTCTTCACCTCAGAAAGAGATGATGTTGAAACCATCTAAAGAGAAAAGGAAACAGATGGCAAAAGAAATGAAGCAAAAAGCAGAAGAATGGAAACAAAGAAAAGAAATATTTAGAGATGTAGAAACTAAACAACGGGAGAAATAAGGTTCACTGAGTAAAGAAAGAGATCCTGGCGATGAATCTATTGACGCTACTGGAAGTGGTCTTTCTTCCTGAATACAGTGGGAAGTGGTTTTAAAACATGTCCTGATAATATCCTCAATGACGTATCGCGGTTAGAAGTTCTTATAGGAGGAAAACGTGCCGGAAATAATGCACCAGAAATAATTAATGAAGCAGCTGATATTTGTCAACGATTATTTCGCGGTGGTATTATGGATATCGGCGTTTACCGGGAACTTATTGATGAGCTCGTTGATGATTAGTCACCGCGATTAGATAAATGATAAATAAGATAAGATGATCATTCACAATAATTATCGTAGACCTGTAATGGTCAGAGTAGTGAACTCACGACTACCAGTCTACGGAGCAATTTACGGAGATGGATTAGGTGATGCTATTCAGGGATTATTTAGAAGATTAGCCCCAAAAGTAGCACCTGTTGCAAAACAATTATCGATGAAAGCTATCGATGTTGTTCGTGAAAAAGCTCCTGGTGCAATTATCAATTTTGCTGGTAAGGCGTTCTCGGCGATCAAAGATAGACTAGCACGATTAATAAGACGAAAACGACAACCAGTAAAATTACCAAGTACTGAAGTGATGCCCGCAGATGTCAGTAAAATAATAAATCAAGCTGCAAATCAAAAACTGGCAGCGTTAGCAGATCAAGGACGCGGTGAATCGGGAAATAACATCTCAAGTTTAATATCAGGAAGTGGAATTTCCCGAACGCGGTAATCAACGTGTTAGACGAAAAATAATTACAATAAAATGTTCAAGCGCATGTCCGACACAGCATTTGACATGGAAGCACCTATCCTTAAAGATGAGTCAGTACGCGATTGTCAGTTTTATTCTTATGACGCACGATTACCAGATCAACGTGGAAGAATTGAACTACAGGTTCATGATACAAGTAGATACTTTTTACCCGCTGAGGCTTTTATTGAGGTAGAAGGTACAATTGTAAGAACAACTAATGCTAATTACGCAGATGCAGTAAAAGCTGGTTTTGTCAACAATGGTATTATGGCACTGTTTGATAGCGCCACTTATATGATTGATGGAAAAAATATCGAATCGATTCAGAAAGATGTCGACTTTGCTACAACAATAATAGGATTAGCAAGATACTCTGATGATTATACAAGATCAGCAGGTCCCACGATGATGTTTGTAAAAGATAATTCTGATCACCCTGAAAGCTATCAGTATAATATAAGACGACCAAGAAAAAATGCCGATAACGCTGATGCTGATGTGTGGCCAGTGGTTCATGGTGCTAACCCAAATTTCAACTTGGGATTTGCAACGCGTAAAAATATGTTGCACGGAGCCAATATAAGTTTTTCATGTACAATTCCACTATCGCATATTTTTTGGATTTTGTAGGAATGTTAGAAAAGTTATTTTTGGAGCTAGACACACAGTTGTTTTTGTAAGAAAGGGTGATGATAACATAACAATGCTCTGTGGAGACCTGCTGGTGATGCTGGTAAAGTAGTATTAACAAAATTTTCCTTGTGGATGCCGGTAATTACTCCAACGATCGCAGAAGAACAGCGATTACTTTCTTTCATGGACACAGGTGGTAAATCCCTGTTGTCGTGGTTAACAACAAGCACAGATAGTATACAAACTGACGTTAACGGTCAGTTTACATGGCATATAGCATCACAACAAGGTGTTTCTGCACCACGGCATATTTAATCAATAACATACTCATATGATATTTGACCAACTAGGTATCACATATATTTCTTTAGGGATAAATGAGCAACAAGAACCAACAGAGAATATACAACTTAATTATGGACAAAATCATATAGGACGTGTATATTATCGTTTGATGTCATTCATGGGACGTGATCAAAATGTAGATACTGGTTTGCAAATATCACAACATGATTTCAGAACTTTGTATCCTATCTATTATTTTTCTCTGGATCATCTTGATCTATCAAAACAATCTGTCGTTGATATACATCTTAAAGCAACATTAAATACAGGTGGTGTTGATTACAGAGCAATCGCGGACATACTCAGCGATAAAGCCATGTTACTTGAAGGTGGTAGCGGTCGAATGAGAGTCGTTGGTGCACCAGTGGAAAATGTATAATCGTGTTATTTAGAAAAAGATATTTATATAAAAATGTCATACAATCACGTTAATGTCACTCTGACTCCCGGTCAGGTGAAGAAACTTCAATCAAAAAACGCCAACAAATGCTGAACAAAAATATCACTAAAGCGAGATCAGATTTCTAGTGGGGGTCCAAACAAATTATCGTTGACAAATAACCAGATTAAACATCTCAATAAAGCCCTAGAATAAAAAACTGGAGTTCAATTTCATCTTTCTCCGAGCGCCATCAAGGACATGGTTAAAACAGGTGGTATTTTTCCACTTCTCGCGGCCATTCCGGCATTAATAGCTGCTGCTGCTCCAGCCGTAGCAAGAGCAGCTGCGTTAGGTGCTGTTGGAGCCACTGCTGGAATGGCTCTAAAGAAAGCAACAGGAAAGGGATACAAAACAAAAAAAAAAAGGGACGCGGCCTAAGATTACCAGGATCTTGTTGGGGAAGAGGTCTGAGGCTTCCAGGATCACTTCGTTAGACGTTCCAGCATCAAATTTTGATTTACTCGATGCTGATAAACAACTAAAAATATCTGCTTTTAGAGGCGTTTTTATGCGAGATCAATTACCAAAACAACCGAACGAACTCGAAACGGGTATTATTAATCTTGACTCAAATTCAGGACCCGGTACTCATTGGGTATCATACGCAATTGATCCACGTGGAATCGTTTATTTTGATTCGTATGGGTTAGCTCCACCAGTCGAATTTTTCAAATATGTCGAGCCACTTCATAAAAAAATTTGGTATTCAATGCTACCAACACAAACAATGATAGATCCGCCAATATGCGGCCGTGAAGCAATTAATGTACTTAACGCCATATCAAAATCATCCAAACCGCCACATAAAGTTGTGCATGATTATACAAGTAACCGCTTCGTTGCGCGCAAGGCGTTTTAAACAGATCAAGGATCTTATATAATGGTTGATATTTACGGAAGATCTTCCTCTACAAGCAAAAAAAGTAAGAAAAAATCCGATGACATCGATTTGTCAAAGTACGCAACTAAAGATGAACTTGCCGATATTATGAATCTTGCTGAAGTTGACCGAGATGAAGTTGATGTTTTTCAGGACCGATATGGTGTTTTAAAAACGAGTAACATCAAATGGAATGACATAGTTCGACGAGTACTCGGTGCGGTCACGGATAACATCCCTGTGTTTACTGACAGCGGAAAAAATCAGAGACTCAAGTATGTCGTTTACAACCATCAGAGATGAAATTGCAAGAAGCGTTGCTAATCGCGTGAAAAATACCGGTGACACAATGACGGGAGAACTCAGGATGAACGGGAATAAGATAGTAGTGTTGAGAGATCCAACATCCGACGAAGACGCAGCAACGAAAAAATACGTCGACGTCAACTATAACACCGTAGATGGTAAATTATCCACGTTGCGGGCCGAGTATGATGTTCACGTAAACGCGTTCACAAATCTCCGTAGAAATTTTAGAAAAATTAACGAAACCGCAGAGGAATGTTTTGGTACTCCGCCCACCGTTGACGTAAAACTATCTGATATCAAAACTTACATCGACACGATTGAAAAAACACTCGAACACATCGTAGTGGGGATTCCTGAGATCGCTAACAAAATTAGTTTGATTAAAATTCCACCTGGAATAACTCCAGGGCATATTACCAGCATCGTATACACGGTACCATCGGGATTTGCAACATGGTCAACGCAGAATAAAACTATTAAATATACCGCAATAGTCACTGGCGTGTACAGGCTATTTGTTTTCAGTGCTGCAAAATTCGAGATATTTACAACGTATACATGGCGTCATTCAACCGATAAGTTTTCTGGAGTTGTAACTATCATATTAAACAAGGGAACCGAAGAAATATTTATTCTGGAAGCAGCTGATAAGAAATTAACCGCAACATCTTGCTGGTGGTGTTTGGAATTTGTAGCTGAAACACCTCAATTGGTTACTGCGTAAAATATAATGAGGACCTCAATCGACGATGCATCTCAATACAGGTATGATCAAGCGCGTGAATAGCAAGTAAAATTAAAAGATACCATCGAACAATATACGGTAAAAGTAAAAAAAATATCGTCGACGACTGGTTATCTTCGACGTGATTGTTTATTCAGTATTCGCTGTTGTTGCTGGAACAGGTGTTATATTATCAACAATGACGATGATGGCACCAGTAGCCGTAACAATCTGTATTTCAGCAGCAACAACTATTGCAGGTGTTTTTAATATCGTAGCAAAAAAAATATGCACCTGCATGAATGAAAAATTATCCGATTACATAATATAATTACACACAGCGACGGTCGCATATTCCAAGTTATCTTCTTTGTTATCAGCAAGCCTCAGCGATAGAATAATTTCTGATTTTGAGTTTTCAGAAATTATTAAAATATATAACAGTGCTGTTAAAGGTACGAGTATTAATAATGACATCAGTAGAGCTACTCCAGCAGATCGTGACAAACACAGCTCCACCAAAAACAACAATGATCTCGATAAGCTCGACTAATCCAGAATTTAGTGTTAATTTTCTAACTGCGATTCGCGCAAATGAAATCGCGTTAGCACAATTACGAGTATATTACAGCTAGCCAAACATCAGATCGAAATCATTTATTGGAACACCAGCAAATAATTCGCTTGTATTTGTTAAGAAGAACAAACGAGATGGAACACCTGACTGGAACGTTGATGGGATACGCACTGGTAGTTATGAGGTCGAGGAAATCAATGAAGAATTTCAACGTAGTATAAAATCAATAACAGGTAAAGAAGCAAAAATATCAATTAACGTTCATGAGCCAACGTTATCAGCAACGATTGAAATACATTCACCTGATTACGCTGTTGATATTTATCAGTCCACGATAAGATCTGTACTAGGTGGGCCTGAGATCCCACCACCGATAACACCAGAACCGAAAAAGTCTGATTATATTACGGATAGGCAATCATATCATGAAATTACCCCATCATTTAAACAACATCTACCTGATATAAAAGACTTAATGATTGATTACTCAATTTATTTCATCTTCGATGATATATACTGGTATTTTAGATCTGAAAATATTATGGGGGGGGGAGATAGAGAGTGTTTCTCTTCGCCTAACTGATATCATTAAATATTTTTAAGAAATCAACCAAGAATACAAAACACAACTAGAGCGACTACGGCAATATTTCCAAGAATGTATCTTTGATGCAACGAGTTCATGTAGAGAAATAATTGGTCGCGTGGAGTTATTAAATCAGCTTGTATTTGACATGGAATATATCAACCGGCGAGTAATCCAGGCAACAATTAATAACACCAGCCAGGGCAAACAAGATTTTTTAAACGCATATTCGATAAAAGAAGCTGATCTACCGAATTATAAACTCCCCGGATATAACGTGGATGAAATAAAAAAATCTCTCAGTGATCGTATGAACGAAAACTTTCATGAAATTGTTGAGGCATGGAGAAAGATGATACCACCTGAGCCTATCCTCAGACATAATAACGACCCACAAGGAGGCGGTAGACATGTTTCACCAGAAAGCGTTAATATAACATCAACGATCTCAGTCAATCTTGTTTGTGACGTAATCGATGGCAGCTATCAAATAGATCTTGGAAAGTCAAATCAGGCTCAACAAGGATATATCTTATACACATTCACACCACAAGTATCTCCTGGGAGTTTGGTCGTGCAAGAGCCAACCAATACTGTTTATCTACGTACACATAATCAGTATTTGTCACGAATCAATTTCAAGCTCACCGACCACAAAGGACGATTAATTGACCTGCGTGGGGAGGAATTAATTGTGAACCTACATGTAAAGTCTTAAAGACTTTTATCGTAGATCTTCATCTCAAAGACTGTTATCGTAATGATTTTTGATCATAGATCTTTGATCTTAATATTTTTATTTTATTTTATTTTATCAGAAATATTTTTTTTCTGAAATATTTTATTTTATCAGAAATATTTTTTATTTTTTCTGAAATATTTTATTTTATCAGAAATATTTTTTTATTTTTTCTGAAATATTTTATTTTATCAGAAATATTTTAATTTTTCTGAAATTGATGGGGTAGTTGGTACTGAGAATCGTGCAAACCAATCAATTTCGTAATTTTAATGGGGTAGTTGGTACTCAGAATTATGTAAAATGATCAAATTTTATGATAAAAAATATTTCTGATAAAAAAATATTTCTGATAAAAAATATTTCTGATAAAATAAAGAAAATGTTTCTGAATAATATAAATATTTCTGATAAAAAATAAAATATTTCAGAAAAAAATATTTCTGATACAAAATTAAAATATTTCTGATAAAAATAAAATAAAATATTTCTGATAAAGATAAAATAAAATATTTCTGAATAATATAAAATAAATATTTCTGATAAAATAAAATATTACACGTGCTCGGTCGTTTCATCAGCAACGAAGTTACTCGTTGACATAATTTTTCTTAATTGTCTTATACGAGTACTAATTATTTTTTTGCCTCGTATTCGTGGGATGACTCCGATCTAATTGTTTCTACTGCAGCAGAAAGAGGAACGAATTAATTTACTTGATCGTCTTCTATAGTAGATAGCAACTGAAACATCGCAGCCTGGATTCGTTTTATGAACCTGTATTCGGATAATAGTGTGTGTATTCCTTGGTTCAAACGTTCTTGTAAAACTTCAAAATCAGAAATTATTTTTTCAGGATTTAATTCATCAAATATATTAATTCCATCTTTTTCCAATGTTTTAATAGTAACAATTACATCATTAATATTTTCGTAGTTCATTATTATACGGTATATATTTATTTAAATCAAAAAAATATATCCCCACATGAACCCCTAATCGAGTGTTTTAGCGAGTTCAGGAGGGGCACAGCACAACATCTATGATGAATGAATGAATGACGACACAACATATAATCCCCTTATGAACCCCATGTCAATAGTTCTAGCGAGTTCAGGAGGATGCACGAAACACAATCCCCTATGAGAGCCCCTAACCCGTCAAACAACGGTCTAGAGGCTCTAGAGGGTGCGTTTGGTGAAGACAACATGTATAATGAATGAATAAATGAAGGACAGTACAAACATAAATCTTAATTAAGGACGGCACAAACATATATGGAATATATACAATGAATGACAATCCCTACATGAAGCCCTAATCGAGTGTTCTAGCGAGTTCAGGGGGTACATGAAATATATACAATGAATGAAATCTTAATTAAGGACGGCACAAAAATATATGGAATATATACAATGAATGAATGACATGAAATATATACAATGTATTGAATCTTAATTAAGGACGGCACAACCATATACGGGGCCATCTCTACGCTCAAAGATTTTGACACCCACCCCCACATAATCAGCCTGTGGGTGATACAAAACATGTATCCATCACCAGTGACGTGGTGGGGTGGGTGTTCTGTTGAGTTTGGAGGCCTGACGGGGCCCCAATTAATTATAAAAACGCAATTAAGCGTAACCACCAACAGTTGTCAGCCATGGGGATTCGATCGCCAGACCTCGAGTATCACGGTTGGATACGTTATCAACTGAGCTATCGAATCATCTAATAATATACGTTCCAGAAATTATTATATAGCTACGGTTGCTGAATAGATTGTAACTTATACATATTTCTGCATTAAAACAGCGGTTTTCGAACAGATTGTAAATATTTCTGTATTAAAACAGCGGTTTCTGAATATATTGTAAATATCTGCACTAACAGCGTGTTCTGCCTTGATTTCTCGTAACAGATTGTAAATATCTGCACTAACAGCGTGTTCTGCCTTGATAAAATCGAGTCTTAAAAATTATTTGTACATCTCCTACCACTGCACCATCAAACGTTTTATTACCTACAGATCGGTTTAAATATTTCTGCATTATAACAGCGGTTTCTGAACAGATTGTAAATATCTGCACTAACAGCGTGTTCTGCCTCGATTTGTCATAATAGATCTAAAAAAACTCGCTATAGTGTACGATGCAAAATACGTTTATTCTTCTATTTGGTAAGCTAAAAACCATAAATATCTTTCTACGAGTATAATTATTGATATTAATTACGACGTAGATGGTTAATTGACTAATTACGACCATAAAAATCAGAAATCTACGGAGAAATATATATTTAGAGAATTATCTCCCTTTCGCATAAGTCAAAAATAAGTAGCATATGAGTGTAGAATGCTGGGTCCCCAAAATACATATAATTTAAGGTAATTACTTGCTAAGATGATAGTTTATCTCCATTATTGATATTGGAAGATGATTCTTTGTTTATATTTTTAGAGAAGGCGGATTTATATATATTTTCCGCGACAAATTGTACCGAACGCCGGCAGACATCAAAATATCTCTCAGCTGAATTCATTGATTGAATTATAATTTCTTCGCCAGTTTCTATGTTTGTAGATTTTACCGCCCTCTTTCCGGTTGTTTTACATCTCCCAGTATTACCACGTATATTATTCTCGCTCTGAGTAACAGCTTGAAGATTGGATAAATTATTATTTTGAGGATTCCCGTCAATATGATCGATCACAAGACCGTCTTTGATCAACCCCTTGTGACATTCATAACGAATCGATGACAGAGATAATGTTTATTTCCCTTTGTATTAATCACTAGATAACCGAATTTATTAAAAGAACCAACTGGTTTTTTCAATCGACAGTGTCTGATCAAGCCATCACGATTTGATTCGTAGTTTGTTATTATAGGATGCTTTATAAACTCGTGGTTCATATTTTGCTCCATATATGAAATATCATTTGTTTAAATCATAATTTGTCTGAAAACTTAGATAATCCTCCACAGATTTTATAGCGTTGTCATTGACGCTGTCAGGGTCATTATTTCTTTATCATAATCTCTTTTAAGCTCGCCATATTTTTTACCACCGAATTTTTCACATAACTCTATTTTACCTCGTACTCCAACACCACATCGCAGACACGGTATCGGTCCTAAACAACCTCTACGAACGGACTGCAAGTGAATCCTGCAGAATTCCTTCCTGCAGGGTTTATTGCAGGGAGTTAATGATCCGATCATCAACCATTTGCACTTGTTCTTTGAGACATTGTATATATAATATTTTTTATTTAAATACTTGTCTGAAATATAATATGGATGAGTTTGAGAGATTATCCAGAATCAAGCCTTGGAAAACAAGTAAATTCAACCTCGACAGGATATCTTCTGATTTACCAATATAACATCTAGTTGATAAGAAAAATAAAAGTTTGATCAATACAATTCACGACGCCAAGAAAGAATTTCATGCAGATGGGGCATCTCATGTTTGGTCACGTTCAAGATTATACGCGACAAAGATATCATCGACGCCAGGATGAATGACAAACGAGCGGCAGCTATTATTGAGCAGCTCGATGATAGAAGTTATCTTTTCAGAATAAAATTTGTCGTGTTAACAGAAACATATAGCTGGATTATCCGTGACAAATATGATCCTGTCCATAATAATAAAAAAACTGTCATACTGAGTAGAAATTCCAAACCAGGAGCGCTGATTGGTATTGACAAACCCTATTATGAGCGAGCGTATCCTGTGACCGCGGTTATTTATGCAATCTATGTGATAAATGAAAAACCCAGCGTTAATAAACTGGCTCCGATGAGATTTTCAAATTTAAATTGTGCAGCTGAACGAGTAATAGAACATTTTACCGTTTCGACTCGATTAACGGTCTAACGGATAAAAGACGTAAAATAATAAATGAGCGGGGAGAAATGGTTAAAGATACCGGGGAGTCTATCAAAGATGTCGCTGAGTTAGGAAAAAAATTAAAATTCCCAATAACCGTAGCGACGATAACAGGAGAGATCTTATATGAATCAAAATATAAATCAAAAGGAACTTGGATCAAAATTATTGATCATAACGCGCACGCGTGGACTAACGCAGTAACAGTGTTTCCACGAGATCGAACTGTTAAATACTATCGCAGAGACATGTTTGATTTTATTAACGAGATAAGTAAAAACGATCCTGTGTCAGTATGGCTGTTTCAGAGTTCTGAAAACGACGATCTGATTAGATCAGATGGAAGTATTTGTACGGAAGAAAAAATCAAGTTCGATCAGTTTGTACGACCAAACGGTGTTATTTATCGAACAGATCTTCTCCACGAAAAAATGAAAAATCTTGCGCTGCAATATACTGATGATACTGACAAACTATTGAGCAACTGTTTTACTGTTCCGTCAGTTGCGGCTCATTTTGCTAGAAAGAAAAATTTGTGGAAACAAGCTAGATTTGATTTTCTTGATGATATAATACTGAGTTGTGTCGAATACGGACACGGTGGATTGTGGAATACTAAATACGATCATAAATATGTTATTTCAGTTGATATGGTTGCATGTTATCCTGGAAGTTTTCTTGGATACTGAGATTGTTCTGTGTACTTTGAGCGATTCGGTCATCCGACGCACGAGGTGACACGAGTATCGATAAATGGATCATTACCGGAATTTGACCTGACTGGATTCGCCTGTATCGAGTCATTCGAGTTTGCTGAAGGACTTCATCCAATTTGTTATGTTTGATTTGGAAAACATTTTTCAGAAAAAACGTGGGCTCCAGTAGTTTTGTTACGGTATATGCTCGATTGTGCAATGTTAATAGCGCTGACGATCAGTGAAGCAATTATATCATACCGGAAACAAACAGAAGTTTGGTTACCACAACAAAAGAAATATTCTGATGATGAAAACCCCGATAAAACTGATTATGAGAATAAAATTACAAAAGATCTATGTAGAAAAATAATCGGCAAGTTCACTCAAGGAGGAGCATATGATCATAAACGATATTGTACAAGACTGATCATGGATAATCCTCAGTTAGATTTTATAATCGCTGATACAACGAACAGAAATACGTTTGTAAGTCGAGAAATTGCTTTCTTGTCAAACGGAACTAAATTAGGTACAATTGTAAGTTATATGGACGGTGAGTCACCGCAGTATACTCATTTAAGATCATCGATGCTCGCGTACGTTTCAATAAATCTATTATCGATGACAAATAAAGTTTCTACACTCGCTGTCAGAGTCGCTACAGATTCGTTTTATATCAATAAAAAATATTCAGGACTGTTAGAAAAATTAAATATAGACACTTGTGCATCATGGGGTTCGTGGAGAATAAAAAAGGAAAATATACTCGATTATTCCGAATCAGCTGATGTTGCGGTTAAATATATTTATTGTAAAAAACATCAAACATTAAAGCTATCGTCGACAACTTCGTTGTTACCATCGGTGTACGATCCAATAACTAGAAATAAAACAGTTTATCTAAACGGACCGGGAGTTCTGGTAAAACCACTCGAGCGATCGAACTGTTTCAGAACTCAGATATGATCGTGCTAACACCCACACATAGACTAGCGCGAGAGATGAAACAACGAGGAGTACAATCATGTACTTATCATAGCTTCTTCCGATGGAAGGGTGATGCATGGACTTCTTCGAGGATGGGAGAAAAAGTATTTTCCGAGGATCATCATTTGGGATGAAATATGCACTGTGCCGTTAGAAACATTAAAAACATTTCTTGATTGGTTATTAACAAGAAATACTGCTGTGATAATGTGCGGCGATCACGGTCAACCACCACCGTTTGTTGGACCATCTCCACATGGATGGCTAAAGAACTTTGTCGATTATTACGAGGAAATAAATGATGATCATAGAGGGCTTGATACAGAATTAAAACAGTTTAAAATATTAATCAGACAACAGCCGAATACAATTCAATGTGAAGTAATGCGTGGAATAATTCCAGAAACACCCATGAACGACTTTCTACAAACGTGGCGACCAAATGATCTGATAGTTCAAGTAGAAAAATAGTTCGTGATACACTTCAACGGGAATTGTTTCAGTTACATAAAAAAATTTCCAACATTGCCAGTTCCGTTATGTTATCGACCAGCTGATACACGGCGGCAAAATATTGACGTTGATATACCAGGACAGACCGAGAAACAGAATTTAGTATTAAATGATATTATCACAGTTGATATCAACGCTGTTGAAGATGCATTATCGTTGAACAAATCTCCGTGGACACTATGATATGCAATGACGATTCACTCATCTCAGGGATTAACTATTTCTGATACAGTTGTTTGGATTATAGATGATCGTTTCGAGTGGTCAAACTTTAAGTTTATCTCGCAGTGTCTCGAGTCAGAAGAATATCTCAGTTGCGGAGAATTGTCTTGGACGAGTCAGTAATTAGTAATGATATTGACAAATATAATAAGAAAAAAATTAGCTGGTTATAAACAATCTGATAAAAAAAATAATCGAGAATTTGATCTCGACGTTGAATTTATTAACGCGCTGAAACAACAGCAGAATAATCATTGTACAAGTTGTAATTGTGTGATGTTATGGAGATATTCAAATAATAATCCAAGACAATTTACCGTGGATAGAAAAGATAACAGTCGCGGTCATACACGAGAAAATACCATGTTGACCTGTCTTGAGTGTAATCGACGTAGAGGTGCTAGTTTAGTGATCGCGGTGGTAATTGCGTATCCTCAGGAATCACCTGTAATTGTTCACGTGTAAATCCACGTTGAGGAGCAGTTGAATCTAATCTGTAGATTACGGGTCTACCTGAGGATCTTGTCACAGTGGATATCTTATGTGTGGTAACACTCCAAATAGGATCAGTCGCTCTTTTTTACCACCTTCGAGTTCACCGGGTTCATATAAATACCTTACAGTGGTATTACCTAATACTGGTTGCGTTGAAAAATCACGTCGTTGTACGGGTATAATTTTTTTTGTAATTGCATTAATAGGTTTCATGTTGGTCGTTCGAGTTACTTCATTATTTAACGCAGTTATCACACTTGGTAATCTTGCAACCCATTCACGAGATCTCTTGTCTTGAGTAAATTCCTTCTCGTATTGATATCCAAATAACCGCTCAGCAAGTGTTCGATTAAATCATTCAACAATTGCCTGATCACGATGAATTGCAGTGTGTCCTAGTCGTATTCTGACATTATGTTGCTTCATCAACGATGACACTGGACCAAGAAATTCTTTGCCAGGATCAACCTGTAGCAGCTGTGGCCATTGCAAGGGTCCACGTTGATAAATTTGTTTAAACGCAGAAGCTACTTCAGCAGCTGTCTTTGTCAATAATGGTTCTGCTTCTTTATATCTACTTGCAACATCAACGACAGTTAGCGCGTATTTGTATGTTTTTCTACGTACAGTATCATGTGGTAAAACAGAATATCATCTTGATGAACTTCATTAGGGACGCTGACATCGAAATACATGTACTGAATTTGTTTCGGTGGTGGTAGGTAAATTTGCCATATTGCCTGTTTAGATAACCATTTCTTAGCGGTAACGCGTGTAACTTTTGCTGCATCGGCGAGTTTACTAATTGTTGCGTTACCTTTCCAGTATCCTCTTGGGGAATAATAAATCGATTCCATTTATAATTAATTACCAGCACCTAGCGCTAATTTACCTTTCATCGCGGATCTTACTAACCAATTAGCTAGTGATTCTCTTATGTTTTTATTTTTTTATAGAATTTAACGCATGAATTAATTTCACATCTGCAATATGTCTGTCTTGTAGGTTTTTGCTTTTATACGCTACATCATGAACATGGCACGCTTTATCAATAGCGTTTATTGATTCCTCGCCTGGTTTTGGTTGATCCTGATTGTCAAGCCTGATATCAAGTCGAGTACCAGGACCACAATAATTATATCCAGGTAGATGTTTTTCTCCTTGGTATTTAGCCCACGGAGTTCCTGGGAAATTTGACATTAATGTAGCAATATCACCACCATCTTTTATAGGTAAAAAAGAAAACTTTTTTCTGTTACATACTGCACATCTTCCACCGTATGCTATTCTCGCATTTTTTGTTGTAACAATGGATAGATCATTAGTTGGGGTTTTACTTCTACAGCGTAAACAGTATAGATTCATATGTTTATATAATATGGATATAATTGATTTCTCAGCGACTCGGCGACGAGAGCCAGTTAAACACCATCCAGCATTACCGAACTCGATCAGAATGATAATAATAGGACCATCTGGATCGGGTAAGACGCAATTGTTACTTAATCTGATAATGAGATGGTTGAAATGGGACAAATTATATTTAGTAGCACCATCAGTTGATGATCAACGATGTTATGATGTGCTTAAAGATTTTAATGAAAACGCGCGATTACTGGATGACGATATCATTAAATTTATAACCGATATTGATGAAGCACCATCTGTAGATGATCTAGATGGATTTATTAATAATTTAGTTGTATACGATGATGTGATGCCGGACAAATAATCAAATCCAGCTAGAATATTTTCTCGAGGAAGACATAAAAACACTGATGTGATATATGTTACTCAGCGATACGTACAGATTCCGAAAGTAATCAGGGATAACTGTAATGTTTTAGTTGTGTTTAATGGAGTCGATACATATACGTTGCGCTATATTCATCAAACTTGGTATAGCGGAGATATGGATATAATTAAATTTAGAAATTTCTTTTCATTAGCGCAAGCTACTCCACATGGATTTATAACGATACATTTACATGATCCTAGAACAAGATATCGTGTGGGTCTCGATAAAATATTTGGATAAATTAATAGCAGCAGGGAGGGCGCGACCTCAATTAAGACGTAACTGCGTAAACAACGTGCATAATAAACTAGAAAAAAATCACCAACGACAATAAAGTAATATTAATTAGAAAAATTCCGGGGGAAATTTCTCAGTAAAGTGTCGACGTTTTTTTTAAATTTTGTCGACGCTTTTCTTTTTTTCCGATCATTTGTAGGAAGGCTCATTTTCGACATTTGGACGTTTTTCGACCATTGGTCTGTTCGCCCTCCCTGCTGCTTGTTCGTTCTTGTAGGAACATCTGGAAATAAGTGCTCATATTCGATTAATAACATTAAGTTCATTTCTTTCTTGCTCTTGCAAATGTGAAAGTTTCTAGTTCAGATCTTTCATAATATCTGAATTCCTAAGATTTATCACTCCAATAGCAGTAGAATCCGATGATATTTCTTCACTCAAATCTTCAAAATGTGGGACAGGTACAACTAAATTGATTGCATGTTTAACCTGGCTATCTCTTTGAATATACTGGTACTCCTATAATTTATTTAGATCCCAGTAGCACTAATATTATAATTTAAGTAATTCATTTTCTTTTTAACCTTGTAAGGGCCTTAATATCTAAACTGAAAAAAATTTTGAAGAATGAACAAGAGAGACAGAACTCTATTACCAGACTCGAAAGTTCTCTCCATTGTAGTTCTGTCAAAATAATATTTCACTTTTTCACTTGAATTGCTGGATGCCAAGTTCTTGCATAATAGGCTGGAAAGTTCCAGACCTAAAATTTGACCCTTGACCTGATTGGACAGATTTGGGAAGGTCAAATTGAGTAAAAGACTTTATTAAAGCTTTTACTATGGTTTTCGATTTAATATTCCTTTATTGATTATGTAATGTTTTCCTTTTTACTGACTGTATAGGAAAGAAAATGCTTGTCTAACCACAGTACAGGCGAGTCCGATCATACATAACAAACCATTCTTTACTATGATGTATTGGAAAGGTATTCGAAAAGTGTGTTATTAAGTGATTCTTTAATTTCCGGGCATACTGTTACATAAGGTAATAAGAGGGCATATAAAGCTGCCAAAGCTGCACGGCAACCATCCGTTTATAAATGGAAGATAACTTATAATGACTTTAAGTATTATATTAATCGGCATGCTTTGGTTATTAAGCAATTCACGCGGAATGAAAACTACACAGTCTTCGGTATGTCTAATCCATTATTAGAGAGTGGCATCGTTCACATTGAACTGATCAATGAAATGACGCGGTATTGTGTCACTCGCTTTTCATTTCAGTGTTATTGCCCTTGAATCTAGTATGAACATTTAATGATGTAGTTTTATGCCTTAAGTCCACAAATCACCTATTTGCTTTGTCCATGCATTTATCTCATCCAAACTTGTACACAAATACACTTTATCTATTCATACAGAGATTGTTGTTTTTACGTTAAAAACAATAAATGTCTCTATCACCACTCAAAAAAACCTTGAGTTTATCAGAAGGTAGCTTGATGTCATAATTTATGTTGTGCTACAAATTTCAGTTATTTGATGTTCGCTCTAGCCCGGTAGTTGTGTTAGACAAACGAGATTTGACTAATGTTCTAATAAACACTATTAATTCAATAGTTAGACTAGTGTACTAATGAATACTATTTATAAATACATCGACTGGTATTCTACCTATTACCATTAACCTAGCAGTTAGAGTTGTGTCCTAGAGATTTTTAAATTGCGTTATGTTACTATTCATGCGTATCCCTCCCTATACGAGTACGCTAAATTAAATAAAAAATTCTAGCGTGTTAGACGTACTTTATTTCTTTATTTTATTCTTGTCTCAACCAGATACGAGAAAATAAGCTGGTATACATTTTTACAAGTGTGCCAGCGTGCTAGATATTTTTCAATATTTTATTTTTGCATTGTTTCATGATTCACCATACAATAACTACTTGATAATAAGTATATAAAATAAACCAACTCTGTCTTTTGGGTCTTTTCAACATGTAATTTTGTTTGTTCGAAGACTTACAAAATCTAATTTAGAAGCTATCTAGACAGAAATAAAGCTTGATATAAAAATATAAAAAATGTGAAAATATTTGTTGGGAAAGGTGTATTAGATGCTTTTTGCAGTTATCACTATCCTGTATTTTCCCTTGTTATTGTTGTTTGTTGTTTTTGCTGTTTTGTTATTTCGTTGTTGTTTGAGTTTGCTTATTTTCTTCTTTGCTGTTGCTGTTGTTTTTCTTTGTCTTTCCTTAATGAGGAGTACCATATCTTGTAATCAGCTTTATCATTTTAGGAAATATTACCAGGGAAATTACGTATTGTATAGACAATTTCTACACCATAGTAGCTGGGATTTTACCATAAAAATCTTCGATCAGCAGGTCCAGTCTGTAACTGAACAACATAAAATCAACAGCATCATCTTCAGCTTCACCTAAAATTGTTCTTATTCAACCATCCACCATGGATAGACAACGAAGTTCAGAAATATATTAGAAAAGGCGCTTGTCCAAATCACTGGGCTTGGTAAAGCAACACGAAGCGATGAAATGAATACATGTTCCGTTGAGCCATATTAAAGTATTTTTTTTCAAAACGCAAACATTATTTCCAATATAAAATTCTCAGTCCTCAGATATGAATGAAGGAATCGAAGGAATTTGTACAGCATTCAAAATCAGGTGAGTATTCGACTTAGGGAGAAGATAATACATGTTTTACAATCTGTCGAAGAGAATCAAGCGTGTATTCGACTTAGGGTGACGACAATGCATGTTTTACAATCTGACGAAGAGAATCAAGCGCGTATTCGCCTTAGGGTGACGACAATGCATGTTTAATTACCTGTAGAAGAGAAAGCTCACATATTCAACACTTACTTTAAAAGAAGGAACCCAAATTATTTGTGGGTCCAAATCAATTTTGGTTAGTCTCTCAATACTATTAATTGATTCTATGATGAATTACTATTTCCCGACTGAACCTCCAAACAGTTATTTTATTCACGGTAGGCCTATATAAGAAGGAAAACTGGACATGTGTAGCAAATTATTGACTAAGACCTTAAATGTGCTGTTTTGGAAACGTATTTGAAAAGAGTGTTTTTAAGAACATCCTTAACTTCTGGTTTCCGCCATGAGTCTTAATATTTATAAAAAAAAGTCAATTACTGATAAGAGGGAATGAAGGAATGTGTGGAAACTTACATCTGTTTTAAAGCTGTTTTAGTTAATACATGATGGAGAATATTTAAAATCTTTGTTACATCGCAGAAAATTACAATATATTTGTAATCCATCGATCGGTTTAAATATATAAAACATTTCATTATCCGCACCCTTTCATGGAAACGAGGGTATTTTTGTCATACAGTCCGTCCTTTTATTTGTTCGCATTTGGTATGAACACGCGGATGTAAGTTTCAAATGTTCCATGGATGTACATTGTTTGAACATTATATTCTAAGCAAATAAAATATACAAAACATAACATAAGGCCCCTCTTTAAAAACAAAGTAGCACAACAACTGCTGCAAGCTACACATACTATATGATCCAAGATTGCATTATGCGTAATAATTATTGTCTCAATTCCAAAGTCCTTTCTAAAATATATTTAAAAAAAACAAAAAACAAACGCTTTCTTAGCAATCTTGCCTGACACGCACAAGGCTTGTTTTGAAATGAAAGCCTCATTATACATCGGCTACAACAGATGTTGCTTAAAGGTATGCATCCTCTTGTAACTTGAGAACTCTTAAATTGCAGACATTGTAGCGATGTGACTGAAAAATTGTTAAAGCTACGTTAAAAATCTTAATCACACACACACACACACACACACACACACACACTTCTTAAATGAGGTCTCTAAGAAACAATAACAAAATGTTCCGTAATAACTCGATGAGACTACAGCTGTAACATGGTCAAGAAAAGAGGAGATAGGTGAAGTGGGAGATACGTTATTTTATAATAAATTTGAAAAGCTTCAATGAAATTCAGAAACAAAAACGTTTATATTTATAGTGTATATTCTCCTTGAACAGCTGATTCACCATTGACAACTAGGCTGTCAATTAAATGTCGTTTGTCAGGCAATGGCAGCACGAGGGTTAGAGGCACCAGGGAGTAATGTTTGTTAGAGACGCCCCTACTTTCCTACAGACAGCAGTGTTTATGTCAGTTGTCAACTTACCTCCAATACTCTCTGTCCTACATACAAGTTTTGTGAAGAACTGCATCCGTTGCACTAACTCCCACCCCTACACGCCGCCGCTGATAATATACGTTTGCCATGGACCCTGTCCCATCGTATTACCCAGCTGAACTCTGTTAAATATTTTCTGCAGTCTGAAAGAAAAGTGCAAGAAATAACTGATGATAATGACGCACATGTATATATATATATCACAGCCTCTCATTTTAAAGACTTGATTAGAATAAAGAAGTATTATCTTTTCTCAAATTTTATTATTATTATTATTATTATTATTGGGTGTTGTTGCTGTTGCTGGTTAATAAATGTTTATTGTTTCATCTGATATCACACAAAGAATATAATATTTTAACGTTATTACTTTGTACTTTAATGACACACGGTACTAATGATATGGGAAAATGGGAACCAGCCTGGAAACGGGTGAACATAAAATATAGTATATATTGGTTTGGCTGACCAGGATTGGTTAATAATGTAAGTTATGTTTTAGGAAAACGAATCGTTTGAGAGCTTATCCTAGTTGTAAGTAAAAAAAATAGAGACATTGTTTTATTTATGGAATTTCAGTCCTTTAACAGTCCTGAATTTGGAACACTCATTTTTAAAATTAGTATCTGACTCTTTGGTGCGGAATTGAAAGCACATGATTCTAACACATGTAGGTCCAGAAAATGCCTCGTCTCATATCCTTTCCTCTACACAAAAGCTGACATCCAGGTTTCATATATACTGATAAATATAGGTTTGATCATGAACACATAGAAATTTTATAGTAATGTCTAGCACTGGGGCATCATGCCGCAGACATGTAGCATGATGTCCAACCCAGTCACATTATCCTGACACCAGGCCAACCAGTCCCAACACTAACCTCTTAATGCTGAGCGCCAAGCGAGGCAGCTGTTAGCACCATTATTGTACGTCTTTGGTATGACTCGGCCGGGGATCGAACCCACGACCTCCCGCATCCATCAGCGAAAGGCTGGCTGCAAGAGGAAACATGTCTGCCTCATATGTGAACGGGAGGGGTCAGAATGCATCATCATACGAAAAGAAAGAAAACTGAAACTGAGTGTAACTGCTACCGTGATCATTTCTGTTACTTCTGAGAATAGATACTCGAAAAAGAGATACAGCACGCAAAACATGAAAACAGTAGGAGTAGTGAATGGGGACACTTTACGGATAATGGGAATTAGCATTAAAAACACCCTTGGGACACTTTACGGATAATGGAAATTTAACATGGAGAAAAATCGTGGGACACTTTACGGACAAGGGGAATTAACATGGAGAAAATCGTGGGACCCTTTACGTACAAGGGGAATTGAACATGGAGAAAATCGTGGGACACTTTACGTACAAGGGAAATTTAACATGGGATTTTTTTTTTTTTTTTAAAAGTTTTTTTAAAATTTAAATTTAAATTTAAATTTAAAAAAAGGGGTAGGCAATTCAAAGACTATCTCTTTTCGAGAAATATGGCTGGCCCTGAAAAGGGCCTTTGGGTTTTCTTCTTCTTCTAATTTCTTCTTTTTCTCCACCAAGTTCTTATTTTATCTCCTACACTCTTCTTCCCTTTCTTTTTTTCTTCTCCTCCTCTTCTTTCTTCCTCTTCTCATTTTCTTCTTCTTTTTCAATTTTTTCGTTCCATTTTGTGACGATCGTCGATAAATACCTATGTATCTATAATCAGCTGAAATTCCTATGAAATCCCACTATCTATTTATAGCTCCAACTTGTGGGTTTTTCCTTTGGAAAATCCCACTGTCTTTTTATAGCCTCAGCTTGAGTGACGTTCCTGTTTATGAATTCTAGTATATATGTATAGCTACAAAATGTGGAAATCCCCAAGTCGATATTTATAGTCTCAAAATTTCCAGCGTCAGTGACGTCACTGTACTGAACACTAGGGGATAAATGGCAACAGTGTTGCAAGTGGCTGACCTGAATACGCGCTACTGTAGGTAGGTAGGTAGAGTGTATCTGATAGGGATAAAGTGAGTTTTATACGGACAAACAGAGACCAATAGACACACACAACGTAAGCGCGCAGACACACACACACACACACACACAAACACACAAACACACACACAACGTACGCGCGCCGACATACTCACACACACACACACACACACACACACACACACACACACACACACATACTCACACACACACACACACACACACAGAAACACACAACGTACGCGCGCAGACATACTCTCACACACACACACACACACACATAAACACACACACTATAAAATAGATAAAATTAGTAACTACTTACAATATCAACTTCTGTGACGATCGTGGATAAATACCTATGTATCTATAATCAGCTGAAATTCCTATGAAATCCCACTATTTATAGCTCCAACTTGTGGGTTTTTCCTTTGGAAAATCCCACTGTCTTTTTATAGCCTCAGCTTGAGTGACGTTCCTGTTTATGAATTCTAGTATATATGTATAGCTACAAAATGTGGAAATTCCCAAGTCGATATTTATAGTCTCGAAATTTCCAGCGTCAGTGACGTCACTGTACTGAACACTAGGGATAAATATCAACAGTGTTGCAAGTGGCTGACCTGAATACGCGCTACTGTAGGTAGGTAGGTAGAGTGTATCTGATAGGGATAAAGTGAGTTTTATACGGACAAACAGAGACCAATAGACACACACAACGTACGCGCGCAGACACACACACACACAAACACACACACACACACACACACAACGTACGCGCGCCGACATACTCACACACACACACACACACACACATACATACTCACACACACACACACACAGAAACACACAACGTACGCGCGCAGACATACTCACACACACACACATAAACACACACTATAAAATAGATAAAATTAGTAACTACTTACAATATCAACTTCTGTGACGATCGTCGATAAATACCTATGTATTTATAATCAGCTGAAATTCCTATGAAATCCCACTATCTATTTATAGCTCCAACTTGTGGGTTTTTCCTTTGGAAAATCCCACTATCTTTTTATAGCCTCAGCTTGAGTGACGTTCCTGTTTATGAATTCTAGTATATATGTATAGCTACAAAATGTGGAAATCCCCAAGTCGATATTTATAGTCTCGAAATTTCCAGCGTCAGTGACGTCACTGTACTGAACACTAGGGATAAAATATCAACAGTGTTGCAAGTGGCTGACCTGAATACGCGCTACTGTAGGTAGGTAGGTAGAGTGTATCTGATAGGGATAAAGTGAGTTTTATACGGACAAACAGAGACCAATAGACACACACAACGTACGTGCGCAGACACACACACACACACAAACACACACACACACACACACACAACGTACGCGCGCTGACATACTCACACACACACACACACACACACATACATACTCACACACACACACACACACAGAAACACACAACGTACGCGCGCAGACATACTCACACACACACACATAAACACACACTATAAAATAGATAAAATTAGTAACTACTTACAATATCAACTTCTGTGACGATCGTCGATAAATACCTATGTATTTATAATCAGCTGAAATTCCTATGAAATCCCACTATCTATTTATAGCTCCAACTTGTGGGTTTTTCCTTTGGAAAATCCCACTATCTTTTTATAGCCTCAGCTTGAGTGACGTTCCTGTTTATGAATTCTAGTATATATGTATAGCTACAAAATGTGGAAATCCCCAAGTCGATATTTATAGTCTCGAAATTTCCAGCGTCAGTGACGTCACTGTACTGAACACTAGGGATAAAATATCAACAGTGTTGCAAGTGGCTGACCTGAATACGCGCTACTGTAGGTAGGTAGGTAGAGTGTATCTGATAGGGATAAAGTGAGTTTTATACGGACAAACAGAGACCAATAGACACACACAACGTACGCGCGCAGACACACACACACAAACACACACACACACACACACACACACACACACACACACACAACGTACGCGCGCCGACATACTCACACACACACACACACACACACATACATACTCACACACACACACACACAGAAACACACAACGTACGCGCGCAGACATGCTCACACACACACACATAAACACACACTATAAAATAGATAAAATTAGTAACTACTTACAATATCAACTTCTGTGACGATCGTCGATAAATACCTATGTATTTATAATCAGCTGAAATTCCTATGAAATCCCACTATCTATTTATAGCTCCAACTTGTGGGTTTTTCCTTTGGAAAATCCCACTATCTTTTTATAGCCTCAGCTTGAGTGACGTTCCTGTTTATGAATTCTAGTATATATGTATAGCTACAAAATGTGGAAATCCCCAAGTCGATATTTATAGTCTCGAAATTTCCAGCGTCAGTGACGTCACTGTACTGAACACTAGGGATAAAATATCAACAGTGTTGCAAGTGGCTGACCTGAATACGCGCTACTGTAGGTAGGTAGGTAGAGTGTATCTGATAGGGATAAAGTGAGTTTTATACGGACAAACAGAGACCAATAGACACACACAACGTACGCGCGCAGACACACACACACACACACACACACAAACACACAAACACACACACAACGTACGCGCGCCGACATACTCACACACGCACATATACTCACACACACACACACACACACACAGAAACACACAACGTACGCGCGCAGACATACTCACACACACACACATAAACACACACACTATAAAATAGATAAAATTAGTAACTACTTACAATATCAACTTCTGTGACGATCGTCGATAAATACCTATGTATTTATAATCAGCTGAAATTCCTATGAAATCCCACTATCTATTTATAGCTCCAACTTGTGGGTTTTTCCTTTGGAAAATCCCACTATCTTTTTATAGCCTCAGCTTGAGTGACGTTCCTGTTTATGAATTCTAGTATATATGTATAGCTACAAAATGTGGAAATCCCCAAGTCGATATTTATAGTCTCGAAATTTCCAGCGTCAGTGACGTCACTGTACTGAACACTAGGGATAAAATATCAACAGTGTTGCAAGTGGCTGACCTGAATACGCGCTACTGTAGGTAGGTAGGTAGAGTGTATCTGATAGGGATAAAGTGAGTTTTATACGGACAAACAGAGACCAATAGACACACACAACGTACGCGCGCAGACACACACACACACACACACAAACACACAAACACACACACAACGTACGCGCGCCGACATACTCGCACACACACACACACACACACATACTCTCACACACACACACACACAGAAACACACAACGTACGCGCGCAGACATACTCACACACACACACATAAACACACACACTATAAAATAGATAAAATTAGTAACTACTTACAATATCAACTTCTGTGACGATCGTCGATAAATATCTATGTATCTATAATCAGCTGAAATTCCTATGAAATCCCACTATCTATTTATAGCTCCAACTTGTGGGTTTTTCCTTTGGAAAATCCCACTATCTTTTTATAGCCTCAGCTTGAGTGACGTTCCTGTTTATGAATTCTAGTATATATGTATAGCTACAAAATGTGGAAATCCCCAAGTCGATATTTATAGTCTCGAAATTTCCAGCGTCAGTGACGTCACTGTACTGAACACTAGGGATAAATATCAACAGTGTTGCAAGTGGCTGACCTGAATGCATGCTACTGCAGGTAGGTAGGTAGAGTGTATCTGATAGGGATAAAGTGAGTTTTATACGGACAAACAGAGACCAATACACACACCCACACAACGTACGCGCGCAGACACACACACACACACACACACATACACACACACACACACACACACACATACAGAGGGAAGAGGAAAAAACAAACCCCAAATATACTATCAACACAGAAGGGAGATGATACAAACCCCAAATAAACTATCCACACAAACGTACGCGAACGCATACAAACCCCAAATATACTATCAACACAGAAGGGAGATGATACAAACCCCAAATAAACTATCCACACAAACGTACGCGAACGCATACAAACCCCAAATATACTATCAACACAGAAGGGAGATGATACAAACCCCAAATAAACTATCCACACAAACGTACGCGAACGCATACAAACCCCAAATATACTATCAACACAGAGTGAAGAAGTAAAAGTTTTTTGAAAGCACCTAAGCCCTCACCTGCAATGACCAACTCTGCCAAACACCTACACCCCACCCCACCCCCCACTCCCAACACTACAAAACCCATTTAACCCGTTATTTTATGGCATCAGTGTGTGATTTAGGAAACATCAAGACACAAAATAATGGAGGAATAGACTGACTATTGTTTACCGACTTGCATGCCTAAAGAGCGTGCGTGAAGGAAAACATCCTTCCATTTCAATTCTAACTAAAACATGATCCAGAGGGATAGAGATAGGTGAAAGGGCACAATTTCATAAAGTGTGAGTAGAAAACAAAACACGCCATCCTTATTATACAATGTCAAGACCAAGAGACACGTACGTGTTCTTTCTGGTTTATTCTCTTTTAGAAGGTAATATGAAATTTCACATCAGGGCCAACGCATCGGCTCACATTGTCAATTTTTCCATTTCCATGTCTTTACTGGCACAAGTTCTTCATCATCTTCAATTTCTTCTTCTTCTGAATCCCTCTTCTCTCTTTCGTCTTGTTTTTGTTTCTTCTCTTTTCTCGTAGGGCACTCTTGGCCATTCTCGTCACTGTCTGAATAGCTACTCAAGTCAATTCGAAGCGAACGCGGTAAGAAAATAAGTATAGCCAATGAAATCGCTTACAACGGGTGATGCATTGTTTTGTTCTAGGACTGTGTGGCATAATAATCCCTATGTTCTTGCGTTGTTACCATTACAGTGCAGACAGACTGAAATGTGAACTTACAAGCCCTCTTTGTGTGTGTTGTACCATTTCCTCTTACCACATCAAAATACTGAGCGTCACAGTATTGGTTCGCGTTTTCAAACTGACCATTTTTTTTATATCTCACTTAAACATTTCGACATAAACACTCACACTCACATCGGTAGAGTCAGAACAGACGTGTTACAGTATTGAGGGGCATGTTATCTTTTCGTTTTCAAACTAATAAATTTGGGGCTTGTATGAAGTAAAGAACCGAAAGTACAGTGAAACTCAAGGATGATGACCCAATCTGTCTGTCTATTGATGCGTGTATTTACTTAAGAAGAAATATGACCTCTAAAACACAAAGAGATACGGCAAGCATGATTAGATCAAACACAACGATGTTTTCCTTCACGCCCGTGTAATTTAGAGTTTCAATCGTCTTTGAAGACAAACTTGGTCTCATTTTGTAGGGCTTGAAATAATAAAAGAAACTGAAAAATCTTAAGCACTTTGCTATAGATAATTTCATCAACAGACTAAACAACATAAATACCGTTACAACAATAGAAAGCCTTAAATCTTCTATCAAAAAGAAATGCATGAAAAAAATTAAAGATTAACGATAACTAACCAATGAAACCGAATTTAACAAAGGCAATGACATGTGAACAAATGCCTCTCACTTTGGAAAAGTAGGCGAATGTACTCTGTCATGCACCATCAACTTGAAAAAAATTATAAACAGAGAGAAACCTGAATTCCAAATTCAGTTGTTTCTTTTTCTTCAAAATTGTTTCGTTTCTTTTTTCTTTTTTTTTGGAACAAATCTAAGCACTAATATAGAGTGGAAAAGGGAAAATGCACATACAAGCTTTGATATTTCTGAAAAAATGAGGGGATATTCCTAACGTTCATAACCACCTATATATGCTTGGACTTGTCTGTGACTTATCCACAAAACAAGATGTACATATTTCTGGTCAAGCTGCAAGTGTGTGCGTGTTTTTGAAAATGGTAAAAATGGGATATACAATTTTCTCGTGACACTTATAAAGTGAAGAGTCTGTGCAAGTGTCAAAAGCCAAAGTCATATAAGTTTTGTATTTTGTACGGCTTGTAAAGATTTCCACTTTAGAAAATGTGAAGTATCACAAGTTATTATCACAAACAGAAGTGGAACATAGGGGCTTGCAAGAAGGAAAATAACCCAGACAGTTGGTGTCATCAAGAGTGCTAGAGACGGTACCCGAACTTGCTTGCTTGCTTACTTGAATTAAAGTGATTTTCGCTCTAATGGAGCATGTATCACTGGTTTAATAACGCACCGCGTGATTTTTAATTACTCCTGGGGAAGGAAAGAGAGCCTCATCCCCCCAGGCTTTTATGTACTCACAGACTACTTTTAAATTTAGCCAGTCAGGTGTAGGACTAACTAGTCCTTAACAACCTGACTGAAAGGCTTTAAACATGAGTGGGAATTGTCTCACCACACACTCATTTTTCTGTCCGAGCGTGGTAAAGGAGGAAAAAGGTGCTCAGCAAGACAGCCATGGATGTTAAGTACTCACCAAAACGCTAGCCCGTACTTATTTCAAATCAAGTCGTGTCACCAAAAAAGACGACGTGTACGACATCAAAGGCATTGTCAAACGCAGAATACCTCAGTGCTAACTGGCTAGGTCTGCATTTCTTGCTCCCGCTGCTGTTGCGTATATTTCTTCCCTCCACACCGAGTTCTGGGCCTAATTCTTTAAATTTCGTTGTACCCGAACTTATATTATCCATATTATCACCAACAAAAAAAAAAAAAAAAAAAAAAAAAAAAAAAAAAAAAAAAACAAAAAACGCACAGACCTAAAAGAAACACTCACTCACTTTTTACAGAACATTACTATTTTTAAAATTTTGATAAGCGACGGAAACGAACAACTTAGAGTCACACTTTCTAACCAAGATAAAGAAATCATGTGTTGATAGACTCACTTCTGTATTTTTTCTTCTAACTGACTAACATATCATAGGCAATGGAATGTTATTTCTTTTCGAGAGTATGGGGTAGCCCTAAAAATTTTTTGGGGAACTTGAATCGATCGCCAAAGCCATAGCTTCAAGTTCCCCAAAAATTTTTAGGGCTACCCCATACTCTCGAAAAGAAATAACATTCCATTGCCTATGATATGTTAGTCAGTTAGAAGAAAAAATACAGAAGTGAGTCTATCAACACATGATTTCTTTATCTTGGTTAGAAAGTGTGACTCTAAGTTGTTCGTTTCCGTCGCTTATCAAAATTTTAAAAATAGTAATGTTCTGTAAAAAGTGAGTGAGTGTTTCTTTTAGGTCTGTGCGTTTTTTGTTTTTTTTTTTTTTTTTTTTTTTTTGTTTTTTTTTTTTTGTTGGTGATAATATGGATAATATAAGTTCGGGTACAACGAAATTTAAAGAATTAGGCCCAGAACTCGGTGTGGAGGGAAGAAATATACGCAACAGCAGCGGGAGCAAGAAATGCAGACCTAGCCAGTTAGCACTGAGGTATTCTGCGTTTGACAATGCCTTTGATGTCGTACACGTCGTCTTTTTTGGTGACACGACTTGATTTGAAATAAGTACGGGCTAGCGTTTTGGTGAGTACTTAACATCCATGGCTGTCTTGCTGAGCACCTTTTTCCTCCTTTACCACGCTCGGACAGAAAAATGAGTGTGTGGTGAGACAATTCCCACTCATGTTTAAAGCCTTTCAGTCAGGTTGTTAAGGACTAGTTAGTCCTACACCTGATTGGCTAAATTTAAAAGTAGTCTGTGAGTACATAAAAGCCTGGGGGGATGAGGCTCTCTTTCCTTCCCCAGGAGTAATTAAAAATCACGCGGTGCGTTATTAAACCAGTGATACATGCTCCATTAGAGCGAAAATCACTTTAATTCAAGTAAGCAAGCAAGCAAGTTCGGGTACCGTCTCTAGCACTCTTGATGACACCAACTGTCTGGGTTATTTTCCTTCTTGCAAGCCCCTATGTTCCACTTCTGTTTGTGATAATAACTTGTGATACTTCACATTTTCTAAAGTGGAAATCTTTACAAGCCGTACAAAATACAAAACTTATATGACTTTGGCTTTTGACACTTGCACAGACTCTTCACTTTATAAGTGTCACGAGAAAATTGTATATCCCATTTTTACCATTTTCAAAAACACGCACACACTTGCAGCTTGACCAGAAATATGTACATCTTGTTTTGTGGATAAGTCACAGACAAGTCCAAGCATATATAGGTGGTTATGAACGTTAGGAATATCCCCTCATTTTTTCAGAAATATCAAAGCTTGTATGTGCATTTTCCCTTTTCCACTCTATATTAGTGCTTAGATTTGTTCCAAAAAAAAAGAAAAAAGAAACGAAACAATTTTGAAGAAAAAGAAACAACTGAATTTGGAATTCAGGTTTCTCTCTGTTTATAATTTTTTTCAAGTTGATGGTGCATGACAGAGTACATTCGCCTACTTTTCCAAAGTGAGAGGCATTTGTTCACATGTCATTGCCTTTGTTAAATTCGGTTTCATTGGTTAGTTATCGTTAATCTTTAATTTTTTTCATGCATTTCTTTTTGATAGAAGATTTAAGGCTTTCTATTGTTGTAACGGTATTTATGTTGTTTAGTCTGTTGATGAAATTATCTATAGCAAAGTGCTTAAGATTTTTCAGTTTCTTTTATTATTTCAAGCCCTACAAAATGAGACCAAGTTTGTCTTCAAAGACGATTGAAACTCTAAATTACACGGGCGTGAAGGAAAACATCGTTGTGTTTGATCTAATCATGCTTGCCGTATCTCTTTGTGTTTTAGAGGTCATATTTCTTCTTAAGTAAATACACGCATCAATAGACAGACAGATTGGGTCATCATCCTTGAGTTTCACTGTACTTTCGGTTCTTTACTTCATACAAGCCCCAAATTTATTAGTTTGAAAATGAAAAGATAACATGCCCCTCAATACTGTAACACGTCTGTTCTGACTCTACCGATGTGAGTGTGAGTGTTTATGTCGAAATGTTTAAGTGAGATATAAAAAAAATGGTCAGTTTGAAAACGCGAACCAATACTGTGACGCTCAGTATTTTGATGTGGTAAGAGGAAATGGTACAACACACACAAAGAGGGCTTGTAAGTTCACATTTCAGTCTGTCTGCACTGTAATGGTAACAACGCAAGAACATAGGGATTATTATGCCACACAGTCCTAGAACAAAACAATGCATCACCCGTTGTAAGCGATTTCATTGGCTATACTTATTTTCTTACCGCGTTCGCTTCGAATTGACTTGAGTAGCTATTCAGACAGTGACGAGAATGGCCAAGAGTGCCCTACGAGAAAAGAGAAGAAACAAAAACAAGACGAAAGAGAGAAGAGGGATTCAGAAGAAGAAGAAATTGAAGATGATGAAGAACTTGTGCCAGTAAAGACATGGAAATGGAAAAATTGACAATGTGAGCCGATGCGTTGGCCCTGATGTGAAATTTCATATTACCTTCTAAAAGAGAATAGACCAGAAAGAACACGTACGTGTCTCTTGGTCTTGACATTGTATAATAAGGATGGCGTGTTTTGTTTTCTACTCACACTTTATGAAATTGTGCCCTTTCACCTATCTCTATCCCTCTGGATCATGTTTTAGTTAGAATTGAAATGGAAGGATGTTTTCCTTCACGCACGCTCTTTAGGCATGCAAGTCGGTAAACAATAGTCAGTCTATTCCTCCATTATTTTGTGTCTTGATGTTTCCTAAATCACACACTGATGCCATAAAATAACGGGTTAAATGGGTTTTGTAGTGTTGGGAGTGGGGGGTGGGGTGGGGTGTAGGTGTTTGGCAGAGTTGGTCATTGCAGGTGAGGGCTTAGGTGCTTTCAAAAAACTTTTACTTCTTCACTCTGTGTTGATAGTATATTTGGGGTTTGTATGCGTTCGCGTACGTTTGTGTGGATAGTTTATTTGGGGTTTGTATCATCTCCCTTCTGTGTTGATAGTATATTTGGGGTTTGTATGCGTTCGCGTACGTTTGTGTGGATAGTTTATTTGGGGTTTGTATCATCTCCCTTCTGTGTTGATAGTATATTTGGGGTTTGTATGCGTTCGCGTACGTTTGTGTGGATAGTTTATTTGGGGTTTGTATCATCTCCCTTCTGTGTTGATAGTATATTTGGGGTTTGTTTTTTCCTCTTCCCTCTGTATGTGTGTGTGTGTGTCTGCGCGCGTACGTTGTGTGGGTGTGTGTATTGGTCTCTGTTTGTCCGTATAAAACTCACTTTATCCCTATCAGATACACTCTACCTACCTACCTGCAGTAGCATGCATTCAGGTCAGCCACTTGCAACACTGTTGATATTTATCCCTAGTGTTCAGTACAGTGACGTCACTGACGCTGGAAATTTCGAGACTATAAATATCGACTTGGGGATTTCCACATTTTGTAGCTATACATATATACTAGAATTCATAAACAGGAACGTCACTCAAGCTGAGGCTATAAAAAGATAGTGGGATTTTCCAAAGGAAAAACCCACAAGTTGGAGCTATAAATAGATAGTGGGATTTCATAGGAATTTCAGCTGATTATAGATACATAGATATTTATCGACGATCGTCACAGAAGTTGATATTGTAAGTAGTTACTAATTTTATCTATTTTATAGTGTGTGTGTTTATGTGTGTGTGTGTGAGTATGTCTGCGCGCGTACGTTGTGTGTTTCTGTGTGTGTGTGTGTGTGAGAGTATGTGTGTGTGTGTGTGCGAGTATGTCGGCGCGCGTACGTTGTGTGTGTGTTTGTGTGTTTGTGTGTGTGTGTGTGTGTGTCTGCGCGCGTACGTTGTGTGTGTCTATTGGTCTCTGTTTGTCCGTATAAAACTCACTTTATCCCTATCAGATACACTCTACCTACCTACCTACAGTAGCGCGTATTCAGGTCAGCCACTTGCAACACTGTTGATATTTTATCCCTAGTGTTCAGTACAGTGACGTCACTGACGCTGGAAATTTCGAGACTATAAATATCGACTTGGGGATTTCCACATTTTGTAGCTATACATATATACTAGAATTCATAAACAGGAACGTCACTCAAGCTGAGGCTATAAAAAGATAGTGGGATTTTCCAAAGGAAAAACCCACAAGTTGGAGCTATAAATAGATAGTGGGATTTCATAGGAATTTCAGCTGATTATAAATACATAGGTATTTATCGACGATCGTCACAGAAGTTGATATTGTAAGTAGTTACTAATTTTATCTATTTTATAGTGTGTGTGTTTATGTGTGTGTGTGTGAGTATGTCTGCGCGCGTACGTTGTGTGTTTCTGTGTGTGTGTGTGTGTGTGTGTGAGTATATGTGCGTGTGTGAGTATGTCGGCGCGCGTACGTTGTGTGTGTGTTTGTGTGTTTGTGTGTGTGTGTGTGTGTGTGTCTGCGCGCGTACGTTGTGTGTGTCTATTGGTCTCTGTTTGTCCGTATAAAACTCACTTTATCCCTATCAGATACACTCTACCTACCTACCTACAGTAGCGCGTATTCAGGTCAGCCACTTGCAACACTGTTGATATTTTATCCCTAGTGTTCAGTACAGTGACGTCACTGACGCTGGAAATTTCGAGACTATAAATATCGACTTGGGGATTTCCACATTTTGTAGCTATACATATATACTAGAATTCATAAACAGGAACGTCACTCAAGCTGAGGCTATAAAAAGATAGTGGGATTTTCCAAAGGAAAAACCCACAAGTTGGAGCTATAAATAGATAGTGGGATTTCATAGGAATTTCAGCTGATTATAAATACATAGGTATTTATCGACGATCGTCACAGAAGTTGATATTGTAAGTAGTTACTAATTTTATCTATTTTATAGTGTGTGTTTATGTGTGTGTGTGTGAGTATGTCTGCGCGCGTACGTTGTGTGTTTCTGTGTGTGTGTGTGTGTGAGTATGTATGTGTGTGTGTGTGTGTGTGTGTGAGTATGTCAGCGCGCGTACGTTGTGTGTGTGTGTGTGTGTGTGTTTGTGTGTGTGTGTGTGTCTGCGCACGTACGTTGTGTGTGTCCATTGGTCTCTGTTTGTCCGTATAAAACTCACTTTATCCCTATCAGATACACTCTACCTACCTACCTACAGTAGCGCGTATTCAGGTCAGCCACTTGCAACACTGTTGATATTTTATCCCTAGTGTTCAGTACAGTGACGTCACTGACGCTGGAAATTTCGAGACTATAAATATCGACTTGGGGATTTCCACATTTTGTAGCTATACATATATACTAGAATTCATAAACAGGAACGTCACTCAAGCTGAGGCTATAAAAAGATAGTGGGATTTTCCAAAGGAAAAACCCACAAGTTGGAGCTATAAATAGATAGTGGGATTTCATAGGAATTTCAGCTGATTATAAATACATAGGTATTTATCGACGATCGTCACAGAAGTTGATATTGTAAGTAGTTACTAATTTTATCTATTTTATAGTGTGTGTGTTTATGTGTGTGTGTGTGTGAGTATGTCTGCGCGCGTACGTTGTGTGTTTCTGTGTGTGTGTGTGTGTGTGTGAGTATATGTGCGTGTGTGAGTATGTCGGCGCGCGTACGTTGTGTGTGTGTTTGTGTGTTTGTGTGTGTGTGTGTGTGTGTCTGCGCGCGTACGTTGTGTGTGTCTATTGGTCTCTGTTTGTCCGTATAAAACTCACTTTATCCCTATCAGATACACTCTACCTACCTACCTACAGTAGCGCGTATTCAGGTCAGCCACTTGCAACACTGTTGATATTTTATCCCTAGTGTTCAGTACAGTGACGTCACTGACGCTGGAAATTTCGAGACTATAAATATCGACTTGGGGATTTCCACATTTTGTAGCTATACATATATACTAGAATTCATAAACAGGAACGTCACTCAAGCTGAGGCTATAAAAAGATAGTGGGATTTTCCAAAGGAAAAACCCACAAGTTGGAGCTATAAATAGATAGTGGGATTTCATAGGAATTTCAGCTGATTATAAATACATAGGTATTTATCGACGATCGTCACAGAAGTTGATATTGTCAGTAGTTACTAATTTTATCTATTTTATAGTGTGTGTTTATGTGTGTGTGTGTGAGTATGTCTGCGCGCGTACGTTGTGTGTTTCTGTGTGTGTGTGTGTGTGAGTATGTATGTGTGTGTGTGTGTGTGTGTGTGTGAGTATGTCGGCGCGCGTACGTTGTGTGTGTGTGTGTGTGTGTGTTTGTGTGTGTGTGTGTCTGCGCGCGTACGTTGTGTGTGTCTATTGGTCTCTGTTTGTCCGTATAAAACTCACTTTATCCCTATCAGATACACTCTACCTACCTACCTACAGTAGCGCGTATTCAGGTCAGCCACTTGCAACACTGTTGATATTTATCCCTAGTGTTCAGTACAGTGACGTCACTGACGCTGGAAATTTCGAGACTATAAATATCGACTTGGGAATTTCCACATTTTGTAGCTATACATATATACTAGAATTCATAAACAGGAACGTCACTCAAGCTGAGGCTATAAAAAGACAGTGGGATTTTCCAAAGGAAAAACCCACAAGTTGGAGCTATAAATAGTGGGATTTCATAGGAATTTCAGCTGATTATAGATACATAGGTATTTATCCACGATCGTCACAGAAGTTGATATTGTAAGTAGTTACTAATTTTATCTATTTTATAGTGTGTGTGTTTATGTGTGTGTGTGTGTGTGTGAGAGTATGTCTGCGCGCGTACGTTGTGTGTTTCTGTGTGTGTGTGTGTGTGTGTGTGAGTATGTGTGTGTGTGTGTGTGTGTGAGTATGTCGGCGCGCGTACGTTGTGTGTGTGTTTGTGTGTTTGTGTGTGTGTGTGTGTGTGTGTCTGCGCGCTTACGTTGTGTGTGTCTATTGGTCTCTGTTTGTCCGTATAAAACTCACTTTATCCCTATCAGATACACTCTACCTACCTACCTACAGTAGCGCGTATTCAGGTCAGCCACTTGCAACACTGTTGATATTTATCCCTAGTGTTCAGTACAGTGACGTCACTGACGCTGGAAATTTCGAGACTATAAATATCGACTTGGGAATTTCCACATTTTGTAGCTATACATATATACTAGAATTCATAAACAGGAACGTCACTCAAGCTGAGGCTATAAAAAGACAGTGGGATTTTCCAAAGGAAAAACCCACAAGTTGGAGCTATAAATAGTGGGATTTCATAGGAATTTCAGCTGATTATAGATACATAGGTATTTATCCACGATCGTCACAGAAGTTGATATTGTAAGTAGTTACTAATTTTATCTATTTTATAGTGTGTGTGTTTATGTGTGTGTGTGTGTGTGTGAGAGTATGTCTGCGCGCGTACGTTGTGTGTTTCTGTGTGTGTGTGTGTGTGTGTGTGAGTATGTGTGTGTGTGTGTGTGTGTGTGTGTGTGTGTGTGTGTGTGTGTGTGAGTATGTCGGCGCGCGTACGTTGTGTGTGTGTTTGTGTGTTTGTGTGTGTGTGTGTGTCTGCGCGCTTACGTTGTGTGTGTCTATTGGTCTCTGTTTGTCCGTATAAAACTCACTTTATCCCTATCAGATACACTCTACCTACCTACCTACAGTAGCGCGTATTCAGGTCAGCCACTTGCAACACTGTTGCCATTTATCCCCTAGTGTTCAGTACAGTGACGTCACTGACGCTGGAAATTTTGAGACTATAAATATCGACTTGGGGATTTCCACATTTTGTAGCTATACATATATACTAGAATTCATAAACAGGAACGTCACTCAAGCTGAGGCTATAAAAAGACAGTGGGATTTTCCAAAGGAAAAACCCACAAGTTGGAGCTATAAATAGATAGTGGGATTTCATAGGAATTTCAGCTGATTATAGATACATAGGTATTTATCGACGATCGTCACAAAATGGAACGAAAAAATTGAAAAAGAAGAAGAAAATGAGAAGAGGAAGAAAGAAGAGGAGGAGAAGAAAAAAAGAAAGGGAAGAAGAGTGTAGGAGATAAAATAAGAACTTGGTGGAGAAAAAGAAGAAATTAGAAGAAGAAGAAAACCCAAAGGCCCTTTTCAGGGCCAGCCATATTTCTCGAAAAGAGATAGTCTTTGAATTGCCTACCCCTTTTTTTAAATTTAAATTTAAATTTAAATTTTAAAAAAACTTTTAAAAAAAAAAAAAAAATCCCATGTTAAATTTCCCTTGTACGTAAAGTGTCCCACGATTTTCTCCATGTTCAATTCCCCTTGTACGTAAAGGGTCCCACGATTTTCTCCATGTTAATTCCCCTTGTCCGTAAAGTGTCCCACGATTTTTCTCCATGTTAAATTTCCATTATCCGTAAAGTGTCCCAAGGGTGTTTTTAATGCTAATTCCCATTATCCGTAAAGTGTCCCCATTCACTACTAGTAGGACTTTCACTCAGACCGGAACATTTGTGTAATTGACGGATCCATTTAACTTGGTTGTTAAATCCTACGCCAGCACAGCTAAGGTGAAGAATCATTTCACTGTTCTGTGTCTAACCAGACAGACATTACATGGCTACGGGGTGGGAGTAAATATTAAATCTTGATGCCTCCTAGGCCAGTGCGAATAGCCGCTTAAATCAAGACCGAAGCAGAAGTTGCAAGTACTCAAGTACAGTGATAATAAGAATCTCAAAGGTACTAGCGAACAATCGGTTATATCTCTGGTTCACAAACGGCGTAGCAAACCACTGATCCCAATGGTAATGACTGCTTCAAACCAAATGCATCAAGAATTAAAGAATCTACTAAACTTTTGAAACGGTTCCACGATCTGTTTTAAAATATAGAAGTCTGAAAGCATCGAACCTAAAATTGTCCCTTATACTAAACCATTGTACCATCCAGAATTCCCGTATTTCTACCACTTCTATAAAAATTCTTCCTGAAACTATATTACAATGAAACTGCCAAGGTTGTAAGACGAATCTTGATGAAATATGCATGCTATTTAACAGATTTCTGTAGAATACCTTTTTTATAACAACGTTAACCGATAGAACTTTGCAAGGCTAAAAGAACCAACCCCTGAAATTCTTAAAAGGTCGCTCGAATAGCTTTCTATCATTATCAATAACAAAAACTCAACACAGCCTATTAATATCAGTACTAATTACCGCTACAGGCTTTCGTACTGTACATTGAACTATTGCACTCTGATTGTATCCTCTCCCCAGGTAGTACAATCAATCTGTCTGATCTCGACCATCTCGTAGAAGAGTTACAATCAAATTGTGGTCTACTTTGCGTTTGTATGGCCACCATACATATTGGGACTGCAATAATATCAATGGGAAGCTGGTGATGACCTTTGTGGTAGTGACCCCTATCCAACACGAGTAAGAGGTAATACACCCGAATTTCGGGACAGGTAAGAGCTGACACTTGAATAAACAGCTTTAGATATTTTAAATCAACCTGCGCATCCTATTTGACTGTTGATCGCATAGAAAATGTAACTGATCCGATATTCGCATTTACAAACATACTTATGGACTTTACTGGGAAATATATGTATTCCAAAACGTGTCGAGAAACCATTGTTAAACGATGCGTACGTATTCCTATATACCAAGCTAAACATTGGAAAAAATCACCTGGGGATCATGGGTCTTTAGATTAAACTGTCGCTTACACTCATGATACATGAACAGGACCAGATGATATTCATTAGCACCATCTTACTCATTTACCCGATACAACCCTCAGTATGATACTAAATGTGTCCAATAAAATTTGAGAAAATAGTACATTCCGTCACGGCAAGAAGCAAGAGTACTACCACTATATAAACCTGGAAATATAATGACAACTCCAATTTTTGCCAGTTACCACTAACAAGCTGTAATTGCAAAAGTGTGACTGAATGATAATCGACATACACCTGTCTTATTTTGAATCTAACAAACTACACTGGGACCACACATATGGGTTCAGAGGGCAATGCAGCAATATTGACCACCTATTCCGACTAGAAACATGTCAGAGAAGCTTTCTTGAAGAAAGAATAAACAGTAGCAATACATATTTGCCGTTGCAAACCTTACGACACAACATGTAAGTACGGCATAATAAATGGCCTGGTTATAAGGGTTCTTTTACCTATCTTTATACAGTTATTTTTAAGATAATTTTCACAATTCATATTTGATGTAGGTACTACTCATTCTAGGTGCTCTTCTGAGGATATGGGTATGCCACATAACAGTATATTACCACTCATCTTTCTCATCATAAAAATTAGCAACATCGTCCAATGCTTTAAAAAAGGATTTGTTATACATCTAAAGTACACATACTATTAAACGTGATGGACATCTATGCTTAGAGTTTTCAAAAACGGTCAGAAGAAAGTTGGTTAAATTATTCAAAATCTGCGAGTGTTTGTATGAACATTTGTCAAATGCATCTAATTCGTTCAGTCTCTATTGGCGGTTCATTCATTGTTGTTTTGGAGTAGACCTAATTTTAGGATTTATTCCGGTATGAATGCCGACTGTTGTTCCTCATATTGAATAACTCAAGGATATATGTCGAAAAGAAATTTAATACGAGTTGCAGTACAAACGATCTTACTCCAGTTACACAGAAATTTGGTAAGATATGGCTCGATTACTTTCGGATCATCTCTTAAATCCTACCTGCATGTATTTGAGGAAGAAAACCTCTTCGATGAGAAAATGAACTGTATCTTTGATTTAGACGAATGTAACTGACACTTCAGTACACAACCAATTTACCTCCAGTCCACGCACTCCCTAATACCAGGTCAGTTTAGGCCTGAAGACAAAACCTTTACCGAAAGAACACCAAATTTCATTCCATCTTTACGCATTTGTCTTCAACAAAAAGCTTCAAATATCACTTTGACAAGTACAGCATAATTTTCCATCCCTCAGTTACCACTGTGATTCCTCCACACAAAACCATCAAAAATAATATTTAGTCTTTGCCAGTTACAAAGTTATGTACCAATAGTTTATCAAAGCAGAGTATACGAAATAAGAACCATCTATCGTGGCCACTCCCCACCCTCTGCGCGTAGACGGTTAGAACGACGGAGGTAACTTTGCAGATATGAGTGTAACACCTCACAGCACAATCTAAGCCTGTTACCAGATAAAGCTCCTATATGTTATAGGCCTACATAAATTACAGTCATACTTCCGTCTTTGAATTATATCAAAGCATCTGAAAAAAAAAGAAAACAACTCTTACTGAAAAATGACTTGCTTATAAACTATTTGTACTGTTGGCTACCTGGTCATTTTATTATATAAAATAATGAGATAGCATATAAAGCAACCAAAGCTGCCATGCAATCATTCGTTCCTGAATGGAAGATAACATCAACCATTCTGTTATATATTATGTTCCAATTTCTTAGCAAATCATGTTGAATGAAAACTCACAAACTTTGAAATATCAAATCCATTATTTGAGAGAGATAAAGTTCACACTGAACAATGATAGAAGTCATACGATATTATGTTACTCGTTGCTTATTTGAATGCTATTGTTCTAGAACGTTGTCTGAATATTTTATAGTGTGTTGTTTATGTCGGAAGGTCGCAAATCAACTGTTAGCTTTGTCTGTACTTTAATCCCATCCATACTGGTAAATAAATACACTTGATCTCTTTGATACCGAGATGGTTGCTTTTACGTTAAACACGATACATGTCTATGTCACCGCAAGAAACAGCCGAGTTTATCAGAATGTAACTTTGTTCCTTTGAAATTGCTGAAACCGGTAGAACAGTTGAAAAATCTAAAATATCTTATTATCAACGTGGTTTAAAAGAAGCGTATAAATTTTTTGTCATACAGTCCGTCCGGTTGGTATTGACTTACTAACTTAAGGCTTAAATGTCTTTGAACTCCTCTTGGACCGTCATAGCTAGACTTATAAAACTTGGGTCTATGATAAATTGTTCTAAAAGATTTTGGAAATTTGATTCAGTTGAGGGGGATGGGACTTGGGTGTAGTAATTTATTTAACATATATTTGTTTATTTCACATGTCGGTGAACTGGAATGCGCAATCAATGACCAAAGATTTATCAATGTCAGAAACTTGCACTTGGGTCTTGCCCAGAGATCTTTTCCTACCTCCCCATAATTTCGCCGCTCTGTCAGAACATAAAACACTACTGAGATCTCCACTCCATAAAAACGCGTACACTTACTATGATTGAAAAGGCAGGTGACGCTGACTCAAGGGTTTTCTTTATCCTCCAAGGACTTTTCTCCTAAGTCACATGTTGGAAACTATTGAGTTACCCGTCTTTTATCGGCATATACAATTGCTGAACACGAGAGTACGAATAAAGATATGCAAGAGACATTGACCCCATGGTATGTACTTACATACAAGGATTTAGCCCCTGGGTCACAACTTGGAAGATGTTCAGATCCCCATAATATAATCATATATACAATGACTGAAAATGAAAGGAAGATAAAATGCATGAAGCTTACAACGGCCCCTGGGTCAATCAGTAACCTTAGGATTAAGTCAGACATTGGCGTGAGCTCCGTCTACACTATTCACCGAACAACCCAGCTACTACGGTTTTTTCCTTGTGGGCCGTGCCTCGTATGTACGAGGACAAACTATTTTTTTAAATTCTTGCTACAAGTTTCTTAAATGTTCTCATGTATCATGTGGGCTGGAAATAAATAAAGAGCTTTAGTGTCATTCTCGTAATGTTATTCCCACAATCATGGAAAGACGAAACGTTCTTGTATTAATGGTCAGAATGGTCAAATGGCTGTCAACTAATGCTTTGGTTAGATAGGTCGCGAGTTCGAGTCTCGCTTAACTGTTGCTGCTTTCCTCTGAACGAGGCGTCGTTTGTTTATACTTCGATTGCTCAGCTTGACCTAGCCATAATAGCCTGCAATTAGGCGAAATAATCAAACCCAGCTTAAACATGAAATTTGTAACGCCACAAGTTAACATACTAGTAGATTGGTTGTTGAACATATAAAGTGACCCAACGACCTTCACATTCTTGTGTGATGGTGTTATTTCTAATTGTTGTTGCATCGACTTAATGTACATGGACTAGGTCTTATCTTTGCAACTTTATAAAATATTTTCCTGAACAAAATTGTTATTCAACTTACTTCCCAAGCTCGGGTCATTTTAATCTCCTTTGGTACATAGGGCGACTAACTGGCATAACAAGACTTCAGTGTTGCTCTAGAATAAGGGTACACCAGCGTAAATAATGCAAGCAATATATCGAATCATGGTAAGTTTTATTTAGACTCTATATAGTATGATTGTGGAAAAATTGATTTTAGCACAAACAGCGTGTTTAATAGGATTTCTCTTTTTTTTTTAAATGAGAGCAAAATAAGACGCACACAGAATATAATTATCCTTTTATTATTTCATTTCTTACCAACTCAGTTACTGTTCAATTGGATTACATCAGGTTCATTAAATTTGTCTAGAATAACTTATCTTCATTAAACAACACATACTTTACAGGTAATTTCTCCAATTTGTCAAATTGTTATCAAATACGAGAAGTCGTAACGTTTTGCAAATAATGTTGATGTCTTTATGCTTATGTATGTATATATGTATGTACGTACGTACGTGCGTGCGTGCGTGTGTACGTATGTATGTATGTATGTTCATTCCAGGTTTAGTTCGATGCGAACTTCGTATAAAGAGAACTTAGTTTGTAGAAAAAGGGTGGACTGACTGTATATCCTTCTGCCTATGCACTGGACACAAGTCGACAAAAGTTAAGTAGCCATCATAACTTCTTAATTTTCCAAATTGTTCTATAACCTAATATCTCGTTTGTCTAAGAATGATAAAACACACACGTACCCAAATACATATAGAAGGGCTTGAAATGCTTGCGACGGTAAAAAGAAACAGCAAAGGTTTTACAATAAATTTGATTTTTTTTCCATTCTTCATTTACTTAAGGCAGACTGAGATGGAGGGTGTTCTCCCTCCACCAGTTTCCATTTTCATTTCCAACTGCACAAAAAAGACAAAGGTAATTAGAACCATCATTTTACATTTATAGTCGGCTCATAAACTTGAAAAACTTTTCTTTCATCACTTAAGTTTTGGTCAGAAAATTAGTTTCCTGCTATTTAGGCTTTTTATGCTGGAACATGAAAGGGTGCAAACCCACCGACCTAAACAACCAATCCCATACCGTGCCTAGACACAACACTTAGAAGGATAGTTAGGCCGGGATATAATACATTTTGCATGAAGAAGTATTTTCAAGAATCTATCAGCACCGAGTAGCCACGTAGAGATAGACATATCATACAAAATGACTTAAGTAACATTCAAAAATAAAGAATGATGTTACAATTTCTTTTGAAAAAATGATTACAATACACATGCATATATTTTGCTAGCTATTCTCAAGTTGAAAATTTAAACATGTACATTTTTTCTTTGCACCAAATCTGGAGATGTTCAAATTTACAAAGATGTGCAAAATCAGTGGAGGTGACAATTTTGTTATATATAAGTATTTAAATATGCATGTGAATGTAAACATGCACACATTCTGCAAAGTGATGCATGAGTTCACATAAAATATAGCCTGCCCACTAACCAATATAATTCTTTACTCATCAACATTTGCAGTTAGGCTCTCAACCGTTCCACCAAAAAAACCGTTATTACATAGTTGCACAATCGTTGCTAGATTTTAATTTTTGAAGTGATGTGTATGAACAAAATCTTTAATAATCTCATAGTAATCACAACAAGTCTTCTATTGTACATGCCACACACGTTAAATAATACATTTTTATTGATAAAATCATAAGACTTTTGACCCTCAAAATTGTACATTTGTTCATTCGCCTTACGTTGAATGTTCAAGCAAAAATCACATATATGATCATACTGCCTGCATGCTGCTTTTGAAAAGAAAACTTTTCAAAAACTATCCAGACTTTTGTCTTGACTACGTATATAATATACTGGTCGGTACTTTTTTAAATTACATTAAATAGCTTTTCATTTGAAATTTTCATCAAGCATTTTCTTCGTATGCCAATTACACTGATTATGGTGCCTTTCATTTTACATAAATAAAAACATATTTCAGTGAAACTAGTTCAAGCTTGAAAGAAGGTGGTTCATTATCTCTAATTTAATCTATGATTCCTATAGATAAACATTTCAGATTCTTATTTTATTTCGGAAATTAGCCAATGCATAGCACTAAACGGTGTATTAAATATCATATGAAATAAAAAAGAATTATATAGTCATTGTTTTCTCACATTAACCAATCATTTCTGGAAAACGACGTTCTCCCTCTTTCTCCCTTGACATTATTCTGTTGAAACTGTACTTGCCTATCCAATGACCATGGATGCATGCACCTGCCATTGCCAATTCTCTGAGCATTGTCTGAAATAATGCATATCCCATGAGCTTTAGTCATTATTTTTCTTAAGGAAAATGTTAGTTTCGTTTGGTGCTGTATCCTCGAAACATTGGCACAAAAAGACGCAAACTCAAAATCAAATTTAGAAACTGTTCGCTCTAAAAATTTCAATAGATTAGAGTTAAAATCATAGAACATAAAGGATTTCATAAATTGTTTTCCTCTATTTGCATGCTAAATATGAATAACGCAGATTTATTCGAAACAGCATATATCAAGTTGAGGTTTTGAGCTGGAGAAGTGTGCACTAAACGTTCGAAAATACGGGCCCTAGATTTATAAATTCACTGGTTTACCCTTTAATTTCAAAATTTGGTATGCATGTTACGTTGGGCTCATCCCACTGACCCAAATGAATAATATTTTTATTTCATATATTAACCTGATGAGATAATGAAATGTTACAATTATAAGTTGTCTCCCTAGAAGCATAAGATGTTACGTGAAATTATTTCCAAATATTTGATTGATGCTAAAGCAATACCCACCTTATGAAGGAGTTGTAAATAGCGGTTTTGGGTAGACAACTCTGATTTACTGTTACAAGAATTGTCTCTAAATGAGTTCATCATCCTGTTTTATCTTTACAAGAAGCACATCATGATATAATTGTAAACATGTAATTCAACAGATGTTGGCTGGTTGGTAGGATTGGTTTTTAACGGCACTTTAAATAAACTGGCATCCAACAGAGTGCAGTCAGTTTTAATTAATACTATACCGTACACAGTAAAGAAGATTCCCTAAATTCTTATATCTGATGCCATTCCTGCAAGATAGACCGAGTTTTGCTTTAAAAAAATTGATACCTAACACTAAATTGCAACAGCCTCATCGGTTGTTAAAAGCAATTACGTGACAACATGCCACGAAACTTTACTCGACAATGTAACAAGCGTGCCAGATAAATGTATAAAAGCGTTCAAGACTACTGCTTATCAGTAATCACATTTTCTTACCAATTCTGAGAGTAAAACTCTAAGAGTGAGTTTTTGTTTTTTTGAAGAGTCGTCGTTATCTACTCACCTAGAAAGTCTCACCTGGAAAGAACCTAATGTACTTTTAATTATTATATCCTGCATTTAATAGATTTGCTACAAAGGCAGTCTACAGCTTAGGTTAATTTGACCATGTCTGCGGAAATTTATATTTAAAATACGTCAGTACTTAATTTCTAATCTGATTATGATAATAATAATGGTTAGGAAGACGTTATTATTATTATTATTATTATTATTATTGTTGTTGTTGTTGTTGCTGTTATTATTATTATTATTATTATTATATGATCATACTGACCTTGTATTTTTCCACTTAGCGACTACAAAAGATATAACGAAATCCATTTATTCATTTACCAGTTACTAGGAAGAAATGCAGCTTTGTAGTATGAACTATATAAAAATGGTAAGTAGAACAACCGAGGTAATAAACTGATGAATCAACTATTTAATATTTAACAAATGCCAAGGCATGACCCCATGATCCTTGATTCTCGTACATCCAAGGACAGCTGTGCTCCGATTATGGTAGAAAGCAATTGATAGCAACAACAATAACAACAACACAAAGCTGTATGATCGAACCCATGAAAAATCCAATTTTTAATCCAGTTTTTAAAATAAATGCTCAGAGGACAGAGCTGATAAAGTCTTATCTGGTCAGCTGTGTTAGTCGGATTAAAAAAGGTACTTTAGAGATGTAAGTCAACGTCTTACCGAGAACTGTCCGGTCTCTGTTAAAGCAGTTCGGTGCAGAGCAGCTATGGTGATTACCAGTCCTTCGCTGACGTCGCTTATTGGGTGGGATTATCCTGACTGGCATGCACACAGCATTGCACTTAAAACATGGGCTTGGCAGACCATTCATGGCTGCAAAACCACTGTCAGAGATAAACATAAAATGTAATTTTTCTGAGATGACCGAGTTATTAGACGAATACTACAGAAAAACGGAATTCTCCATTTTCAAATTAAAGTAAATTACAGTGATTGGGGTTTTGAAATTGTTCTGCGATATTTCAGACTTGTCAAGACATCAATAAAAATTTTTATCGCGAAAACACGTCATAATAAAAAAAAAAAAAAGGTTTTTATGATATAGATGCAGCGTCGATTATGATTATATCCTTAATATTTTTTAACATTTAGTACTGCCGCTTAATAATTTCAAATTTATTTTCGAAAGTATTTTCTGAAATATACATTTTCTCCCTTCTTTAAAAGGAATGTGCATTTAAACGTCAGATAAAGGCATTAACCTGGCGATGAGATTTGTAAACATTGCACGTTTGGAGCACATAAGTAGGCTACAGTTGTGTCGACTTAGGATGCATGCAAATATTACGCGAGTTGTGGGTGCTTGTCCCTTTACGCGAATTAACAGTATTACCTAAGTTAACATGGGGTGGGGGGTGGGGTGCACTCTAGCCACTGTGGGATTGTATATATATATATATATATATATATATATATATATATATATATATATATATATGTGTGTGTGTGTGTGTGTGTGTGTGTTTTGTGAAATACCATCCAACTCTCGCCGCTATTATCTAACTAAAATGGCAGGGGGATTTATAGACACAAACGCTATATTTACATACATGTACACATACTATCACACAAACGTTAAAGTGATTATGAACACACTGTATCCTCACACAAACACACTATAATATCACACATACACATAAACACACAAGCAGGCAAGGGTTTGAGTGTTGATAGACACATTATATGGACATGCAAACACAACAGAGGGGTAAGGGGATTAATTTTAAGTTGTTAGAATAGATATAAACATACAACCAACATTCACAAACATGCTTGATTTTTGGCAATTCTCAGCGATGTCACTTCCCTCTTAAAGGGATTCAAGTAACACACCATCTCCTCCACTCGACCCAGGATGTGTTGGACTCTTTCCATTAACTTGCCCACCATGTACTATGTGGCTGTCGTTCTTCTTACATCTTTATAAATGAGTAGACGATAAATGACACAACTTAGTGACTGAATGTAAATTTGAGCAGCATATATGTATAACTCTTCTGTCTCCACGTTAAACTCCATTGAAACATCTACGACTGTTTAAAGAATTTTAATTAGTTGAGATATTATTTCATGCCATGTTCATATGAGGCCATGCTGGATAAGGCATTTTGGACGCATAAAAAGCTACAGAGGAAGCATGAGTTGAATCGCCAGCGATGTACATAAAATGAAATCCAGCCCAGTTGTCGAAGTTGGGCTGTCTCAATCGGCCAATTGCATATTTTAATTCTAATAATCTATGTAGTTACAAGTTTTCTTAATTCATTCAAATTTGGAATTTAGTGTACATAGTGTGCTTAATGTTTAGGAAAGAAAGTAATCCAATCCTTGGGTACAAGTTTACTTAGTGATCTATGGTATTATTTCCACTAAATCATAGTAGTCTTTTAGACGATGGCTCGAAAAAGGTCAAATTTGTGATTTAAACAATTGTAACAAAAAGGGTTTTCCAAAGTGAAATGGAAAACCCCATACAGCCAGGAAATTTCGAAATATTGTTATCTCTTTTCCAGGTTTAACATTAAAGAATAGGGAGTATTTATGCAAACACACTGAACCCAAACAAATACACTATTACACTGTATGAGAAGTTTGATTTTAAGTTTAAGTGTGGATGAATGACTATGAACATAAAAAAAACATTCAAAATTGGCAATAATTGAATAGTTTCTTTTTTCTAAGAGATGTGGATGATCCTGAAAAGGGCTGCATAGATTGTCGTCCTGGATCGTTGAGATGTTAACGACAGTGATACGTAGGGCGACTGAATGTCACCAAGGGCTTCGCAACAGTACATAGTTTTATCTTTGTGTAGGAGCCGTATAACTCTTCTGTCTCCATGTTAAACTCCACCTCTTATTCATGATGCTGTTCTTGTTGTTGCTGCTGACGTTTCCTTTCTCCTTCTTTTTCGCAGATTATTTTATCTCGCAGCATATCTTCCATTATGTCTTGGTCCATCGTAAGGAAAATTGTCTTCTCAGACTTCTTCTCTATTAGATGATGTCTTACCCTGACATATATACCAGGGCTTCACTCAATTTCGCAATCTTAGATGGCATCGTGGTGGTTGATAAGTTAACAATGTGTAACAAGTCTAATAAACTTATCATTTTCTATGGTAGAAGCACGGACATATATATATATATATATATATATATATATATATATATATATATATATATATATATATATATATATATAGAGAGAGAGAGAGAGAGAGAGAGAGAGAGAGAGAGAGAGAGAGATAATGTACTATCCTCACCTTAATCTCACATATATAAATATAGTTAACTTTATACATGAATCTGGGTTACAAAACAAAATATAAAACCAAAATTACATAATTCAATTATTATCAACTAGGAGACTGGCTAACAAACCAATGTAAGGAAAATTAAGAGCAGATGCCTTTGACATGTCCTAGCGACCCGAATATTCGGCAAATAAATCTATCTTATCCAAATAGTTTTAGCCAGAAAATAACATCACACAACTCGTACAGGCTAACAAACTTAAATATAGGGAACAGATGTCTTTGACACGCCTTAGCGACCCGATTAATCGGCAACGATATCTGTCTTATCCAAATAAATTTAGCCTGAAAATAAACATCACATAACTAGTATACAGGGTAGGAAACTCAAATTTAGGGGGAAAATAAGAACAGATGTCTTTGACATGTCTTAGCGACCCGAGTACTCGGCAAAGATATATCTCTTAATCAAAGAGACTTAGCCTGAAATTAAAATAACACCAAACAGATTTCAAATTCTATAGGTGCTGAGATGGTCAAAGATAATACAAGATGCAATTTTACCCACTAGGATGCTATGATTGACAGATGTAACACGACGACCCAAGATTTCTTTTCCGTTGGAACAATGAAAACGTTTTGAAGAAATTATTTTCCTTGCGCAAAAGTTGCCTCCTTAGATTGCAATCCTCTAGTCAACATCGGTTTTAGAGTGGGAACTACCGACTCCCCAGGACACAGGCCACATCTACTTTACTGGACAACCCTTCTGAGCAATGTAATTTCACAGTGACTTTTATAAGGAGAATTTAATATTTTGGTCCCAAATCTCCTTTTATGCTAATATTAACAATGTAAAAGTACGATTTACTGACAAGAAGATAATGATAATGTAGAAATTCGCTGTGAACGCATTATGTCTTTCCACCATCCTCTTAAGCATCATTGGAATAATCCAGTTTGAAAGGAATGACTCTCAGCGATGATGAAGTGACTTTATTCCCACCACATTCTACTCGACAAATTCCAAGTACACAAACACAGAATTTATTCCTTCGTGGGAATAGGATAGCGAAAATATTGGTACAATCGGTCGATGCTTTTGATATTTTGGTAGGAACCATGTTCGTGTTTTGAATCAGAATAGCAACCAAACTGGGGGAAAATGTGATGGATAGCTTTAAGGAGTCAGAAAAATTGACATGGCGTGGAACCTGATCAGTACACTTCGTCACGTTTTCTCCAGTTCTTTGTCAAACTGTTGAAAATAGCTGATATCATTTCGACGAAATGTTAAGTATTAAATAATATCCTGTAGGAAATTTCATGGAATTTACATTTAAGTGAGGATCGGCGGGTAATGGATGTTTGATTTAATAATAAGGATCATTCTGTTCAAGTGATATTGATGATTTTCACAAAAAAGTGGTTCGCGCTGCAATCACATTTCATCGTCATAAAATGTCAAGAGCAAAATTAAAATATTGCAAAATTTCTTCTTGAAAGCCCAAATGATCTCAAGAGTTTGGTACCCAGCGTAAAACGCTTCTCGTTGTTCTATCTGCATACCGTCAGGACCGTAGAAGCGAACATCAGGCAATTGTGAGAACACGAAGTGCTCATTAGCTTCGGTATTGAAAAAGTGTGGAAAATGGCCTTTTGCTTTTTCTGTCAATCCAAATGTTCTAAACATTCTATTCAAAGGCATGGCCCAAAAACTCATGTAATCTTTAAACTGTATTTTTCCACTTTTGTGTAAATGAGGCACTAGTTATTGTTACTGTTCCGACATTCGACGTCTTGTTCTGCATAATACTTCAAAACAAGCTTGTCGGTCGGATCCTGGGAAATATATTTGGTTATTAGCTCGAATAAGATGTGCACATGAGAAACACAGTCTCCATTGTTCGCAACGTTTCTGTCACTGTTGTGATTGTTTCATGCGCTGTTGTTCGTAAAAGGATGGCCTGACAGCGGTTTGCTTGCATTTCGAGCAGTGAATTCTGTTTTCTTTCAGGAATGCAAGGTTTGAAAACTAAATACTTACTGGATTTCTCTCGGCATGAATATGCTCTTTTCGACTGGCATATTCTTGATCACATTTCTCGCAAAAATAATTGTTTACAAGAAATACCCCAATACTGGTAATAGCATCTTTTGATGATGATGCACGTTAACGTATTTTCCACCTGGGAAACCTGTTCCTTGAAAAAAGAGAGTTCATTTAAGACTTGGGGGTAAAGATGGAACGTATAACGAGGTGCCAACACGTCTTGAAGTTTCTGCATCTTAGGAATTCCATAGCACAGTCTCTTTGGAGATGCCATTTATCTGCAAAAGGAGTTCTGCGTCTTTTCGTTGTTGGAGTTTGTCCGATTTTCCAATGTATTTTTATGATATTTTACATTAGGCCGTATCATTCTTCTCGGAAAATAAAGGTCGGTACGACCATGACACGAGCTAAGCATGTCTGGTCATAGTGGTTGTTAATTCGTATGATATTTGTTCTTTTACTGCGCTGTTTATTCACAATATAATTCTGAGTCATCCGTACCTATCGGTGGTGAAATATGTTTCAAGTTAAGAGTGACTTTTTTATCAGTTAGGTCAGATTTGTCAGTGGATTCGTGGACTTTTTCCCCGATAATTTTTGGAAAGTGTTAATTCTGCCTATGTACTAAACTGGATCCACACAAGAGACTTCAGACTGTCATGATTGATGAAGAATCTTAAACGAGTGTCATCTTTAGATTGGCATCGTAGTTACAATGTTTCTAACGATGTCTCATAAATCTGTGAAGAAACCCGCTGCTTTTTCCCTCGTGGCACTTGTGACTTGAACTCTTTAAATATCAATGTGCACGTGTGATTCGTCGTTCGTCAATTTTTGGGTCTCTGGCTTGTAAAGCTTCTGAACGACTTTCTTTAACAGCTGATCTCAACGGTCACGGTTCTCTAGTGGAGGTAGATGGTATTAGTTAAAGGTCACTCACGTAGTCTTCAAAATCGCTGACATGCACTTGCGCTTAGCGTATAAGGTAACATAGAGCGTCGTCGTCGTTTCTTGGTTTCTTCTTTTGGTTTCGCCTCAGCAAGTTTTGATCGTATTCATTCAGTTTTCAATCTGTGAAGATGGAAGAGTCAAAACAGATCACCCTTTTAGTTTTAAATTTACAGAGAGTCATTCAAAAGTATACTTAAAATAATACTACAGACTACTCCACTCGAGACAAAAGTCAAGATACTTGTTGTGTCTCTCAAGAGAACTGACATTGTCTCCAGAGTGTCCACAACGTCAGAGAAAAAGAATCTCCGCAAAGACAGGAGAAAAGAAGAGAAAAGAAATAGAAAGGTAAAAATGACTGTTACAAATGTCACGAGAAAGGACACTGATAATCAGATTAACTCAGTAAGAAAGAGAACAAGGAGAAGTAGGACGGGGATGATCGTTCTTCAGAAAGAAAAGCAGAAGAAGAATCCAGTCCCATTAAATCCCATCAAGAAATTAAAAAAGACAAATAAAGAAGAAGAAGAACCCATGTCAGTAAAGAAATTCAAACAAGAGAAGTTAGTAAAAGAAAAATAGAAGAAAATAGAGTTTTTTTGGTACGAAATTGAATATTGATTTGTATGCAAACAGAATATCACTAAAGAAAGAAAACGCAAATGAATCTTTGTCAGTTTCTCCTTTAGTACAGATAAGATACTCAGATCCACTCACAAACGTACTCCTTGTATCATGTAGATACTGAAGTTTGAATTCATTTAGTAGGCATTGAACATAATAAGAAAAAGGACCGTTTATGGTTTTTAAATGATACATCTCAAGCCATAAGCCTTTTCCAATTCAAACTCCTGCTCCAATTGGATATGTTGTCGCTGCTGACATTTCAGTGGGCTGCACGATCAAGTCACAGAAGGTTTAGAAGTGCAAGATCTTGCAGGTATGTTTCTAATGGGTTGAGCTAAAATAATATAATACATTTATCGCAGGTGCTTTAATTCAACCAGAATGTCCTGAAATAGACTAACCATTTTGTTTTCACAATCCTCCATCATCTCGTTATTCAAAACTGTCGTCTTTTCTATTTCTCTTTTTCTTTTTGTTGTTGTTGTTGTTGTTGTTGTTGAACAAAACCCTCTTTCCGCGGCAGGTACATCCCAGTGCAATATCTTCGCTTTAGCCATTGGTATTTGTATTTGAAATACTCTGTATTGGTCAGTTCTATGAATGCTGCTTGATATCTATGACGTTACACGTACGCTGTTTTCTGATTGGAAGAACATTTCAGTCAGGTCCTACACCATATATACAGGCGTATTGACCCATTGTTTCACCTGTTCTCAATCCAACCAAGATGTAGGCCAATGTAGAATCATCCACCATCCTTACCAGAATGCTGTTCAACTCCGACTACCTCGTCTATTTTATGGCATCGTGGGTCATCACGAAGATTACGAAGACAGTCATATAAAAATAAGTATCGATGTGGAGAGACAAGGATGCCTGAAGAGGTTCTTTCTCTACGTACAAGCAGTCAGACTAAGCATACAGTGAAGCGGTATCGCTTAGGTTGTTCCTAACCATTACTAAGTCATTGCAGATTTGTGTATGCTTGTTTATATTTTGTGTATGTCTATATCTTAACACCCCTTATCGCTGTGTTATGTTTGCACATGGGTATAGCGTGTCTCTACATACTTCATTATTTGATAGCTTGTAGGTTTATGAGTGTGTGTGTGTCATAATATAGTTTTGCATATTTAATTTGCATTAGGTTATATAACAATTTTCTAGCTGACCGTGTCCAAAATCAGTGACAGTTTTATAAACAACATTGTTATCTTTTCTGACTGAAGGATAAATATTAGGATTATTATATTGGTCTGAGCCAAGGCCATTGTGTTTACCATGTTCTTTATTATAATTTAAGTAGGAGACCTTCTAATTATACAATTTTATCTTGATAACATTTGGAACCTTCTAGAATGAAATATTCCATTAGGTAATACTTTTGTTTTCAGAAAACGCTAAGTGTGACCTGGGTCAATTAAAGGGTTATAAAATCGTTTTTTTTGTTGTTGGAAATAAATGATTTATTCCTGCAATAACATCTAAAGCAGAAATCAGTCATTCTGTTGTGTCTATTTTTCCATTTGGTCTGGGATTCATTTATTCAAGTTATTTATTCACTGGAAGTACAAAGTGCTCACCGAAGAAAATATTATTGGCAATACAGACTTTACTTTATAGTGAAATTCACATAAGGATATATTCTTGCATTGTATTATTGTGATTCAACAAAAGATCACCAATACACGGGCCATCACAGGCACATCAATACTTCTAGTGTTGGATTTACTTTGGATTTCCATTTAAGTTTATTCGGAACTTTAATATTTAGGACTTGTGTCAGAATTCAAGGACTATTTGGGATTTAATTCGCGAGTTATTTATTATATTTTATTATGTATTTTAGGGAAATAAATTGTTTGTTGAATTTTACAAAACCTTTTGGTGTTCGCTCTTTTCTGTTACTTTGTTTAAGAGCATATATATATATATACATATAGGTCCATTATTTGGTTGGAAAGAATATTTTTGAATAAAAGTGCTTTAGGTTTGATTAGTAAGTCTCCATGAACTGTAACTTGCACATTTTGGAATTGAAATTAAAATGCGAGTGTAATCGAGTTAAGAAAGCTTGAGCTTCAGAAAGAACAAACACAAATGCAGCTGACAAAGAGAAAGAGGAGAAACAAGCGAAATTGGAGAAAGATGAGATAGGTATATGCAGCTACAGAAAGAAGAAAGATGATTGCAGTTACAGACAAAGGAAATTTATAGACATTTGTAGTTACAGAAAGTGAAAAAAGAAAGAGAAAGGGACGAAAGGCTAATGAAAATGGAAATGCAAAAAGAAATGGAATAAATGAATTTCAATTTAGACTAAAAGAATTGGAGATGACAAGTGGAAAACACGCACCCAATTTATACACAAATTCAGGTTTTGATGGTATAGGAAATATCAAGTTAGTACCCCTTTGAAAGAAAAGAAAGTAGATAAACAGTTTCCTTATTTTGAGAAAACTGCGGAAAATTTGAAATGTCCAAGAGCGCATTGGGCTCTGTTATTACAAAGGACACTTTTTGGCAAAGCTCGTGACATCTACACTTCCCTCTCAGTTCGGCAAGATGCTGATAATGAGGTGGTTAAGAAATATATCTAGAAAGCTTATCAGTTGGTACCTGAGGCATATCGACATACGTTTAGGAACTATAAAAAGAAACTGGAGAAACCCATGTTGAATTTGCAGAAGACAAAAAGAGCAATTATTTGATAGGTGGTGCTCCGCCAAGAAACTTGACCAAAACCAGGAACATCTTGGACAACTCATATTAGTTTAACAGTTCAAAAAAGAATTACGCCCATAATGATGTTAAGACTTACTTTGAAGAGCACAAGGTCAAAACTTTAGAAAAGGCTGCTCGTATAACTGACAAGTATTCCTTAGCTTAAAAAAGATTCTTTTGTCAGTAAGTTCTCCAGCCGTCTTCTGGTCAAAAAATTATTTCAATCTAATAGGAGCACTTCCAAATCTCAATATGTAGCAATCCAATTTCTAAGAACATTTATCCTAGATCATTATCTCTTTCTACGTGCACCAATGGCATGAAGAAAGGATACGTTTTTCTGGTTGAAAAAAGCAACAGAATAAAAACTGACCTATTCCAAATGCTCTTATTTCTAAGAGGTCAAGGTCAAGGTCATACATTAAAAGCAATACATTTGTTGGGTCAAACAAATTCAGATATGAACCATTCATGTCTAAAGATGCTATATCACTCAAGGCTGATTCTGCCAATCATATCCCTATTAACATTTTAAGGGACACAAACATTTCTCAGAGTCTTTTTTTATCAGGCACTTTGCCTTTTTCTGAGAAGTCTTTGTTTAATGAGACTGTACTTATTCAGAGAGACTTTGGTAATGTTCCTCTCCATTGTGTAAATATGTCATCAGACTTAGTCTCAGAACCTGTGACAGTCGGAATAGCATTGTCTTTACCCATCTAGGGTATTAATTTATTACTAGTCAATGACCTAGCTGGAGATAAGGTTGTGGTTAATCCAATCATAACTGAGAAGCCTTGTTTGGATCAGAAAGTCGATCCTATTGAAAAAGAAATCCCCGATATATAAATATCAATCAATGTGATCCTCTTCGAACTCTTAATTCTTTCCATTCTAATCACGGTGATAAACGATAATTACTTGTCGTCGAAAAGTAAAAGATCCGGAGATATCCAGTCGTTTCAGAGGCTATTAGAGAAAATCAAGCTATATAAATACCTTTCTGTTATTTTGTTAAAAGTGGGATCCCAATAAGAAAATGGAGACCACCTGCAGTACCTGCTGGTGACGGATGGTTAGTGAGCTATCAAATTGTTGTTCTAAACCCGTGTAGACAGGGAATTCTTAGTCCAGCCTATAAAACGTCTTTGGTTGTCATTTAGGGGATCAGTAAGACTTATCAAAAGATCTTGAATAGTTTCTATTGGGAAAACATTAGTGATGTTTGTAGGTACTGTTCATCTTGTCACTCTTGTCAAATGGTATGAAAACCTAATCAGAATAAACTTAAGACTCATCTGCAATCTATTCCTACGTTTGCCCTAACGTTTAGCAGAATAGTGGTAGACTGTGTCAGTCACTTACCTAAGACCGAGTCAAACATGAAATAAAGGTACGACAGAACTACAACGGGGAGAACATTTCAGTCTGTTGATAGAGTTCTGTCTCTCTTGCTCATTCTTCAAACTTTTCTTTAGATTAGGATTTATGATATTTATAAAGTTAAGCAGAAAACGAATAAGATACATTACAGTAATATACTACTGGGATGTAAATATTTTAAAGGTGTATGTTCATATAGATAGCCAGGTTACTAATTAAGTCAATTTAGTTGTACATGTCCCACACAGTCAGGATTTAATCGATGGAATGTAATCTGACTGTAATGACTTTAACGTAACCAATCTTCGAAATTACAAATTTTTGAATAATCTGGACCAGAGGCTTTCACATTTGCATCAGCAAGAAATTGATCAATTAAAACAGCTACTGCTTGATATGAGCACTTGTTTCCAGATGTTCTAACACGAAAAAGTAAAATCTATCATGCAGTTGAAATTGTAGATTCCACACCTGTGAAACAACATCCGTACAGGATAAACCCTCTCGAACAGGAATGTTTGAAAAAATTCAATATTTGCTGGAGAATAATTTCATATAACCGAGTAAAAGTGACTGGGGGTTACCATGTATTATTGTACGGAAACCAGATAATACTGTCGGCATGTGCACTGACTATAGAAAAGTGAATTGTGTGACCAAATTAGATTCATTCCCATTGCCAAGAATCGACGAAATTGGAAATGCCAAAGATGTCACGAAATCAGACATTTTGAAATGATTATTGTAAATTACACTCATATAAAAACAAAGGAAATTCGTAATTCCAGATGGGTTTATCAATGTAAAGTCATGCCCTTTGGGATGAAAGGTTGGTCTTGTACATTTTAATGTTTAACGAATATGAATACATCTGGTCAAGATAGCTGAGATACTTCAATCGATGATGTCATTATCTACAACGATAGAGGAAAAGATCACTTGGAGACGATTCTGAAATTTTTTGATAGCGTCAGTGATCCAAATTTGACAATTAATTTATCCAAAGTAAGTTATGTCTTGGTTGTGTCACTAGAACATATCGTGAGACACGGATAAGTTAACCGCATATATGCTAAGGTCAAAGCTATATCTGAATTCCCAGTAAAAACGCAGTTCATAAGATTTTGGGTTGTGACTATCATAAATTTAAATTTTGTTCCAAGTTTTATATAATTGCTGAACTCTTACAAGAGTTTTAAGTAAGAAAACAGTTTCGTTGGTCTGGGAAATGTCAAGAGGCTTTCGACAAGTTAAACTCGATACAATAAAAGTGCATCAGTTCTTTCAGCTCCAAATTTCAATTAATCATTTAAAATGGCTGTTGATGAAAGTGATGTTGCAGTTGGTGGAGTATTGAATCAAGGAGACAAAAATGGTGTAGATCATCCAGTGTGATATTTTACTAAGCATCTAAACAAGCACCAGAGAAATTATTCCACAATCGGGACGGAATATTTGGCTTTGGTATTGGCTTGGCAACACTTTGTAGTGAACAATAGTGCAGCCCCTTCTCTGATTATTTTGTATGGTGATCACAACCTCCTTACTTTCCATGATAAGATCAAAAACAAAATCAGAGATTATTAAAGTGAAGTTAGATGTTGCTGGAATACAATAATGACATCAAGCACGTCAAGGAAAAAGACAATCTAACAGCATATGCACTTTTGCTTTATAGAAATATTATATTTTTTAACGTATACTTTGTCATTTGTAAGATTTGATCCTAAGTAAATTATCACATGTATATTTGGCTAATAGATTAAGGAAATCTTTACTGCATACATCTTTCTTTAAATTTACAAGGGTAAGTGTTATGTATATTTAATTTGCGTGATGTGTTAGTTTTTATTTCTTTTATTTCATGATATGCTTTGACTGACAGTTTCCAAAATCAGTTACAGTTTTGAAAAGAACATTCACCTTTATCTGACTGAGGGATTATTATTATCATGATTATATTGAAATAAGTCATTGATATTGTGTTTACAATGTACTTTATTAGCATTTTAGTAAGAAACCTTCTAATTATAACTAAGATTTTATCTTGTAAACATTTATAATCTTCTAGAATGAAATTTTCTATTAGATAATGGTTTCTTTCGTAACTGCTAACTGTGACCTAGGTCAGGTAAAGGAGTAAAAAGTCTTATTTATTGTAAACATCATTTATTCCTGCATTTGACATCTGAGGTAGAAATCAGTCTAATTAATTTGCCCAGGATTTATTTTAGGTTGGAATTTATTGACTTAAATTATGTATTCACTGGAAATACAAAATGATCATCTAAAATAACATTCTTTGGAAAGAGGACCTGGATGTAAAGTGTAATTCGAATAAGAATATATTCTTGGATATCATTATTATGATTCAGCACAAAAACGTGTCACATTATTATCATTCAGACATTAACAAGAACATCAACAATTTCACAACTGGATTTATTTTGGAATGCCACTAAATTGTTTCTGAACTTTAATCATTGGGACTTTTGTTAGAAATTCTAGGATTATTTGGGATTTAATTCCAAACACCGTAAGTCTGATTTACTATTTTTGCTCTATTTTTTAGGGAAATAAACAGTTTGCTGAATTTGATAAAACTTGTTGGTTTTCGCTCTTTTCTGTTACTTTATATAACGCCCTACAATCGTCACATTATATTATGCTTGTGTGAGAGTATATTGTGTCTACAAACACTACTACCTTTTGTGTGTGTGTGATCTGGATCTTTAACGTAGCTTTAAAAAATTTTCAGTCATATCGCTACGATGTCTGCAGTCTGACAGTTTAAAGTGATGTCTAGCACTGGAGCATCATGCCGCAGACATGTAGCATGATGTCCCACCCAGTCACATTATCCTGACACCAGGCCGACCAGTCCTAACATTAACCTCTTAATGCTGAACGCCAAGCGAGGAAGCTGTTAGTACCATTTTTGTACGTTTATGGTATGACTCGGCCGGGGATCGAACACACGACCGCCCGCATCAGAGGCGGACGCTCTAACCACAAGGCCACCGGAGCGGTCTACTACTACTATTACCTTTTGTGATAATATCTCTGTATGTATGAAAATATAGTGTATGTGTATACATTCTCTTTCCCTTTTAGTTAAACGGCAGAGGGGTGTGTTGAATAGTTTATAAAAGAAAGTGTATGGTGTTTGTTCGATTAGTAGATATATTTCTTATTGATCAATGAAGTATTTAAAACTACTTAGGTAGCTTTAGCTACATTTAATGACGCTGAACTGAAAATGTATTGAACTAGGCCTGCATATAGGATAAAACTTACCATGTTCTGTGGAACGAACTAGCATAATACCAAAAAGCTCGACATCGTATGCGTGTGTGTCTTTGTCTCTCGTTAAGTTACTATGTTTTTGCTATATATTTGTTGTTGTTGTTGTTGTTATTGTTTGATTTTAGAACAACTACGTCATGCACAGCAGAAGACAACAAGGGTTTCTTTTTATAAAAGTAGTTCTGAGCGCGTGGACACCTTGACTGAGACGACTGGTCTGAGATGACTAGACTGAGATAAGAAAAGTAAGGTTAGCAAAACAGCTAGATTTCTCCCTCGCATGAGTGAGAAAAAAGAAATAGATTATCATTATATATTATAATCTTATATATCATAATCTCTTATTTACATAATTAGGAGGGCCCCTTTCACGAATGTATCGGTATAACTTCTCACTGTGCGTAAGTGGCCGGTATCTTCTTGCTTATACACGCATCTGTCAGATAATATTTTATCAGGAAAAGTAAAATCATATCTACTCTCCCAAATGTGCGTCTACAGCTGTGACACCAGTGTTCCGCCCAACCCCACTCTTTCTCTTTTGGAATGGCATTGAATCTCAAATTACAGACCGAACATTGCGATAGCTGAAAAAAAGTTGGATAATATATTCCTGTGATATGGAGCCCTGCAGATGTTATACTGACCAATCAGCTCATGCGCTGTTTGGTGTTGGCTAAGTCATGCCCAAGGTAAAGAGGGATATTTTTAAACATTCAGAATATTAGCGTGTTGTACGACAATGATATTCGTTAATGGACAGTGCATTAGTGCATCATCTCAAAATACTTTCAAAGTCTGATTATCCCACTACTAACTGTTGTTTTGTATTCACTTTTGGACATGTTGTTCATGACAAGGAACATGGGACTTCCCACCACATGTTGCCGCTTAGCGAATCTTAGATAATGTAGTTGTTGTTGTTACTGTGGGGTTTAACGCAATTTGCAGCACACGATATGCTATAGATGGCGGCCAGTATTAATGATGGAGGAAGCAACTGGGAAAATCCTGGAAAGAACCACCGACCCACGAGAAGCTACTGGCAAGCTTTCTCACATACCAACGTTGGGCGAATCCGAGACTCGAACCCACGAATCCGAGACTCGAACCCACGCAGACAGAGGTGAGATGGCAGTGATCCGTAACGAAGAGTGCTTTAGACCACTCGGCCACTCGGGGATCCCCTTTGATAATGTGATTCAGTCAAAACTAAACTGAAACTGTGGGATGTGACAAAGTTTGGAGGATGTACTTCTTCAGGAAGACTGTCGCGATGGTGAATTTATGTGCCAGTGCATTGTCATGGGAAGATGGATATCTCGGGTACCGATGCGCGGATGGGTGGATCGGTAGTGTTCCACGCCTAAAAGCAACACACTGGAGTCATATACATATCCAGTGACACTAACAGAGTCAGGCATATGTATCTGGACTTCCGAGCTTTTAACATCGAAAACAAATGCGTTTAAACTCTCTTGATAATCGAACAAAGTCAAGCATTTTGTGGTCACTGCTTGTTTTCTCCGAACCAAGATGAATTATTTTCTCTTGAGTCGGGTTCAAATAGCAACTCCATGTTACCTCACCTTTGACAACCTCATCCAAAGGCCTTTGGTCACTCTTTTCATATTTGGCGAGTAGCAAGAAATCATCACATTTTAATAATAAATTTTTCTTCTGTGATGTTTCATATGATAGCGGACAGTTGCGGTTATAAACGAGGGTGACCTCATATGAAATGGACGTCTGTGATTGAAATTTTTACTGGTAGAGAATCTTTCACAGGTGTTCATTTCCTATGACATTTATGAAACGAATTGAATATTCTTATATGCAAAGAGCTGCTTGTATCCATGCTGATGTATTATTCATATAGTTTCACGAAATTAATTAACAATCAACAATAACTTAAGATTTTAGTTATCATTATGCGTTAACGAGTTACTGCAGTACCCAATTACGTTGCTAGTGTGACGATACAATGTGTCGTTTGTGATATGAAGTAATGACGCAAATAAAGGTATGCATTATGTCATAAAATAAGCAAATCTTTTGTTAATTACCTAAAGTGGATTAGTGGTTTTCATGGAAAGTAAAAAATCTAAAGTTAATCAGGACGAATCAGGTTGATATTTAAGTTCAGGGAACGTGGTAGCAAGCACCTTGTCCATATTCAAACAAACATGTTGTTGTTGTTGTGGGGTTTAACGCCATATTTCAGCACACGATAGGCTATGCATGGCGGCCAGTATTAATGGTGGAGGAGGAACCCGGGAAAACCCCGAGAAGAACCAGCGACCCTTGAGAAGCTACTGGCAAGTTTTCTCACATACACACGTTAGAACATGGCATGTATTTATGCTTCAAGAGGACGAGATATCAAAGTAATATTCAGAATTTTAATATAAAAAAAAAACAGTGATGGTACTGGTATTGTGTCCACACCGTTGAAATTGAAACCACTTGTAGAAAATAAAAGTTGTTACATATAGAAAGCCTGAAAAACTGTTCTTTCTATTTAATGTTACAGAAGGTCAAACGCTGTTGTCACGGAATTGTATAAATTCTTTTATTTATTAAATACATGCACTCGGGTTTCGTTTTTTGCGTACAACGATACACGAGGATGATTTATGTATAGTCTATAAAGATTTCGAAATAATGAGTTCGGTTCCTCTTATGCCGCACGTGTGAAATGCTTTCGGTGGGAAGAACCGAATACTTCCAGCGCACAGACATGTATTGCGGCACCGTCTCTGTATAAATGCCTCACCGTAAGGCAAAATCTTTAAATTACGGAAGGTCTTGTCAGGTCAGTGAGCGGTCTACTACAGTGATGCAATAATGGACCAGGAATCAACAAATACACAAACTATCTTCATTGAAGTAAGGATATACGACTATTCTCGACCTATTGCGAGTATCTTCGTAGGGATCCTTATGGAGCAGGAAATATTACAAATTTATAAAACGACTTGGAAACGGAAATGGACATTCAAATTAAGATAATACGTACAGAACCAGAATGTTACGAAATGGAATACGAAACGGAACAACTAGGGAGTTGAAAAATGAATCACCAAAAGTATCAAAACGAAAGAACAAGAACGAATATGGACTTATACTGGAATTTATGGATAAACTCAAACCGGACTACAAACTTCGAATGACTACTAAATGGACTAGATATTCGTTTGATAACGAAATGGGTAGTTTATGGACTATAAATGATTACGGAGTACGAAACGAATGGACATCACAAACCGGCAACTTGCCAGAATTTTGTATTCTATACTAATCACAAACATGCAAACATAAAGAAATACACAATACTAGACCAATTGTTTACTTCTTTATACAAAATAATTGCTTTAAAAATTGCTTGAATTGTACCATCTCAAAATTACTCATAAAAATGTTACTTTGACATTACCGGATTTATTATCAATTACTATACCTTCAATATATTTGAAATAAGAATTACATATACTTATCTGGTACCATTGACAACAAACCTGCAATACGTGGGATAGCATGAACAGTATACTAGCTCATGCAGGGCGCAAATATAATTAAATAACTCAAAAGAAATTTGATCTTTACCAGCTAGTCCAAACAAAAACACGAGGGGTATCATACAGATTTAATCTGTGACTATCATAGCATACATAATGTCGGGCTTTGCGGACGGGCTTGACACGTCAGCAAGGTGGACCTCAGATTGATTCATTAATGCCTCTAAGGGGTATAAAACGCAAAACAAACAACTTAACCATACGGAATACCGATTCAAGACACGGAAAATTCTGGACCAACACAAATATACATGGACAAGAAATTCTAAAATAACGAAATTAGACAAAGAATACCATGGTACTTCGTGTGACGTATACCCTGCTTAGCTCTGATTCTGTAACGGAGCCAACTCCAGAAAACTCAAAATAAAGGAGGAGAATCTTGGTACCCAGCAAAACGAACCAAAGGAAAGAAGAACCTAATGGATAACGATTTTGATGGATTACTTTTAAAATTGCCATAGGATTAACGTATTTTTATTCAATACACATGAATTAGATTATAAATATTGATTAGAACAATTTAAAATTTTACTACCAACATGTGATTATTCACATTTCAGATCGATTAATTACCTTCGATTTGCCAAAGCAAGACTTACTAAATAGTATTATCGGCATTTTAAAGCACAGCCAAGAATTTGATGATAAATATTAATTACAATAACTTAAATTTTTTACTACAAACTCGTGATTTTCACAATTCAGCTCGATTGAATTACTTTTAATTTGCCGAAGCAAGACTTACTATTTACTATTATTAGCAATACTCACTATATTTATTTTATTTTGATAATAATAATCTGAATATACTTTAAAATCTTGCAAGGGAATAACTCTCTATTCTGGATTTTTTACTTTTATCATGCAAATAAGTACTATCGATTGACAGTATAAAACAACCTCACAACAGTCACAATATGCTAAGGAATATAGAATAACTAGAACACCAGTAATAATATGCACCACATGCAATCACCAAACAAACTGAAGCACTTAAACACTTTATTATTTTTCCAACACTAAATATTTTATTTTCGGCTTTAAATACTTATACAAAATTTCCTTTGACACAAATAGGTTTAGATAAGAACGTACAACTATAATGAATTTTGACCTAGATAGTGCTGTCTTTACATCTAAAGGGGCAGCAACTACATCGCAACTCACATCTCTGCACAACACAAGACAAACCGACTTTGGCAGAGTCAATTTAAAACTAGTAACCATCAAAAAAAAAAAAAAAAAAAAAAAAAGAAAAGAAAAGGGAAAGGAACCCCTCCCTTAGACGTATGTCCTAAGTAAGGTTAGTACTAAACTAAGTTCAAGCGAGGGTGGTTAGAAATAAGGCCCACTGCCAGCCCAGGCACAGGGAAGAAAGAATAACTACCTACGCATTAATGGGATAACGTAAAACTATATTATTTGACGAACAAAACAGAGAACAACCCTGACTAAATTACACTTATTTTATTAATTTTCTTCTTATGGCACTTACACTTGTAACATCAAAATGGTGGACAGGGACACGCTCACCACATAACACTTTTGGAAAACCAAGGTGTCACTCTAAGTCAGCAGCAGAGAGGGTTAACTAACCTCATGTTAGAAGCGTCGTCGTTGAAAACTAAAGCCAACTACGAAGACGAAAAAAAATTACGCCGATAACGCGAAACCGAAGCCTCTAATCAACCGAGAGTTTCTCTCCCAGATTCTCTCCGGGGGTTAGTTATTTTTTTTATACTTTTTTTGAGTTAGTGTTTTTTAAAAAGTATGCACACGCCTTTACTGCCATGACGCCTCATTGAGGTCGCACCCTCTCTGCTGCTGTCTCTAATATAAACATTTTATCAAGGCCTGTACGATATCGTGATCGGGAGTCATGTAAGTTTATTGCTATAAATCCATGCGGGGTTAACAACCTGACTAAATAAATTTCTAAACTTAATTATATCCGTATCACCGCTACACCAAGTCTGATGAATATTTCGTAGGGTATGTGAATCAACTCCGTTAAATACAACTAAAATTTACAGTTGTCTCTGATCACTTTAGGTATTTATGTATACCGCTGAGTAACATAAATCACATCTGTGTTTTTATGTCTTCCCCGCGAGAATATTCTGGCGGGATTTTATTGTTTGTCCAGCATCACATCATAGTATACAACTAAATTGTTAACAAATCCATCAAGGTCGTCTACGGATGGCGCTTCATTAATATCAGAAATAAAATCAATAATATCATCGCCATCTTCATTTAACAATTTTGCATTTTCATTAAAATCTTTAAGTACTTCGTAACATCGCTGGTCATCAACTGATGGTGCAACTAAATACAATTTATCCCATTTGATGCATGTCATTATTAAATTAAGTAAAGTTGTGTTTTACCAGACCCGGACGGCCCAATTATAATCATTCGGACAGAATTTGGTAGCGTTGGATGATGTTTAACCGGTTCTCCCTTTTTTGTTGCCAAAAAATCAATTACATCCATATAGTTATAATATGGATTTATATTGCGTGAAATGCAGGACGCAAACCCCCACAGGTGGATTAACAACTATAAGAACAAAAAACAAACGACAAGCATTTACGGGCAAGTGTGACCGATGTGGTACAAAAAAAATTAAGTTTATTTCCGCTGAACTAGCAGGTAAATCAACATTTAGAATTAAGAAAAGGAAGGTGATATTGCCGCTTCGTTAACAAAGTTACCAGGAGCTCCATGGGGAAAATACCCAGGAGAAAAACATATCCCAGGATATAATTATTGTGGTCCCGGTACCAGACTTGATATCCGACTTGACGAGCAAGATCAACTAAGACCTGGTGAGTATACAATAAACGCTATTGATCGAGCATGTCACGCTCATGATGTAACTTATAAAAGAAAAGATCTTCAGCAGCGACATATTGCAGATGTGAAGTTGATTCATGCATTAAATTCTATAAAAAATAAATCTTTCAAAGAATCATTAGCTAATTGGTTGGCGAGAGATGCGATGAAAAGTAAGCTAGTATTAGAAGCTGGTAATTAATCAACCGATTATTGAAATCATGAAATCGAGTTATTATAGCCCAAGATGATACTGGTGAGGTAGTGCAGCGATTAGTAAACTCGCTGATGCAGCAAATGTTACACGTGTTGCTGCTGAAAAATGGTTAGCACGACAGGCAATATGGCAAATTAACTACAACCGCCTAACCGAATCGAGTATGCACATTTTGATGTTAGCGTGCCAAATTAAGTTCATCAGGTGGATATATTATTTCTTCCACATGATACTATTAAAATTGGAAGACGTCGAGTAACATACAAATACGCGTTGACTGTCGTTGAACGTCAACGACAGTCAACGCAAGTAGATTCAAGGAAGCAGAACCTTTAACAACTAAAACAGCAACTGAAGTAGCTTCTGCGTTTGAAAGCATTTATCAACGTCGTGGTCTACGATGGCCACACTGCTACAAGTTGATCCAGCAAAGAATTTCAGGGTGCAGTATCATCGCTGATGGAGCCCCGAGTGGCCGAGTGGTCAAAAGCGCTCTCTATTACTGATCACTGCCATCTCACCTCGAGTCTTCGATTTGGCCAATGTGGGTATGTGAGAAAGCTTGCCAGTAGCTTCTCGTGGGTCGGCGGTTCTTTCCGGGGTTTTCCCGGGTTCTTCCTCCCACCATTAATACTGGCCGCCATGTATAGCCTATTGTGTGCTGAAATGGCGTTAAACCCTACAACAACAACAACAACAACAACAACAACAATCATCGCTGATGAAGCTACATAACGTCAAAATCAGCCGAGGACATATTGCAATTCATCGCGATCAGGCAATTGTTGAACGATTTAATCGAACACTTGCTGAGTTCTATTTGGATATCAATACGCGAAGGAAATAATTAAAAAAATGTAAGATCTCGTGAATGGGTTGCAAGATTACCAAGTGTGATGGCTGCATTAAACAATGCAATAACTCGAACAACTGCGTTGAAAACTATTAGCGCGATCACAAAAATACATATATACATGTACAACGACATGAATTTTCAAAACAACCTGTATTAGGTAATGTGAATGTAATATGTTTATATGAACCTGGTGAACTTGAAGGTTTTAAAACAAGAGCAACTGATCCTATCTGGAGTATTATAAAGCATATAAATTTCTAGCGTGGTAAGATCCACGAGTAGACCTGCAATCTACAGATTAGATTCAACTGCTCCTCAACGTGGATTTACACGTGAACAATTACAAGTAATTCCTGAAGACACATCTACCACCACGATCACGTAACTAGCACCCCTAAGTCGATTACATTCAAGACAGGTTAGCATCACATTTTAGCGTGTAATGACCAAGACTACTCTCTTTTCTATCCACAGTAAATTGTCTTGGATTATTGAGAATATTGCTCCATAACATTACTGTGTTACAGCTCGCACAATGATTATTCTGTTGTTGTTTTAGCGTCATGATAAATTAAACCCCGAGATCAAAGTCTCTCTCTTTTTTTTTGTCACATTGTTTATAACCAACTAATTGCTTTCTTACTATATCGCTGTCAATAACATCATCAATGGTTTCTGTAGTGTCCATGACTGTGAGATAAACTAAGTTAGACCATTCGATACTATCATCGACGATCCACACTCGCGTATCAGAAATGTGATGTGATGTGATTTGGATTTTTAACGTAGCTTTAACAATTTTATAGTCATATCGCTACGATGTCTGCAATGTGGCAGTTTATAGTGATGTCTAGCACAGGGGCATCATGCCGCAGACATGTAGCATGATGTCCCACCCAGTCACATTATCCTGACACCGGGCCGACCAGTCCTAACACTAACCTCTTAATGTCGAGCGCCAAGCGAAGCAGCTGTTAGTACCATTTTTGTAAGTCTTTGGAATGACTCGACCGGGGATCGAACCCACGACCTCCCGCATCCGAGGCGGACGCTCTAACCACTAGGCCACCGGAGCGGTCCGTATCAGAAATAGTTAACCCCTGAGATGAATGAATCGTCTCTGCAAATCCCAGTGTCCATGGAGTCTTGTCCGCGCTCAGCGCATCCTGAACAACACTGATATCTACTACGACAACATCATTTAATACTAGATTCTGTTTCTCGGTCAGTCCGTGGATATCAATATCGATATTGTGTAAGTCGTGTATCAGCTGGTCTATAACACAATGGTATGGGTAGATTTAAAAAAGATTCTTTATGCAACTGAAATAACCGCTGTTGAAGTGTATCACGAACTATCTTTCTACATGCCACTACTAAATCATTTGGTCTCCAAGCTTGCAGAAAATCGTTCATAGACGTTTCTGAAATTAATTCACGCATTATTTCACACTGAATTTTATTCGGTTGTAGTCCGATTAATTTCTTAAACTCCCTTAATTCTGGATCGAGATCTATGATCATCAGTTATCTCCTCGTAATAATCTACAAAATTCTTTAGCCATTTCTGCGGAGAAAACCCATCAAACGGCGGTGGTTGACCATGATCGCCTCACATGACCACAGCTTTATTTTTCAATAACAGCCAATCCAGAAACAATTTTAATATATCTTTAGATACTGTGCATATTTCATTCCAAATGATAACCCTTGGAATATATTTCTAACCCATTCGATCAGGAGTGCATGTGTCTCAGTTCCATCGGAAGAAGCTATGATAAGTACATGATCGCATTCCTAGTTCTCTCATTTATCGAAACATACGCGAGCATTGAGGATCTTAAATGAGTAAACTGAGGCGACTCGCCATCAATATAACCAACAATTGTACCTAATCGTGTTCCGTTAGACAAATAAGCGTTTTCTCGACTTACAAATATATTTCTCTTCGTTGCATCAGCAATTATAAAATCGAGTTCAACATCGTCTATAATTAATCGTGTATAATGTAGTTTAAGATCATATGCTCCGCCTTGAGAAAATTTACCGATTATTCTTCTACCAAGATATTTTGCAGCTTTATTTTCATCGGGATCTTCTTCTGAAGGATACTTCTTCTGTGGTGGTAACCAAACTTCTTTTTGATAACGATACGATATAATTGCTTCACTTACAATTAACGATATCAGTATTTTTGCATGGAGCATATATCGTAACAGCACTATTGGTGCCGACATTTTTTCTGAAAGTGTCTACCAAACCAAACAAAACAGATCGGATGAAGACCTCTAACAAACTCGAATGACTCGATACGGGCGAATCCAGCCAAACAAAATCAGGTAGGGGTCCATTTATCGATACTCTGGTCATTTCGTGTGTGGGGTGTCCAAATCTTTTAAAATACCCAGAACACTCTCCCATACCAAGAAAACGTCCCGGATAACACGCGACCATATCAACCGAGATAACGTCGTTGTGGTCATACTTAGTATTCCACAATCCGCCGTGTCCGTATTCACAGCAGCTTCGCTGCACGTCTTCAAGAAATTCAAATCGTGTTGGCTTCCACGAATGTTTCTCTTGCAAAGTGAGCAGCAACTGACGAAACGGTGAAACAATTATTTAGCAATTGTTCAATATTTTCAATCTGCGATGAAAATGTCTGCGTAAGATTTTTCATTTCTTCGTGAAAAGGTTCTTCACAATATATTTCGCCGTTAGGTCGTACAAATTGATCATATTTTTCATTATCGGAACTCTGAAATAACCATACTGATACAGGATCGTTTTTACTTATTTCGTGAATAAAATCAGACATATCTCCTTGGTAAAATCTTTCGGTTCGGTTTCGTGGAAATATTGTTACTGCGCAAGTCCACACATGCGCATTATGGTAAATAATTTCAATTGGAGCTCCCCCTTTTTATAATGTTTCGAATCGTATAAAAATCTCTTCTGTTATCGTTGCTATTGTTATTGGGAATTTTAGTGTTTTTTTCTAACTTAGCGACATCATTTATTGTAGCTCCGGTATCCTTGACAAATTCAGCCCATTTGTTTATTTTTTGACGTCACTGATCCGTTGACCCATTTCTACGTATCGTGTTTGTAAAATGTTCGATTGCTCGCTCGGCTACACAATTTAGTCTTGACAATTTCATTCGCGCAAGATCATTAATGTTGGGTTTATCATTTAGTGATTAAATTCCATAAATAACCGCTGTTATAGAATACGATCGTTCGTAATATGGTTTATCAATACCAGTCAACATTCCTGGCTTGGAATTTTTACTTAATAGAGCGGTTTTTCCATTATGAAAGACAGGGTTACGTTTGTCACTGATAATCCACCCAGCGGAATCGCTGCGATTGTCTGTTTCTGATAATATAACAGACTTTATTCTGAAAAAAAACATTTTTGATCGTTGAGATAATCAATAATCGTTTTCGCCCGCTCATCGTTCATTGTAGCATCGATGACTTGGTCGACACCTTTGGTGTTGCGTATAATTTTGAATGTTGACCACACGTGAGATGCACCATCGTCGCGAAATTCTTTTTTAGCATCTCGAATATTATCAATCAGATTATTCGTCGAATCAGCCAGAGCTAGCCTCCGCAAGTCAGAGTTTCTTCTATCAAGATCGAATCTGGATTCAGGAAACTTCGTTTCCAAAGGCTCGATTGTAGATAATCTCTCCAACTCTACCACATTAAATTTAAGACATGTATTTAAATTAAAAATATTATATATACAATGATTCAAACAAAGAACCAATGCAAGTGGTTAATGATAGGGTCTGCTACTCCTTGTAACAAATCTTGTGTAAATGAGTTCTGAGGGCAACATTTGCAAAGCGTGTGGAGTGGGAGTTTGGTCCAAAACCGTGCTTGCAGTGTGGTATTGGAGTCAGAAGGAAAACGCAGTTGTGTGTGCAATGTGTTGGTAAACAATATAGAGAACTGAAGCGATATTATGATAACAAAATGACAACCTTGACAAAGTCCTTGATAAAAATCAACGGGATAAGGTTATAAGAAACGCCGAAGACTATATAGCAAGATTTTGTATAATGATAATTTAAACAAATTAATATTTAGACAAATAATATTACATATAAAATGGAGCAAAAAGAATTTGTGAGGAATCTTATCATCACGAATTATGAAGCTTCTCGTGATGGTGTAATTAGACACTGTGGACTAAAAAAAACAGTTTGTGCTATTAATAATCATGGTTATTTAGTGTTCACCGCTGGGGGAAGAGGTATTTCTGTCATAAATTTAATTCGACTGTTTCTTCAGAGCTGGTTGAGCTTACTGAAATTTTCGTGGTTCTCAGCGGGGTTGTATTTACGACTATCTGCTGAAGTAGTTTTTCATTATTCAAATTTCCATTTTCGAAATCAATTGCTTCGTTGAATGTCTTAAGCATCGTGTCGAATTCAGAATCTGATATCGTTTCATCGTTAAGGCTTGATGATATCAACGACAATAATTTAGAATACATGTGTGTTGCCGTGTGTAATTTTACTACATAATTGCACAATTTTGTGCTCGTGCACGCGGATATCTTTCTCGCGATAATATTAAAAACCCCAGCAATCGTTGCTGATGATGAAACATATTGTCACAACTACTGCTGCCGCGTATGGTGCTAGCGCTGATAATTCTACGCCAGTACCGGCAGTGATAGCAGATACCGTCTATACAACAACATCAATCAAAGCCGCTTGTCTTCGATATTGTTTTACTTTCGTTGTATACTTGTCAATGATATCTTTTAGCGCTGTCTGCGACTCACGTACTTGATTATATCTAAATGTTTGAACATTTGACTCTGTTAAGGCCATTATTATATTTTACACAGTAACCAAATGAGGCGTTTCAGCAACAAATTCCAGACACCACCAGTAAGATGTTGCTGTGAATTTCTTATCAGCTGATTCTAGTATAAATGTTTCTTCGTCCCTGCTATTTAACACAATAGACACAGTTCCAGAAAACTTATCGGTTGAATGACGCCAGGGATACGTAGTGTATATACTAAATTTTTCAGCGCTGAACACAGATATTCTATGCACACCAGTGACTTCCGCGGTATGTTTGATAGTGTTATTTTATTGTGACCATGTTAAGAATACCGATGGCACTGTGCATACTAAGTAGATGATCTGGTTGTGGGGAATTTTATTCAGATCAATTTTTTTTAACGATAACAGGAATTCCACTTACGACATCTTCTTGTGTTTTCTTATTCGCATCAATATTCGTCTTGATATCAAAGAGTTTCAAGTCATCAGTCAACGGGGTGCCAAATAAATCGTCTACGATTTTACTGAGTTTTTGAAAATTTCTACCGGTGTTCATAAACATATTTATGTGAACGTCATACTCGGCCCGCAACGTGGATAATTTATTATCTACGTTATCGTAGATAACATCCACGTATTTTTTGTTGCGGTATCTTCGTCGGATGTTGGATCTCTTAAAACAACTATTTTATTTCCGTTCATGCTGAGTTCACCTGTCATTGTGTCGCCGGTATTCTTCAAACGATTAGCAACGCTTCTTGCAATTTCATTTCTGATAGTTGCGATTGATATACTTGAGTCTCTAATTTTTCCTCCGTCAGTAAATACTGGAATATTATCCGTAGTAGCACCAAGAACTCTACGAACTATGTCATTCCACTTGATGTTACTCGTTTTTAAAACGCCGTATCTATCCTGAAAAACAACAACTTCATCTCGGTCAACTCCAGAGAGATTCATAAAATCAGCGAGTTCATCCTTTGTCGCGTAATTTGACAAATATATGCCATCGAATCTTTTTTTACTCTTAGTAGTATCGTCGCGGGATCTTACGCAAATAACTACCATTAATCGTTATAACGTCCTCTTGTATAATTGTGCACGAGGTGGTAATTTTAATTTTGATACAGCGTCGAGTACAGCAATTGCTTCACGGCCGCATATTGGTGGATCGGTTAGTGTTTGTGTTGGTAATGTTGAATACCAAACCGGGATTTTGTGTGGTGTGACATAGTTGATAAATTCCTGCGGTGGAACCAACCCATGCGAATCGAAATAAACAATTCCACGTGGATCAATAGCGTATGCTACCCAATGAGTTCTTACACCGGTACTATTATCAAGATTAATAATACCTCTCGGTGCGGTTTGGTTTATGCGGCAACTGATCACGCATAAAAACACCTCTAAAAAATTTTATATTTAATTTTTTAACAGCATCAAGTAAATCAAAATTTGACATTGATCAAAAACTATCGTTTATTGTCAACGAAGTGTTCCTATAAGTCTCAGACCCTTTCCGTATCGACAGGGTGTTCCTGGAAGTCTCAGACTTTTTTCTGTTGCTTTTTGTGATGCTATTTCATCAACTGTTCCAACAGCACCTAACGCGGCCGCTTTTGCAACGGCTGGTGCTGCAGCGGCTATCAATGCTGGCATCGCCGCGAGAAGTGGAAATATACCGCCGGTCTTAGCAGTATCTTTGATGGCTCCGGCGGAACGTTCAATTCGTATTCCAGTTTTGGATCGTTTGGCTTTATTAAGATTTTTAAGCTGACGTTCGGTCAACGATAATTTATTTTGACCACCTGTAATGTGACTGTTTTTTAGCGTTATTCTGGTTCCGGATTTCATTTTACTGATACGGATTATAGTTTTTTAATCTGACTAGGAGTCAGACTGACAATAACATGACGATATGATGACATTTATGACTATGCTCGTATTTTTAAATCACTGCGTGATTACATATTTTCTACTGTTGCATCAACGATTCTCATTCGGTCACCAGCACCTTCAAGCAGCACTACTTTGTCGCTGAGTATGACCGCGATTGCTCTGTAATCAACACCACCACCTATATTTACTCTGGCTCAAAAGTGAATATCAACAACAGATAAATAAAGGTGCTCCAGTGAAAAGTAATAGATCGGATATAGATTTTTAAAATCTAATTGTGATATTTGTAAACCAGTGTCTACGTTTTGATCACGTCCCATAAATGTTATTAACCGATGATATACACGTGCTATACGATTTTGTTTATAATTCAGTAATATATTTTCTGTCGGTTCTTGATATCCGTTTATTCGTAATGTGTATGATGTGTGATTTGGATTTTTAACGTAGCGTTAACAATTTTTCATTCATATCGCTATGATGTCTGCAGTGGCAGTTTATAGTGATGTATAGCACTGGGGCATCATGCCGCAGACATGTAGCATGATGTCCCACCCAGTCACATTATCCTGACACCGGGCCGACCAGTCCTAACACTAACCTCTTAATGCCGAGCGCCAAGCGAAGCAGCTGTTAGTACCATTTTTGGAAGTCTTTGGTATGATTCGGCCAGGGATCGAACCCACGACCTTCCGCATCCGAGGCGGACTCTCTAACCACTAGGCCACCGGAGCGGTCCGTTTATTCATAAAGAAACATCACTAATTCCAAGTCTGTCAAATATATGGCTACAATTTTGTGAGTTTAATCGACCATAATTCTGAAAAGCAATAAATATATGTCGTGGTGCAGAAACGCCTTGCTGTGATGATACATGCCATGTAAATTGTCCGTTAATGTTAGTTTGCATGCTATCCGTGGTTACTATCAACCATGACAGCAATGATTTACGACCTGAATCCATAAAAGACAGTAGTCCCTGTTCTTCGGCGATCGGTGGATTCATTACCGGCATCCACAACGAAAGTTTTGTCAGTATTACTTTACCATCATCACAAATAGGTCTCCAGATAGCGGCGTTGTCGGTAGCCTTTCTCACAAGAGTAACTGTGTGTTTAGCTCCAAAGATAACTTTTTTTTAACATCTCCAGAAAATCCAAAGATATGTGGCAGTGGAATTGCACATGAAAAACCTCTACGACCTCGTCCCAACACTGCTCGGCGTGCCATAAATCCTAGGCTGTATTCTGGATTAAGACCATGAACCACCGGCCACATATCAACGTCGGCGTTGTCGGCAAAATTTCTTGGTCGTCTTATGTAATACTGTAAGTCATTAGGGTGGTCAGTAGTGTCTTTGGCAAACATCACTGTGGGACCGGCTGATCTTGTAAAATCATCAGAGTATCTTGCCAATCCTATTATAGTTTTGACAACGTAGACGTCCTTCTGAATTGATTCAATATTTTTTTCCATCATTCCAGTATGTAGCGCTGTCAAACAACGCCATGATGCCGTTATTGACAAAGCCAATTCTAACATCATCTGCATATACCGTATCGTCTGTTTTTATAATTTCACCTTCTACCTCAATAAAAGCCTCAGCGAGTAGAAAGTATCTACTTGTATCATGGACTTGTAAATCAATTTTTCCACTCTGATTTGGTAGTCGTGCGTCATAAGGATAAAACTGATAATCACGTACCGATTTATCCTTGAGAACTGATGCGTCCATGTCGAATGCTTGTCAGATATACGTTTGAACATTTTATTATAATTATTTTCGTCTAACACGAGGATCAGTTCGGGAAACTCCGCTTCCTGCTATCAAACTTGAAGCAATATTTTTTTCTGCTACCCCAGCCAAGTCTGCTAGTTTTTGATTTACGGCTTGATTTATTATTTTACTGACATTTGCAGGCACAACTTCAGTACTTGGTAATATTTCTGTGACCGGTTTTACAGGTTGTTGTGGCTTTCGTCGTATTAGTCGTGCAAGTCTTTCTTTCATTGCCGAGAATGCTTTACATGCAACGTCGCCGATTGCACCAGGAGCTTTTTCAAGAACAACGGCAATAGCTTTCACTGATGATTGTTTTGCAACAGGTGCTACTTTTGGAGATAACCTTCTGAATAATCCCTGAACAACATCACCAAGTCCATCTCCGAAAATCGCTTTGTAAATTGGTAATCGTGAGTTTACTACTCTGACCATTACAGGTCTACTTTTACCATTATGTACCATAATCTTATTTATTGTTCATTTATCTAATCATTGTGATAGTCATCAACGAGTTCATTGATAAGTTCTCGGTAAATAGAAATATCAATGATTCCATCTGTAAACAATCGTTGGCAAATATCAGCTACTTCATTAATAATTTCTGGAGAATTATTTCCAGCACGTTTCCCTCCTATGAGAATTTCTAGTCGTTGTACGTCAGAAAGAATATTGTTAGGATATGAAGTAACAAGACCACTTCCTTGAGTAAAATTACCAGTTCCAGTAGCGCCGGTGTCAGATACATCGAAAAACTCTTCTTCCTCAAATCGAGGCGGACCGAATGGTGATTTTGTTGGAAATAATATGTCTCCGAGTAGTGGCGATTATTTAATCTCTTCGACTTCTTTCTTAAAATATTCAAATGTATTCTTATGTTTACCAGTGATTCTGGGTATATTATGGAACTTTCGAAATACAAAAGGAACATAATTCTCTTCTAAAACATCGGAGGTGTTTGGATCTATAATCTATCACGAGTTGGATATCCAGCGGCAACCGAAGCAGGTTTCTCTTGAAGTAGTTTACGACCTTCTTCGGTAAATTCGGCCGGTGGTTTTGGTTCTGGTTTTGGTTTTGGAGTAACAAGATCCCTTACATCGCTGACCTCTATATATACTTTGCCAACACTATCAAGCACTTGTATTTCTTTTTGTAATTGTGGTTGAGCAGCAACTATATCAGCTAGAAAACGTTTTAAAATTCTTTTTTTAAAGCTCTTTCTGCTACTTTTTCAGTAACTTTTGTAGTAGGTTTAAATAATTGTTCTGCACGTTCTGCAAATTCAACTTGAGATTCTTGTCGCAATTGTTCCTTTTCTCTGACAGAATTACGGACTGGAATATATTTTTAATTGCTTCTAGTCGCTCTCGAGCTAATCTAGCTGTATGAGACTCCAACGCTGGTGCCATTATTTGATATAATGTTATTTCATTAGCAGCAGAGAGGGTGTGACCTCAATGAGGCGTCATAGCGGTAAACGCGCGTGCATACTTTTAAAAAACACCACCGCGAAAAAAAGTAACAAAAAAAAAAAACTGACCCACAGAGAGGCTCTGCGAGAGAAACTCTCGGTTGGTTAGAGGCTTTGGTTTCGCGTTATCGGTGTAATTTATTTAGTTTTCGTAGGAGGCTTTAGTTTTCAACGACGACGCTTCTAAATGAGGTGGGTTCACCCTCTCTGCTGCTAAGTCTGACCAGCTATAACTGTTGAGGTGGGGTTAAGAGGTGTCAACAACTACTTTAAGGACTTGCAAATTTTTTCAGTACAGCACAGTACAATGCCGCCTAAGCAAGCAAGTGGGAGCATATGAAACAAGAGTACTACATAGGAAACTACTTTGAACGGACGACGATTATAATTCAATACAACGAATGCAGGAAATATTTATAAAGGAAATCACTCTGATCGAACATGGACTAGGATACAAGACGATGGAAATATAATTAGCACTACACTAAAATGAATACGACTTGGAATGAACACGGACTAGGATTCAAGACAAAGGATACATGAATCATTATTCTTATACTCATTCTTGTAGGATGGAGTCTTGCAACTATTCTTGCGATTGATTAACGTCTCGCGGTTAGTCTTGCGATAGACACTACTTAACCTTGAATGAATCATACTATTTAAACAGTATATTACAATTTATATATGAATACAACTCGATATAAATATTGAAACAGGAAACGACTTGGAAAGAACATGGGACTAGAATTCAGGACAAAGGATAAAGTACGTTTAATATTTCTAAGGAAATATATGACAAGGTATACTACTATGGAAATGACCCTGAATGTACAGGGCTTTGATTCAGTAACGGATTACAAGATGTAGAACTGAATAACTAATCGAGGGATACAACTCGATAACAAAACTAACATTATAAAAGGATGTATATAATAAGTATACAATACTAGAAATGAATACAAGTTGATGATACAACTCGAAAATACAATTAACAATATATTTTGATCTATATGACAATATTCTGATAACGGAACGCAACAATTAATCGACGAACAGACAGACTTACAAGCTTCTCTACTTCTTTACTAATTACTGAACCACTCACTACAACTTTTCTAATCTATTTGCAAACATGGAAACACCATACAAAACAACTACTTCAAGATGTATGTTAGCATTAGAATTATTTCAAAGTTAGCAGCGGGGGGCGAACAGACCTAGCTCAGTTTCCGTATAAAAAGCTCTACAGAGCACTTTGTTTTACCAAGGGCTGATTTACAAAAATAAACGCTTCTACAATGATAAAAAATCGCTAAAAAATCTGGAAACACCTATAGGTATGTCCCTCCCTGCTGCTGTCGTAGTGATCGAATTTCTATCCAAATATTTTATCAAGACCAACTCGATATCTTGTTCGAGGATCATGTAAATTTACTGTTACAAATCCGTGCGGAATAGCTTAAGCACGACTAAAGAAATTTCTAAATTTATTTATATCCATGTCGCCGCTACACCACGTTTGATGAATATTTCTTAGCGTGTGCGTATCTACGCCGTTAAAAACAACTAAAACGTTACAATTATCTCTAACTACTTTTGGTATTTGTGTATACCGCTGAGTTATATAAATAACTTCTGTGTTTTTGTGTCTGCCTCGGGAAAATATTCTTGCAGGATTTGCTTGTTTATCCAATATTACATCGTCGTAAACAACTAAATTATTTACACTCATATCTAGATCATCAACCGAAGGAGCTTCTTCGATATCTGTTATAAATTCAATAATATTATCACCATCACGTAACAACAACACATTTTCATTGAAATCTTTCAGTACCTCATAACATCGCTGATCATCAACGGATGGCGCAACTAAATATAATTTGTCCCATTTCAACCATCTCATTATCAAATTCAACAACAATTGTGTTTTACCCGACCCAGAGGGACCAATTATTATCATTCTAATAGAATTTGGTAATGCCGCGTGATATTTTACTGGTTCATGTTTTTTTGTGGCAGAAAAATCAATTACATTCATGGTATAATTATATTATGGATTTATATTGTGTAAAATGTAAAACACGTACGCCAACAAAGGACCTAACTACGGTTGTTACGCGCAACAATAGATCAATTTAGATTTATTTCATCCGGTCAAAAGCCAACCAAAGTAAAAATAATTAGAAAAAAAAACATACGGAGGTGATATTGCCGCAAAGTTAACATCGTTGCCAGGATTATTTTGTGATATAATTACTGTGGACCAGGAACACGACTAGATATCAGATTAAATAATCAGGATCAACCAAATCCTGGTGAAAATCCCATAAATTTAATCGATCAGGAGTGTCTAGCTCACGATGTAGCTTATCGAAGTAATGATCTTCAACAACGACATCTTGCTGATGTAAAACTAATTCATACTTTAAATTCTATAAAAAATAAATCGATCAAGGAAAAATTAGCTAGCTGGATAATTAATACTGCAATAAAAGGTAAATTAGTTTTAGGTGCTGTTAATTAATATTATGGAAGCAATTTATTATTCTCCTGCTTTATTTTGGAAAGATAAAACAGCTATCAAAAAACTCGCAAGTGCTGCTCGAGTAAAACCGTCAATAGCTACTGCGTGGTTATCTAAACAAGCTGTTTGGCAAATTTATTTACCACCACCTAAACGAATAGAGTACGCGCATTTTGACGTTAGTGTTCCTAATGAGGTTCATCAGGCCGATATTATGTTTTTACCACATGATACTGTTAATGATGTTACTTACAAATACGTGTTAACGATAGTTGATATCGCAAGTAGATACAAAGAAGCGGAGCCGTTAATAACTAAAACAGCTACTGAAGTTGCTAACGAATTTAGAAAAATTTATCAGCAAGGACCATTAACATGGCCAAATTTACTTCAAGTTGATCCTGGCAGGGAGTTTCTTGGTGCTGTACCTTTGTAATGAAACAGAATAATGTTAATATACGACGAGACTTCAAGTTGATCCTGGCAGGGAGTTTCTTGGTGCTGTATCTTTTCAATGAAACAGAATAATGTTAATATACGACGAGGAAAAATTAACAACCATAACGATCAAACCATTGTTGAACGATTTAATGAAACACTCGCTGAACGACTATTTGGTTATCAGTATGCGATGGAATTTATTCAGGACAAACGATCTCAGGAATGGGTTACAAGATTACCAAGTGTTGCAGCAGCAATAAATAACGAACCAACACGAGCAATATCAATGAAACCATCTATCGCGATCACGAAAACAATTATACCAATAAAAAGACGTGATTTTCAACTCGACCGGTTTTAGGTAGTATTATTGTACGATATTTATATAAACCAGGTAAGGCTGAGGGCGGCAGAAAAGAGCAACAGATCCTGTTTGGAGTACAACAACACATAAAATATCTACCGTGACAGGATCGTCAGGTAGACCAGCAATTTATATACTTGATTCACTTGCTCCTCAGCGAGGTTTTACTCGTGAGCAATTACAAGTAATTTCTGCTGATACTCAATTACCACCTCAATTACTTAGGTAATCAATTCCACGTCGATTACATTCTAAACACGCCAGAGTAACGTTTACTCGGTTATGACCTAAATTATTGTATTTTCTATCTACGGTAAATTGTCTTGAATCATATTTTTTATATTTCCACGTCATAATACAACTACAACCACAAAAATGGTTGCTTTGTTGTTGTCAAAGCAAGATTATAGCGTCAACATCCAAATCAAATTCATAATTATTTTTTTTATCAAATTGTTTATAACTAAATAATTTTTTCTTTATCATGTAATCGTCATCGACACCAGCTACTGATTCATCTAAAACGATTCGTCCTAATTGAGATATTTTTCTAACTTTAGATACAGCTAAATAAACTAAATTGGACCATTCTATGCGATCATCAACTATCCAAACACGAGTATCAGTTATAGTTAGTCCTTGCGAAGAATGAATAGTCATAGCATATCCTAGCGTCCAGGGTGACTTTGTTGCGTTAATTGCTTCTTCAACGAAATTAATATCAACAACAACAATATCATTAAGTACAAGATTCTTTTTTTCTTTTCCTGGTACATCAACGTCAATATTTTGTCTTCTAGTATCTGCTGGTCGATAACACAACAGTACTGGCAACAATGGAAATTTTTCTTGATGTAATTTAAATAATTCTTGTTGAAGCGAATCACGAACAATTTTTCTGCTGGCAACTATTAAATCAGACGGCGTCCACGTTAATAAAAATTCTTTCATTGATGTTTCTGGAATTATTTCTCTCATTATTCCGCACTGAGTTTTATTTGATTGTAACCGAATTAATTTTTTTAATTCACTTAATTGTTCATCAAGAGATCTATAATCGGCGTTAACTTCTTCATAATAATGAACAAAATTCTTCAACCGCTCATGAGGAGATTCTCCATCAATTGGATTGGGTTGACCGTGATCGCCGCACATTATTACGGCGGTATTTTTCGTTGATAATCAGTCAAGAAATACCTTTAATGTATCAAATAAAACAGTACAAATTTCATCCCAAATAATAACTTTATTGATATATTTATCGCCTATTCTTGAAGAATTCCATATACCACCGCTGTATTTGAAATAACTGTGATACGTACATGAATTAACACCTCGTTGCTTCATTTCTCTCGCTAATCGATGTGTTGGCGTTAAGACAACAACGTCAGAGTTTTTAAATAATTCTATAATTCTTGTTGTTTTTCCAGATCAACCTGGCCCGTTCACGTAAACGATTTTATATCGTGATACCGGATCATAAACAGAAGGTTCTGTTGAAATTTCTAAAATACTATCAGAATAATATTCATTTTCAATAGCAACATCAGCTTGTTCACAATAAATCAGAATGTTTTCGTCTTTTATTCTCCATGTGCCCCATGAGCCATCTCTGGTTAAATTCGTTAATGCCGATAAATGTTTTCTGTCAACGTAAAACGAATCAGTTGCTACTCTAACTGCGTCATTGGGGAATTTATTTATCATAGAAAGTAAATTTATACTCGTATACGCTAACATTGATGATCTTAAATGAGTATACTGCGGTGATTCTCCGTCAACGTAACTAACCACGGTACCTAATTTTGTTCCGTCAGCGAGATAAATATTTTCTCGGTTACAAAATATACCTTTCTCTGCGGTATCAGCGATTATAAAATCTAATTCTGCTTCATCCATGATTAATCTACAATGATGTCGTTGATGATCATACGCGCCACCCTGAGTGAATTTACCAATTATTTTTCTACCTAAGTCTTTTGCGTCATCGTGTTCCGTTGGCAACCAAATTTGTTTTTGTTTTCGATATGAAATAATTGCTTCACTGACTGTCAACGACGTTAACATCGCAGAATCTAGCATATATCGTAATAGCACTATTGGAGCCCATCGTTGTTCTGAAAAATGTTTACTAAACCAAACATAACACATTTTATGTAAATTATCAGCAAATTTAAACGAAATAATACGGGCGAAACCCGACAAAAGAAAATCTGGCAACGGACCATTAATTGCTACACGAGTCATCTCGTCAGTGGGATGTCCAAATTGTTTAAAATACTTAGCACATTCTCCCATTCCTAAAAAACTTCCAGGATAACACGTGATCATGTCAAATGAAATCATATTATCAAAATTATATTCGGTATTCCATAATCCGCCGTGGCCGTACTCGATACAACTGGATTGTACATCCTTGACAAACTCTCGCCTTGTTGGTTTCCACGAGTTTTTCTCTCTTGCCGCGTGAGCAACAACAGATGGAACAGTAAAACAGTTAATAAGTAAATTCTCATTTACTGAATATTTTTCTGCTATTTCTTTCATTGTTTCATGTAATAATTCACTCCTGTAAACGTCTTCATTAGGTCGTACAAACTGATCGTATCGTGTATCACTGGAAAATAACCAAACTGATACAGGATCGGATTTACTTATCTCATAAATAAATTTAAACATCTCCGTAGTAGAATTTTCTGTAGCAGATTTTTCTGCCGGATAAAATTTAATAACACGATCTCGAGGAAATATCGTTACCGCGCTAGTCCAAGCATGAGAATTATGATCAACAATTACAACAGGTGATCCTTTGGATTTATACGCAGATGAGTATAAAATCTCCCCCGATATCGTTTTTACTATCATAGGAAATTTTAACCTCGTTGATAATGCGGCAACATCATTTACTGATGCACCAGCAGCAACCGATTCCGCCCAAGTATTTATTTTTTCTCTTCGCAAATCAGTCAAGCCGTTTCCGCGTTTTGCGTTTGTAAAATGCTCAATTACTCGTTCAGCTAACAATTTATTTTTACCGACATTTTCATCAGCGAGAGTTTTTCAACATCAGGTTTATCACGAAGTTGATAAATTCCGTAAACAACAGCAGTAACAGGATACGCACGTACATAATACGGCTTATCAATTCCAGTTAGTAACCCTGGCTTAGATTTTCCACTTACTACGACAGACTTTTTTCCACCAATAACAGGATCGCGTTTATCACGAGTAATCCATACATCATTTTCATTATAAACTATAAATTTTATCCTAAAGATATATTTTTTATCACCTAGTGAATTAATTTTTTTTTTAGCTCGTATGTCGTTCATGGTATTATCAACGCCGTTAGTTTTCCATGTTGACCAAACATGAACTGCTTCCTAAAATTCTTTCTTGGCGCGATTTATTTCAGGTAAATCGTATTCAGCTTCATCAAGGTCGAACAAACTCATTGTTATATTTTAAACAAATATCTAAATAATAATGAATCAGTGCAAATAGTTAATGGTTGGTTCATTTACTTGTTGTAAAAAAATCATGTTTGCGGAAATCATTTACAATCTATTCGTAGAACCGGCCCAGGACAAACTAGATGTATCAAATGCGGTGTCGGAATACGCGGAAAAACACGAATATGTACAAAATGCGGCTCAAAACGCTATCGAGAACTAAAAAGACATACGATAAAAAATCACCAATGACGTCATTAAGTGTGAAGAAGATTATCTAAATAGGTTTTCAGACAAACTTTGATTTAGACAAATAAATAATTGTATATGGATACAATCTTTAAGAAGCATCCAATCATCGATAACTATGAAGCATCCTGCAACGGCGTTGTCAGACACTGCAAATTGAAAAAACCAGTTGGCTGCGTGAATAAATTTGGTTATATTCATTTTATAGCCGGAAAGAAACATTATTTTAATCATCGATTTGTATTTGAGTGTTTCTACCGGTTAATCAAAGACGGTTTTGTAATTGATCACATTGACGGAAATATACTTAATAATAACTTATCTAATCTTCAGGCGATCACGCCAAGTGAAAATGATATAAAAGGAAATACTGGTAAGTTTAAAAGTGTTAAAAAAATTTGTTAAATCGATAAACCTAAGTACCAACGAAGAGATAATATTTCTATCAATGAACTCCGCCGGTAAATATTTTGGTATTCATAGTAATTCAGTACGTCCAGGAGCAGAAGGAATAACTAAATTGTCGTTTTCATATAAATTTGGTAGTTGGATCTCATTCAGTTATATTCCAGTATTAGATGACTAAAATTATCGATAATGTAAACTTTAAATTATATTATTTTTTTTTTACTTTTAGAAACATGAATTTAGTATATTATATATAATGAAGAAGAAAACATCAACGACTTAATTAAATCTATTGAGGTACTAAAAATTAAAGAAATAAATATTTCAACCGAGCTGGACGTGGACAAGATCATTGAGGATTTTGAATTACTAGCACAAAATAAACAAGAAGGCCGATATGTTTTGTCGTCCGAGTATAAATTTATAAAGAAAATTAAATCAGCGATGTATCAGTCGCTGGCTGACAACGATGAAACGCAGAAAAAAGAGTTTACCGCGTTAGCGTGCGTGATTGAAAAAATAAGATCAACCTTGTCTGACGAATATGAAGCTAAAAAAATAATTAGTACTCGTGTACGACAACAAAGAAAAATGTTAGACAATAAATAATATCATTTTTAATAAAACTAAAAAAAATAATATTTTGTCAGTTTTTTATCGTTTTTTTTATTGTTTTTTTACGTATAAAGGAAAAATATCATTTTTATGATCGCACCAATAAATGTATCCTTAATGTTTCTCCACGCATATCAAGCAAATTCCCAGACTGATCTGCCAGTGAAAATTTCATTCTTGATAATAAATTATGATAACATCGTAGGTAAACCGGATTAGTTGGTTCCTGTACTAGTAAAAACCCTGGTGCTACATCTTTCGGTGAAAACGTATAAAGAACAAATCCTTGCCTGGCTTGATTTGACAAAGATATATCAGCGCTATAGCTGTTTTCGACGATGTCGCAACCAAGATTAACTGCGACGACGTTAGTTATATTTACAACCTCCGGTGAAATATGCCTGCCTGTGCCATCTACGGCGTTATCACGTTTAAGAATAGCTGGCGCCGGTAGAGATTTTCTCCACGAGGTATGTAATTCTGAAAATAATTCATCAATGGTGTCAGTGACTGACTTTTTTAATTCATTTACATTATAACCGGGAAATTTAAAATATAACAGCGTCTTTTCAGTTAGCGAATACGCTGTTAAAAATTTCTGTTTATTGTCTGATTTTTCATCAGCTATTACATGAATTAATTGATCGTGAATAAGATCTATTACATTTGCGAAAAAACTTAATCTCATTACTTGTTTGGTAATCTCGCTACATGAATTTGATACATTAAAAATACATTCTTGAAAATACTGTCGTAGCAACCGCAGATGTTCTTTATGTTTTTGTTTAAAATCTCTAAATCACTCATTAACAGTAGTTAATTCAAGAAATTTATCAGGTTGTTATTTATCATTATACAAAATCCATGACATATCATCTTTTCCTCTAACAATAATTTTAACGGGTAATCCTTTGTTTTTCATTTCAAATATAACACCTATAGGATCTGTATCAACATTGCTGTATGATCGACCGTCCGTGACATAATCAGATTTTTTAGGTTCTGGCGGATCTGGCGGTGCTGATGGTCTAACTTCGGGCCAGCCTAGCACGGTTCTTATTGAACTCGCATAAATATCAACAATGTAATCTGAGCTTATTTCGATTATCGATGTTAACATTGGTTCATGTGCGGATATCTTTATTCCGGGATCTTTTCCGGTTACATTTTTTATTCTGCGTGTTAATTCGTCATTGATCTGTTCAATCTGGTTACTTCCAGTTGGTAACCCAACAACGGTCCAGTCTGGACTACCATCTGGTTTGTTTTTATTAGCAAAAACAAAAGAATCATTTGATTGTAATCCACCAAATGACTTGGCTCTGATACTGAGCCAGCTGTAGTATACTCGTAACTGTGCTAACGCTATTTCTTTGATAGAAATAGGTGTTGGAAAATTAACGCTAAATTCCGGCTTAGTCGAGCTTACCGAGATCATCGTTGTTTTTTGCTGGATTGTGTTTGTCACAATCTGCTGGAGTAATTCTGTCATTATTATTATCTGCTGCTATTGTTTGATTGTAAATTTTTATCATTGTTGCAAACTTTGTATCAGATATGTTTCCGTCGGTGAGACTCTCAGATAGCAACGAAGATAATTTCGAATACGCCGTTGTTGCTGTGTGTAATTTAATCGCGTATTCAGATAAATTTTCACTGGTGCACGAGGATATTTTTTTGTGATCATATTAAGAACTCCTGCGATTGTTGCGGCAGTAGAGACACAGATAGTTACTGTTACCGGGGCCATCATTGTTATCGCGGATAATATTATTCCTGCACCAGCGACTGTCGCAGATACCGAATAAACAATCACATCAATGACAACTAATCGTCGTTGATATTTTTTTATTTTTATGTTGTACACGTCAATGATATTTTTCAGCGATGACTGCCAAGCACGCGCCTGATTATAGCTGTATTTGGATGCACTCATTATATTTTACCTGGTGAATAATTGAGGCGACTCAGCAATAAATTCCATAATCCATCAATATGATGTTGGTGTTGTTACTTTTTCGGATTCTAACGTAAAAAGTTTCTTCGACGTCTTTATTCATTAAAACAGTTAAAAAACCAAGAAAACTGTAGCTGGGATGTCTCCAATCATATTCTCTAGTTGTTGTTGTTGTTGAGTTTAATTATAGTAGCGTTCGCACAAATGTGCATGTGACACTTTTTTTGACTGCACCGCAGCCTGCTAGTTGTTCCTGGGGAAGGGGATGGTGCTACCTCCCCCAGGCTTTTATGGATTCAAGGAACCCTGATAATTTGGTCTCAATCTGTGGGTCCATAAAGGTCCCTACAGTTGAATGGTTGGCTGTCATTAGTGGGAAGGAGAGCTCGGGAACGGTCCTGCTTGCTTTACATCGCTCGTTTCTTGTCGCATTTGCCTGTTTTTTTTTGTTTCTTTTTCTTCTTCAAAATGTTCTAAAAGGAGGGGGATGTTCTATGCTGTTTATAGAGGTTCTTAGTAGATATCATGTATGAAGAGAGATTTTCAAGGTTATTATGGGATTACTAGTCGAGGTGTTTAGGGTGTGTTTCCTACGTTATGTTATTTATAAGTTTTTAGATATTACCTCTTTAAGTTATTTATTAATTGATGTTTTTATAGATTGAATGTTATTTATGCTTTATTTAGCAAGAGACCGGAGTCCTAGCCGATTACACGGTTCGCTAATGACATCCAGGAGAGGAATCCTAGCTGATTACTCGGTTCGTTAAGGACATCTAGGACATCCGATTTTGCGGTTTCCTTAGTTTTTTATACGTGCTTCGTAAGTGAATTATTTATTAATACTTTTATAAAATTGAATGAAATGTTATGGTTTTTATTGTGGTGGTTTCTAAATTTATTTAGTTAGTTACTGGGTCTTTTGGTTTTGTGGGGATAGTAATTATATTTTGTTCCTAAGTCCTGCTGAGTCTATGAATTGATTTATATTTTTATATGCTGATAGTTTATTTTTATTAGAGTCCATAAGTAACTCTGGGTATGTGTGTGGTGATCCAATCTCTTTTTGGTTTTTGATAAATATTTTCCGAGCGGGTTGATATTTTGGGCATATATTGAATACGTGGTGTAGATCTTCGGTGGTGTGGCAGTTAAAGCAGTTAATGGTTGCTGGTTTGAGTCCTATAAAACTTCCAAAACTGCTTGCTAGTTTAGTTTTTCCAGTTATTATCCTGTTTATGGTTTTCTGTTCTAAATAGGTACCCTTAGGTAGCTGTATGTTCCTATCTACGTTTTTTTTTGGGTTTCATGGTGCTTTTTACCTTTTGTGGAGGAGTTCCAAAAATCTTGCCATGTTTGGTCTATATATGTTTGTGCGAAGCTTATTGCTTCTGTAGAGCTATATAGTTAAGCTTGATAGAGTTTTGATCTCCTAGTTTGGTGTTTGCAACTTTGTCTGCTGTGTCGTTGTCAGAGATTCCAATGTGCGACGGTATCCACATGAGCTCGACTAATTGATGTGCTGTGGTGATATCGTCGATTAATTGGCATGCTCTGTCGAGGAATTGTTCCCTAGAGTGTGTATTGCGATTTTGGATCGATTTGATAACGCTTAGGGAATCGCTTATAATGACTGCTTTAGGTATTTGGTTGTCTTTGATCCATTGTAGTGATTCAAGTATGGCCCAGAATTCAGTGGTGTAAATGGAGCAATAGTCAGGTAATCTGGATCCCGTTTGTATATTGAATTCAGGGATGACTATTGCTACTGCTGTTCTTGGTGGGTTGTTTGTTTTTGATCCATCGGTATATATTTTAACATAGCCAGGGTAATTTTGGTTGATTTCGTTTACCAGTACAGGTTTTAGTAAGTTTTCTTGTCCTTCTTTATTGCCTAATTTGGTAGCTTCAATGTTAATCCTTGGTGGTTTTTGTAACCATGGTGATTTGTTCTGGTCTGTATTGTTTGTTACCTGTTTTTTTAGTAGAGGTATCTTTTCTCTTAGTTCAAGGATTACTTTGCCACTTGGTGTGATAGGTATGATTTTGGGTTTGAAGACAACTTTACACTTATTTATAGCTATTTTGGTGGGATGGTTGTCTGGGTGGGTATCTAATCGAATGGAGTATCGGAGGAGCAGTTCTTGCCTACGTAATTTTAAGGGTAGTTCTCCTATTAGTGTTTGTAGTTCTTCTAATGATGTTGAGGGGAGTGTTCCTGTGCATAATAGCAAGGCTTTTCTCTGGATAGTGTCAAGTTTTTGTAGTACAGGCTGCTTAACCGAGTCATATGCTTGGCAACCGTAATCCAGTTTTGATCTAATTAGGCTTTTATATATCGTGAGGAGGGTTTCCTGGTTGGATCCCCAGTCAGTCCCTGTGATGTTCCTGAGTAAATTGAGATCTTTGTTACAATTCTGGGTGAGTTGTTCAATGTGCTGTTTCCATGTGAGGTGGTTGTCAAAGAACATTCCTAGGAATTTTACTACTGTTACGTATTTGATTAATTGATTTTGTATATAGAAGTTTGGATAGACTAGGTTGTTATTTCGTTTGGGGGTGAATATGATTGCCACAGTTTTTTCATGAGATATTTTGAAACCCCATTTGTCCGCCCATCTCCCTATGTTGTCTAGGCTCTGCTGGATTTCTTTAACTACTGTGTTATTGGCAGGATTTCCATTCCTCCATATGCCACTATCATCTGCAAATTGTGACAAGTTTATTTTTGTGGAGGCTACATTGAGGTCAAGGTCGTTTACCATTAGGTTAAATAGTAACGGACTTATTACACTGCCTTGCGGTGTTCCATTTTCAAGTGAAAATTCTTCCGAATGGGTGTTGCCTATTCTTGTGGTAATTTTCCGGCCTGTGAGGAAATCGCCAATCCAGTTGAACAAGCGTCCAGTTATTCCAAATTGGTTTAATTTTGCCATTCGTCCATTGGTCCATACTAGGTCGAACGCTTTTTCTAGGTCTAAAAATACCGCTATGAGGTTGCGATCGGTTTTCCTATGTGCGTTAAAAGCGAGTTTGATGTCTGTTTCCAATCTGAGAAGTTGGTCAGTGGTGGACCGTTTGTTCCGAAAGCCACATTGATTTATGGAGAGTAGGTTATTGGTTTCTAGGTGGTGTTTTATCCTATTTGCGATTATTGTCTCCATTATTTTGCAAATATTGTTTGTAAGGGAGATGGGTCGGTACGAATTTATGTTGTTGGGATCTTTACCTAGCTTGGGGATTGGTATTACTATGGCCTGTTTCCATTTGGTGGGTAGTTGGCCTTTATCCCATATCCTATTAAAGAGTTTGATTATGGCTATTGTTATATTGATAGGTAGTTTTTTGTAGATAATGTAACCTAACTGATCCTTACCAGAGGATGTTTCGTTTTTGGATCGTAGGGCTATCTTCCATTCATGTACTGTGATGTCGCTATTTAGGTGAGATTCTTTTGTTCCTTGGTCTTGAAACATCTGAGGCTGGGTTCCCTCCATTAGTTTTTTGTATTCTTGAAAGTTTTTGGTGTGATTATTGTTGCTACTTATGTTCGAAAAATGCTTCGCTAGGAGGTCTGCCTTATCTTTATTTGTTATGGCATTTTTAATTTTTGGGGCTGAGGTAGTTTTTTTCCCTTTTATGGCTTTTATCTTGTCCCATATTTGTTTTGAGTTTGATTTTAGACTCAGTTTAGAGCAAAAGGTTTGCCATAGATTAATTTTAGCAGTTTTTATAGTTTGTTTTAGTGCTTTTTCTTTATCGTTATATTGCTGGAAGTAGATAGAATTTTTGGTGCGTTTATATTTATTTAAGGCCCTTTTTTGTCTTTATGTGCTATAGTGCACTGTTTAGTCCACCATGGTACAGGGTCTTTATTTTGGATATTAGTTGTCTTTGGTATGCATCGGTTAGCTGCTTCTATAATTGTGTCTGTTATGTTGTCATAATACATGTCAATACTTGGGCTTTCTAAGTTATCTGGATTTACTCTAGCTAGTAATAATTGGAATTGGTCCCAGTCTGCCTGTTGGTACCTCCATTTAGGTGGGGTTTCGTTAGGAATGTGTTGAGTTTTTGTTTGAATATTGATTGTGATGGGAAAATGGTCACTTCCTAACGTATCTTCCTGATCCACCCACCAATTTGTGATTTGAGCCAATTTTGGGGTAGTGATGGTTAGGTCTATGGCTGAGAGAGTGCCATCCTCAGGGTTTAATCTAGTGTTCGACCCGTCATTTAAGATGACCAGACTGTTCTCAGTTATCCATTTTTCAACTATTTTTCCTCTTTGATCTTTCTTTTTACCTCCCCATAATACACTGTGTGCGTTGAAGTCGCCACAGATCATTAGATTGTTGTTGTTGTTGTTGTTATTAGTGATTGCCTTTAGTGAGATTAGGTTGGTAGGGCAGAAGGTACCACCTGGGTCGTATGCGTTTATTATTTGAATGTTTGTGGTTCCTATATTTATCATTACTGACATTATTTCGATGCTATTATTGATGTTCAGGTTAGGGGGTACTTCTATTACTTCATAGTAGATTAGTGTATCTATTAAAAAATTGCTAGTCCACCCCCTTTCTGCCCCATGGGTCTGTTTTTAAAGATTCCCTGGGTATAGCCTTGTAGTTTGGGCAGGCGTTTGTGTTCTTGTGTTATGAGGGTTTCCTGTAGGCAGATTACGTCTGGTTTTATGGCCGTATTATTCAGTTTGTTCTGCAGTTCTGATAAGTTTTTAAAGATTCCTCTGCAGTTCTATTGCCAGATGGTGATTTTATTATTTTTTGTACTATTCATTTTTGACGTTGTCTTTATCTGTTAGTCTTGTGGTCCAATCAGCTAGTATGGTGAAAATGGTTTTGAGGGTTCTGATTATGCTACTGAGATCTTGCATTATGGTTCGTGTTGTTAGGTTCATTACTTCCTGTATTAATTCTGTGTTCGGGTGTGTGTTAGATTTGGGGATGTTTGGGGTGACAGTTTTGTTTGTATCTGGAGTGTTATCAGGGTGGTCATGGTTTGTTACAATGTGGGTTGTAGTTTTTGGTTCTTTTGTTTCCTGATTCGAGGGTATGTTTTGTGGTGCAATGTTTTCCCTTCTGATTCTGCGTGGAGAGTTTTGGTGCTCATTGATTGTTTCAGAGGTAGATTTTGGTGTGTTGGGGTTGTTTTTACAGATAATGTTTTTGGCAGAATAGTAGGTGAGGCGTTTTTCGTTCATTAAGTCCACTATTTGTTTCTCTTTTATTTCAAATCTGCATTCTGCCGATCTAGGATAATGGTTTTCTTTACAGTTAGTACATTTTTGTTTAATTGTGTGGCATTCTCCTTTGTGTTGACCTCCGCAGTACTTACATCTTGGTTTGAATCTACATCTGAGGGCATAGTGTCCCCAGTGCAGGCATTTGGTACAAAATCTTGGCCTATTTATGTAGTTTTCCAGCTAATGGTACACTCCTGACTGTCCTAGTTTTATTATTGAGGGTATTGGCTCGGTAGCCTCTATAACTGCTTTGTTTGTTCCTTGTCCCTTGTGATTTTTAAGACGATATACTTTGGTGGTCTGTGTTCCATTAGCTGTGAGTTTATGAAGTAGGAGTTCATTGCTTATGTCCTTGTTGTATCCGTTTAGTGCTATTACTTTTTTAAAGATAGTGGTTTTAGTGGATTCAGCCAGATTAGTTGTGGTTTCACTGTGTTTGGAGTTCGAAGTGACTCGTGGTTTCCTCTGAGTGCTATGGTGTCTCTCTACTTTGATCTTTATTGGGCCTATAGTTCCAATTTGGATGAATTTTTCCACCTGTTGAATTGTGCTGCATTGGACAATGAGGTAGTTTCGCATTGGTCTTATCAGTTTGAATTGTCCAGTGTGAATTTTGGCCAGTGCTGTCATAATACTATTGGTACTTAGACTAGTAATTATGTTGCACCTGCTGCTTATGTATATGGTGTGTTCGATAGAATGATAACTATACATTTTGTTTTGGGGGTTATGTTGTTGTTTTATTTCCTGTTTTGAGTTAACCTTGTGGGCTTTTTTGGGTTGTTTTTGGGTTTTAGCGGGCCCTTGCCATTACCTAGGTATGTGTTTTGGGTTGTTTGGGGTCTTTGGGTTGCCATATTAGTGATGCTGCTGGGTTGTTTTGTAGTGTCTAATTCATTGGATTTGTTCCCATAGGTTGGTGGTTCCCTTGCTGTTATTATCCCAGATGGTCCAGGAGTTTGGTTTGAGTGTCTAGTTTCTTTCCTAATGTTTTGATTTATTGTTGTTTGCTTGATTTGCTGCTGTTGGTTTGTTTGCATGCTTCTAGAATTGGTTATTTCATTTTTGATGAATTTTGGGGTGCTGGTTATGGTTATGTGGTCTAATTGTGGGGAGTTTAAGGTATGCAGGTTACTGTCAAATTCATTTGTTAGGTTTGGAATAGTGGTGTCTATATCTTCATTTGTCTTTGGTTTTTCCGCTTCCTTGAAGAGGATTGGCGATAGCATTGGCATTGTATTTATATTGTTCCCTGGAGTGTAGTTTTGTATTTCTAGTAGTTTCTGTTGGTGGGGTGGGTGTGTGTTAATTATGTCTGCTGGTTTGTGGTTTGTTTGGTCTGTGTTTGAGGCCAGAATTTGGGGTCCCAGTGTGATGTTGGTTGAATTCGAGTTTGCTGTGGTTGGTACTACTTGCGTTAATCTTGCTTGTTTTACATGCTTTGTTGGTGCTGTTTGGAGTTGTGATACATCCAATATTTTTACTGATTTATTGATAGGGTTGTTTGGTGGTTTGTGTGTTTGCTTGTTTGGATTGAATAGAGCTATTTCTTTGGACCTAGTTTGCATTCTTCTACTTAAATTGCGTATAGCATTGAATGATGACGTATCTTTTGTTTTTGTCCTAACCCAGTCTGCTCCTCCGCTAGAAGTCTCTCCTTTGTTTTCTGTTACGTGTTAATATCGTTCCTTTGTTTGATAGTTCCTTTGTTCTGTTCAATTCCTTTGTTCACGGCTTGGTGGTTTGCTAATCGTTTCCTCTTCTTGGTATTATTTCTTTGCTCTTGTTTTCCTGTTCCTTTATTCTATTTTAATTGGTGATGGTGGTGGCCGCACTCAGTAGAACTTTTAAAATTATACACCAAGCCGGTTTTACACAGTAAACAAATCAAGCAAATTGAAAGATAGTTTTCAAACTTGACGTTGATATTCTCTAGTTATTGTTCTAAATCTTATTTTGGAAAATATGTATAACCGGTACACGCCAGTAACTGTTGCGGTAAATTTTAAAGTGTTATTTTCTGGCGTCCATGTTGATGATCCCGTTGACGTTGGAAATATTAAATTGTTGACCTGCCATGACGTTATCGCCGGTGGAATCTTAATAAAGCTAGTTTTTGCTATAATTTCAGGAAGTATTAATCTGGTTCCTTCAAATAGATCAACGGTGGTTTTAATTTCAGTTAGTTGTTTGTTAATTTCATTTATTTTTTCAGTGATATTATCGCGAATTTTACTATTTTCTCCGAAAATTCTTGCGGTGCTATTATCAGCTTTTTTAATGGACTCTTGAAGGGTAGAAAAATCACCCACGTGAGCGTTACATTCAGTTCGTCGTATTATATCGGCTAATTTGACATTACTTGTTTTTAGTTTTCCGTGTTGATCTTGAAAAATAACAACCTCGTCAGGATCTATTCCTGATATCGCTAAAAGATTATTAACGTCGTCTTTTGTTGCGTATTTTGATAAATCCACATCAACGGGAGATTTTTTTAACATCCGCGATAACAACGTTCTTCCGTAAATGTCAACCATTACAATATTGATTGATTTAATTTATCAGAAGTATACTCGTGAACGGCTTTATGATATGGTTTATCCGACTTAGATATCGCTGCAAGGACATTAATTGCTTCACGGCCACATATAGGAGGATCAGTTAGCGTCTGCGTCGGTAACGTAGAATACCACGTTGGAATATTTAATTGTGTTACATAATTTAGAAACTCACGCGGTGGAGCTAACCCGTACGAGTCAGCGTAAATAATTTCACGTGGATTAATCGCGTAAGCTACCCAATGAGTGCCCGGTCCGACGCTATCATCGAGATTTATAATTCCTGTTTCATATTGAATTGGATGTGCCGGGAATTGATCTCGCATAAATACTCCTCGAAAGAACTTTATTTTTAGTTTTTTAGCGGCATCGATTAAATAAAAATTTGACATCGGTGAAATAGTTTGTGTTATTAAATTTTTCCGTACCATGGCGGTGTTCCTGGCAGACGAAGGCCTTTTCTGTACCATTGTGGTGTTCCTGGCAGTCTCAGACCGCGTCCTTTTTTTGCCGTACTTTCCTCCTAACATCTTTTTTGCTGCCATTCCTGATGCTGTTCGAATAGCACCTAACGCCTCCGCTTTTGCCGCGACAGGAGCAGCTGCCGCTAATAACGCTCGTAACGCCGCCAGCAACGGAAAGAAACCACCTGATTTTGTCATATCTTTGACGGCACTCGGATATAAATCAATTTGGACTCCAACATTAGCTGATTTAGCTTTGCTAAAATGTTTATGTTGGGTTTTAGCTATCGATAGTTTATTTGGTCCACCTTGAATCTGATTACTTTTTAATGTTAATTTTACAAAACAAATTTTTGCAGTATTTGATTGAAGTTTTTTCATCTGACCCGGAGTTAGGGTCACACTAACATGTTCATATGGCATTATTTATAATAACGCGATTGATCTAAATTTAGATTACATGTTTTCTACGGGAGCATCAATAATTCTCATTCGGCCGCCAGTACCTTCAAGAAGCATAGTTTTATCACTCATTATAACAGCAACCGCTCTAAATTCAGCAGCTGCATGAGCGGCGCCTTTATTTAGTTTGCATTTAAAATGTATATCAATGACGGACTGTTTTGTTAAATCAAAATGTTCTAGTGAAAAATAATAGATCGGATATAATGATGTAAAATCTAACTGTGATATCTGTAAACCAGTATCAACATTTTGATCTCGTCCCATATAACTTAACAAACGATGATATACACGCGCTACTGAATTATCAGCATAATTTATTGATATTTCCTCAGATGGTTCCTGATGCCCATTTATTCGTAATGATACTTCAGAAACTCCAAGTTTATCAAATATCATATGACTTCGCGTTTGATCATCTAATCGATCTGTATACTGAAGAGCAATGAAGATATGTCTGGGTGCAGAAACACCTTGATGTGATGATATCTGCCAAGTAAAATCTCCGTTTACCATACTGATGGCATGATCAGCAATTGTTGTTAACCACGATAATACTGATTTACCACCTTGATTCATAAAAGAAAGTATTTTTTTCTCTTCTTCTATTGATGGAGTCATTACCGGCATCCATAATGCGAGTTTAGATAATATTACTCTACCAGCAGCAACACCACCAGCTCTCCAGATGGCATCATTGGTGCCTTTTCGATGAAGAACAATTGTGTGTTTAGCTCCAAAAATAACCTTTCTCACATTTCTGCAAAATCCAAAAATATGAGATAATGGAATTACACATGAAAATCTTTTATCGTCGTTTAACATTTTGTTACGCGTAGCATATCCCAAATTATAATTAGTATTTGGTCTTCGCGCCAATAAAAATCAGCAGCTGGTCTACCTGCGGCACCAACTACCGATGATGCATGAGTCATTAAAACATATTCATTTTGTATAGAATCAGAATTGTCGGTGTTATCTTTGTAAAACATCATACTCGGACCAGCTGATCTGGTAAAATCGTCTGAATAGCTTGTTAAGCCTATAATTGTCGTAGCAACATCAACATCGTTATGAATAGCCTCAATTTCTTTTCCATCAATCATATATATAGCACTTTTAAATAACGCTATGATACCATTATTAACAAAACCAACTACGTCAATTGCTCCATGTCGTACAGGTACTCCAGCAGCAAAAGCAGTTGTTACAATTTCACCTGTAACTTCAATAAATGCCTCACATGGTAAAAATACCTACTTGTATCTTGAACTCGTAGTTCAATTCGTCCATCCTTATCCGGGCTAATTGTATCATATGAATAATGTTGATAATCTTTTTTTGATTCATCTTTGCTTACTGCTGCATCCATGTCAAAAGCTGGATATGACTCTCGCTTGAACATATTTAAATTTGTTATCTTCTAAAACGAAGATCATTTCCTGATATTATACTTGTATTTGTTCGTTCAGATTCTCTTATTAAATTTGATAATTTTTGATTTGCTGCATCATTTATTACCTTGCTGACATCGTTAGGCATCACAGTGGTACTAGGTAATTTAATCGAAGCAATATCAGCATTTCTTATAGGTTTTTTCGGCGTACTAAATTTAATAGTCTATCTTTGACGGCGCTAAATGCTTTACTGGCGGCGGTACCAATAGCGGCGGTGGCTTTATCACGAATAAAGTCCATTGCTTTCATTGATAACTGTCTCGCGATAGGTTCGGCCTTAGGGGCTATTTGAGTAACAAAACCGCTAATAGTATCACCCAATCCGTTTCCGTAAATGACTTTATACATTGGCAACCGTGAATTTATCACACGAACTTGCATAGGTCTGCGGTGATTTTCGTGTGTAATCATTTTATTTAATTATGTATTTATTCAACAACTAATCGTCGTAATCGTCAATGATTTCATCGATAAAATCACGGTACACGCTGATATTCATGATACCGCCGTAAAATAATCTTCGACAAATATCGGTTGCATCATTAATTATTTCCGATGAGTTATTTCCAGCTCGTTTTCCCCCATTAAGAACCTCTAGCCGCGATACATCGTTGACAACGCTGTCAGGACAGATATAATTATTTCCAAAGCCACTACCAGTAGCACCAGGATGTTTTTCTGATTCTGGTGATGAAAAAACTGGATATTCTGGTGACGAAACATCAGTAAAAGGCGGTAAAACCTGCCTAGATCTTTCGCCCTGTTCTGATCTAATAGGTTTTGGTATTAAAACTCCTGGTGACGATTCTGGTAATGGTAGACTTCATCTAGGTTCACTATTTACTAATTCAGAAAATGACGGCATTCGATCAGATGGTTTTCGAGGTATTTTAGGTCGTTTTGCTCTTGCTACGTATACTTCACCTATAAATTTTTTAAAACCCGGATCATCTAAATCAACACTTTTTGATTTAGAAGCAAAATATATTGATGAAATCCATCTTTTTTCATCTATTAAGTCAGCAAATTCTGGTTTTAGATAAATATCTTTATCTTTATAATTATGTGCAGCAATTACAATTGCTTTTTTTCGTTTTTAAAATCATTAATAGCACTTGTTTTAAACATATCAACTGGAGACGGCGGTGATTTATATCGATCTACTTCCAAATTTTGTGGAGATGTTTTAGGCGAAAATCTAACGGGTTCGTCTGTATGTGTTTTAAAATATTCTACTCGTCCAGCTGGTAGATCATCATACTCTTTTATTGTTTGATCAAGTTCTGCTTTATCAATTTATTCCATCAGGCTTTTCTGGTTTCTTTTTGGTTTACCTTTTTTTTTGTTTGTTTCTTCTTGTTTTTCCATCTTTTTTCTTTCTTTTCCCATTTTTTCTTCTTTTTCTTCTTCCTTTTCTATCTTTTTTCTTTCTTTTTCTTTTTCCCTTTCTGTCCTTTTTGTTTCCTTTTTTTCAGCATCCATTCTTTTTTCTTCTTCTCGAGCAGCTTGTTCATTTCTTCTTTGTTCTTCAAATCCATTCATAAAAGCTTGATAATTTTCATTTCTTTTATCTATTCGATTAAGATTAAACCTAGATTTAAAGATCCAACTAGCCCATTGATGAATATCATTAACTTTAGCATCAGCTATTCAGTAATTATTTTTATTTAAATAACTTGAACGAGCAAAAGCACCAAATTTACCCAAGTCTTCACGATTATTACGTGGGTAAGACGTTTTAATATTTATACCATAGGCGGTAAAATAATTGCCATAATCAGCTTTAGGTTTAGCTTTTTTACGTGCAGTTTGAGTTTCAGCTTCAGTTTGATATGGAAAAAGTCTACGGAGAGGTTGAGGCAGAGGTCCAGGTGGAAGTCCAGGTTGTTGATAGCCGCCAAGAACATTTTGAGCAACAGCTATATCAAGTGGAAGATCTCGTAAAAGTCCTTTTATTTTTTTTAGTTCTTAATGCAGTTTTTTTTAACACAGGAAGAATATCTTGCTTTCTTTCTTCGGGATCTTCAATATCTCCTAATATAACTTGTTTAGTTGTTTCAGTTACTGGTTTAAATAATAACTCAGATGAATGCGCGAAATCTTCCTGTGATATACCTTTTGATTTTATTTTTTCTCTAACAGAATTTCTTAATGGAATATAATCATTTATTGCTTCTAATCGTTTTCGTGCTAATTTAGTAGTATATGATTCTCAACATCCATTAATATTGATATATTAATAATTTTAATTCAATAATGATACATTTTTTATTATTATGAAATTATAAAATATTGGGATAGAAAAAATAGTATTACCATAGCAGCGGGGGTGGGGGGTGGCAATACCTATAATCGTTTCCAGATTTTTTGACGTTTTTTAATCATTGTAGAAACCTTTATTTTGGTAAATCAGCCCTTGGTAGAACAAAGTTTTCTGTAGAGCTTTTTGTACGGAAACTGAGCTGGGTCTGTTCGCCCCCCCCCACCCCCCCGCTGCTCAAAGTTTCTTAAATGTTCTCAACAGAAAAGATCTGCTACCAAATTGCCATAACTTGTAACTTGAATTTAACAAATGGACTACACCACAAAGAGGCAATTTGCCAGAATTTTCAATAATTTTATACTCACCACAAACATACAAACAACAAACAAACTTATACACTACAAACATTCTTTACTTATTTACTTATTTGTACTTAAGAAATGCTTTCAAAATGAAACACTGTCGCGGAATGGTATAACTTGAACTTCTTGAATATATTTAACCATTTATTATCAATGCTATAATTTGAACTTCTTGAATTAATATTTATATATCATTACCAATGCTATAATTTGAAACTTTTTGAATTATTAATGGACATCAAACTTGCAGCACATGTGCTAGCATAACCAGCTACTAGTTCATGCAGGAAGCAAGTGATGCACGTGCATTAACTAATCAACTCTAAGCTTAACGCATGCGCTTTGCAATCCCAGGTGACCATAACATTAACTCAGTTAAATATTTATTTACTTCTCTCTATACAAAACAAATACCTATACTTAATATTCCTGTACTTGCACTAAACTGCTTCCAAAAAGTTAAATTTAACATAACTAAATAACTCAAAATAAATTTGATCTTTAAAAGCCAGTCCGAACAGAAATACAAAGGATGACATACATAACATTATAGCACAAATCACATAGCAATCACCGGACAATATTGATCCCTGGCACGGATCACTTATGTAAAAATTCTAAGACCAGCCAAGGTCAAGAGTAGCTATACACTAGTTAGGGAGGTGTATAAGCCCAGGCACGAAATTTAATAAAATATAAATTTATAAAAATAATTATATAATAAAAGACATATGTGGCGAAACTACACAAAACACATAAAAACCCTTTATTTTAGACACTAGGGGGTCTCCTCTATGATGTAAATTCGAGAGGACCACACCAATACTTTTAAGGACCTACACGTCTTAACTGTAGAGGTATGAGCTATTAATTTATTGTGTATAAGTTATAACTATTGTACCACCACCGTTTATTTTTGTATATTTTGTATGTAGCTTCGGCTTGCGTAGTATCATTCAAATATTATAAAGTTGCATTTTTTTTTTAGAAACGTTTAGTACTGTAGGTTTCTTGTCGGGCACGGTTGGGTTCACTTCTGAACTTGTACGTTATTTTGTAATTATTGTGCCGATAATGTAATCTGTGTAGCTTACCGTATATAGCGTCATTACGTTTTATCGTATATGCCCGTGTCATGCATAGTACACAGTGTTAGATGTATTTCAGCTGACCAGAGTGATCGGAGTCGTCGTGGTACAAGCTGTAGAGCACGCAATAGAAATTGACCGTAGCAGCTGTGAAGCTGAACCATAGCAGCCGTAGAGCTGAGTCAACTGTTGCTGGTGGAGTAGCAGGTGATCGGGCGTTGCAGACAGAGATTGGTGGGCGCTGATTGCTTGATTGACCAACTTGGAACACTGACTGCTTGATTGACTAGTGTGACTGGTAGACACGTGTGCTGGTGACGGAGTGTATAACTCCATGCATGTAATATTTTAGCCGTGGGCTAATCTTTGGGGTTTGCAATACCCAGTGTGTTTTTGGGATTATAAATATATTCTGTCCCTTTGTTTTCATCATTTTCACTATTTGAGTGCAAACATTTTTGCTATACGAGCAAAATACCAGTTTTTACTATTTAGTAAAACATCATTCTTTCGTTGTGTGTGTGTGTCTGTGTCATTTGGATTTTTAACGTAGCTTTAACAATTTTTCAGTCATATCGCTACGATATCTGCAGTGTGGCAGTTTATAATGATGTCTAGCACTGGGGCATCATGCCGCAGACATGTAGCATGATGTCCCACCCAGTCACATTATCCTGATACCGGGCCGACCAGTCCTAACACTAACCTCTTAATGCTGAACGCCAAGCGAGGCAGCTGTTAGTACCATTTTTGTAAGTCTTTGGTATGACTCAGCCGGGGATCAAACCCAAGACCTCCCGTATCCGAGGCGGACGCTCGAACCACTTGGCCACCGGAGCGGTTTCTTTCGTTGTGAAATCACTGTGAATCATTCACCCTTGTGCTTTTGTGCTTGTACTGTGTAAAGTCATTTATTTGTATTTTCATTTAGTTCGTGCGGATTATGTTAACTGATACAATATTTAGACATTATACACTCGTATTAAACATAATTCTTTTCTCATTTATCATTAAACATTGTATTTGTATCACCATCAAAAGTTTTCTGTTCTGAATCCGAAATTCCACCCGGTTATATTGTTACAGTTGTAGTTTTGAGCATAGATCAAGCTTTCTTGCTCAAAAGCGTTTCAAGTACACATGGCATGATCATTGTATGTCAGAATCACAAATTAGCAGATTCAGGGGACTTGGATCTCTAAACAAATACCCTGTTTATGTCTCGGCTAATTAAAATAAAATTCCTGAAAAAGTGTTAGAGGAACAAAGTCAGTTGAATATGATGAAGAAAATAATGGAGGCATAATTAAGCAAGTGGCAAATTTGAAAAATCAGACAATTCTCCCTTCAAAATGATGAAGGGACAAAAACACTTCAATGCAGATAACATCTGTAAGAGAGATTCGTCTTGGGGTTGACATTTATTTAGCAGTAACAACCACGTAAAGAAAGCATATGCTGTGACAGAAATATCGATGGAACTCTGCAGCAATATTAAGAAAATTATATTAATATTACAAACGTACCGTTTTTTGTGAAGGAACTTTTCGCCACCACATGCGGTGACATTGTTCACAGCCAAATTGTCTCACTTCGTCTGGAATTGTATTCCTCAGGACCTCACTGATGTTCCTGCCGCTACGGGCAGCCACTATTCGCCGCTGTAAAATGGTGCAGACGTAGTCTTATTTAGACTCTAGCTAGGATTACTGGAACATCCGCCAAATTCTTAAGCGGAAATATCATGAAACCACGCAAGACAGGTTGCAATGCATCACTGTAGACACAACACTTGCTAAATACAAGAATCAACATTCCTTAGCAGGTTACAAATATACATCACTATAAGATAGTGTAGTGAATGTCTATATGACTAACGTTTAATCTATGTTGTGCAACTGTGATTGATTGTATTTTAGTAGATTTAATTAGCCACTGTAGAAATATAACGATGCATATAAATACTCGAGAAAAGAAAAGTAACATGAAGTTAATTTTAACTGTTGACTTTTCACATTGCAAAATTTTAGTGGAAGCAAATAGTGGAATTTATTAAATTATGTATCGTTGACGGATGGGTGGGTTGACTGAATGTAAATAATGAACAAATGAATTCACTAATGAATTAATGTTTGTAAGTTTGGGTACTTTTCTTTACTCACCTCTCCCTCCCCAAGGAGAGTCCTTATTTTATGAGGCTCCACTTGATGAAAAAAAAAGAAAAAATAATCGAACATAAGTTTATTTCCTAATTTAAAAACAAACAATCAACAACATACATTTCTTACATACCCATGGTTGGAATGTCACTATTTTGGAGATGAAGCACTCATTTAAGACACAGTACGTTTCGCTAAGTTTATTATCGATGATAAACAGATTTCCTGATACAGCGGTTAAAGTCGCCACAGATTAATTTTATACCAATAAAAAATACAGGATTGATAGAACAATTACATATAGGCGCTGATGCATCATAGGGTGAATTGAGAATAAAACGAGAAATATACTTAATTATTCTGAATCTGCCGATGTTGAAATCAAGGAAACATATCATGAAAATAAACATGTCAGAATTGTCATCAGCACCATCGGTATATGGTTCTGTATCGAGACATAAAACTGTTTATCTCAAGGGACCCGGGGTTCTGGTAAAACAACACGTGCGATTGAATTGTTTCGAAATTTTGATATGGTTGTGTTAATACCCACACATAAACTCGCCAGAAAAAGGAATGAATGAGGAGTTTAATCTCATACTTATCATAGATTCTTCCAATGGAAAGGAGATACGTGGACTCCTGAACGAATGGGTGAGAAATATATTCCAAAGATTATTATCTGCGACGAAATATGCACAGTGCCGCTGGAGACATTACAAATATTTTAATCTGGTATCGATATAAAAGCTATTATCATGTGTGGGGATTAGGTCAGCCATCGCCTTTGGATGGTTTGTTTTCAAACGAATGGCTGAAAAAGTTCGTAGATTATTATGAGGAGATAACTGATGATCATAGAGCGCTTGATCCAGAATTAAGAGAGCTTAAAAAATTAACCAGACTCCAACCAGATAAAATTCAGTGTGAAATAATGCGTGAGATGATTTCAGAAACTCCTATGAATGTTGCAGGAATATGTGGAGACCAGATGATTTGATATTTGCAAGTAGAAAGATAGTTCGTGATACACTACAGCAACAATTATTTCTGTTACATAAAGTTACAAAATGTCGAGGTTTAAATCACAAGTTGCGGTAATAAACAAATTCGTGTGTTAAATGATATTGATTTAGTACCTGTGAGTGTTGTTGAGAGCGCGCTAACGAAGGACAAAACTCTATGGACGATAGGATATGCTATAACGATTGATTCGTAACAAGGATTAACTATTTCTGATAGTAATATTTTGAATGTTGATGATCGTTTTGAATGGTCAAATTTAGTTTATCTCGCAATGTCTCGAGTCAGAAGAATGTCTCAGCTGCGGAGGCTTATCATAAACTTCAAAGAAGAAAATCATCAAACTGCTCGCAATGGCTGCGATGTAATAAGAAAAAATTAGATAGTTATAAACAATGTGGCAATAAAAATAAGCAGGACTTTTATCTCGATGCTGAATTTATCACGATTCTGAAAAACCGACAGAATAATCATTGTGCGAGCTGTAACACAGCAATATTGTGGCAATATTTAAATAATAATTCAAGACAGTCTACCTTTGATAGAGTTAATAGCAGTCTTGGTCACACACGCGAAGATGTGATCCTGACCTGTCTTGAATGTAATCGACGTCGAGGTGCCAGTTCACAACAGTGAAATGCGGTGGTAATTGTGCATCCCCAGGAATTACTTGTAATTCTTAACGTACAAATCCACATTGAGAAGCAGTTGAATCTAGTCTGTAGATTGCAGGTCTACCCGTGGATCTTACCACACTGGAAATGTTCTGTGTGGTTACACTCCAATAAGATCAGTTGCTCTTTGTTTACCCCATTCAAGTTCACCAGGTTCATATAAATATCTTACAGTTTAATTACCTAGTACTGGTTGTTTTGAAAAGGAGTCATGTCGTTGTATTGGTATATGTTTTTTTTGATTGCATTGGTAGGTTTCATAGAAATTGCACGAGTAATTTCATTATTTAACGCAGCTATTACACTTAGTAGTCTTGCAACCCATTCACGAGATCTCTTGTCTCTCTGAATTATTTCCTTCGCATACCGCTATCCCAAAAATCGCTCGGCAAGTGTTCGATTAAATCGTTCAACAATTTCATGATCGCGATGAATTGCAGTATGTCCTCGTCTGATTTTGACGTTATGTTTTTTCATCATAGATGATACTGCACGAATAAATTCCTTGCCAGAATCAACATGTGGCTACTGTGGCCATACGTTGACCACCACGTTGATAAATTCGTTCAAACGCAGACGCAACTTCAGTTGCTGTTTTAGTTGATGGTGGTTCAGCTTCTTTGTACCTATTTGCAACGTCAACGACAGTCAACGCGTGTTTTATGTGCGTGATTGATGTCTATCAATTTTAATAGTATCGTGTGGTAAAAACAAAATATCTGCTTGATGAACTTTCATTGAGAGTGCTGACATCAAAATGTGCGTACTGAAATGTTTTAGGTGTGGTAGTTAAATTTGCCATAGTGCCTGTCGTGCTAACCGATTTGGAGCAACATATCGTATGACATTTGCTGCATCAGCAAGTTTACTAATCGCTGCTCTACCCCTCCAATATCCTCGTGGGCTATACTAAATCGATTCCATTATAATAATAAGTATCGGCCTACTAATTACAGGCCCCTAGCACTAGTTTACCTTTCATCGAAGAATGTACTAGGAAACTATCAATTTTTTCTCTGAGAGATTTTTTTAAAAATGGAATTTAACGAGTGAATCAACTTCACATATTCATTCTTGTTAATCCTTTTTTATAACGCTACATCATGAACGTGGCACGCTTGGTCAATCGCATTTATTGGATACTCTCCGGGTCTTGGTTGGTCTCGTTCGTCAGGTCGGTTATCAAGTCGGGTTCCAGGACCACAATTATCAGATCCTTGAAGATGTTTTTCTCCTGGGTATGTGGCCCATGGAGCCCCTGTTAATTTTTCCAGTGAAGCAGCGATATAACCACCAGACACTTTGTGTCCGGAGATAAATCTGTATCCGCGTGTACCACATTTCATACACTTGCCTGTATTCGCACTCTTTTTATTTTTTGTTATTATTGTTGTCAATCCACTTGTGGGGGTGGGTGCTCTAGAGCGAAAACAATATAGATCCATACTATTTATTATATTTGTACAAAATGAATATCATTGATTTCTCAGCGACACCAAAGCAAGAGCCAGTCGAGCAACATCAAGCGCTACCAAATTCTATCAGAGCAATTATCATAGGTCCATCTGGGTCTGGTAAGACGCAACTGTTGCTTAATCTAATAATAAGATGACTCCAGTGGGATAAGTTATATTTAGTGGCACCATCTGTAGATGATCAGAGATGCTACGATGTGCTCAAGGATTTATAATGAAAATTATTGGATGAAGATGGTAATAATATCATTGATTTTATTACCGATATTGATGAAGCCCCATCTGTAGATGACTTCGATGTATTTATTAACAATCCCGTAGTATATGATGAGGTGATGCTGGACAAACAACCAAAGCCAGCTCGGATATTTTCTCGAGGCAGACACAAAAGCACAGACGTGATTTATGTTACTCAGCGATATACACAAATACCTAAAGTGATCAGAGATAACTGCAATATTTTAGTCGTGTTTAATGGAGTCGACACACATACTCTGCGAAATATTCATCAGACTTGGTTTTCAGGGGATGTAGATATAATTAAGTTCAAAAACTTCTTTTTAAATGTGCAGGCTACCCGGCACGGATGTATCACGATACATTTACATGATCCTCAGTTACGATTTCGCATAGGTCTCAATAAAATTTTCGGTTAAGAGACAGCAACAGGGAGGGTGACGACAAACAATGAGTGTCCGGCTGGTAAACGAACAAGCATAAAAATTTGAAAACTCAAACGTCTAAAATAAAGTAAGAAAATGAAATAGCCCAATTAGAGAACATCTCGGTCGGTTAGAGGTTTCGGTTTGGCGTTATTGACCTTGTATTTTCATTTTTCGTAGGAAGTTTTATTTTCGCAAATGGACCCTCCAAAAATGGCCTGTTCACCCTACCTGCTGCTGGTTGATATAATACATTTACTTTTACTTTTGATGTGGTTGATACAATTATTTATCAATAGCAAAAAGGTTGATATTCACCGAGACCTAACGTCAAGCTGGATGTAATTCGTCTGTGGATTTATAGATAAATCCTTGCATCAAGACACATAAAAAATCAGCATTTCTTGTATTACTTATACGTTTTTGCCCCATTTCATGGAATTGAAACACCCAATAAAAGAATTGAAAACATAATATTTCACATCCAAATAATAAAAACAACGTTTTCTGCTTCTTAAAAATAGCAGTAATTTAAATGACTGAAATAAAATACTATATATGCAGAATTATTTTCAGTGTTTATAGTTTACTTTAAAATGAATGCTAAAACATAATAAAGGTTTGCAGATGGGCGGAGAGACAGACGAATGTGTAACAGATGGAAACATGGTGAAAACTTTACATCACTTGTAAGTATGTTTAATGCATACTTGAAAACGAATGCATATTCTAAACAGAGCACTTCCGTTTAGCAGTCAACAGTCAAGTTCTCTGATGTCACTCCTTCTATGAGATCATTAGTGAGCCGGTGGAATAATTTATTAGAGTCACGTGCGCAAGTTTTGGTGATATGATGTTTTAGCAAATAGATCCTCGCAAATTGATCAATAAAAAACAGAATCATTAGAAGTCATATTGTCACTGTTAGAAGTCGTGTTCGACATGTGGTAATCCATACTAATGAAGGTGGTGCAGAGTGACTGATGATCACGATTCTGTGGCTCGGGGCACGAAAACATAATACTGATATCTGATTAAAGTACTTTGCAGTGCAATTGAAGAATGTCCAAAGTCCGTACAGAAACAACAACAACAAAAAAATAACCATACAAAATAAAATCAACAATCCTTACATAGAAAATCGAACAGGAAGGGGGATGCAAACGCAAGATGATTATAAAATATGCACGCAAGATAGTTTAATATCAAATTAAGCCTACATCACTTCGACAATATTGGTCAAGTTTGTTTTCAGTTTCCCTCCGAGAAAGCTTCTTAAGTTGAAACAATTAAGATGAAAACATGCGTTTGATGCAAAGAAAATAGTGTCGTGACTGAGAGGAATTGATGAAATAAAACTGGCAGGGAAGTGTGTGACTTGTCTGGAACTACATTGTAATGTCTAATCATGCCTAATGTACCACAAGATTCGGCCTGTAAAGCACCCACATCAGGACATGGATTTTAAATTATTATTAGCCTATCAGATATAACATTAAAAAAGTGAAGTCCATTGTCACTAGCTGACCCAAAAATGTCAAGGTCAACAATATTATGAGAAAGAGAGAGAGAGAGAGTTATGTATATTTAACTTGATTTGTCCATGATTTTAAGTTGGAAACATAATGTTTACGTAGTAAAAGTTTAACGTCAGTCTTGTTTACAGTTAGACGAAGTTTTTCCATTGGAAATCTTCGTATTCTATTACGATATAGGTCATATAAAATAAGTATAGTTAGAAATTTTATAAACAAATCAATTATTCTTGGTTCAAATCAGTCTGTCAGATATAAGTCGAAAGGAATTATTTAAAAATATTCATTGGAATTACTAAAGTGCCCATTAACGTTTGTATTTTTACCAACAAGTTTGGATTTTTGTGAACTCATTCAAATATATCCTGGATTGCATCGTTCTGTTATATCAGGACATTCAAGACTATCGGAAGACTATCGGAATTTATTCGAAACATTCTTTAGTTTTGGAATTGTGACAGGACATTTAAGATTATTTGGAATCTCATTCACAATACTGTAATTGACTTTTGAATTATTTTGAATTATTTTAATATATGGAATAATAACTTCTTGATTTTATTTAAATTGTTTGCCTCACTTCTTTCCGTTATATATTTAAATACGCAGAGCCTTAACTCTGTCTTTCTCTCTCTCTCTCATATATATGAATGCCGATTTGTTCACACTTTCTTCCCTCATCGAGTATGAACGTATTACTCCCTTCTAAATAAATCAAAATGCACACAATATATCACGTTGTTATGCCAGTTTGTAATAAAAGAGTATGTTTGTTTTTTAAATGTACTACCTTATCTGGATACTTTTATTTTTTCAGGTTTTTGGTTTCCAGATTTATTTTATAATGAAACCCATTTTACAAAAGAGGAAATTTTCTTACTGAACTGATATTGGAACGTTAATATTGTCTGCGGCGAAACAGAACAACCTGTTAGAGAACTAGTCTCCAGGATTTTTTATTTTATCAAATATTTTCTTGTTTTTTTGTTGTGGACAAATAACTCGTGTACACCATCCATTGTAACATAACTGTAAAATACGTCATTTTACTAATACCAGTCATCATTTAAGTAGGTCTTTTACTCTAAGGTGGCTACATACCATGAAAGGGCTCAATACGGAAGTACTAGCGTTCTAAATTGTGTGAACATGGACACGACTTTATCGCAACGTTATCAGAATTTTAAACAAAAATCTCCATAACTGAGTTAAAGTAGAACTGTGATAAAGTTTCTGCTTCTTTCCTCAGTCAATAGTTCGGAAGAAAGGTTACATTTTTTTTCCCGGAAAAGACCATGAGGAAGTCTACCAACGGATACATACTTTTAAACACAAGATCAATGGCGTCCTGGAGATCTCTGTTGCAATGCTGATATAATCTCACCGCATCTTTTTCAGAGAAACGACCGTGGAACAGTTCTTGGAGTCGTCTTGCCTATTATAAAATATAAAATATGGAATTTATACCAAGAACTCTAAATGGAGGAAAATACTGCATGAGTTAATTAGTTGGTAAAACAATGGAATGGAATGGTTTGAAGACAAAGGTAATAACGTGACAATGACCCTAACCATTGACAGTAAAATCGGCAACATCGGATCTATAGAGTGCGTGTTTAAAAGTTTCCTTGAAGTTGATAAGCGATTGATGTTCATTTGGTAAACATCAACTATTCGATCTTGCATGAACAATAAAACAAAAAGAACAAACAACAAAAACAAACAGCATGTATTCTCTTATGCTAGAGGAAAACAAGAATATATTTACCAAACGATTGTGTGGACAATGTATAGGATATTTGACAGGTCTTCTCTATCTACAAACCATTTTCAGAATTTAAAGCCCTCCTCCAGGAACGATAACATAAATTTTAAAAAAATATATGAAGCTTTCTCATCTTTTATTACAGGGGTCGTATTGAAATTTCGTGACCGAAATGATAAATTCATGCATTTAAATCAGGGTAGACCTAGATCACAGACATATAGTTTTTATCAACAACGTAGATGAATAAAAATACACAGGTATGACTCAAGAAGGGGAAGGGGCAAAGGAATGGAGAAAGAATGACCTAATCGATGACAATAAATTGAATACTTTCTATGGTTTGTGTATTGAATTTATACTGATTGCATTACCTTTGTATGTGATTGAGGGTATAGTGTTTGCCTACCTGATGTTTGTCATGATTATTACTGGTAAAGAAAATGTTTACTAAATTTATGTTTAAGGCCTCACCTTCTATGAATTAGAACTTTCTTCCATTATAAATTAGTTATATTCCAAAACATTCTTTTGCTTTCAAGGTCAAGTGACTGTTTGTATATAAATAGTCGCTTTGTAAACAAATCTTCATTCCTGCTTTATAATCAGTCTGTGGAATCACTTAGATTTGTGTTAAGATATCATTTAAGAGGAAGTATTCATTTTAATTATTCATTGGAATTACAAGGTAATCTTTGTCGTTTTGGAATAAACCACTACTTTGGAATTATTGAGAACTCATTCATAGATATTCTTAATTATATATTTGCGGTGTATCAGGATATTCAAGATCGTTGGGCTTCATTTCGATTATCTTATACGTTTGGACTTGTAGTAATAAAGCATTTAGGATTATTGGGATTTTACTTTGTGCTCATGGGGATATATTATTTGTTGATTTACTAAAGCGTGTTGGTTTTGAGTCTTTCTGCTACATTGTTTAAGGCAACAGCTTCGTAACATCTACCAAACGTAGCCAAAACGTGATTTTGAACTAAATGCACCGCAACAGTATCGAACGAGTGATCGGGAACGAGACCGTCGGCCATGTTATTAGTCAACAAAGTCTTTGTTGTGAGACAGAGTATTCGCCCTTGTTATTTCAATGAACTCACCAAAGCAGCAAATAAACATTGTAGTCAGGCACACTTATCATTTATACACACAAATAGACAGGCCAACAGAGGAGTGTTACGGTTTTCTCGCCAAAACGTTCTTGTAAAAACATACTGTAAAATGTGACGTTGTTTTTCATGAAAATAACGAAATAGTTTTCTTGGTATGAATGTTTATGGGTTAAAAAAGGGCCATTATGCCCAGACATTGTTAGCTTCGTTTATACATTACATTCGATTTGTACGGTTTTTAGGACAAAACGTTTAATATTCTTGACGGAATAGAAATTAAATCATTTGATCACATATATAAATATTCGAAAGCAATTGATTGGCAAATATTCGCTCGCGCCGTTCATGACTATATTTGTCCAAATTTCCAGAGTTTACGCGGACAGAACAAGGTATGGTTTGAGGTTTTCAAAGCGTTAACTACTTCTCAGTTACACTGATAAAGACAGGTATTTACTTTTGGAGTAAGTAATGGTATAATCAATAATGAATCGGGAGCTGAATCGAGTTGTTGTTTCTTCTGACCCGGAAATGGTATGACTGCCGATTTATTTAAAGTAGGGTACGATCAAACATTTAGCTCTGGAGAAATATATAATGAAGTTAGAGACATACAATATAAATTGTTTGGTAAGGAATGTAGAAGGGACAGGAGTAATTATCATTGATCCAAACAAAAATGACGATTCTACTGCAACATTATATGGTGAATATGATATATTAAATAGATCAATTACTGTTGAAAAAGCACACAAGGTAATCCTAAAGTGTACAAAGTAATAAAGCTACGCGTACAAGACAATATAAAAATAGTATATAAATTGAACTGAATATTATTTTCTACATTAATATATTTCTTTTTATACCCTTTGTTAGACCAGTGCATTATATTGGATTATTGGATTAATATATCCAATATGTAAAAATAAATATGATACAAATATTCATTCCCAATATTGACCTCTTACACTATTGAGTTGTTTTCGAAAATTGCTTTCCTTTGCCTTAGAGGCAATGCTTAGGGATAATACAGGGTCGACCAGTAATTTAATCCAAAATCAGCCTGATATTAAAAAAGGTTATTCCGCTTTAGATAACATTTTTCTTTACATTCCCTTTTATAAATTTTAAAAGCTGTAAAAATTGTGTACATGGGTCGATTTCGAGAAAGTAAATGACATTGGATGTAGAGTGACCAAACAATTAGTGACGCTATTGGGAGGGCAGGGGTTTGGAGAAAAAAATTGTTCGAAATAACGTTAAAAGTAAATTGCTGAATGTAATTAGATATATGTATGGTACAATTAAGTCATATGCGTAGATCAACCCGAAATTTTCTGTATTTGTATGCTTGTGTGAAATAAGGCAACGTGAAAATCTCTCATCAATCTAGTTTCGTTATTTATGTGTTAATGATTTTGAAGAGGTTTCGCTAAGAAAAGATTGTAATTGTGTAGATTTTGAATATGAGAACAATATATTTTACTGCAGTTTAAACAATTTATTATCCTTTGTTCTGACGATACTATTATTTTTGCAGATAATGAGAAACATCTTAAGAAAACTTTGACGGAATTCTATAAATATTATTGAAATTGTAGATTAAAAGTCAATGTTGAGAAGAAAAGGAAAATTACTATTCCATTCAAGACAATGTCACCGTTTCTTTTGATACTTGGTAACAGACCATTGAGAATAGTTAAACAGTGTTTATATTTAAGGTTTCTTGCTTTTTAAACACGATGGTTCATTTTAAAAGTGACAATCACAACATAGGCTAAAATCGCCCTGCTTGTCCAATGCAAAATAAATAAATAAATAAATATAAATATATATATATATATATATAATATTTTAGTATATGACTTACAATTGCAGCGGTTTTTTTAAATAATGTTTTGTCGATATTGTTATATGGATGTGATATCTGGGGATTTTGGTATAATCCAGTCGTAAGAAACAATGGCACATTTTTATTATTTAATACAAAAACGGGTGGAGGCTTCATATATATGTTGTATTTGATGGAGAGATGGGTAGACTTCCAATATATGTTGTTACCAGTCAATGATCTTAAAATAGTAACAGAAAAGAGTGAAAAGCAACAAGCTTTGTAAAATTAAAAAAAAATAATTAATTTTCCTAGAACAAGAAGTGAAAATAAAAAAAGAACTTAAAGTATTGCAAATTAAATAATCATAGAATTACAGACACAAGTCCTAATAATATAACATTGAAACTTTAGTGGAAATCCAAAATAAGACCAACGTTGAAAGTGTTGATGTGCATGTGGTGGCCTGGATCACTTTATGTCTCTGTCATAAGAATATTAATGTTTATGAGCACTCTGTATTTCCAGAGAAATAAATCGGTGAATTAAATAATTTCAAGAAATAAATTCCAGCCAAAATGAGCTTCTGGACAGAAAAATAATACAAAATTGATTCTGCTAGATGTTAAAGCACGAATGAATAATCTTTCCATTAACTTGATTATATAGACTTCCACTTGACCTCATATCACAATTAGCATTTTCTAAAACAAAAGCCCTTACATAATGGAAAATAACCTTAAGAAAGTTCTCAGTATTTAAAACATAAAATGTTGCTTGTTATTAGAAAGTCTGTTACTAAAACTATAATACATAATCTGGACTAGTGTCAGGTACACTAGTTAAGTATGAGAAGAATTCCAAAAACCTTGACCCAGACCCAAATAAACATGTTTACTTCTATTAATAATGATCTTGATATTAAACACACACACCTAGAGAACATTTTAGCTATGTAATAGTTGTTTACACAATAAAACAAGAAAATCAATTATTAAGGTCAAGTAGAAAATATACTTGATTTTGGACAAGTGTAAGTGCAACATACAATGAAACATTCCAATAGCATATAATGAAATAAAAAGAAAATTTAAAAAACTAACAAACAATGCAAATTAAAAATGCATAACAATGTTGCATTTTGGACTGCGGGTATATGCAATTTCAGAATTTATTTATATTACTACGTGATATACATGTTCAATCTTGCTGTGTTTTTCAATATCAATATTTCCTGCTATAAGATAAAAATATCAAAGGAAGAAGTATCTAAAAAATATTTATACATACACATTTAGTGAGCAACTAAATACCACAAACGTTAACGTATTTATTAGAAGAAGTAAATATGTAGAACTTATATTTTAAATCCGTCCGTTCGCACGCAAACTCAGAATAGATATTTATGTTACAGTTTCATCTCATATTCTCATGCATATGATTATGTATATTTAATTTGTATTTGTTGTTCTTTTTCTCCATGATTTTATAAGATTTATAATTGTATTTTGAACTTGTCCTTGTCCAAAATCAAGTTCATTGTTTAACTGACCAGTAACCTTTTTATTTTCAACAAATAATACATAGTTAATGAGTAGGGTTAAATATCAGGATCATTATCAATGGAAATAAAAATGTTTGTCGTAATCTGAGCCTATGTCATTGATATTCCCAATGGAAATCCTTGTCTATCTGATATAGCCCATGTTCTTTATTATAACATTAGCAATGGACCTTGTCTTATTTTTATAGAGTCGTAATAGCAAATTGGGAGTTCTTGTACGGAATACGAATGTGTCTAAAATATTTCAATAAACCTTGTTCTACAAATTTAAAGCAACTGTATCTAGGGATTTTCTAAGTTCAATGTTTATTTCACATATTTAAGAAATCTATAGTAAGCTAGCAAGCCTTAACGTGTCACATAAAGTGGAGAACTTTAATTGAAATCGTACAGAGGAGGGTTTAGAATCTTTGAAAACAGAATTATAGCTAAAAAGAAGATGGAAACAGAGTTAAGAAAACTTCAGCTTCAGAAAGAGAAAAAAGCGAGACAAATGAAATTGGAGAAATAGGAGAGAGAGAGAGAGAGAGAGAGAGAGAGAGAGAGAGAGAGAGAGAGAAAGAGAGAGAGAGAGAGAGAGAGAATGAGAGGGAGATATAGAAGACAGGCTAATACAAATGCAAAGAGAAAAGAAGCGAGGGAAATAAGGATGCTAAGAGGAAAAAAAGAAATGGAAATACAGATGCATAGAGAAGAGGAAGAAATGGAATTTCGGTTTAGATTAAACAAGTTAGAACTGGCAAGTGAAAAGCTTTCCACAACTTACACACAAATTCACAGTATAATGGTATCAGTAATATCAAGGTAGTACCCCCTTTTCAAGAAAAAGGAGTAGATCAGTATTTTCTTCATATTTAGAAAATTGCAGAAAATTTGAGATGCCAAGAGAGCACTAGACTTTATTATTACAAAGTGTACTCATTGTCAGAGCTCGCGATATTTATGTCACACTGTCAGTACAAAAGAGTGCTGATAATGATGTCGATAAGGAACGAGGGATTGTGAGTTGGTACCCGAGGCATATCGACAAGGCTTTACGAACTGTACAAAATCAACTGACCAAACCTGTGTAAATTTTGCATGGAAAAAGCACGACAGTTTGATAGTTGGTGCTCGTCTAAAAAGGTTGACACAGCTTATGATAACCTCATACAATTTATATTAGTGGAAGAGTTCAAGAATTCCAACCATAGTTAAATCAACATCTATCTTGATGAAAAAGGTGGAAACGTTGGAAGAGGCTGCGCGAACAGCTGACGATTATTCATTGACTCACAAAGGTTCTTTTGTAAGTAAACCTTCCACTCAGCAGTTTACTGTCTTTTACGAGCGGATACAAATCTCAGTCAGGCACAGTTTTTTTTTTTTGGGGGGGGGGGCGACTGGCCGAGTGGTCTAAAGCGCTCTCCGTTACGGATCACTGCCATCTCACCTCTGTCTGCGTGGGTTCGATCTCGGATTCGGCTAATGTGGGTATGTGAGAAAGCTTGACAGTAGCTTCTCGTGGGTCGGTGGTTCTTTCTGGGGTTTTCCCGGGTTCTTTCTCCACCATTAATACTGGCCGCCATGTATAGCCTATCGTGTGTTGAAAAATAGCGTCAACCCTACAACAACAACAACAACAACAATAACAACAACAATTTTTTGGAGTCAAGTTTCTGATACAACGGATCAGAAATCGTTCTCCCTTCCTTCATGTACCTATTGCAAGAAGACAATGCATGCTATTTCCGTTTGCTACAGATTGAAAATATAAACAATATAATCAATACAGACCTATTCCAGATGCTCTTAGTTTTAAGAGGCCAGTGTCACGGTCATGTATTGAAAGCAGTACATTTGTTGGGTCTAATAAAGCCCATTTTGATTTTATTATGGAGAATTATGAATCATTCATATCGAAAGGTTCTATATCACTTATTAGTGACTCTGCCAATCCTATTCATATTACAATTTTAAGGGACACAGGAGCTTCTCAGATTCTTTTATTATCAGGTACTTTGACTTCTTCAAATGAAATGTTCTTATTCAGGGAGTAAAGTACGGCTTTGTTAATGCCCCTAACCATTGTGTAAATTTGTAATCAGACTTAGTCTCAGTACCCATGACAGTTGGAGCAGTTAGTCTTTACCAGTCGAGGGTATTCTTTTATTTTTAGGCAATGACCTAGCTGGAGATAACGTTGTGGTTAATCTACTTGTAACTGACAAGCCTTGTATGGCTACGAAAGTCAATCCTATTAATCCTTGATTTCTACCGGATTTATTACTAGAGCAAAGAAAGCTCTGGAGAATGATGTTGGTCAGAAAATTACTCCTTTAGCTGGCACATGTATTGGTCAGGCTTTTGATGAAGTCACTTATGCTCCTGGTATGAATCAATAAAAAAAAAGTATTGATTACAATGACCCCAAATTTATAACTCATTCTCTTTATTCTAATGAGGGTGGCGAACGACAATCACTCACTGTGGGACATGAACAAGATCACGAGACTAGTAAAGAACAGTTGAGCAATCGAAATGGGAAATAAATAGGAAGCTTCTATAGGAAGCTCCGTGTGTGCACGTAAGAGACAGCGCTGAACTTCCAGAAAGTTCAGAGAGAAAGTTTAACGATTAGTACAGGAGTGTGGAAGGAAAGGGTACACGACGTAGCACAGGAAGAATGCATGAGAGAAGAAGGGAGAACAGAAGAAGAGAGAAACGAATGCAGATGAGTACAAGGGATTACTCACGGAAAGGAGATTCTCCCACATTATGATGTTAGCTCACATGTGATGAAATAAAGAAAGGCATTTGTTAACAAGTAAATGAATGTATTAATTGATGAGTGAAGTACAATTTGAAGATTTATATCCATAAGTTACTTTAATTGTTTTATTTATTATTGATATTGATTAAATTGTTATATATTTTAATTTGAGTTGTTAATGTATTAAGGCGGTCGGCATTGCTGACTGGTTACTCGTGAGTAATTCAGAATTTAAATGTCCACCTTTCTGCCGTAATAGTCAAAATACTGTACGGGGGATGTGACAGTAATTTTGCTCCAATTTTTCCATAATTGTTGAACCTCTGACCAATTTGTTAAGTAGGAAAACCAAGTTTCATTAGTCTGAAAAGTGTCTCAAGGCTTGTGATAAGTTCAAAAGCCATACTCAAGAGTGCACCAGTTCTTTCAGCTCCAAATTTCAGTCCATCATTTCAAATGTCTTTTGATGCAAGTGATATTTTTGTTAGTGGAGTTTGATCTTACAGAATACAGATACATCAAGGGAATATATACTCTGATTGCAGATCTACTTTCAAACATATACAAGTATTATATTTCTTCAAGCACATATTTAATTTTTATTTATTAGTTTTTCCTCTATGATTATTATGTTATGAGACAGTCGACCTGATCCCTCCCGGCCTACATATTATTTTTGTTAAACTCTTCACATATTCTTAATTTAACAATTTTGTATTCAACACTTTGATCAAATTTGTATGCCAAAATTATCACGGGTAGAATCGATCAAATTTGTATGCCAAAATTGTCACGGGTAGATTCGAACAAATTTGTATGCCAAAATTGTCACGGGTAGACTCGAACAAATTCGTATGTCAAAATTGTCACGGGTAGACTCGAACAAATTTGTATGCCAAAATTATCACGGGTAGAATCGATCAAATTTGTATGCCAAAATTGTCACGGGTAGACTCGAACAAATTCGTATGCCAAAACTGTCACGGGTAGACTCGAACAAATTTGTATGCCAAAATTGTCACGGGTAGACTCGAACAAATTCGTATGTCAAAATTGTCACGGGTAGACTCGAATAAAATCTCCTCATTAATGCACCCTATATACCTCTAAGTTGGTTGAAACGAGCAGCGACAATTTCAACATATTTTTTGAATTTGCCAATAACTTCAATCCTATGATTATATTCATGTCAGAGTCACCAAATGTGACCTGTCCAACTGGAGGGGAACATAGAAATAGACCTGTTTTGTATACCAGCTAACTCTCACTATAATCTACTTCCAACCAGCTGTCACCCCTAGCACAAAATAGAAACGCATATGCTTTAATTAGGCTAACTTTTAGAGTTCAAGAGGCACCTTAGAAGGAGAGGGTGTACCTAAATAGGTACATCGAGGAGGTTATTAACGAAGCTATACTCTTCGATAAAGGAGCCTTCTTCTACTATAAAACCAAGAAAACAAACAAACACGTGCCCTTCGTGGTTACAGTTCACCCAGATTCCCCCAATTTACAACATATCATTCTGATGAATTTGTATCAGGCTAAAACACAGGAAAGTCTGAAGGGCATATTTCAAGACCTTCCTATGGTTGGGTACCGCAGACCTAAAATCTGAACTCCATCTGATACGTTCCAATGCAACTTAAAAAAAGATCAGATTCAACGACAAATCTTGCCTAATTTGCAACCATATACTCGAGACCAAATGGTTAGGAAGTTTGAAGACAGGAATTAGCTTCAGTATGAATAAGAATTAGGATTTCGAACCGAAAATGTAATCTATCTTCTAACATGCAAGATCTGTGCCACTCAATGTGTTGGCAAACCCGTTGTTTTCAGAAAACAAACGAATAACCAAAAGAGCCACATTCGCAACAAAATCAACGCGAAACTCGCCAACCACTACAACTCGACTGGGTATTCAGTCAAGTCCCTCAAGATGCTACCAATTGATCTAACCTGTGATGGACCGATATAAAAATCATACGTAAGGAACAATACTATATACTACAATTGAAAACTCATGGGTAGTTCGGCTTAAAGAATATGTGAAATCTTCCTAATGCAGTCCTATAGAACCTACAATCATTATTTAAAATACATAAGCAGTATTTGACATGCTATTTACGCAGTACCAATTCCGTAACTCTTTACATGTATTATTATTATTATTATTATTATCACTCAATTCCTTAAACCGGCTGCACCATGCCCTTGGTAAATTTTCTTTGTACCATCATGCCCTTGGTATATTTTTTTGTACCATCATACATAAATTTTCCATGATATAATTTATTTTGTACATGTTGCAAATGGCATTAATTTTTCGGCACACTTGGTTTCCGTCCTTTGGAATTAGTTAAAAACAGTTGGTTCTCTACGTGATATGCACGGCAATCCCTTCTTTTATGTGTACAACTTTCTTGGGCTGATGGCAATATACAAAAGATACATAGTTCACTCGTTTGAACACCGTTTATCAGTTATTTCTTCATTTCGTTTTCGCTTTTTTATCCGTTGCTTATCTTTTCCCCATCATTGAAACGTGAAGGAGTCAAGGATTTATCTTGGCTTTTTTGCTGAGTGCTTGTTTTGTGAATCGAATAGTTTGTTCAGCTCGAGACATCGGGAAACTATAGTATATTGCACCATTAACAATGTGTGATGGTATGTATTTATGTATGTATGTGTATGGGGGTATATATATATATATATATATATATATATATATATATATATATATATATATATATATATATATATATATATATATATATATATATATATATATATGTATATATATATATATATATATATATCACATACAAATACACACATTTGCACTTTGAACGGAGTTACGATATGCTCCTGGTAACTGTATATTGACCAAAGGAGTGAAACTCCTCACATCCCGCCAGTGTGCCCGCCACAAAATACAGTTCTACGATTTTTCTTTTGAAATTCTATTTTTATTCACATTTATTAAATCAATATAAGACGCACTCATGATTTAAACATGAAATATGTTTTTTTTATGAAGAAAGTAGTGCACTACAAACACGGTTAGCTTCTTGTACACTGAACCTGAATTGTATTGGTATATCAATTTGCTTTATACCAACACTTTAAATGCCATGTTATTTTTAATGTATGTGGTATCACGTTCATATTTCAGTGTGATATATTATTTTATCACATAGCAGGTATAGTTTTCCTATAGTATGTGCAGTTTCATATTTTTGATATTACCACATGTTAAAATATCACTATGTGATTCTGATTGGTCCAAATAAGCCCATGAAATTATTGTGCAGTATCTTCTTTAATGATTGGCTGGGATCGTGCGAAATTTTTTAACCCGCCTTTTGGAATATTTTGTTTTAAATGAACATTTTTGGCGGCCATTTTTGAACAAATCTCGCGAAAGGAAATTGAGGAAATAGTATTTCGGATGTCTGAATACGGATATGTTACCCACACAGTTGTTATGTCATAAATAACAATATAATAATGAGAAAAATGGCGCAAAACTGAAAAACAAGAACAAAAATAAGACGTAAAACTAAGGGTATTGCTTATTTGATGGCGGGGTGGGTGAGGGTTGGTATATCTGTAACATAGATATAGAATCCACCGTATATACAAGCGTGGTTTAAATGTTAACTTACAGAAGTAAATAAACTCACCTCTGTTCACAGAAGAATTTGGACATAAATGAGTCTCTTAACTGACAGAACTTTATCCAACCACAGCTGATCTTTGCGCAGTGTATATGGGATGCAAATCCGTCTTAAAAATAAATTTGTTTACGTCTTCCGTGCAGTCTATTGTTCCTGTCAAATACTGCAAATATCCGGTAACAAATGCTTTGCAGTAAACGTGGGAAGTTCTGCATCCACTAATCCTATTTCACATGAAAATCGCAACAATGTAATGTTTTGTTCTGAAAGGGACATTCTAGGGTAAACATGTGCTCTAGGCCTGCTGGAATTACATCACAATTAATACTTCCAGTTCAGTACCCAGGAATGTAGTTCTAGTCTATTTTTAGAACATTTTTTCCTCTCTCATTTTGGTGGTGATAGAAGAGTTTTATTTATGCATTTTTGGTAGGGATTTAAAGGTAACTGTTTATTCTTGATAATATGAGCTCAGGATGTTGTTGTCTGTATGTATTTTGGCGACAGTGCACTGTGAGTAATAAGACCTTGGTGATGATCCGGAAGTGAAATACGTGTTCTGGTTACATGCTGTTATGTTGACAGTCAATGATCTAAAAAAAGAGCAGGTCAACCTTTGACAAGAACTTCACCGTGAAGTCATCTTTGAAGGTATTTTAGATTAACATATGATTTGCATTGATTGTCACACAGTGGAAAGGTCAGTACTGAGAAACAAATGTAGAGAACATACAGTAAAATTAATTGTGTACTATGTCCTGTCATGCTGGGGACCGTATCTCACAATGTGGCATCACATCGCATTGATCATTCTGTTTGGAAAAATTTATTTTTTCGTTACAAAATGGTCTGTTTGTTCGGATGGAAACTTTTTTTTGAATTATAGTTTGTAAAAAAGTACAAGTTCAACTTTGTTTGGGACTATATTTTATGCACAACAAGTGAAAGGTGCACATTATGTCAGAATGAACGAAATTATTCGTTCTTCTTCCTGTCTAAATAATTTCCATTGAAATAAAATCTATGTGATAAAAAGAATCTAAAATGGGTAATGATCTAATATTAAATTTATGAAACACTTTGAATAATGTCCAACTTTTGCTCGCCAAGGCGCGCAAAAGTTGGACATTATTCAACTCGTTTCATAAATTACGTATTATATCATTACCCATTTTAGATCCTCTATGACCGTTTATCGTCCGTGATAACTGTAACATTGCCTGACATTTGCGAGAAATCAGCTGATTGTATCCAGGTCACTAAAACCTAGTTCAACTGGGTTCAAAGTTGTGTGTATTAGTGTATTATCTTATTTATGTCACAACACTTCGTTATGTCTCTGCTGCAATCTTGATAGTGAATATATATGTATAAAAATTTCTTATCTCTCTGTGCTTTGAATCTTGAGGTTGAGTATATCTGTACAAGAATTTCATATATGTTTGTGTCTGGAATCTTGCTTTTGAGTACATCTGTACAAAAATTTCATATCTCTCTGTGCCTGGAATCTTCCTGAGTACATCTGTACAATAACTTCATATCTCCCTGTGCAAGAATTTCAAATCTCTCTGTGCCTGGAATCTTGCTATTGAGTACCTCTGTACAATAATATCATATCTGTTTCTTCCTGGAATTTTGCTGTTGAGCACGTCTGTACAATAATGTCATATCTGTTTCTGCCTGGAATCTTGCTGTTGAGCACATCTGTACAAGGATTTCGGATCTGTTTGTGCCTTGAACCTTGCTGTTGAGTACATCTGTGCAATGTTTGTAATGTATGTGCCTGGAATCATTGTATATGGTACATCTGCACAAGGATTTCGTTTTGATTCCCTTTATAGATGAAAATCGTTTCAGTTATATATGTTGCGCATCTATTTAGTTTTTAGTATAAACTTTTTGTTTCAGTTTCCGGATTGAATCATAATGTAAAATTAATGTTTTACGAATGTGGGATTGCATATCGTGAGAAAATTAATTTTAAATATGTGTTTAATTACATAGGGCAATTGATTAATAGTTTTCGCATGTAAAAGCCATGCATGCTTAGATGGTGTGAGGTGGGGGTGAGAAGCACATCAAATGACTATAACACAGTTCAGTTTGGATCCTATGTGTAGTATAAATGTGTAGGTACATATGTTTCACGTGCAATTCTCAGATGTCATAATCACATTTATTTCACGACGGTTCCTATCGTTTTCAATCCAAATATCCCGACCACATATGAGACACGTGAAAATCGGACAATTCACACTTGGTTAAGTTTCACAAAATATGTGCAACATAAACTGTACCGATACAAATTTTAATGAAAAAGGCGAATATAGCATCATTGACGAAGACATGGGCACAGAAACATTATGAATAATCGCCTAATTCGATAGTTTATTTTTTATAATCATGTTTGTTGTTTACATACTACAAAATCATTGCGTGGCTATCCAGATGTTTGCAACTTTAAAAGGAAACTCAGGAAATGTAATCATCATGAGCTGGGAAGGAGAGTGTGTTCGTTCTAAACTAAATTTACACGTCAGTTAGTATATACCGGACACACTAAAAGAAAACGATTCTCGTCTTCAATATCATGGTTGCCACATAACATTCAATATCTTTCACTTTTATCAATTTATGTTTTTTCCACAAATCACAATTTCATTATGTAAAATCACTCGGAGTGTTGTCTAAGCTTATTTATGTGTATAGTTACACAAGAATTCGAAATAGTCTTTGAGGCAGTTTATATAGAGACAGTGTACCTGAATTATGTAATTTATAATTCCAGTCTGTAGGAAGGCATCTATAACCCTCTGTCCAAAAAAATTGGAATAAACTGGAGCAATTCACCGAGTCAGGAAAGATCCAAAACATCACCCAACCCAGAATATGTTTAAAGTATATTTGTTAAGGAGTGTACCAAATTAATATTATCATTCGATTCCCTTGAAATACATAGCGGTTATATGCTGTATTCGTAACATATTTAAAGAGTTTTAATTCTAACCCAGTATTTAATTAACTAAACTAACATATAGATGATGTGTGTGTGTGTGTGTGTGTGTGTGTGTGTGTGTGTGTGTGTGTGCTAATAAGCAAATGAAAACAAAGCGGATTGAAAGGTTCAAACGTCAGCTGGCAAAGTCCACCACTACCTCCCCCGTTCTACCAACGTCTGGACTTGAATCAATTTTACAGTTACATGAATATCCTGCCTAGACAGTGCGCGTCTTGTAGATAAACGAAATCACAGGTGATATGAATGCTGCAATGTCATTTACGAACTGATTTATACTCACTTGAGTAAAAAAAGTCCATTTTTTTTCATATGGCAATAAATGTTATGGAAATACCTACCTCTCTCAAGTCCTCGCATTTAATTGCTGCCATATTTGCTGGCTCACTTGACCTATCGCCACTTGTCAATCATTCTGCTCGATTAACCAATCAGCGAGCGCTATTATACACACCTCCAGGCACTATTTACGTACTTTTTTCCTCCGACAAGCTGCTTCAGTCGATATCGACCCGGCTATTGTATATACTTACAAATTTCGCAACGGTTCGGCAATTTTTCGATTCATAAGGGTGAAGATGTCTCAATGGGGGCTTTGCATTTCTGACAGTCGTTATGTTTGTAAAAAGCATGTCCTCTCGTTAATTTAATATAAAGAAAATAAAACCTTAAAAAAAAAACAACAGAAAATCGATCGTGTGTGGAGCAAGCACTATATCGTGCATGATTTTAATGTTTGAACATTAACATTTAAGGTTGGTTTGTCCCATAAATAATGCATCATTGTCTGGATCTTTTAGACACTTCAGCAACACTGTATTTGTAGTCATCTAACTGTTGGCAGGGAGTATACGAGATACTCTTGAAGTAAATTTCCTTTTAGATAAATATGTTTACTGATTTACTCAAATAAAGCACACATACATCTTTTCAGCATTTCCCTGATGGAGAGCCCACCCTGACCCACCAATACAGGCGGATGCAATACTCACACGATACACACCTGCAAGGCCTCCACCGAGAAAAAGGTGAAAAATTCTATCCAATGTAAACAACGTGTAAGTTGCAAATTATTATGGAAAATAAATTGATGCTTAGTATATCAAAGAGAGAGAGAGAGAGAGAGAGAGAGAGTTCATGAAGCATTTGCATTTCAGTGAGGATGAAAAAAATGTAATTGTAATCACTACTGCATACTATATACGTTGACCATGTGACTTTATATGTTTGGAGGAGTGTCAGTGGGTGGAAGAGAGGAAGGAAAAAAGTGAATAGATCTATATGCAGTCTGCTGTGTGTATACAGGTATGTCTATATGCATACTGCTGTGTGTATACATGTATGTCTATATGCATTCTGCTGTGTGTATACATGTATGTTTATATGCATTTTGCTGTGTGTATACAGGTATGTCTATATGCATACTATTAAAACTGTGTTCCTTTTTAAGAGGCCTGCGATGTAGATTAGTTCAGGACATTGTCAACTTTTTTAATAAAAAAAAGATCATTATTACCATTATTCATATTATTACAATAAAGAATACAATCAGAATTTTAGCACTTTATTTGAATCAATGAAAGCAAAGCCCTTGTTATTTCAGTTCAGAAGAAAATGCAGAACTACTTCTGGCTTTTGCTGATTTAAGTCAAGAGAATAATGTCAGTCTGCAGAAATATGCCACTTTACAGGAAAACTATAATCTTGGTACATGTTATTTATTTATGTTTGTTTCATTTCTTAAACGCATGAAAAGCGAATGCAGAACACAACTTCTCCAAAATTCCCACCATCACCTTTGTATCTGGCAAAATCATCGGTATGTGGAGGTCCAGTCAAAATCTGACAAGATCACTAAAATCAGTGACTAACAACTGGCCTTGCACTTGAAACCAGTGAGTATGATTCCTTTTGAGTACAATTTCTCTTCCAGTCTTCTCAAGAAATAGTGTGTCCTTCTTCTCATATGACTCTAAGTCATCAGCAATAGTCCAGTCCTGTATAGAAAATAGACACTTTACTTCCTGAACTCCAGACTGCCCACCTTCACATATTTTTCCATCTGGTGATGCACCCAAGAATGGAAATAAAAGGTTCACAATGAACCCACAGTCATGTACATGATTATTTGTCTTCTTCATGTACATAGCTTTTGCCACTTTTTTACTGGAAATACCATAACTTGTGGCAGCTGATTTAAATGGCTTTGGCTTAAAAATACTTTTCAAGAATTTATCTGTCATACACGCTTTTCTTAGCATAAATCTTCCAAAGCTGGATGCAGTTATTGTTTTCTCTCTCCTCGTACCACTAGTTACAAACATTCTGATCCCTTGTGTTCCTTTCTATTGATATGGCTTCTTCCTCCGACAAAGCTAGATTATACCACTTGTCAGTGTTTTCCAACACAGAAGAAGGTATCTTAATATTTTTTGTGTGGGAAAGTCCAGATCTCCGCAGTCTGTATGCTTTTTTTCTGGAACTTCTACAGCTTTTATTAATGGGGCCTGAAAGTGAATAGTTGAATAACTGGCATAAATGACTAAGCAAATTTTAAATTTAGATTGTACAAATTTTCTTATCTATCAAATAATATCTGAATTAGCAAACTTTTAGGTGTATTAACATTGGATCTCCTTGCTTTGGCCGCAGAGAACAGAGCATTGACAGAGAAACTTGCTCAGCAAGTACTTAATAATGAAGAACTGAGGCGTGAAAGTACAAGAGTGGAGCAAAAACAAGAGAAAACACGTCTAAGGGAGCTAACATTGCATAAATGTACAGTAGCAACAGTGAAGGATAGCCTTGTGAAAGATAACTTTAAATACTATACCGGATTTATTTATGAACAATTTATGAACATTTTTAAATTCCTTGTGCCAGATGAATTTGAAACACCTCTTACCTTCCCAAGGACTATAACCAGCATTCAGAACATGCCTTTGGAAGATCAACTGCTGCTGACACTAATTAAGTTACGCTTGAATTTTGACGTCAAACATTTAGCCAATTTGTTCGATGTATCACGACAGGATGTAGGTGCCACTTTCCGGGCATGGATCAATATGTTTTACAGGTTTGGATCAGTTCCTATCTGGCCTGACAGAGACGTGTTGCTGCAACAAATGCCAGTGATATTCAAGGAGGACCTTTCAACAACCTTTGTAACTTTAGATGGTACTGAACTCAAAGTGGAAAGGCCTAGTGCCCTGAGAAGTCAGAATCGGTGTTATGCTGACTCCAAGTCAGCAACAACCATTAAAGGCCTTGTTGGAATTGATCCAAGAGGATCTCTCATTTTTATATCTATGTTGTTTTCCGGCTCAATTTCAGACAAAGTGATGTGATTTGGATTTTTAACGTAGCTTTAATAATTTTTCAGTAATATCGCTACGATGTCTGCAATGTGGCAGTTTATAGTGATGTCTTGTAACTGGGGCATGATACATAAGACATGTAGCATGATGTCCCATCCAGTCACATTATCCTGACACCGGGCCGACCAGTCCTAACACTAACCTCTTAATGCTGAGCGCCAAGCGAGGCAGCTGTTAGTACCATTTTTGTAAGTCTTTGGTATGACTCGGCCAGGGATCGAACCCACGACCTCCTGCATCTGAGGCGGACGCTCTAACCACTAGGCCACCAGAGACAAAGAAATTACTACACAGTGTGGTTTGCTACCATTACTGCAACAGTTGCTGGACGTGGAAAACTGAAAACAGGTGAAAGTGTGATGGTAGATAACGTTTTTTTAAAATTCAAGATGAATTTGAAGAACTTGGGCTAAAACTCATAATACCCACATTTGCACCATTTGATGTTCAGAAGTCAGCAGCAGATGTAGCAGTGACTAAGAAAATTGCCACACAACGTGTCCGTGTGGAACGAGCAATCTCAAGGGCTAAACGTTTAAACTTATCGACAATACACTGGACTTGTGTTTATTTGCATGTGTGAATCAGCTTGGTTTTGCTGATGTTTCTTCACTGGCTTATGCCATTACTCATTCAAGACTGACACATGGATATAAAGCAGAAAGAACAAGAACTTACATGACTGCCTATATTATGTGGACCCTGTTCTGTCTGTATTGTATGATCAGGAGAAGCAATAAGATGTGACAATGGACAAACCTTTAGACCTTGTAGAAATGTTATGTCTATTTCCCGCAGTTGTATCTTCCTATAATTAAAGCACAAAAAATGTATATTCAGCATTGTAAATAATTGCTTAAATGTATTGACACAATCATGTTTTTGACTGAAGGAAAGATTTATCCTTGTATAATTATTATAAAATATATAAAAAATGTACAAGCATTTTTAATTTCTGTTGCTTATACAAGTTTTATATGCACCAACAAACAACAAATGTAAAAACATGTTTTATAACCTAGTGGCTTCCGCTTCCTGTTTATGTTCCTTGGTTTGGCGATGACCATAGTCAAGTCTGATTCAGCTTGTATCTTTGCACCTCTCGGTTGTCCCATTGCTGAGGCATATAGAATCTATGTTGGGGTTTGGGCCGAGACAAGGAAATCACAGTCAATGGTTTATATTATGTCTCCCCACGAGGATTGCCGGAGTGGGGAGACATATAATATAAACCCGCGACTGGGATTTCCTTGTCTCGGCCCAAACCCCAACGTAGATTCTTTTTCTCACCCAATAATTTCCTTTAAATTAAACATTATCTTCTCACTTGTGCAACGCAGTTCACGCGCAAATGTTTACATGCGGTGCATTAATACAAATATGTTAACGAGGAATGTTGCGTGACCGTGTAATCCGAAGTACACCGTTTCTACGCGCGAGCCAAAAAAATAACAACATAAAACTGTGCATAGTATTGACGTATTATCACATTTATATATGGATGTTATATGAAATTAACACAAAATAGTTAACATTGTTTCATTTTCATCAGTTCCAATTTAGAAAATTATATTGTACCGAATGAAACAACACTGGGTCCACACCGCTACTGTATTGTTATAACGAAAAGTTACATGTAGCATGAGTGTCCGTGTTTGGGTTATTCACGGATAATTAGAGATCAGAGTCACTATCTTATATAACTCTCCTTTTTGGAGGTGGTGAAACTGTTTGTGACTTGTGTTGTAATTAATATTGATTGTAAAATTACCACCCTGTATCAAAGACCCTCCAAATACAGACCCTAGCTGATAGCCATGTGATGAAGTTTCATGTTCGAGATTTCTTGGAAAATTTATATTCTCTGTCTTGGAAATATAGCAAGTGATTTTACTAGTAGTGGAAGAATTTGCTACAGGGAAATTTGTTTGTGGAATAACGTGTGGATTGATAAATTATTCCCTCTGGCTGGTAAGTGCATTATTTGTCCTCAAAGATTGTATGCACATGTTTGATTTAACTGGGGCACAATGGGGATGTTTAACAAAATTAGAAGAAAGGATGCTTGACATAACACATTTCTGGCTATTACTAAGTTTTATGTAGTTGTTGAGAGAGTTGGGATTTTTGTGGCCAGTGATGTGTATAGTCTGGGTGTCTGGAACATTGTTTTCTATTAGTTTCTGACATTGATATTTTCTCACGCTAGAGTTTGTAATGCGTTTAGAAGCCAAATCGGGCAAGTTTACTTTCAAAGCCATTTTCTTTATTAGCGAGTTAAGCTTTCGGGTACCAACTGGTGCATGTAAAAACCATTGCTCATTTAGCCCAGTTGCATGCATGTAAGTTACGGGGGCAAGGTAAAATGGATGGTCAGGGTTACCAAAATCAATTGGACGTTTGTTCATGAAACATTTGTAGATAGTTACCGGGCATCTATCTGGAAATAGAAGGTTAACGTACATTCTTGGCTTTTCATTTCTCGTGCTTTTTATGTCCTCTCCTGTCTTCGTCTGTCTCTCGTTAAACTCTAAATATTCCAGGTTAAGTTCGCAATCTTGCTTTATTGATATGTCTCCCACTTTGTTTCTGTGTTCTTCTCCCCCTCCCCTTACCCCAAAGTGCAAAGTATTATTAAACCATAAAGTGTTCAGTAAACTTGTCGGTGTGCTGGGGCCCAAAAGCGAGTATTTATACAGTTTTTTTTATGTCATCATCAGTTACGGCATCAGCAGTTTTGGGTTTGTTTCCTTTTTCTTTCTTCATCAAATCATTCTGTTTACTTTTTAGGGCCTCTCTTGCTTGGTAAAATTCAGGGCCGTAAACCAAGCTGCAGTTGTATCTGTTTCATCTCAGGTATCGTTCAAAACTTCCCATCATACCTAATAATAAATAATAATTACTTATAAAAAGCCATGTACCTAGGGTAACAAATCTCTCTGTCTCTGTCTCTCTCTGTGTTTTTATTATCATTTGTCATCCATGTTGGCGAGGGCCTAAATTGATTCATCAGTCAAGTTCTTTAATTTATAAGGTAATTTACCTTTTAAAACTATGAACACACTTCTTGTTCTTTACATAATATTTGTTTGGGTAATTACTTATTCATTCTTGCACTCATTTAAAAATTAATTTATGTTTCAAACAAACTGAACTTATATCAGTTGCGCTATGCATCATTTTATTTGCTCATACATTGTTCTTCAAATTTAGTTGTGTGTTATCAGTCAGTATGTATGCCCTCATTTTACTTCTCAATGTTGTAGGCTCGTATTCACGTCCATCATTCTGACGAATTGAAAGGAAAAATCTTGAGACAATGATGTTATGGGCAGGTGCCGGCACTTGATGTATAGGGCGCGTCTCGTTGTTTTTCTCAAGATATTCTTCTAGCAGTTTTATGTGTCCCAATGTCTTGCGTTTGGTATTCATATTTTCTTGCTCTGAAACAAAATTTTTGACAAATTGTTCGTCCACTTCTGTAAATCTACTCTCTTTGACCGTTTCAGTGTTTTTTATTTCCACTCCTGATTTTGTTATTTTCTCCAACGGAAGTTGGTTCGGTTTCAGAGACACATTTATTTCACTTGTTTCCCAGTCATCAAAAAGACAGGAAAGATCACCTGACTCATGCAGTGGTGAATTTTCTGAAATTACTAGTTCATGTTTTGCATAATTTGCAAAATTTCCATCGTCCAAAAAGCGTACTGTATTCATGGAATAGGTACGCAGTGGGTGGTAAACATTTACGATTTTTGCTCTCCTACTTTTAAGAGTCAATATGTTTCCTAGCTTGTAGTCCATTTTCTTTTTGTCTTATATTTGTCGTTTTCTTTCTAGATCTTCTTTTTGTAAGTTATTTTTCTCTCTACTCCATAAAATTACTTTGTTAAATGTCCCAAAGTGTTAGCGTTTGTTTGATCCGAAAATAACTCCATCAGACCAAGCATAAGACAACTATGGTTACGTCCCTTGATAAAGTAGCCTGTGGCGCGTGGACACCTTGACTGAGACGATTGGTCTGAGATGACTAGACTGAGACAGGAAAAGTAAGGTTAGCAAAACAAGCAGATTTCTCTGTCGCATGGGTGAGAAAAACTTGTACATGATGGTTGTGCATGTATGTCTTTAAATCCTTCCAAAATCCAGTCTCTGAAGGTCATTAAAAGAGCAAGAACATTGGCACACTGACCAGATACTCTGAAAACGTACCAATAAAAAAAAATGAATCTGCTAGTCCGACAAAATGAAATCGAAGGCACACAGATAAAAAACGGGGCATAGCCATGAAGATCATTTTATACATTAAAAAAAACTATATACATTGTCTATTTCAGTCTAATTGATGCTTTTGTAATTTTACCACTTCAGCAATAGTAAGAATAACTTTTAATATATGTATCAGTGAAATTGAAACATTTATTTGCCAAATGCTAAACAAATCTGCAACTCTACATACTACACAGGTCTTTACAGTACAGATTGTACAGTAGTGTACATGTTCTCATCATACATGCATATAGCACTGGATCAGCTGATCTATAATACAGACACATTATCACCAAAACCAGAATACACAAGATACTCCTGTTTAAAAAGCAGCCTTCATATGAAAATATACAGTCGAAAGGGTTCTGATACTTACCCTGTTTTACAGCTGCATAGAGCTTCAGTTGTTTCTATGAAGTATCAATTGCCATGATAGTTTTATGCGGTTCTTCGCTTTTGTGCTGACACTTAAATATTCTGAATTTTACTTGATTTTTTTCATTCCCGATACGAGAAAACTTCACATCATCAACGTAAGAGCCTTTACTAAATGCTCTCACTTTCTGTCTCTGTCTCAGTATTGTTTCATATGGCAAATATTGCTCACCAATTTCGTCTGGTATATATCTGTGTTATCACCCTTCTTTTTTGGGGGGCACCAGACAGATGCCCCACCCCCCACTTATCCAAAAAAAAGTGTTTTATGTGTTGTTGTTTCCACCAGGTATGTTGCCTGTTTATCTTTTTTCAAAAAGAATTTTGATCAACAAAAAAAAATTACAAGAAATTTTTGATGGGGTATTTATGTCCTAGTGTTATCTATAGGGTTGTTCATCAGAGTTCGGTTTCTATCACCTCACTCGAAATCCCTCCCCTGAGTTCTTGGTTGACCTTGGCTAGAGGTCTGCTACGTCCCGTGTGTGCTATGTGTATATATGCTATATTGTGAGTGTGCTATATAATTTTTGTGTAGGGACAGAACGACTTTTTCAATTCATCCCAGTTGTCTTAATATATAATTTTATTTGGATATCACAGATCACTTTGATAAGTTTTATAAAATTTAGATATTTAAAATTTTTATTAATATTTTTGAATTCCGGCGAGTGAACGGTGTACTACAGGTTTGTCATTAAAAAGATAAACCTATTGTTTTATATGCGTGTTTGTATGTGTCGTTCCTCGCATTAGTTAAATTCTAGTATGAGTCCGGCTGTGCTCGAGTCGGGGTCCACACTTTCTTTATTTAATTGTATTTCTCCCGACTCGAGTTTGGCCGCCTATTTATTATTTAATCTATTAACCAAAAGATCCAAAAGGGTTTAAAGAAATTTCTATAGGAGGGAGAAGAACTATACAGTAAGGGAGCTATATAGTTAGATAGGAAAGGTATAGAAGATTATTAGTTGCCAACTAGCATATTCCCCTATTTTTCTGTATGGTCTGCTAGTTTTCTACGTGGGGTGTTTTTCCCAGACTATTTCATGGGCCTGTTCACTTCGCGTAGCGCCATGTGACATAACCCCATGACGTCTTTGCCTCGTACTTTCCCCCACATAGATTCCCTGTCCTATCCATTGGTTTCTTTTCTTAACCCTAATAAAACTTAAGCACAATTTAATTTAGGTCCGGGTTAAGGGATGGGGTGAGTGCTCCAGCGTGCACACCGGCGGTGGCACACCATTAATGGGTAGCAAACCGAAGCTCCCCTCCCATCCCCATCCCATTCCTTTTCTTTATTTCAGTAATTTTAACATTTGAGATATTACCGACGGGATTTAAACTGGCTCTTAATTTGATCATTTGGATGCTTAAAGAGAGTGAGAACACATGTCTGAGTTGAGGGATGAGGTGGGGGCTCTGGCCCGCACACTGGCAGTAGCACACTCATAATAGATAGCAAACCAAAGCTTCCCCTCCCACCCACCCCTCATGGTGTCTCAACACCCCCTCCATACAAGTTATACATAGATTTATTAAGCCTACTTGTTTATTTGTATTATTTGCCTGCATGCCATCGTGATCTCAATTATGTATTCAATGACCTTGAAAATTGTGCTTTTGTCAAAATCTCCATCATGGAAGAGTATGTTATTCTTCCGGTACCGGTCTCTTTGCAGATCTCTATAATTAATTGTATTCTTTGGTCTTTTCTTTTTTCATTGTGTGATTACATGGTTTTTAGTAAAATAAGCTCTTTTGCACGCAGAGGGCAATTTGGTATTGATTTTATCATGTCTCCTTAATGCAACATCCCCAGTTAGCCATGCATTGTGAAGGTATTTAAAAGTTAGGCTTTGTAATTTTAGTGATTTGATTTGGGACCAGTCCCCCTACATTCTTGGCCAATTAACCCTCCAGTTTTCTTGTTCTATTTTACATCTAATGTTTTTAGTGATTTCCTCCCTTATCCAGTTATGTTTCTTCTTTCTTTTTATTCCACGAATCCTTTCTTCTCTTAATTTAATTATGAGAACTTTAATATTCTTAAATTTTCCGGGTACCTCCAGTTTCTTTCATTAATTGATTATTTTTGTATATATCTGGTCTGTTTTGTAGGCTAAAACCAAACCAGTATATATATATATATATATATATATATATATATATATATATATATATGGCTACCCATGGAGTCTTTGGTTCTACATTTATCGTTTTGAATCTGTTCAGTATATTTGCGCATTTTAGTAGTAGTGGGCTTGGTAGTGCTAACTCCCCTCTTCCGTTTGATCTGTGCAGATTTTTCTTTATTATAAAGTGTGTTTTAAAGCCCAATATAAAGTTTATTATTTCATTATCTATTTTATTCAATACTTTATTTTCTATATCTACTGATTTCATGATGTAGTTCATGTTCGAGTAGAAGTATGTTTTGGCCACTTGGGCCCTCTCCATTATGCATAATGGCGTTTGTGCCCAAATGTTTATATTTTCCTTTATTTTCCTCAGCATACTCTTATAGTTTTCTTCACCATCATTTTTCCCCAAGTAAACTCCTGGTGCTTTTACCCTCTTTTTCACTAGGTGTGGTGGGAGTCCCGGGTGGTCACTTGAGCAGTTGCCTAAAAATGGCGTTAAACCCTACAAAAACAACAATCAGTTGCCTATTTTTTATATTTCTGTTTTATCATGGTTTATCTTAGATCCAGATGCTTTGCCAAATTTTTCAAATTCTTCTACTAGGCATTGGTAGGATCTGGTATCTCTTATAAAGCTGGTGCAATCATCTGCATGCTAGAGCATTTTGAACTCATAGCTTAAGTTGGGGATTTTTATCCCTTCAATTTCTTCCTTGTTTCTTATCCTATTGTTTAAGATTTCAATCGCTATTACATATGATAGCATAGACAGTGGGCAGCCTTGCCTCACAGCGATCTTTGTATGTCAAATTCTTTCGTGATAGCGCCATATATCTGTACTTTTGAGGTTATCTTTTTGTACAGGATTTCGCTCCACCTTTGAATTTTTTTTTTCCAAATCCAAATTGTTCTAAAACTTTTTGTGTATAGTTGTGTTCTAATCTATCGAAAGCTTTTTCTTGGTCGAAAAGTACCATAACACCTTTCTCACCTGTTTCATTTATGTAATCAATTATTGCTCTTATATTTAGAATGCTGTTTTGAATATCTCTACCCTTTCCACCACAAGTTTGATTTATGTTTAAGATTTTCCCTATTCCCTCTTTTGCTCGATTCGATAAGATCCTACTTAAAATTAAGATTTAGGAGGGAGATGGGCCTCCAATTTTTAAGATCTTCTTTGTCTCCCTTCTCTTTGTACATAATAGTTATAATACCATTCCTCATAGTTTTTGTCATTGTATCATTTTATAAGAAAATAGTGTTGTATAGTATTTCTAGGATCGGCGATAACTCACCCTGGAATCTTTGATATAATTCCGCGGCGAGTCCATCTCCACCTGGCGCTTTTCCTTTAGCTATGTGTTTAATTGTTGTATTTGAATTTCTTTGGTTAGTTTATTATGAGTTTCTTGTTCAAATATTATATCGTATTCAGTTAGTTTTATGAAGTTCTTAACTTTATCATCATTTATCCCATTTGTATTTACGGAAGCTATACGGAAGTTCGTACCCTCCATTTTTCCTTCCTTCCAACCAGGTTGCTGAATCGCTTTATACTTATTTTTTTTCTTTCCCATTTTGTTAATAGTTATATTCAAGAGTTATCTGTTAAGTCTGGGTGCACCGGCCCTCTGATTGATTTAATTTATCTGGTAGTTCATTTATGGTTTCTGGTTTAGTTCCCGACTCAAATTCATAATTCTCAATTTCACTATCTGATTCCTGTTCCTGTTCCATTTCACTGTCCATTCCCGTTTCCATGTCTGTTGTTTTGTCGGTTCCAATTTGTTCGATTTTCTTTATTTTCTTTTTAACAATCTGTTTTTTTTTCTTCCTCTGGTGTATTTTCGGTAGTGGAGGTTTGGTCCTTTCCCAGAACTGAGTCTTCCTCCCCAAGGGAAGGACTATAGGTGGATTCTACCTTTTTCCTCTTTTTGATCCTCAATTTTGGGATTGGTGTTCTGGCGAGGGGTTTCAGAATAATTGGTGTGGAAGTAAGGGGTTTCAGATTCATTAGGTCTATTTGTCCCTCATCCATTGGAGTTATTTCTATATCTCCTGAATTGCCTCTTTCTTCTCCTGTCTCGTGTAAAGGAGGTAGTAAAGATCTTTTTTTCTAGTAGATTTCCTTGATTTTCATTTTGAGTATGTTCCGCCCTCCCCATCTTAATTGGAGTGAGGAAATTCACCCATCCCATATTTTGTAATGAGGCATCTTCCGTCATTTCATTTTCTTGTACTTGTACATTACTTTCCCGTGTTTTCTGTATGTTTGTCTCTGTATCTTTTGTGCCATTGCTAATTGTTTGAGGTGGTTGGGTTGTTTGAGGTGTTTCTTGTCGTATGGCTGTTAGGAGATTTCCTATCTGTGTTTGTAGTTCTTCATTTTCTTCTACATTCAAGTTTATTTTTTCCCCCGCCTTAGAAGCATAGGTTGTTGCTGCAGACAGATTAGTCTTTTTCCGCATGTCCAGTCTGTTTACATCTAGGGAATAACCTATCCATCTCACAGCCTATGTACCAAGTCTTAAGGAGAAAACATAAGACATATAAATAGGCTGGGATTCTTTTGGCGCCTTCTCTTAGAATTGTGATGATCCTAACCCTCGTCTTTACGTTCTGAAATCCCCATTTTTGATGACCTCACTTTTGTGTTTAGTTTGTTCTCTATCTTGTTTATTACTTCGTTTGTGTCTACTTCTAAAGGAAGGCCTGAGATAAATAAATCTGTCACTTTGGCCTCAACCTCTCTTGTTATTGGGGGAGCCACTGAAAACATAGCCTTCACCCCTTTGACCTCTAGTTCATTGTCCTTCAGTATTGGCGTGTCATAATCTTTGGGGTAAATCATGTATTTATTTACTCCCCCATTTTGTAGACCATCAATGCAATTGGTGCCTATTTATTTTGTCTTCAATGTCATCAGAATTTCTATCTGCCTTGGACATTGGGTCACTTCACCGAAGTCTAATAATTGACATCCTTGAGGGTGGTAGGCAACAAGTCTTTGAGCTAGCCCGCTCCCCTCGATTTCTGTCCTAAATAGGTACTTAACTTAGTTCCAATATGTTTCGTCGCGTAAGCCATTCCTATTTTCTAGGTGAAAGTATTTAGTATATCTCACGCTGTCTACTGATTAGATATGGTTGGTTTCACACTGTTTCTAGATAATTTAGTACGCTTATTGCCTTACATGCAATAAACAATGGTAAAGCAAACAAAAAATTCAAATAAGGTAGGTTAAGTGACTTAGTTCAACCTACAGAAAATGGAATTTTCAAATAATTGTAACACGTAATTGTAACTGACGAAATTGTTGGTCTCAAATCACTATTGAAACTAATATAAGACAAAAAAGCAAACATTTGAAAAAATAAGGCGTTAATGTGTGAAAAAGTATGTGCAGGTTGCTCAAAGCAAGTAACACAATGCATGAAAAGGGTTTGACACACTAAAATTTGAAAAAAGAACATGAAACAAAAGTTGAGAAAACAAAATAATAATTATCTGAAAAGTACCTTCAGAGAGTATGTGTGCAGCGCATAGAACACAGCTCAGGCGGTTAATCCTCTTTGGTTTAGAGCGCACCCAAAGTGCGTCTGCTCTCCTCGACGTACATATGCTGTTATCACTCCCGCCATTTTCACAGAATGTTATTCGGAGGTTAAGAGGTTGTCAAGTCACGTGTTCGGTAGGCGGAGAGATCTACCTTCTCGCGTAAGGTCAATTCTCTTGAAAGTAGGTACATCTGGACATCGAACACAATTGATTTTACTATATGTTCTCTACATTTGTTTCTCAATACTGACCTTTCCACTGATTGACAATCAATACAAATCATATGTTAATTTAAAATACCTTCAAAGATGACGGTTTAGTTCTTGTCAAAGGCTGACCTGCATTTATTTGAGAGGCAGATCCGTCAACTGAGCAGCATGTAAACAGAACAGAGATTTCACTTCCGGATCATCACCAAGGCTTTATTACTGTGTGTGCACTGTCGCCGAAATACACAAGGAAAACCACACCCTGAGCTCATATTCTCAAGAACAGAGGTGGTGTTAGGAGTACGCGGGGCCTAGGGCCGACCATGACCGCGCGGGGCCAGGGTATCGATATATCGATTGGTATGCTAATGCAAACACTGATAATGTCAAGACTAGATCAACTTTCGCGATTTGGCGCACGAATACTAAGTTGACTTCGTAACTCTGCGTGCATTACGTGCGGCCTGTATCAGCGTTTCCAATTTTCCGGAGAATATAGCTTGACAAACTGATAAGGACGACCTTAGGCCTGAAGCGCGGGGCCCCCTCAACAGCGGGGCCTGGGGCTGTCGCCCCACTTGCCACCCCCAAACGCCGTTCATGCTCAAGAATGAACAACTACCTTTAAATCTATACCAAAAATGCATTAATCTAACTCTTCTATCACCAACGAAACGAGAGAGGAAAAGATGTTCTAAAAATAGACCAGAACTAAATTCGGGTACTGAACTTGATTCTACCCGATTCTATCTGCTTGTTTCTTCACAGTCTAGGCGCCGTATGTATAAAAACAACTAGGGCATCGGCGTTTGCCACAAAATGAACGCTTATGGAATCAGGAAACAATAGTTCCAGTTGAGTATCCACGAATGTAGTTGTAGTCTATTTTTAGAATAATTTTCCTCTCTCATTTTGGAATTGATAGAAGAGTTCGATTAAGAACCATCGACATAAATCAAAGAACTTATTTAAAGTAGGATGAAATCATGCCATCAATTTAATGTAGAAAAGAATAAAGTCTGATGAACAATATGCGACTTCAAGGCAGACAATTCTAAAGGCAAAAGAGCAGACACAGTAAAATTCAGATAATAGGATAAAATACTTGGACCTTCAAATAACACATGACAATTTAAATATGATTAAAAACCAAAAGGCAATACTAACCACGAAATAAATAAAAACTCATTTATATTGATACTTATGGTAGCTGTAGCTTCTAAAGTTTACTTTGCAATGTAGCGTTCGAGCTTGTGTGAAGCACAATTATTAACACATAATTATGCTAGATTCTTTGTTTAAATCTTTGATTAAAACGGAAAATAACAGACCAGATGATGCTATAATAAATAGCAGAGGATCAGACAAGAAGAAAAAGGATATTTTTTGTTTCAAAAGTCGCCTTATTATATAAGCAGTGGCACCGGGTTAAGATGATTGTACCGTTTTGGACAGCTCAGACAAATACTTGAAACTATTTTTATTCCTATTTATCTTGTCCATAAATGACTCGCTGCCTTTTCCACCACCAGAACTTCTACCACTAGCGTTTGTTCCTCCTGCACCCCTACTAAATATTTTTCAGCATTAGCAACAAACAGAACAAGAGTTTATATAGTTATAGTTATTGCATCACCCTTTAATTTCAACAGTTGATTTAGCCTTTCACCTAATGGTAAGTGATTTTTAGCTTTTTAATTAATGATTTTACTGTTTGCTAGAACATTTCTGTCCAACTGTGTTAGATATCCAGCTATCTGAGCTCTTTTAATTGCAGCTCTTTTCATCTGCTATTTCAGTACCATTTTCATGTTTGGGTCTAAACATTGCTGATATCATTTTGACACTAAATTCCGTTTTTCATAAATTTCAGCCTCAGACGTCATAGACACTATTTCCAAATCGACAATTTCTAGAGCATTTGCATAACCAATTACTTATCGTTCTTCGTCTTTGATTCATTCAAGCCAATGCTTTCCGTTAGCTTGTATACGTCTATCAATTGAAGAAAACACTCTTACTACTGGTAACATAATAAAAATCAATGACGAGATTTATAGTGACATGAATTGACATTTGTTCTATCAGTTATAAACCTTGACCTCTTTTGCCAGTTTAGCAGCGATTACATAGATCGATAAGTAGTCAAGAAGGTAAACCGAAAAGAGAATGCAAAGCTTTAGACAAAAACGTAGCAAAAAAAATTCCACTTATATTGTAGATAACAAACCAAAATATAACATGCATTGTGTTATGTATAATTAATTTGCTTTGTTTGTTCTTTAATTTAATTTCTTTAATTTAATTGCATTTTATTTCATTAAATGCTATTGTAATGTAACATTGTATGTTGGACTTGACCTTGTCCGAAACTGAGTTTCTTTCTGTTGGATCCAAATTGACTTTTTTTTAATTCATTGTAAACAATTAATACAAACCTTAATTATTCTCTAAGTGTAAGGGTTTAATATCAACATTGTTATTAATAGAAGAAATAAATATGTTTATTTGGGTCTACGTTTTCGAATTTCCTAAGTGAATTATACATAATCCAGGTTATTGGTTATTGTTTTGCAAAAATCAGGATCATTCTAGAAAGTTATTTTCCATTACGTAATTATATATATATATATATATATATATATATATATATATATATATATATATATATATATATATATATATAGAGAGAGAGAGAGAGAGAGAGAGAGAGAGAGAGAGAGAGAGAGAGAGAATGCAAATTGTGATCTGGGTTCAAGTAGAGAACTTCGTATAGTGTAACTGAGAGGATTTAATCAGTTGCTTTAAGATCTAGCACCTTGAAATTGTATTATATGTTGTATCCAGTAGTTGGGCTGGAAATTTTATTTCTTCAATTGATTATTCAAGTGATTATTTTCTCTGGAAATATAAATGTGCTCTGATAACATTCTTGGATAGAGACATACACTTTAATTTATAGTGCATTCAAACCTTGAATTATATTTATGTGATTCAACACAAGACTGTTGGCACATTAATACACTAGGAGCTATAACAGACACATCATCGCCGTCAGTTTTTGGATTTATTCTTGAACTTTACTGAATGTTATTCAGGACTTTAAATTACTACGACTTGCGTCTGCAATTCTTGGATTATTTTGGGATTTAATTCTCTATACCGTAAGTTCATTTTTTTCGTTTTCATTTTGTTTTCAAGGGAAAAAATTATTTATATAAATTTTACAAAGCTTGCTGTCTTTCACTCTTTTCTGTTACTTATTTTAAGAGTATAGACACGTAACACATTGCTATTGCACGTGGAACATAGAGTGAGGTAGCAAAAAAAATTAGGTGAGAAAGAATTCGAAAAGTTGAGAGAAAAAGGTATAAAATTTTGCTGTTATAATAATTATTATTACTGTTTCAGCTGCTGCGTGTCCTACAATACAACGTTTTACTGAAAACGGGCTCAACTCCATTTTTCAGCACATGATAGGCTCTACACTGAGCCCAGTGTATCTGGTGGAGGAAAATCCCCGGAAAAATCACCGGAAGAACCACCGATCCACTGGAAACTACTGGCAATCTTTCTCACATACCCAAGCTGGCTGAGCCTAGGGCTTGAACCCACGGGAACAGTGGTGTGATATCGGGGATCTGTAAAGGCAAGCACCTTAGATTACTCAGCCACCCAGCTTCCCGGCACTGAGTGTGAATAGTAATAACTGAAGAAGAAAAAACCCGTCCAAAATAAACAAAATAAAAATGGATTTAATTTAAAATATAGAACACAATAGAGATGTTAGAAATACAATGTTAAACACAAACTTTAGTTCATGGTGGATATTAGCATTGCTACCGTTTCTTGTGGTATGGGTGTAACAGCGGTTGGATCATGCAGGAATAACTAAGTAATGGCTGTTACTTTGGCTTGTAGTAGATTGTGTGCATCGTTATTTAGACTTTTTGTCAAATCTTTCAAGGAGAAGTTGATTTACAGCAAAGTTCTGAAACATAATGGCATATTAACTTCTGTTATCAGTAAATTTACTAGTAATGACGACATGGTAACGAAAGCAATAAATGACAATGAAATCAATCACGATGAGTTTTTTTTTATCATCAGCTAAAATAACGGTACGTGAGAGAAAAAAAACAACAACAATCCAATCAAGAAAAAGAGTAGTACAGAATTGCAAACATAGAGGAACTGAAAGAAAATCAAAAAGATCCCCATAAATTAAAATACCGGGGAAGACAGGAAGAAATTTAGAGAGAAAGGAATTTGGAAAATGTTAACTGCAAATGGCTAAATCTTTGCAAAGAGAAGCTGAAAGTCGTTAACAATTGTTTAAAAGAAGATTAAATTCACAAAATGACGATTATATAAAGATTCCGTTGCTGCACAAAAATGAATATAAAAAGTTAAAAATTTCCCTATTCAGACTAAAAGTTATATTGCAATTATTAAACTGTCTGAGTAAGCAGTCCATGACAACTGACATTTCGGAAGTCCATGACAACAACTGACATCTCGGAAGTCCATGACAACAACTGACATCTCGGAACTAAACTGTGTTGCTGGTTACCACAATATTTCCAATGAACTGATATTTTTATGACATCTACGACATGAATGATGCAATGGTGATTTTAAAACTCTTGCTGGTTTTTACAGTTTTCAGATGTACAAGAACAAAGTTAAAGAAGGAATTATTGCTAATAATTTCAACGAATGACAATACTGACGCTGAATCTCTGAAACACAACACAAAATAAAGAAATACACACTGTATTTCAGCGACTAGAATAATAAAAAGATGATCTCAAATTGGTCATGATGTAATATTGAATTTATAAACATATTACATTTTCGCAAATATTAATACATGTGGTCTGCTACAAGTTCTCACAAATTAGAATACTTAGTAACATATTCCCTTACACTTGATTAGAATTTCTCACAACTTAGAATGCTTCGTACGCTAATCCCTACAAATCTGTTGACAATTTACATGGATAGCAGCACAAAAGTAGTCGTTTCGTACAGTTGTAACTAAACATGCATAGTTCAAGAAAATGCTGTTGAAGGCCCAGAGAGAGAGAGAGAGAGAGAGAGAGAGTATATAAATATATTCAAATGAAGGAACTAATGATTATGGCTGATATTTAAAGACAAGAATATTGGCAATAGGAAGAATGCAAAAATAATCAATATTAGGAATGAAGAAAGACATGACTTGTTTATGAATACAGCAGAAATTAACTGAGTAGAGTAATCAAATATTGAATAGTCCTTAATTATGTAAAACGTTTTGTGTCTTTAGTAATATTAATAGTGTTTATTTGCAATACAGGCCACTGGACCATGATGCATCTGCATACGTCTTGAGGTAGAGAAAGGTAGTTTAATGAGCATCAATAGAACATCATATCTATTGGAAGTACATATAATACATGAAATTACTTATTATTTCAGTTTGGTCTAATTGGGTGAAATTCATATATATATATATATATATATATATATATATATATATATATATATATATATATATATATATATATATATATATATATATACTAGTATCATTTAGTATTAAAGTCCTATATTTTTCTAAAGTTGGAGTTTTATATACAATGATGGGTAAATATTTTCTTCGTGATTCTCCAATCATAATATAATAGAATTCATTTTCGATATTAACTTTACAAATTTGACACAATCTTGCTTCATAACAAATATTTGTCATATCTTCCTCACTCTAAGCATAGTGATTATGTAAGAAAAATTATTGTCTCCTAACAATTCTAGATATATTTGACAGGTGAATTCTGCTCTCAATGAGTTATAGAAACGCTGTGTTTCCATTGACTTAATCTGATCCTGCAGCTTTTGCCAAAACATTTCTTCAGAATTAGGACTGAACAATCGAAGAAATGTATTTTCATCATTTACTCCCTGAGTACACCAAGCATTGCCAATCCAAACGTATACAGGAGCATTTTAACATTGTTAATCCAGCAATCATAATCCCCCCTCCATCTTAACTGGAAATTGTAACATTGTTAATCCAGCAATCATAATCCCCCCTCCATCTTAACTGTAAATTGTAACATTGTTAATCCAGCAATCATAATCCCCCCTCCCATCTTAACTGTAAATTGTAACATTGTTAATCCAGCAATCATAATCCCCCCTCCATCTTAACTGTAAATTGTAACATTGTTAATCCAGCAATCATAATCCCCCCTCCCATCTTAACTGTAAATTGTAACATTGTTAATCCAGCAATCATAATCCCCCCTCCCATCTTAACTGTAAATTGTAACATTGTTAATCCATCAATCATAATCCCCCCTCCATCTTAACTGTAAATTGTAACATTGTTAATCCAGCAATCATAATCCCCCCTCCATCTTAACTGTAAATTGTAACATTGTTAATCCAGCAATCATAATCCCCCCTCCATCTTAACTGTAAATTGTAACATTGTTAATCCAGCAATCATAATCCCCCCTCCATCTTAACTGTAAATTGTAACATTGTTTAGGATACCTGTTTTCTGGCATTTTTAGAATTCTTAGACAATATTTCGAAATACGTTTACATCTTATACACAGCATACTAATTCTTCTTAATTCCTTATATACGAATGCCTTTGGAGTAGAGTTAGATGTATCAAGAATATATTTACAAAATGACAAATGAACTTTTCGTGTCTTTAATATATGTTTGGAATAAGTAAAAAAAAAAGCAAAATTAAAATGCGTAGAAAAATCACATGATCTAAATACAATTATTGGTAGTCGCTCGTATACATAGATGATTTATAATTTGAACCAATTTCCTACGTTGCTCTATATATTATTTGCACGTAAATGTTTAATGATGTGCATTTTCTGTATCTTCACCGCAAGAACGCAAAGGATCAGATGCTTCAGACTACACGTGTGCCTGCCGTTTTCTGTCAGTAGCAGGAACTTAACAGATTCTGCTTACAAGATTTGGAAATAACTGTACTGATGTACTTTGTGGTTTATATTCTAATCATTTGATAGATCATACAGTTAGAATAGAAACCATAAAGTACATCAGTACAGTTATTTCCAAATCTTGTAAGCAGAATTTATAAGCTCCTGTTACTGACTGAGAAAAAGGCTGGCACACGTGTGGTCTAAAGCTCTGTCTGCGTCTGAAGATAGAACAGTCATTTTCATATTATACTGAATATGGGAGTGTATAACAGACAGAAATAGAAGAGTGTAAAACTTAATTTCTACTTTTTACAACCTACAATTAATAGGAGCAAAAATTATTAGTTCTAAGATTATACATGTTTGTCTTGCAAACGAGTGGGAGCATGAGAGCAAGATAAGGAGAGACGCCATATACAATTATATGAAAGTTAGAGATTCTAAAATGTTAGTCTGTCTGCCAAGGCAGGCCAACCAGGTTTTCTTTTCATAAATCTTACGGGAAGATACACTGTCAAATCTGCACTCCAGGTATCACATTTATTTTAGATTTTGAGCCTGAGTTTGCGTTTTTGTCTAGCAGGGGCCAATTCAAGGGAAATACATCACCAGCATGTATGCACTTGTTCATACATATTTACTCCCCTTGTAACATATTCGCTGTAAAAAGAAAAGCTTGTTGATAACGGAGATCTCACACTATCTATATATACGTAGATCTTGATGAGAAAATAGAGATCTCACACTACCTATAGAAATGTAGATCTTAATGAGAAAATGGAGATCTCACGATACCTATGAATGAGTAGATCTCGATGAGAAAATGGAGATCTCACACTACCTATAGATAAGTATATCTTGATAAAACAGACTTAGAAAATGGGAATTATATAGTGAGAAAATTCTATACAATATGTCAACAAAAGCCACATTGTTGCAGTGATGGTTTATACTATGTAGACTAATATATCCAGTCTTATTTCTAGGTACAATGACAAATACTTTGATGGGACATCTAGTCTTGCCCATATATGTACATATATAACCAAAAAAGATCTACTTTAAATTTTAGACACACGTTTCAAAGTATTCCGTGCACATAACTTTGTCAGAGTTAAGAGAATCGGTCGTTTCGGTAAACAGAATTCCTAGACTTATGTTTGCATTAAAAATATATTCCCAATGACGGTAGATTTATAATATTTATTTTTAATAGGTCACAGACACCTCATTATTCCTTGAGTTTTAGAGCCAACTTATATGTGGTGGTATGCTAAATACCTTATTTAGACTAATAATTCACTGAAAAAGTACTGATATAATTTTTGAAACATTTTGATTTTTTATTCGATGTAGCCGCACAGGTACTAAAGGAAGCAAAGGGGGAGATTTCACCGGGTTGGATTATTTTTATAGTGGCACTTTCATGGATGGTTTTGCCAAAAACAAGGAGAGTAAAATATGATTTTCATGGCATTAGAAATTTCATATTTTCAAATTCATTCATTACATGTAAGCATCCTTTGCTGATATTTCCATAAAAATACTATTATTTGGCCTAATGTTAATTTAAATGAAATTGCCATGAATGTTAACATTTCTATTGAGTCTAATTTATCGCGATAGCGGCATATTAAAAAAATGCGAATGTATGTATGTATGTATGTATGTATGTATGTATGTATGTATGTATGTATGTATGTATGTATATCAACCAACAATCAACCAACAGCGAAATGAATCAACGCTTTGATCTTACAAGTGATAAATTAGGATTAAACTTCAATATTGGTAGAAGTTTGTATTTTCGAATATTTAGATAAGCCAAGATGTTGCATTGTGATGAAACTCTCCAGCTACTACATAACAACTACATCATACTGCAATATGTTTAACATAAAGTCGTGCTGAATTAGAAGTTAACGCACATCTTTTAATTAATTACGAATAAATACTTTCCATGAACATAAAATGACCACATGCTTTACGAACTGTGGAGACATGTAGGACCAGATTCTATCATTACCAAGTTTTAAATGTACACGAATACTTAATTCCTGCTTCACAAAATCTTAGGAACATACGGACAGAAAAGGACAGTTCTAAAACATTTTTTTTATTGTAGAGAAATATGTTTTTAACGACGTTTGCAATCGTTAAATGCATGCATTGTAGATTTACTCAAGCTTCGGAAGGTGTGCCAATATTTTATTTTATGAATTACTGGAAGCGGTTTAGTTAGTACGGATCGGAAACCAGACCTGTCTAACCTGTATTTTATTGGATGCGCATAGCGGTTTAAAGGAGAACTTCTCTGACAAGAATGGTTCCAATCCCTCCAATTTGTCTGCCTCCTTTGCCTGCTAGCAGAACGTAAATATTGTCATCGAGTGAAAAAAATATTGCAAAAGGGTTTGGCTTTTTATGACTATATTTTATCATTAGTAAAGGACAAACAAATCAGTTTTGATTTTTGAACACGTATCCGTAATAATGGAAAGTTGTAACTCCACTTCGATTTTATGGTTTTAAGAAAAATAGTGGTGGTGAGGATTCGAGCGTATATAGAAAGCCATCATAAATTAGACTGCAAAAAAGTTGAAAATATGTTTGACGTTCTTGGAATATACTGTATTTACTGAATTAACATTATCTAATGTTACGTGTTTAGGCTCGAATAAACAGTAACACAAAAAGAGTGAAAACAACAAGCTTTAAAAAATACAATTATAATATTTTTCCCTGGATAAATTCTGTAAAAGTGAAAAAAAATATGAACTTATGGTTTTAAGAATCAAATCCAAAAATAATCCAAGAATAATACATGAATACAGTTTTTGAAGTCCTAATAACAAAATGTTCTACTGATTTCAAATTCGAATCTCGACCAAGAATCCAAGATGGAAGACGATGACGTATGCAGCAACATGTAGTGTTGAAGTCTACAGTTCCTTGTAGAAACAGGAATTATCACTCCGGTTTCGGATCTTTGAATAATTTTTTTTAAAGAAAATGTCCTTGTTCAACAATTTCACATGAACACACGTATTTTTCAGAAAAATAACAGAATTAATCCTTTTGAATCCAAGTAATTTGAAATGACCCAAAACAGCACAGCATACAACTTCCAGTGTAATAAAACGCCCAGCTGCAGCTTCTACTGAGAATAAATCTATAAAACATGAGTTATATCGTCTTCTAAAACGTAAAGAGGGGCTCATGTGATCATGTTCTCGAAGCTCGTAGAAATTAGGTACTTGTTAAAGATCACGTCCACCCAGTGTGGCCCTGATAAAACCAATCATTTGACTCAAGGAAATAAAAAAATAATTTTTTTTTTTACATCTTAAACATATAGTCCCATCATTACATCGACAACAACCAATCATTTTAAAATAAAAATAGAACCGCTCTGGTGGCCTAGTGGTTAGGGCGTCCGCCTCGGATGCGGGAGGTCGCGGGTTCGAACCCCGGCCGAGTCATGCCAAAGACTTACAAAAATGGTACTAACAGCTTCCTCGCTTGGCGCTCAGCATTAAGAGGTTAGTGTTAGGACTGGTCGGCCTGGTATCAGGATAATGTGACTGGGTGGGACATCATGCTACACGTCTGCGGCATGATGCCACAGTGCTATACATCACTATAAACTGTCACACTGCAGGCATCGTAGCGATATGACTGAAACATTGTTAAGGCTACGTTAAAAATCTAAATCACTCACTCACTCACTCACTAAAATAAAAATAGAACTTGTTTACGTGGTTGCTGCAATTTTTGAATCAAGACCAGAATCTAGATCAACATCTGTGTTTATAAACTAACAGTCAAGGTCAAATTATTTTCTGAAAAAAGTATCATCTTTAGTGAATAAATTTACATTACAATAGCATGTAATACAAATATTTGTTTTTAAAACTGACAAACAATTAAATTGAAATAAATATATATTAAATCAGATATAATTAAATCAAATATACATAACAAATAAATAATAGTGTTTATTGATAGTCACATTGTTAGGGATGTATTATATTAGGACGAATTTGTCATGACCGAACAGAATACACTATCTTTACAGAAGAGCTGCCCGACCACAATACGTATAATCTGCGTTTATATTTGAATCATCAAAAATAATGATATTGTATGCTTACAAAGATAAAAAATTGCATCAAGTATAGTAAACTAATAGACTGTCTAAAAGCCGGCGCAGAAACATATTGTCTAAATGTGGTAAACATTATGATAAAAACTTCATTCTCTAATACCGATCTCCTCTTTTTATTTTGCTGTCTCTGTATGTATGTATGTATGTATGTATGTATGTATGGATGGATGGATGGATGGATGGATGGATGGATGGATGTATGTGTGTGTGTATGTATGTGTGTGTGTATGTATGTATGTATGTATGTATGGAAGGATGGAAGGATGGATGGATGGATGCATGCATGCATGCATGCATGCATGTATGTATGTATGTATGTATGTATGTATGTATGTATCCATGCATGCATGTTTGTATGCATGTACCGCTCCGGTGGCCTAGTGGTTAGAGCGACCACCTCGGAAAAGGAAGGTTCGATACCCGGCCAGTTCATACCAAAGATTTATAAAAATGGTACTAACAGCTACCTCGCTTGGCGCTCAGCATTAAGAACATAGTGTTATGACTGGTCGGACTTGAGTCATGACAATGTAACTGGGTGGGACATCATGCTACATGTCTGCGGCGTGATGCCCCAGTGCTAGACATCACTATAAACTGCCACACTGCAGACATCGTAGCGATATGACTGAAAAATTGTTAAAGCTACTTTAAAAATCCAAATCACACATGTATATATATAAGGAAGTATGTATGTATGTATGTATGTATGTATGTATGTATGTATGTATGTATGTATGTTGTTGTGAGGTTTAGCGCCATTTTTCAGCACACGATAGGTTATACATGGCTGCCAGTATTAATGGTGGAGGAAGAACCCGGGAAAACCCCGGAAAGAACCACCGGCCCACGAGAAGCTACAGGCAAGCTTTCTCACATACCCACATTGGCTGAATCCGAAACTCGAACCGGCGCAGACAGAGGTGAGATGGCGGTGATCCGTAACGGTGAGCGTTTTAGACCACTCGGCCACTCAGAGCCCCTAGTATGTATGTATGTATGTATGTATGTATGTATACATGCACGCACGTATATATGTATGCATGTACATTATACTCATATCTTTCGATCTTGTTATTTGTAATTTTGTTGTTGCCTGGCTGATGTTTGGTTAACTGGCAGATTAGCGGTTTTCGTGTCGTGTTTTGCCAATAAATTTGGGGTGGGGGTATAGGGTGTTTAACGTTGCTTTAAAACATGATAATGACGTGGGCACAATACGGGGAACAATGGATCCCAAACAATTTTGTTTAAATACCAATTTTAATGCTTAACTTAAATCTAAAATATGAATACGACTTATGTAAAAAATACGCTGCATTAAAACAAAAGAGCCACAAATAAAGCTGTATATAACTTCGTCTATGAAATCTTACTTTTTTAAACCATTGCTTTTATTACTCTTTTTGAATAAAATGTTCGCGCCATGCTATGCCTAATATTTACTAGAAAATTAATAAATGTTCAATGCAGACGACTGAGGAAAAGAAACCTATTTCATCACAATGAATTACATAGTTAAGGAAACACACATCTAGTGTAGTCCACATTTGTCAAATACTTGATAAATACCCTTCATATCGCGTGCTTTGTAATGCCGAATCAATATAATTTTATTTGAGGAACTCAGCGATGGGTCACTTGTCAGGAAAAGAGATTTTCATTAAAATGAAAGAAAAACTTTGTATTTAATGTAAAATTCTCGGGTTTGCCTAGCACAAATCAACTTGTTTAGGTGCTGTTGACAATTGATTTGTTTTAATTTGTTTAATAAATAAGTTTATACCAAGCCATGGAGCATCACTCCTCAACTAACCTGCTAATTGGACGTGCAAAAATGAAGATTTTAATTGTAAATTTATAACTATGTTTTTATTTGATCTTAATTAGGCCTCCTGATATCTGTATGCCTCTGCAGTATGACAATTCTCATTCTGTTGCACAGGTGGGTGGGGTACTGTGCGGTAAGTAGCAGTTTGCTTAAGGCGTCTGCGATGGGGGAACAATTGGGGTCCAGGGTCAAATTTTAAAATAGATTTGACCAGACATTATGCTTGCAAATCCCAATCTCAGCTGATATTGAATCGCATTTTTTCTTAGAGACTTTCTTCGGGATTTTTGGACAAGGGGGCAGACAATATTTATAGGCTTGTTTGCGTGCATATATACAAATACTGTATAATAAAGATTTGTTTTTATTCCGCCCGTATGATTGAGATACACATGTGCTATGATTGGTGAAGCATGAAAGAATTGCTTCCTCAAAGCAATGCAAACAAATGTTGAGTGCTTCAGACTAAATTTCATCTCCGAGAACTGTATCGGTGAAAAGGTCTGTACTATCTTAGTCCGGTCTGTCGAGACACGAAATTAGGGACATAAAACCAAAATATATCAGTACTATCATTCTAACCACCAGACTTTAATTCCGGTTAAGATAAGCAAGTATGATCCGGACGCGAGCACCTTTAAAATGTTAAAACCATTTTCAAGAGATTCTAAAACAAGTCGACCATTTTCTAATGTTATCCTCTCCTTAACTGATTCCCATTCATTAAATTTGGCTCCAAAAGGTTACTATGTGTTGTCATGACGGTATGGTTCATAGTAATTCGGCAACCTTTGCATCTACTTATTGCTCCATCTCAGCATTGGTACTATGACCCTCAACACACCATACAGTTTCCTGTTCTTTCTCCAAACGTCACAAGCCAGTCCGGATCGATGTCAACAACAAAACGGCTAGTAAACTCAGTTAAATCCGCTTTGGTGGCAGACCTGCTAAGATCCTTGTCAGCGACGCGTCGGGTTGAGTAACATCCAAACATATTAATAACAGATATTTCATATACTATCAAGTGTACTTGCAAAGTGACAATGTAAAATGAATAAGTGCTTGCGGTGTTGGTGAACGCTAAAGTGCACACAACTCTTCATTAACAAGATGTTCACACCTTGGCCCGTTCAATAATGTAACAACAGAGACAGATAGAATGGCGGCAGACGATTTTGTCCTCCTCGGTTAAAAAGCCAACAATTTCAAGTGGTGGTGCAACATGTAATTGATGATTGGGTTTCATTGCGTACGCAACCCAATCAGCCCCACATCATGTTAAATCCAGACTGACGATACCGGCTTCCCAGCTGAGTCAATAAACTGCAATTGCCTGAGCCTAAACGTCACGCATCTTTCAATCATTTTTCGGCTGCTTGTATATTATTAAGTGACCATCATACACGCGAGGGTTATGAAGCCCTACGGGGATTCTGGTTTTGTTCGGATATGTTCGTAACTATGGGTTGTTTACGCTGGTGCAACTCCTCGGTACGCACCAGTAATGTGATAGTGGTCGCGAGGTCTGGAATTTTCAGATCAGTTGATATCATTCTTAAAGGGACCATCAACGATTCTGAAATGAGTCAAAGCAGAATAGTCTAGCGTGTTTCATTGGTCATAACCATGTCTGCGGATGAGACAAGTTGTCGTCGTATCCATTTTTTCTGTGACATTAAAATGATTTCATAAATACTTCTACTGTGTCCTTGCCGTGGTACAATATTGGAGGTTCAGTTTTCCAATCACATCTGGCTACTGTATCCTTGCCGTGGTACAATATTGAAGGTTCAGTTTTCCAGTCACATCTGGCTACTGTGTCCTTGCCGTGTTACAATATTGGAGGTTCAGTTTTCCAGTCACATCTGACTACAGTGTAAAAAATCGGCAACTTGGACTGTATTTGACGAACCCTCAGGAGCGTCTACAGGAATGGAAAAACAGTCAACATCCGCTTAAATTGCATACGAGATTTTCATTTTTCCTTCCACTGGAGTAAATTTCATTATGCTTTTTTTTGGCCGGGATCTGGCATTATTATCCGCTAATGTCTCTCACCCATTCCGTTACAGTAAAGGTGGCAGAGTCCAGTTTCGTAAATTGGCCCCTGGCAAATTTATTAACTTAAGGCTATGGTGTGACCTTTTCAGCTATTATTGTTTACTGTTTAAAGATATGGATATATTTGTGAACTAGGTGTTTCGGGATTGTGTTGTTCCTGAAATTGATGTCAGGCATATACACCTTCCATAGTTACTCTGCAGTAAGCTGATAGTGAAATATCAATAGTCGGCTAGGAAGAAGAGCTAGTCTCCCATAGCATTAAACACGTGGTTTGCGGCAATTACAATATCTCAAAAACGGCTTGGATGACAACTATTTTCAATGTATTGTTGAGGACGAACTAAACCACGGCCACCATTTGCCGCTAAGGCAGTTGAGTATGCTGATAAACAAAATGTTCCATAACTTAAGTTACATAAAAGCTCTTTTTCCAAGCTCATAAAAGACAAATAGAAACGATGTAAAACTGTTATCAATCATGCGTACTGGAATTATATGAATTTTACATCGCGTTTGTGAAACAGTGTTGCCGCCTGGATTCAATGTTCACTTTGTTCTCAACGTGGAGTTTACCATGCCTGTTCATGTAACCAAAGACGACTATTTTACATTTCACCATCGTTATATAGTGCCCCACCCCTGGGTGTACCCTTGAACCATAAAGACACATAGACAATTAATAATGAAATTGATAAAAGTTATGCAAAGATTCTAGAGAAGTTCGAAAGATACTCCAGAGGAGACTCTGGAGGGATGTTTTACAGATGCTTAAGTTCAATTTCGTATTTCCCATACAAACCTTTTCGCGGATCGAGTTACACACCAGAACCGAAGTATGTTATACCACGGTCAATTGTAAACGTAAAGAATGAATGATGTTTTGAAGGGGTTATTGATAATACAGAACAAGCCTCGACAATAAAAACAAAATCTAAATGAATTCAAAATTTGGTCAAATTGACTTTCCTGTACAGGTTACTGATATTAAGTTTACACGACTCATTCTTGACATCCCCGTGTTGTTTGGAATAAAGGCCACCATCTAATACGATTATCCATGGTGAAAAACGCGCGATACAAAATTGATATATTATTATTAACCGAAATGAATAGTTCAGTGGTGCGGTATCATACTGTGTAGACAAAGGATATTTCACCGACACAACAACCACAAACAGTTGCCTGACAGTCATTACCTTTAGGGGGCATGGGCCAGTTTTTAATTTAATGCCGCAATCAGCGACCTAGTATAAAAAAATCAAATACACAAACGAGGTAAAAGAAAGGTCCATACTTTGGGATACCTATATTAAAACAAAGCATAAGAATATTATCCACTTGACCAGAGAAGTCAATGGCAGTTTGTAGCAGAATAAGTTTATGCACCCCAACCCCAAATTTCTACCTGGAATTTCATGTCGGAAGATCATTTTGACACCATGTAATGCTCACGGTGCATACACAAACCCTTTTCCTAGACGACAAGTCTGCAAAACAGAGTGTACTGAACTATTTTGTTTACGAGTGTTTATTCCGATAACACATTTAAAGCACCTTGACAAACACGTAACGCAAGCAAATGCGATTTACATTATTCCAAATGACAAGTTCTGCAGCAGAGTTCATATTTTCGAAGCATACACATTTGTATTGATAGCGTCCTTATGCCATTAAATGTCTTAAAATTCAAAAAAAAAAAATTTCTTCCTTGAATACAAAGTTAAAATCTTAAAAAAATACGGTATTACGAATTAATTCCTAAATAATCATAGAATTACAGACACAAGTCCTAATGTTCTGAAATATCTTTAGTGGAAATCCAAAATTAAATCCGACGCTGAAAGTCCTAATTGCCTGTGTTGGCCCATGTCACGCTGATGTGCCAACAGTCTTTTGTTAGAGATCACAAGAATACAATTAAAAAATAAATTCTTACTTGAAATTTCAGTATAAATTCAAGTCCCTATTTTAAAGAATGTTATTTTTGAAGAGTACTTTGTATTTCCAGTGAAGTATCACTTGAAGTAAATAATTTGAATAAATAAATTCCAGCCCAAATGAATTTCTTGACACAACAATAATACATTTAATTCTTCTAAAATCTTGAATCACGAATCAATAATTTTTCCAGTAACAAGATTGTAAAGTTTTCTACCTGACCTCAGTTCACAATCGACGTTTTCTAAAGAAGACTATTACCTAATTGAAAATAACCTTCTAGAAACTTCTTAATGTTTACAAAATAAATCTTACTTATCAATAGAAGGACTGTTATTAAAATTATAATATAGGATGTGGAATATATTAGGTAGGCCATGCATATTTAAAGGGGAATTCCACTAACCTAAACCCAGACACAAATAAATATGTATATTCGTATTAATAATGATCCTAATATTAAACCCATACACATATAAGATAATACTATGTATTAGTTGTTTACAGAATTAACAAAGTCAATGATTCAGTTCAAGTAGAAAATAAACTTAATTTTGGACAAGATCAAGTGCTGTTTACGACGTTTCATTACAATACCATATTATGAAATAAAACAAATAACTTACAAACAATACCAAGCAGATATATACAACACCTCCCTTCGTAAAGAAGAAAAAAAAATTATCCTTTGACGCTTTCTTTTTACTATTAGGACAAATATATATGTGATAAAAAAATTGCATATAAAAAACTTAAGAACGACACAAAGTATACTTGAATCAATATAATATGTCTATAAACGTGAAAGTTCATTTGCTATTAGATTGTCTTTTACCTTGACTTGCCTGGTGTCAATATTGAATTCATGCAACATCAAACTTCACCACTGTATTGGTTATTTAAAGATCTTTAAAACAATCATTGATTCATTCGAGAAGAAAATTAGCTTGATTTTAGACAATATCAAGTCTAACCTACAATGTTACATTACAGTACAGTAACATATAATGAAAAACCTAACAAAGAATGCAAATTAAATATTCTTATATATATATATATATATATATATATATATATATATATATATATATATATATATATATATATATATATATATATATATATATATATATATATATATATATATATATATATATATATATGGATAGATAGCTAGATAGATAGAGCAGACTGTACCCTTTAATATGATATATTGTTGATCTAACCTCTTAATTTATGTTTTATTAACCTAAACCCCCGTATTATCACATTATCCATGTTTGGAGGGTAGCTACCATAATGCCATTTATTAAGCATAGAAGGTGCTGCGCCACAAATAATAATGTTACATGGCAAGTGTGAATCTCGCAGGCAAGATATTTTACCACGCTGCTGCCCCCGAGGTTTGATATCAAAACGACCATCCTGTACAAATATTTTCAAGTGGGTATTTGGTGAAATCACCGCACATTTCCCGCTGAAACTAGAAACTGACCTCTCATTGTGCTCTTATATGCAAGAACATGGTTCTCGATTTTTAATGTGAAATTAGTTATAATTGTTTTACTATCCTCAGGTATTTACCCTATGAGTTTTGTGTATATTTCTCATAGGATTGACCAAGTCTATGCCGTTGCTGTTTCAAGATAATTCCATAGTCAATTTCTCAAGAAGCTCCGACTACAAAACTTGAAAATTTCACGCATCTTTTGGACAAACCAATATAATGTATTTCAAGAAAACATCAATTTAATATTTTATGAAACGATGGAAAATTCTCCATTCTTTTGGTACTAGTTGTACAATCCCAGCGGAATATGTTCCTAGATTGTTTCAAAATACCATAAGCATATGTTTCTTTTTGAAAATAGAAGGAGAGAGGGTTAATTGTTATATTATAAAGTATAAACCATATACTTTAATTTTAATGCAGGATTTTTTTTGGATGAGTTTACTTTTAAAAAAATTCGGAACATTATGTAACTTTTCGCAAATAAATCGAAGCTTTAAACGGAACACCTCTATAAGCACAATACCAAACAATTAATAAACGTGAAAATGCTCTGTCCAAAATAAATCCGTTTAAACTTATTTAAAATAATTATGGCACATTTAATTCCATGCCCTGACAACAATTTATAAGAATGGTTCGTTAGTGGTTATCTCGTGAATGAAGACGTATGTCGTTGACTTGTAATGCAACAGATAATATTTTTCATTCGTTTTGTACTTTTGGATCTGCTCGGTTCTTTAGATGTTTTTGAAGAAAATCAGGTATAAATAAAGGAGCGAAACAAGGCCCGATGTTCCAGATTAGTTCTACATGTACTGTTCTGGATGAAATCTTAGACAAATATTAGAAATCTTCCCATGTAATGCACATGCTGTCTGTTCACACAAAATTAACTCACTTTTGGCAAGGCCAGTTCAACAATTGATGCAGGTATCTATTTTCCACACTTGCCCTCATAACTTGATACCTGTAAGCATCTTGAAAAATCTCAAAGCATATCAAAATGTGTCTCATTAAAAAAATCAACGCGTCTCATTTAAACAAGGTGAATATACTCTCGATATAACACTCCTTGTTTAAACAAAGTGTAGCCAGCTATCGAGACAACACTCCCTGTTTAAACAGTGTATCCAACTCTCCATATAACACTCCTTATTTAAACAAAGTGTAGCCAACTGTCGAGATAAGAATCCTTATTTAAATGGAGTGTATCCGACTATCGAAATAATACTCCTTGTTTAAAGAGAGGATGTCCAACTATCCATATAACACTCCTTACTTAAACAGAATGTTTCCAACTATCTGGATAACACTCCTTATTTAAATAGAGCGTATCTAATTATCGAGTTAACACTCCTTACTTAGAGTATTTCCACCTATCTAGAAAATAATCCCTGAACATTAAGCATTTAACTATTTATGGCTAATATTTAGAGAACGAGGAAATGTGGTTCTATAGCTATTATCGATTTTATGCTAACGGTGACAATATGATTGACAAGTTCTGATCAGAATGTATGCAATGAATATACATTATTTACAATGTGGGAGGAATGTATTTTCAATTTAAATTCAGCGAAAAGTGAATTGCGTTGGGTTAAATTACTTTAGTGATCAAATATACTCGCTTATAAGTCAAGCCAAACTGCAAACTACAGAGATCCAGATCTGTCGTCGGTGCATTATGTTACGGCAAATCATGGTCTATGGCTGCAGATGGACCCGATTTTTAAGTAAGTGAAGGTACGAGGTTCTGATCTCAAACTACAGAAGACATTGTTTGAGGGGAACAATTCATAACTTTGCATTTGTTTTCCCATATCTACTACTATTTTAAAACAAAGTTAACGTGCGTGTGATTATTGCCGTGTATGTTTCTCTTATAAGTCGAATCCAAATGCAATAAACCTAGATACTGATCTGCCGTCGGATAATGCGCCTGTAGATCAGGTACTACTTTATTTATTCTACTGATTACTCCTAACAAACTGCACTGAAATAGATATGCTGACGCATTATGATCGGTTTATAAGCTAGTATATAAGGTAGTTGTGTATGTATATGTGTATGTATGTGTCTGTTTTGGATTTCTAACGTAGCTTGAACAATGGTTCAGTCACATCGCTACTATGTCTTCAGCTGGACAGCTTCTAGTGATGTCTAGCCAGTGACTGGGGCATCATGCCACAGACACGTAGCATCATGTCTCACTCAGTCACATTTATCGAGACCAGGCTGGCCAGTCCTAACACTAACCTCTTAATGCTAAGCGCCAAGCGAGGCAGCTGTTAGTACCATTTTTATAAGTCTCTTGTATGACTCGGCCGGGGTTCGAACCCGCGACCACCCGCATCCGAGTCGGGGGTAGTTTGCATAAATATAACACACACACACACACACACACACACACACACACACGCGCGCGCGCGCGCGCGCGCATATATGCGTGAGGGTGTGTGTGTGTGTTTGTGATCAAAACATGCATTGTAAATACTGTTTTTATAGTGTCCATATGTTAGTTAAAAAAACAGTCGTTCTTTTAATTATATTACGGTTGCAGTTACACTAGAATAGCACGTGACAAATGAAAAATATAATTTCCAACCACTTTATTAGTACAAGTATTGTTTCTAACTGCAGTTGATGTGTAGTGATTTGCATTTGTCCTCATTCTTATTCAGCCTACATTTAACTGTTATGAATACAGGGTATTACAATTTTTGGCCCATTTGTCCTCATTCGTATTCAACCTACATTTAACTGTTATGAATACAGCGTATTTATTTTTAGGGGCTAAAACTATTTAACCTTAAAATGAAAATTGCCCATTAAAGCAAAGCGAACCACCAGATTTAACTCGAACCATCTATATTAAGTTCTAAACTCCTCAATGTCTGTCAGAGGAATCCAAAGTAAATTTATATTAGATGAGAATTAATTACTGGAGGTCGCCATGAGAGTATGTCTGCTATGCTTATAACCACAACTATGTTCAATCCTTTGTGAATGTGTGCATATGCGCGTGGACTCCTTGACTGAGACGACTGGTCTGAGATGACTAGACTGAGATAAGAAAAGCAAGGTTAGCAAAACAGCTAGATCTCTCTGTCGCATGGGTGAGAAAGTATCTATCTATCTATCTATCTCTGTGTGTCTGTCTGTCCATTCGTACGTACGGCCATCCATCCATTCACAACCTCACCCTTCCTCAACTACTATATATCCCTGAATGTTAATTATTATTTTGCAATTTGCAATAGAAGACTGACTCAGTAAATTCCATCATCTGTGTGGTCTTTATATTAATTTGCTTTCTGTTTATCTAATTTATATGCGAATCTTTTGAGATAATTTCTATATTTCTTTATAACGTCAAAAACAGACACGGTACTTTTTCGGCAACAATTATGTCTTTCTGAGTAAATGTGTCATGTTGAAGTTGCTATATCAAATTGGGCCCATTCTCTCAATAACTACTAGTGTATGCCGATTATATTAGAGAATCCTTAGCAGCGAACTAACTCGAACTTGCACCTTTCGTCTAAGTCAATGATATCTCAAGGGCTTCCTGTTCCTGTACTAGTAATGTATCATTCGGCCTCGTCGTATTGAATGACAAACAACTTCATAGAATAGCCATGCACTTCTTTTTATATCTCGATATGAAATTGCTCAGTCTGCAATTGTAGGATTTCATATCCATATATTGTCTATACCAATACACTGGTTTGGGGTCAGTTTTCATGAGTTCGTTTCAGTCCTTCTCTGATAACCATTTGTAGTCGTTCATAAGGGTGAAAAGAAGTAAAAGGTGAAGGGTTTGATGGAGAAAATCTTGGAACTATAAGAACATTTTCTTCTACCTGTAGGTAATTTTTTTGTGTACATCCATGATAATCCATTAAATGTAGCATTCAGTGGCACGCACGAAGCGCAATCACCCTTTTATCGATTGAATGAAAATTATATTATCCTTAAAAATAGAAATGGGAAGAGAGAGAAGGTGGAAAGACATGCTGTTTCAGATATTTTGTTCATTAAGTGTGGCTCTGAACTTCTGAATGTAACGAAATTTTTTGCCTCAGAGAGAGAGAGAGAGAGAGAGAGAGAGAGAGAGAGAGAGAATTATAATGTAAATAAACCCCACACTATCTAGGAATCTCCATTCATTGGGATAAGCTAACCAGTTACTCGATGCGTTGATATAAACTAACCAGATACTCGATTCATTGAGATAAGCTAACCAGATACTCGATTCATTGAGATAAGCTAACCAGATACTCGATTCATTGAGATAAGCTAACCAGATACTCGATTCATTGAGATAAGCTAACCAGATACTCGATTCATTGGGATAAACTAACCAGATACTCGATTCATTGAAATAAGCTAACCAGATACTCGATTCATTGGGATAAACTAACCAGATACTCGATTCATTGAGATAAGCTAACCAGATACTCGATTCATTGGGATAAACTAACCAGATACTCGATTCATTGGGATAAACTAACCAGATACTCGATTCATTGGGATAAACTAACCACTACTCCATTCATTGGGATAAGCTAACCAGATACTCGATTCATTGAGATAAGCTAACCAGATACTCGATTCATTGAGATAAGCTAACCAGATACTCGATTCATTGGGATAAACTAACCACTACTCCATTCATTGGGATAAGCTAATAATTTAACCCATATATTTGGATATGCTAATAAGTTTGAAGACACTTTCGACACTATTTAGTTTCAAAACAAATAAAAAAAACAAAGACAGCAGCATCTATTATTACCTTGAGAAGATTCTCTGTTCCGTAACAAATCAGTTAAAGCTACATTGCTGAAGTGAAATGTGGCACCTTTCCATAATAGGTTGCACAAATTTGACAGCCTCATAAAGTCTTTTCTCGTGCTAATGAAATGAAATAAAAATCATATTTATTGTCTACAGTAGAAAATGGATCACCCTTAGAATTTCAGATAAGTCCTTTAATCGTTTTCTGCAATACAGTTTATGACATGAAATGTCTAAACTCATTTATTGAAACGTAAATGCCTTGTAGAGGAACTAATATTCGGAACTGGTTTTAATGTATCATTTAAAGTGTGATAATAATCAACAGTTGTCATTCAAATCAAAGAAAAATCCGACAAAGCTTTTGTAGTAAATATGTCACAAAGGTTCATGAAATCTACTTGATTTAATATGATCCCTTCTCTCATTTTTTCGTTCAGTTCAAGAAGCGAGTAAAACGAAATACAGGTTAATAATGCAATAACCCTCCGTTTGAAGAAGAAATACAACCACTTTTCAACCATGTAATAACCCTCTGTTTGAACAAGAAATATAACCAATTCTCAACAATGTAATAACCCTCTGTTTGAACAAGGAATAAAACTACGCCTCAACAATGTAATAACCCTCCGTTTGAACAAGAAATAGAATCACATCTCAACAATATAATAATTATCCGATTGAACAAGAAATAAAACTGCATCTCAACAGTATAATTAACCTCCTTTCTTTGAACAAGAAATAAAACCGTTTCTCAACAATATAATAACCCTTCATTTGAACAAGAAATAAAACCACTTCTCAGCAATGTAATAACTCTCCGTTTGAACAAGAAATGAAACTACATATAAACAATGCAATAACACTCCGTTCTTTGAACAAAAAAAGTAACGCTTCTCAACAATGTAATAACCCTTAGTTAAACAAGAAATAAAACCACTACTCAACAATGTAATAGTAACCAGATTAAAAAAGAAATAAAACTATATTTCATTAATGTAAGATCCCTGGGTTTGAAAAAGAAATCTTTGACTACGGAACATAAATAATCCGTAATATCTCAGTAGTAAAATATGATCATTTTTTTTTTTTTTTTTTTTTTTTTTTTTTTTTTTACTGATTTGAGTCAAATCCTTCAATACCTTCATGACTTCACATTACACTCACCAAGGTGAAAGCCCAAGCAAGGTTATCAGAAGGCGCCCCTGTCAGAGAATAATCACGTGGGATAGAAGACTTTAACCTATATCAGTAACCAAACAAACCATTAATTTCATACTAATTGATAACGAAACTATACGAGTCTGTCACGAATATTACTCCAGTATGACACTGGTAGCGGACACAACGCCAGTATGGTGAAAAAACGAACAACATAATCAGTACACGGATAGTCACGACAACTGGTTTGTAGATTGCCTTATCCTACCAGTTCTTCCTCGAATTTTTGTTAACTCACCTAGCATTTCGTCCATTTGCCTTTATTTGACCATTGTCGTTCACAAAATGCTCAATGATATTTGTAGTAAAACGGCCGAAACCGTTACAAGTCGTAAGAGTTTTTGTAATGGTACCATAATATATTCTTCGGTTGCTGAGATTATCTTATTCAGCACTGATTTTCATTTGTTTCTATACATTGAATCCATCAATTGTTATTTGTAGATTATCAGTTATGTTCTTTAAATCTCTCTTGTCGATATCAGATGTTTTTATTGAGTTAATGCTATCAGTTATGGGCATTAGAACTTTCATATCGATATTAGATGTTTTTAACCTGAATACTATCAATTATAGGTTGTATATCTCGCTCTTGTTGATATCAGATGGTTTTATTAACCTCAATACCATCAATTATCCGCGGTATATCTCTGTTGTCGCTATCAGATGTTTTCATTAATCTCAATACTATCAGTTATCGGCTGTATATCTCTATTGTCGATAGTAGATGGGATATTTTAATGGAATAGTCATAGGCTGGTGATCTTTCTGGTAGATGCCCGATGTTTATCAGCTGGGTGATAGTTGAGAGCATTCCATATCTGATATAATCTGTCTCAGCTCATTCCATATATTTCTTGGACTTATATTTTCGCAATAGTTTGCGGCGGAAGGTCTGTTTGTATGTATACATGTTTGTGTGTTTTAAAAGGAGGCTATCTTATGCGGGCACGTCGGTGGTTCTCCATTTCAGCTAGCATCATCTCAACTCCACCATGCTGATCGTTTTATCATCGAGTATAGTTTGTCGATTCTGTGCCGCAAAGTTCTGTGTGACACGTATTCGCGAATGCAGCCGTAAGGAAGTTATGTTACCAGCGTCGCCATTCACACTGGTGCTATAGCTCTTACAAAGTCACAGTGAACGTAGTGCCGTCAAATATATGTGAAACAAGCAGTCTGCATAAAAGCTGTTCGATTCATTGTGTAATATATTTATAGGACTGCTATGTTTTCTACTTGCAACATCCATACCCTGTCATTGACCTCCCACAATGTATTCACCGTGGAACTGTTGTCTTGATACTGAAAACACTATAATTAAATTAACTTATGGAGGAGTTTGAGTTTCATAATGTTTGTGCATACTAAGAAAATCGCATGTACAAATGTGTTATAGGCTGAACCTTATTGATATGCAGTAGCTAGAAAAAGATTTGCGGTAGAGAGGAGTTTGACAGTAGGTAACATCTGATTCATTGATGGATTCAGTTTGTCGAACCTGATTGATCCAGTACCGTTACTTGGTTAAAAACAGAAGGTTATTTATAGGTGTGACTGACAGTACTTTCCAGATAACTGCTGAGATCAGTCAAGTTAAAACTTTAAACAAAATTTCTTCAAAACCGTTTAATTATCATTAGTGAATTTGTAAGACCACCCCCTTTGTTGCAATGAAATTTCCAAGAATATTAAAGCAAGTAGTATGAATTGCTCCTATTATAATAATACTAATTAATAATAATAATAATAATAATAATAATATAATATAATGGCAAGGTAATAACACTATTTGTAATTGTTCAGCTATTTATACCTTACTTTGGTGAAAATATAGTAAAGGAAGTAATATTCTGATAAAGTGAACGCCAGTATTTTATTTGTGCAGTTGTAGACATCTTGTTAGTTTTTTTTTATCTTCAAGCAATCAGAAAATACTTCAGTAAATAAATTCGTCTTCATTTTACTGCCGCTATTTCCAACCACATTGGTAACCTAGGTTACAACTATTTCCCACCACTTTGGTTACGGCTATTTCCAATCTCATTGGTAACCTAGGTTTAAACAAATAATAAGCAAAGCTTTAACGTTTGTCTCTTTAGGTCACTCTGTGATTTTCGATCGTTATTTCGCTTTTTCAAGCAATTAAAAACTATTTTGTTCCAAACATTTATTGAAATGATTTCGTCACAAGCCATCAAAAATTAACTTCAGTCTCTACTTCTTAATTTATAAGAGTGCAAGCAAAGGGTGTTTCATTGCAGTAATCATGCATGCATGTTTGACCCAAAGAGTGCTTCGTTGCAGCAGTCATGTATGTATGACTAACCCTGAGTCTTAATATGAGAATCTAAGTCTTAATATGAGAATCTAAGTCTTAATATGAGAATCTAAGTCTTAATATGAGAATCTGAGTCTTAATATGAGAATCTAAGTCTTAATATGAGAATCTAAGTCTTAATATGAGAATCTAAGTCTTAATATGAGAATACGTATACATTTAGAAAGGCAGAAGAGGTAGGTATAATTAACATTTAAACCCGGTATTTGAATGCTTTAACTAAAACTGAAGGATAATTTATATACGATGAATTACCGTCCAGTCTTAAAAAATTAAACCAATAAAAGTCCAGACTCGCATGGCTTTACGTCGGAATCATTTAATTTTGTTGTTTAGGATTTGGGTTTATTTCATCTTAGATATATAAGTAATTATTTTCATTATTAACTTCTATAATGAAAGAATTATAAGGTGTATTCCAAAAGGCAAAAACGGTAATTTTACTAAGAACGGGAAACCTATATGTTTGCTAAATACTACTTATACTTTTGGCCACGCAACTAATGTCAACCGAACTAGCTGTTCTTAGTAAAACTGATAAACCCAAATCTTTCTCTCTCTGTCTCTGTCTGTCTGTTTGTCTGTCTATCTCTCTGTATGTATGTATGTATGTATGCACATTTGTCAACTTTTAAAACCTTTCGATTCAGTTTGATTAAAACTTATAAAGTTATTACTTTTTTTTAAATGTTGGCTCTATTATTGTAAAATGGATTAAACTATTTAACGAGGATATCAAATCATGTGTCACTGTTCACCAATGGTTTCTTTGGAACGCTGTTGCAGGCAAGGTGATGCCTTATCGTCATATATTTTCATTTTATGTGCTGAGATTCCAGAATATGTAAGTAGGTTCAATCACAAGATGAAAAGGTATATAAAATGATGATATAGAACATGTTTAATACCGATATGTAGATATATAGATCAGGTAGACCTTTTGAAATTAATAAGATAACGACATAACGCCAATGAAAGCAGGACACCATATTTCGTTTAAGTAATTCACATTTCGAGTATTTCGCATAACACTCTACGAACGAACTTGAAAGTGATCATTTTTCTTCATCTGAGACAGTTTGACAAGGCAATATTAATAGACCCTTCTTAATAAATGACATCCTCAACTTTCATTGCGACTGTTTTTTTATATCTTGCTCAATATCAGCATTGTTAAAGAGATTTCATCTCACTTTGCAGCCATATATTTTGTTTGCGCCTTTGAATTCACTCAAATGTTAATATTTTTTAGGACTGAATTAACATGTATAATGAAGAAAAAACAGTGTTTAATAAAACTCTCTACGGAATCGTTTATTCTGGGATATTAGCTTCCAGTGATTCTCAATCTGTTGGTCATGAACGTGATATATCATATAAAGTTTGTAAATTAAATGATTTATATTAGAAAATGATTATACTTCCTTTACTATTTTCATACTGTGTTTCACAAACATACAATTGTCTCTGTCTTGATGTTTTAATTGATCCTTCTAATTCCCTGAATGAAGTTCTTGCCCATGCTTTTTCCTACCAACACTGTACGATGGCTATTTTACGTGCTGCTGGTGTGTTGCATATACAGATATAAAATGCATACATTTCTCTTGGTGCACTATGTGAAAGATCATTAATGTACTGGTTAGTAGTATTTTAAGTTCTGTTTGTAACCAAATGTTCATGATAGGACATGGAGATGTGGTTTAGAAATGGCATTTAACATACTCTCTCTGAAGTATTTTGGCCATCTCATTAAAGTGAGAAATATTTTTTCACGATGAACCACACGGTATACTTTCATACATTATGCGCGTTATGTGGAAAATTAACTACGTGTCTGCTTTCAACAGATGTATTGAAACATGAAACTTAGAAAATAGGGACCGACTTAAAAAGTGCTTGGTAGCGATTTATGTATTTGCGAAGTTCAAAGACTGCAAATGGAGATTTCCTTCAGAATGAAACTTTCTTTAAAATAAATATAATCCATAATGTTGATGAATCTGCATGAAAAACTGAAAAAAATTGTGTCTATAATATAGTTTAAAAGCAGGGCATTGTGATATAATCTTGATCGCAGCTAGTAGTTCTTCTCAAGAAAGCTTCCCCTAAATGGAATTGTGATAGGACAATCACTTGGATGAGCATTCAATAATTGCAATGCCAGTAGCTGGTAAAGGAAATTAACATTTCCATTGGTCAGAATGTTACCACGTGATCAAAATGAATTGCGTTTATTTCTGTATGAACTGTAAGGAGAACTACTTTTCCAAGAATACCCACTTCTATAAATAGAGTCACGTGTACAGCATAAAGTAAACACCCCCAATTAAGGCAGACACGAAGTAAGCATTAAAAGAAAAGAACATTCTAACAAATTTTAAGAAAAAATAATTGAATAAATTTGGCTTCCATTGGTTGAAGGACTGGTATTATGATAACCTTATTACGATCAAGCGGGACGATCCCAAGTGTTATAAATAGCTATGTAACAGAAAACCCCAAACATGTATTACTACGCTCAATTAAGATTCCTGTTTTTTAAAATAACATAACGAATAACTGAAATTTCAATTATAAGAGTTTAACGTTGTTTTTTTCTGAGTTTATCATACTTAAGTGAGAGAATACAACATGTTTATATAAATAATGTTCTGTCTGAACCTGGAACAATTAGATATGGAGTACCAATAGGCTCAATTCTAGGTCCATTACTATTCGTTTTATTTATTAATGACCTATCACTTTTACAAAGGGAATCAATATCTTCTACAGATCTCTATGCACATGCATATATATCCTCCACAAAATTTTAGACATTATTGCTGCAAGTCTTCTGCTTCCCCCACTTCTTTTGAAGAATATATATGTGTGTGTGTGTGTGTGTGTTTGTGTGTGTGTGTGTGTGTTAAAGACGCTTTAATGTTTCTATATATTGGGTTATTCTATAATTGCATCAATACGTTAGGCCTTAACGAGATAGCATTGTCGTGTAAACCATCCTAGAACAATTCTTGCCTTATTTCAAAGTACTAGTATGACAAATGTGGAAAGGTGACATAATTGCAGACATTAAATTGATAACTCCTTTCTTAGACTTTGCATATCTTAAAATATTTTTTTTTATCAACCCAACTTGTTTAGTGAAGGAATTATTGTATCTATTCGTACTGCTCATTGAAATGCATTTAAGCTCTGCATTTAAGCTCTGCACAGACGACAATCAGCTACGCATCTTTACTACTCTTAGCTGCCTATGTTAATATTTCCCCCATTTCATATGTACCTATAACAAATAATTTGTCATGAAAAGACGATGTATCACTGAAAGTGCATATTCTATTGATCGATAAGTGACTGTGTTGGTAAACTCTGATTAGTTCATTCAAAGGGAAATGTAATGTTTTATCACAATGGCGAGAAAACTTTACTCGCGCTCGTAGTTATTGGTCAAGTAGGTTTATTCATTATAAACGAGGAAATCTTAGTACAGACAACAATGGTGATAAAAGGGTGCAGCAGTATCATACTGACTCTCAATTTTTCAAAAGTAAATATCTTAAAGTCTAAATCTATTTTAATTTGTCTCCCGAAGAATTTGTTCTGATTAGCTTCTTTATCAGTGTTTTGAGTTTCAGCCACGACGGAGCTTGACCAAAATAACATACACGTGTTGGACCAGCGTTGACGCGTGGAATGCTGGTTTTTTGTGTCACAGTGATGAATAAACAACGTTGTCCCATCAAAGTTTTATTCTTTGGTCATTTAAAAGTTGAGTAAACTCGTTGACTCACTGTTAACCAAATGTTGTCTTCCAGCTAAGACAAAGTTGGAAACGTTGGCTTAGCATTTTTCGTTTTCAAAATATTTCTATCTATTGGATTTATGTGGCCCAATGAAATACTGACGCTACAAGCAGTTGTTGGGTTATCGTTAGCTAAACTACATGCTATCAACATTTGACAATTGTTCGTTTTATTGATAATCCGATGAAATAATGCCAACTATTAAAATTGTTGGATCTGGGCTGAAGCAATTTTTTGAATAAACTCAGTCATAAACTGCCATACTTCTTCCAAACAATGTTTTCCATTCTTAATTGAAATCCAGACCAAAGTGAGAAAATTTGAGACATTATCCTAATACATAATTCAATAATGGAAATGTTATAATACTAAAACTTAAATTAAATTAGTCAATAAAACGATTGGTTTGCACGTGTTATAGGTAAGTACAAATTTAAATTACATACGTGTCACTTTTTACAAAATGTATAATCTATACACATATATAGTATCCACTATGCAGGTTTCTATGATCAGGTATCTTCTGAACTTAGACAATTTGAAAATCAATGGTATTACTAAGAAACGAATATATCCATCAGGTTTCGAAGAGAATATTGAAATAGAGGTTATACAATTTGTTAGTATTTCGGCCTCATCTAAGACGAAACCGTTAAGAAGGTCTCTACCCCAGCAGATGCTGAATAAATTCATCATCTGGTATATTGTGACGGAACACCAAGACTAATGTCAACCATTATTGATAACATATATACAAAATATTTACCTTTGTTATACGGTGTTTTGATCTGAAGTGATTGCATGTATTACTTCATCTGTGTAAGAGTAATCGCAGTGTTCATCTGTGCAAGAGTAATCGCAGTGTTCATCTGTGTAAGAGTAATTGCAGTGTTCATCAGTGTAAGAGTAATTGCAGTGTTCATCTGTGTAAGAGTAATTGCAGTGTTCATCAGTGTAAGAGTAATCGCAGTGTTCATCTGTGTAAGCGTGTAAAGGTCTCGTAGACTACCTTAGGTTGGGGTGGGGTGCTCCCAGTATTATCTTTAATTATTACAGAAGAGCCACCCTGGCTCGTTTTGGTTAGAAATTGAAGTAGTGATAGAGATGCAAAGCTCCGAGCCCCCAGTCAGCGATGCCGACAGTTAAATTACTGAATACACAAAAGGTGGAATTCAAATAAACAACAAATTTAATGCCATTCAATAACAGATAATCCTTCCTCTAATGAAATTCAATATTCAAAACCCTATCACTCGTCTTTCACTCGACCAAGTGACGGCCTATTTCATCATCTGACTTAATGTGATAGATTTTTCTCCTGTCCTGTGTTTCTACTCATCTGTAGTATTTCTTGACTGATACCTAGTACCTCTTCAGTCCAACAACCACGTCCTTCACCCTTCCACTTCCTCCACTTCAGTTGTCTCCTTTTCTTGTCTCCCAGAGACTCGGGACCAATTGTACCAGGGTATTTTCCTTCTCTGACTCCAACAGTTCCTCCGGTCCCTAAAAGCTTCCTGTCTGTCCGAAGCTCCTTTATAATTCCCAGAATAACAATGTTTCCCGCCAAGTTCGAATGACGTCGGAGTAGCTTATAACTTCCTTATATAATTCCCGCAAGATGGTTTAGCGACTACTGACGTTTAGTTTCAAGACACTAGATTTAAACTTGCGATTCCAATGGTGGACACGTTTTGCTCAATTCCGAGTGGATGTCGATTCACCCATGGTCTACATAATTAGCAGACATTACCCCCTCCCCGGCAGTCTGTCAAGGGTGGATTTACGACCCCCACTTGATGTTCCTTTGAGCCCAACACCGGCAGTTCATGCCACTTACCTGTGAATCGCACGCAGCCAAATAAAGCGCCAGTAACAAGTTAATATGGCCATGTTATATACAACTGGCTTCCCACCCGTCCTTTTTATGTCGGCTTACACTATCGTAACATAAGCCGACCGGCCAGCTGTGTACACATCGCTTTGACAGTCATTGTTCGCAAGGCTGACACTCGCAACATTTATGAAGCGAATAATTAGCCTCAGGGTCTAGCATATACATATTGCAATCTGGCTCTTGTTCCTTACTTATAACGTGACAAAGCGTAATTGCAGTGTTCATCTGTATAAGGGTAATTGCGATGTTCGTCTGTGTAAGAGTAATTGCAGTGTTCATCTGTGTAAGAGTAATTGCAGTGTTTACAAACTGTTATGGTAATTTTTGGTACCGTTATCAGAATATTCTCAACGGACGTAACTAACTGTCATTGTCGTATTGTCTTTAGAACCTACCATAAAACGTAGGGTTTTATAGAGGTATGAGCATTTTTTAATCTTTTGTAGAACACGTCAGTATGGGACAGGTTTGTGAAGCGCATGTTTTCATACTTTTGAATATAATGCTTTATATATTGTTTCCATTGCATTTTTCCTGGAGTTATTTTAATTTTTATGAACTTCAGAAGTACATTATAAATAAAAATCAATAAATATATGTATCTTTTTACAACTTTAAAATTTCCTATAGGCTGTGAAATATAATTCAGGTGTTTCAGGGAGAGGCAAAGGTAGTGTACTTTGTGTTGTTTTCCAGTACATTTCACATTAACAAAATTAAATCATCTACCGTCTGCTTCAGATAGCACATACTCTTGATAACATGGTAGGACCTAAATGTCAATCCAAATCGGTGAAAGAAATGTTAACGTCTTATACATTGTTAGAGTTACGGAGCAAACAACTGTACCCTGTGCCTTGCCCGTTTTGAAAGGTACTAAAAGTGTCTTGATCAGACTTATAAAGGACCAAACAAATGCAATTATTGTGTCATTTCATTGTTGTTTTATATCTGTATGAAATTATATGAATTAACCCACTGGATGCTCTCCTAGGGAAACCGAAAATGTAGGATATGTGTCTAACACTAACATACCAGATATATACAGATAAGCGCCTAGCAGTCTATTCTAATGCAGACAGTACATTGCTGTTACCACGCGATATTGAATTTGCGCCCCCTTCCCAGGACAAGCTTTGGTTCAATTGTCAGCACATCGGAATTAATAAACCTCTGTTCCTAGAAGAATATCGGCAAATGCTGGTCTCCCAACTAACAGAGGGTTATATAACAAAAGCGTTTATCCAAATCAAGAAGTGCAAATATCCGGTCACAAAAACATTAAATCAACGTAGCTACGATATAATAGTAATGCATTGCCTAGCAATGAGATGTGATAGTAATGCATTGCCTTGAGATGTGATAGTAATGCATTGCCTTGAGATGTGATACTAATGCATTGCCTTGAGATGTGATAGTAATGCATTGCCTTGAGATGTGATAGTAATGCATTGCTTTGCAATGAGCAGATAAGCTCTATTGACAAAGACAAAATGATCAAAACAATCCTACGACCTCAGCAGAGTTGTTCTTTTCACGACGTTCAACTGATAATAAAGTTACTAAGCCTATATAAGGAAAAACATATTGATATGTTGATGCAAACCGTACTGTGAAGTGTCGAATTTTGAATTGCAGCGAACTTGAAAGTTGGATGCATTGAGCATTAAAATTTTATCGCATTTAAGCGAGAAAAGTCTTTGTGAAGGGTCACTTCAACCTTTCGTCTTTCATCTCCCCCATGTCAGTGTAAACTTCAAAGGAACAGCATTCCAGCTCAGTGAAATTGACCGGGGTATCTTAACATAGCCCTCAGAAAGTAAACATCCTAGCTACTAACCCTAACTGCTTGGCAGGAACCTATGTCCACTTATCATGTTTTCAAAGAGAAATCGTCACGCACTGTCGTTGACAGATTCCGAGATGTCTAAATCTGATGAAAGGAATTATTTCTTTGGAAAACAATTAGGGACCGCTGCTTACGATTGGGCAGAATACATTAGGGCGTAAACTTTAGAGCAATCAGACTATAAAGTGACGACCTTATTCGAAATTCTTTAGTCTGAAAATTTATTAGAAGAGGAAACTTAGTCTCGACTCCGTGGAAAGCATAACGAAATTAGTGCTTTCCTCGTGATACAAGAAAGGGACCAGGTGGTCGTCTTGTAAAAAGAAAGACATGTTTAGTGCTAGGACGCACAAGTTCTGAAAGAGAACAGCATTAAGGTACGCAATTTTAGTTTCACGTAATATTCTATTATTCGATTGTTTGTGTATGCAAATGTGTTTGCTATGACTAGGTTTCCATATTATGTATCGTTTATTTACTTCATGGAAATGTGTTAATGCTAGAGTTGTATGCAATTTTTGTATTCAATTTCATGGAAAAGTGTTGATGCTAGAGTTATTATGCAATTTATTTTATTCAATTTCACGGAAAGTGTTGATGCTAGAATTGTTATGCAATTTACCTTTATAATTATACAGTTATTAGTTCATTGGTAGAATTGATTGCATGCGATGCAAATGTTCGTATGTGTAGGATTTCATAGAGGTATATGAAATAACTTTCTTTGTTTGTTAGAACGATACACATATCATGAGTTAACGATACTTACCTAATTATATCTGATTTTGTAATGCTTGGATAATCTTGTAGGTTAAGGATTGCCGTGAGTTGCATTTTGTGAAATTCATGCAACAGTAATCGAACATGTAGTAGTATATGTAAAATAATACGGTAATATTTGATAGACGTTCACGTGGTAATTTAAGACTTGCCGCTGGAAGCAAGGTAAATGTCCTACCGTACTAAGTCAGAATTTACGCAGTGTGTGGATAGCAACATGCTATGAATAATGTAAGTGAATTGTATTTAGTCTACAGAGTGGGGTATACATAATAATGGGGTAATTTTGTCCTTTAAGGAACAGCTTTCTGAGAGAAAGACGAGGCAGTCTGGAGTTAGAAGTCCGAGAAAAGAAGGACAAGGTCAGAATAAAAGGACCAGGAAGTCCATGAAGGGACATAACATAGAGCTTAGGAAGGATGAACTAGGAGACGTTGATATACGGTCAAAGGGAAGGAAGGCGATGCAATCAGTCGCTGACATTGCGCTCTTTTCACCTCTCCTTATGATGATGAACTCAATCCAAATGAGACACACCTGTTAAATTCTATTGATATAATCTAACTTGAATTGAAATTGCCGTTATGAATTTGTTCTAATTAAATTTGTTATTTTCTTGTCAAAGGGGGCTCGTATTGCTTTGTTTCACACCAGTTTTGTCGCTCAGTTCTCTGTTGAAATTCCATTCTTCTTTCACTCTCGCCGGGCTATAATATCGAGGGAGGTCATCTTCTAGGTAACGCCAACCAAATCCAATTAACCACCCGTCTTACTAAGAGGGCGACGTTACACGTACTTTGTCCGTTATGACAGATACCATGAAATTCTCGAGGTAATTCATTTTCCCCAAAAAGGCTTGTTATACAGTATTTGGACATTATTCAAAACATGAGGTGTTTAAAACGATCTGTTTGAGTCTCAAGATATTGATGGAAACAAAATATGCTGAAAACGGAATAGTTACTGGAAAAGAATATGGCTGACAATCCAGCAAACGCTATGCTAGACATGTTTCTAATATGAACTTAAGAAATTCTGGTATTAAATATTTAACTATTTACTTTGTTTAAGGATGCGTACGAACTTTTAACCTGTTAACAATATTTTGAAGAAAAAAAAACACTGGGTGTGAATCAGATTAAGTGCTACGTTGCTACATATTGCATCCTTTTAGTATCCTACTTTCAAACAAATATCCATTAACCAGAATGCTAATTTTTCTTGAGTCTCCAATACCGAATCTTTGATGGGTGTTTATAGTCAAACGACACTCATTTCGGTGAAAATATTGTATACAGTGCCATAGAAGTCTATGTACATGGCTCCTACACTGCTCCAGCTGACCCGACCCAAGTGAACTATGTGAATCACACAGACATTTCTATCAGTGACCCGTTGTAGAACTATGTGAATTACACAGACATTTCTATCAGTGACCCCGTGTAGAAAAATAACTTTGCCTGTGACACAATTTTTTTTTTGAATTGGTAGAAAGGTTGCTCTTTGAATAATAATTTGTAAAACACAATGCTAAAATTCTATTGGTTATCGAAAGGTACATTATTGCCTCAACTTGCACATGACACTATTTTTTTCAGGTGCAGTAATTGAAAGGTGGACCATCTGAGACAGACTTAAATGAAATTCTGAAAATCATGTCTTCTCTTTTCTCTCTATTCTCTTTCCACAATAGCAAAAGTTATATGATAAAAAAAAATTCAAATGGGTCATGATCTAAGACTTATCTATGAAACACCTTGAATAATTTTCATCTTTTGCTTGCTAAGGGTGAAAAAAAACCTGGAAATTGATCACCTTTTTCCTAAATTAAATATGAAATTACCTATATGAGGTCATCGATATGTAACAAACCGTAAGGGCGTATAGTGGCACGTAATAGCAGCATGTAGCGCTCTGTTGACACAATTCTGAGTTTACATTACGAAGAAGTAACGGTTATCTTTTTGAAGTGTAGAATCCATCGAAGCAACTCTCAGAACCCGGATTATAGAAGCCAATGTTTGAACATAATTTAATATAATGGCAAAGTATATTTTCAATGGAATTGTATTATTTAGTTTCAGTCACTAAGTTTAACTATGCAAGGCAGACATGAAAATTTCAGTTTGTCCCCCTTTAATGACTATTAATTCTTTATGCCTGTTTCATCCTATAATTATTTATATTGAATATTAAACTATATTAATATTAACTGCTATTAATTGTCAATGATGTCATAAACCTTTGCAACACTATACTCTTTATAACGCTCTTATTGCTGGGTACGAATGTTGGCGTTATAAGGATTGTAGACTTACACAAACGTGCAACATTAGGGCTACCGATTTTCTACCGTTTTACATAATTGACTATCTTCAAGATATTTTATTAGTACTCAGCTGGGACTAAAATATGCTGATAGCTTTTCGAGAATGCCGTTTTATAGAGTGGTCCATGAAAGAAAGTTTCACCATATTTATAGAAAAGATGAAACAAATAACAAATTTGGGAGGGAAAGAATTAATTCATTCATTAAGTACTCGTTGAAATAAACAAAAACTAATGTCCTGTTCAACTTTGCATCAAAGAATGAAATTATACAATCTGGACCCAAGGACAGGTAAATTCAATTTTCATAACTAACATTATGATACCTATTGATGTTTAATATTAGCAGTAATCATACAGTCATTGACCAATGGCAAGAGCTACGTAACGGACAGCTCATTGTTATCCCACTGACGCAGAGCCACACACATGGACACATATTTGAATAGGTAACACTGGACAACAAATTTTTACAAAAGTCATGTTACTGAAATAAAATTAGTCAATTCTTATCAATTTTTATGTGCTGAACACGAATATGACAGTCAAATTGCAAAATTGGCTCTAGTTTTTTTGTAATCTGCAAGAAATTAATGTTTACATAACGAAATGCATTCCAATAGTAAAAGGTCAACTGTAATAGCCTACCTATAAAAAATCAAGTCATTGACTACATCTTAGATTTCTTCGCCTGTCTCTTGTACAGCTGTTCGGGAGCATCTCTGAGGAGTGTCCAGCAGTAGTCAGCCAGCATTGTAGTGGACCATTTTCCCTGGTATCTTTGTTCCATTGTTGCGATATCTTGATGAAAACGTTCGCCGTGTTCATCACTAACAATACCACAGTTGCTAGGAAAGAAATCCAAATGGGAATGAAGGAAGTGAATCTTTAGAGACATATTGCAGCCAAGTTTCTTATACTTCATCAACATGTCTTCTACTAGTTCCTTATAGTTTTCTGCCCTAACATTTCCGAGGAAGTTTGTAGAAACTAGGCGAAAAGCATTCCATGCTTGTTTCGCGTCACCTTCCAGCAAGTTGTTGAACCGGTCATCTTTGAAAAGCTCTCGAATCTGAGGACCCACAAAAACTCCCTCTTTAATCTTTGCTTCGCTGAGTCGAGGGAATTTTTCATGCAGGTATCGGAATGCTGGCAAAGTCCGGTCAATGGCTTTCACGAAGTTCTTCATCAAACCTAGTTTGATGTGAAGGGGTGGTAGCAAGATTTTCTGAGCCTCAACCAGAGCTGGGTGTTGGATATTCTTCTCTCCAATGGCTACATTCTTCCTGTGAGTCCATTCCTTCCTCATGTAGTGCATTTCCCTTGCTCGGCTATCCCACTCGCAAAAGAAACACATGTATTTTGTATATCCTTGCTGCAGTCCCATTAAAGGGCAACTACCTTCAAATCACCACAGAGGTGCCAGCTGTACTTGTTATACTCAGTGGAATTCAGTAGCTGCCTTAAGTTATCGTATGTCTCTTTCATGTGGACAGCATACGCTACTGGAATAGATGGAAGAATGTTTCCATTGTGCAAAAGCACAGCCTTGAGTTTCAGTTTCGAAGAGTCCACAAATAGTCTCCATTCTTGTGGGTCATGAGTGATTTTTAAAGCATTCATGAGGCCCTCAATATCGGAACAGAATATCAGATTACTTTCCTTTCTGAAGAAAGGCTCCAATTGCTGGTGGCGCTTTCGATATGCAGTAATTGTGACATCTTCTTCTAGAAGATTCCATTGTTGGAGTCTTGATCCTAGCAATTCTGCCTTGTTCTTTGATAAGTCCAAATCACGAATCAGGTCATTTAGTTCTTCCTGTGTTATTCTGTGTGGGGTTGATGATGCACCACAGTGAAAATCTGGATCACTGCATGCTGATGGACCAGGAGAAGAACAGGTCGACTCACCTTTGTCTTCGTCAGATGAATCAAGAGAATATTCTGCTGGAGGTTCTGGAATAGAAAGTCCCTCACCATGTGGAACTGGTCTCAATGCAGACGGAATGTTTGGGTAGACTATTCTCGACTTCTTTCGCTTCGTTATTCCGCCGGAAAGAGGAGGAACCAAGCAGAAGTAACAGTCATTTAGGTGGTTGCTTGGCTCTCTCCACACCATTGGGACTGCAAACGGCATTGATGACCTTTTGCAATTCAACCACTGTGAAAGCTGTGTTGTACATGTAGCACAGCATACATGCGGAGCCCAAGGCTTGTCTTGGTCACCAACCTTGCATCCGAAGTAAAGATGATATGCCTTCTTCACTTGAGAACTGATACTTTTCTTCTGGTTGGCAAATGTCACTTCCCCACAAATATAGCAAAAATTGTCCGCGGTATTAACACACTTTCGAGGCATTACTGTTCTTTATTGTACGTAAATGGATAAAATAATAAGTTTTATGTAACAGTAGCTTGAACTGTCTCGCACAACGTCTAAAATATTTTAAATGCTGAACCTATCTGATTGGGCTTTATATAGTACACTGCTTACGTCAGCTTCAGCAGCCGCCTGGCATTAGTATAATAGGCCTACACATGTATAGTACACTGCTGACGTCAACTTCAGCAGCCGCATGGCATTAGTATTGCATTGCATCAGAAAATGATGCAATCAACTGTGGATGATGTGAGCATGATGGTATTATGCAATGTTACATCATTATTCCGGATGTTGCTGCAGTCCTACTGGAGAAATTTACACAGTGAAACATAGAAAATGAGGTATATGAATATCTTCAAAACGAGAGCCAATACAAATTTTTCACGGTTATATTCGTGTTCGGCACACCAAAATACTACAGATTAGGGCCTTTTCAAGTCAGTAATGATTTCACTGTTGACCAGTTATAATCTCTCGGCTAACGTCTAATAAAGATTGTTATCGACCCAACAGTTTCCAGAACTTACTTTATGTAAGAAACCGGTGTACTTAGCACGACTTTGTTACTCTGTAACCAGCAAAACACAGAGGTTACAAGAATGCATGCGCATGTAATATATGTATGTATGTATGTATGTATGTATGTATGTATGTATGTATGTATGTATGTATGTATGTATGCATGCATGCAAAGGATAAAGTTGTTTTTTCTCCGTTACTGGAAACACGTTATAGAAGCCATTTTTAGAGATCAGGAATCGACGTTCTCTGATTTTGCCACTTAATCTTCCCCGACCTTATAGCTCCAACACAGCTTACCATCTCAAACAATTTAATCCAGCTGACCTCAAGGCTATTTATATTTTAAACTGGGAAAGGCGTTTCAATTCTCTCCAACGAACAGCGTTTCCAAGTAGGAAATAGTTGTATAAACTGAGATTTGACCTGTCCACTTCTCGATCTGAAATACAAGGCACGTGCCTGTTAAGCAGTGTAATTAATATACTAACACTGTAATTGCTACTATATTAGCATACAAATCAACGAAAGTAAATACGTAATTGGACAGCTGTGTTTGGTTTGTTCAGTCAATAATTTTATTTTATTTGTGGTACGTGCGTTGTTCGTTATAGCTTTTATATTATATTATGTGTAACTACAGAAAAGTTGAATAGCATTAAGTTACATCAAAGGATAATGATAGAATCGATGGCGAAATAAAATATTTTATTGAAAAATTCTACAAAGAACTGTTTCGAAAGAGTACACAATTGTTTCTCTCACATCTTCAATCTAAACAATGTTTAAAGACGAAAGAGAGAACATTCGACTATAGAAATAATCTTTTATGCTGAATAGAGAAAGCCACACACGGCTGTCAGAATTTGTAGGCAATCTGTGATGAGTTTTGCACACCACTTCTGGTTCCGAGATTTCCCTGTTTAACACCAAGATATGATGGGTTATGCTTCTATCTCTTCTCCCTGGGTCGTAGAGTTGAAAGAAATATGGCATGGATTTAAATTTAGAAATAAGGAGTAATTTCTGCATGTTTTACGTCATTAAAAAGAGTATTAACAAGTTTATTCGTTGTAAACAAGGAATACATTTTTATCAACAGGTGAAAGTTTTTCTTTCAATATTAAAAATTCAAGAGAAGTTCAGACGTGGAAAACATCATAGCTATAACACATATCTACCTTTTTAGTGGTTGTACGTTTGTGTGTTTTTGTTTTGTGAGCTTTTGCACCATTTTTTCAGCACATGATAGGCGAGGCAGGGCGTCAAGTATATTTGGTAGAGGAAGAACCAAGCTAAGGAAGACCCTGGGAAGAATTATCGACCAACGGAAAGCTACTGGCAAGCTTTCTCACGTACCTAAGCTGATCAAGCCGAGACTCGAACCCAGGCGACATATAAATCCATGCGTGAATGATCTGTAAAAGCGAGCACCTTGGACCACTCGGCCACTTGCGGCCAATCTACGTATGTGACAAAGACACATACCCGATCACACATATTAGGGAATGAGAAAAAGAACTATTCCTTTCTAAGAATTTGCCATTACATGAACGACTGTTGTGCATGAAAGTCAACAATCCTTTAAGAGTTCCCTCCCTCTAACGTTTGTTATTGTAGTCTATTCTTCCTCTCTCTCGTCTTGGAAGAAAATATTATGAAATAAGGTTTGGTTTGTTTCTGTAGGGTTTGAAAACATTTTTCAACACTCAGTATTCAACACATGGAGGCCATTTTAGTTGGTGGGAAAGAACCAGGGAAGAATCTTGTTAGATATACCGAACCACAGGAAGCTAACGGCAAGCATTTTTGACGCTGTCCAAGCCGAAATTCAAAACCAATGCGGACATAGGTGAAATGGGGGCAGAGAGATATGCTAGGGCAAGCGTCCTTGATCACTCGGGCACCCGGGACCCCTTAATGAGAATATCTGAAAAATAATCAATGTCGGTGACAGCCTTTGTGACAGTTTGTCCATTAAAACGAAACTTTGAATATGAGTACGAAGTGTGTGTGTATATATATATATATATATATATATATATATATATATATATATATATATATATATATATATATATATATTTATATAATGTATTTAACACTGTTAAAAAGGGAATATAAACGCTACGGCGGACATGATATTTACTGGAGTTTTGTTTCACTATTTGTTTTTCATTTTTCTCTCTCTTTTTGCAGGAGTGGCCCCGAGTGTCCGAGCGGTATAAAGCGCTCACCGTTAAGGATCACTGCCGTCTCACCTCTGTGCGTAGGTTTGAGTCTCGGGCTCGGCAAAATGTGGGTACGTGAGAAAGCTTGCCAGTAGCTTCTCATCGGTCGGTGGTCCTTTCCGGGATTTTCCCGGCTTCTTCCTCCACCGTATATACTGGCCGCAATGTATAACCTATCTTGTGCTGAAAAATGGCGTTAAACCCTACAACAATACCTTTTTGAAGGTAGCTTGATTTGAAGTATAATGTTAATTTTTACCTACTAATATTCACACAATAAGAAATTAAATTAATATGGATTAAATATTAAAAATGGATTTGACTACAACAAAATTGTCGTTTTAGCCAGGTAACATTATGTTTTCTTTAGTTTCCAAACACTGAGCAATACCAATACTAGTTCAGGCTAGTTATGTTCATTTAAATCGGAGATCCCGAGTTGCCAAGCGGTATACAGCTTCACCGTTACGAATCATTGCCATTTCGCCTCTATCTGCATGGGTTCAAGTCTCGTGCTCGGCCAGTGTGGGTCCGTGAAAAAGCTTGCCATTAGCTTCCCATGAGTCGGTGGTCATACCAATGACATAAAAATGGTACTAACAGCTGCCTAGCTTGGCGCTCAGCATTAAGAGGTTAGTGTTAGTACTGGTCAGGATAATAGTGTCAGGATAATGTGACTGGGTGGGACATCATGCTACATGTCTGCGGCATGATGCTCCAGCGCTTGACATCACTATAAACTGCCAAAACTGCAAACATGGTAGCGATATGACTGAAAAATTATCAAAGCTACGTTAAAAATCCAAATCACATCACATCACATCACATCCCATCCCATGAGTCGGTGTTTTTTTTTCCGGTTTTCCCGGGTTTTTCCTCCACTAGTTATAGTGACTGCTATGTATGGCCGATCTTGTGCTGAAAAATGGCGTTAAATCCCATAACATCATTTAAATCTGCTTACAAATTTCATCATTTGAATCAACAGAACGGCGCAACCAAATCATTACGCTTCTTTGTAGATACTAAAATCACTCGTGTAAAATTGCCTTGGCAGCATGGCGTTTCGAGTGTAGTATCTGTGTGTGCAATTCTTAGTCCATACCAACATATATAGCTGGTAAGAACTTTAGAGATCCCCTCTCCAAACGTCCTGAAATACTGAAAGCGTTATTGCATGATTATAAAGATTAGGTAATTTTGTGGATGATCTTTTCATGTTTCATTTTTAGCCAAGCTGGAGGTCTTGTGGTCAAACTTCAGTACTTCTCTCCTTTCATACAATTGTCTGTTTCCTTCCCTTCCTAAATTGGAAGAGTGACACCTGCCCTGAGGTCAGTTTCTACTGTTAGTTAAGAACCTTACTATTTTATATTTGTATGTCCTTAAATTTAAGTTGGACTTTTTACAAATTTATCCTGGTTGTCTTCATTTTAGTTTTTGGTGTGTGTGTGTGTGTGTGTGTGTGTGCTGTCTTTTTTCCCTCTCCCTTTTTGTTGGGAGTACTTCATTCTGTTTTCTTGTCTTTTCCGATTCTTTGACGTTCAATTTGGAATAAATCACAAGTTCACTAATGTGGGTTTGTACTCTCCTATCCTTCGTTTTCCTATCCTCTTTCTGTTTTGGACAACTTTTGCGGCGCATGCCTTGTTGTCCCAAATGCTTACATTTTCGGTAGTAAAGACATCTCTTGTACCACGTCTTCACTTGAAAGATATCAAAAACTTAATGGTTTTATTTGTCTTATCTGCTCTTTATCTATTTTCAGACTCCTTACCCCGCTCTTTAATGGGTCACTATTAAGAAACCGTCACCCATTCTCGCGTTGTAGACCAAAATCTTTACTTTTTGTTAGAACCTTCTAATGGGGTTGTAAGTGGATTTCGTATGGCAGGTTTGATATATGTAGTTTTTCCGTTTTATTCTTTATTTTCCTCAGAATGGGTGATGGTTCCTTAATAGTGACTAGTTCTCCTGCTATATACACGCGTCCGTACGGGGTTGTGGGTTCTGTTCTTTTTGGTCTTTGATTATCCCGCTCCAGTTTAAAGTCTCCGCTGGAGCTGAATTTTCTTGTTTCTAGCGCTACCATTATCATCACCAATATATGGTCTTGTTTCCAATGGAGTATCCGTCATGTCGATTTCTTGCGTTCCTTTTGGGGAAGAACGCTTTAAAAATGGTCCCTTCTCTGTTTCAATCCTAACTGTCTTGTGTTATTTCTCTGATTCAGACATTTCTCTGTTCCTACCATGCCTCGCCATGGTCTAGTAGCAGTAGAGTGATGTGGGGGGTTCTGGCGCAACGACCCTAATTTGTCCAAGATAAATACAAATATTCGCCGCCGGACCTCAAAAGACGACCCCCGCACGACCCCCACTTTTTGTTTCGTGGATTTTTGGTAAGGCATTTTGGTGATTAATTAGTTTAGGTTTTGATTTGACACTTGTATTTATCAAATAATAATTAGGGTCTTTGTGCCATAAAGCCTTTAAATTTCTACTACTATAAAGTTGTTTCATGTTGATAATCAATCAGTTTTTTGATTGATATTCTAAAGATTAGACAAAATTTTATATTAGACAATATATTTTATAACAGAAAAATGGAAGTTTTATTAACCCATATCGAGAAAGCAAAGAGCAGCTAATATAATGAATGTCACTGGACTTGATTTAACAGATAAAAAGATTGTATAATTTATATCAAAGAAACAAGTTGCTGATAATACAAGCATAAAGATAGGCTCTACCAGTCAGCATCTTACTGAAGGTACTTTTATAATCTTTTAATGAACATTATTGGATCTTCTTTACCGCAGACGATGAAAACTGCAAGATTGGATGAAAGATCCAGCTTCTGTTTTTGATAATGAGATTAATAATCGTCCAGGAAAAAGATAGACGAAGATGTTGTCAAGCTTTAAACCCGACTTTGTATGATACTTGATTCCAGACTGCTCTACTAAAGCTAACACATTCTACTTGATATTGTTTTATATACCGATTTTTGTATTTGCTAACCCGCATCGGCAAGATGTCAGTCAACATGATGTCAATGATATGAAATTCTCTTATCATATCATCCATGTCATATCTGACACCACGCAAGTATGATCTTATTTGATCAAGCAGTTGTTTACACGCCATACTTGTAGTTTTACAAGCACCATTTTTGAAATCGCGGTTCAATTTTCTTACACGCCGCCGTCAACGAAACGCCGACGTATGATATTATTAACAAGAACGGGTTTAATGAAGATCCACTAGAGATAAGAAATAGCGCGTAAGATTCTGCTATAGTATTTGTAACATTCTTTTTACTCACAACAGTTCTTCTGTGATAAAACTTGTAATTTTGCATTAGCGCATTAAGTTCAGTCTTGGGAATATTTTTCGACACGTGGTTGAAGTCTATCATTTACTTTATCATTATAAGTTTATGATACAGTAAAAGACGTAATAACAACAATATAATCAAGTAAATTTTGAAACGTTTCTTTTTTTTTTTTGACCTCCAAGAACTTCTCTATACTTGTCATAGACTGTAGATGATGCATCATAATATCTTTCATCTGTTTTCAACACTTCTACCAACTACAGTCGTTACTGGATTAAAATATTAGATATCTTAGTAATATCACTTACTTGCTTGGCGTATAAATCTTCGGTATAAATGATATAGCCAATGACATTTTCAATATTTTCTAAAGTATAATTCTTAAGTAAAAATATTGCCTAATAATTGCAATTGCTATACCAAATTGTGTTGGACCGTAATCATTTTTTATATTCTTATTATCATCAATATCAGGCAATTGCTATACCAAATTGTGTCAGACCGTAATCATTGTTATGTACGTATTATCATCAATATCAGGCAATTGCTATACCAAATTGTGTTAGACCGTAATCATTTTTATATACGTATTATCATCAATATCAGTCAATTTGAAGTATCTTGCAAATAATTCTTTTAACCTTTTGTATCTTGGTTCAGTCATTATTTGTTTTACTTCTTGTTGGTACGTTCTGATTTCGATTTATCTATTTCTCTTACTTGTAATATCAATACGATCAGGAGCTCCAATATCACCAATAGGAGATATTTTAGTTATTTCATATAATGTTTCATAGAACAAGTTTTGCTCATCAGCAGAGTAAGTTTCGACTCTGGATTCAATATCCGATACTGTTGTTAATGCCGAATCAATTTGAGAAGGATGATACTATTTAGTTTTTTGCTGGTTAATTCGCCAACTAGTGTAAGATATACTGTTGCTAGCGTGTGAGGGTTCGATAGTTTCATTTGCAACATCAATCAACGTTTCTTTCATTATCGTGATAGTCCATTCCAAAATTCACGAAATATTCTACGTTTCAAAAAAAGTGGATCTAAGTTTTACATTTTTTGATAACCTACCAGTTTTTGATTCGGCAAATTTGTCGAGGCCATCATGAACTCGCTTTATTTGATCTTGCTTTTGTTATTGCCATGTGTCTTTGTTGTTATCAAATTTCACCTGTTGATTGTCACAGAATTTTCTTTGTTAAATTATGTCAATCATCAAATGTTCGATTTTTTGACGCTTTTCTTCACAATAACTTGGAGGACAGTATTTACTAATACTATCGAAATCTCTGAACGCAAACGCATAATTAGAATTATATCCATGATGCTGTGTTGATGCAGATGCAATGAATCCTAAACCATTGTCAATCGCGTCAACCAGATGAGGAATATATGCAACGATTTTCTTTGATCGTTTTATAGCACCAACAGCAACACTTTCAACATAGCTTTATTTGTTAGGTGTGCTGGATCAGTCGGTGTATACGTTGACGTTATCTTGCTCGAGTTCATGTTGATCGGACCTGATAAAACATCTCCGGTTTTCTTAACATTTGCTGCATCAACCGTGGTCGACACAGATTTAATTGCGCTCATTCTAGACTTGTCAACGTATAACTTGTTTGTTAGGTCTACTGGATTAAGTGGAATATACGTTGACGTTATTTTGTTCGCGCATATGTCTAACTACCTGTCATTGTATCTCCGGATATATTAACGAAATTGCTTTTGACTAATCTGATATTGGCTAGCCAATCGTCATTGCCCAGCGTTATATTGTGAAATTGCTTATCTTAAATCAACTTGCATCCCATGTCAATGATCCAGTCATTGTTCCACCAGACAAATGTAAGTACGGTCGTAAGAAAGAGCATCAGATACATCAGCCTTTGGAAAGTTCCTTTTTAATCATGTTACCTTTGCGTTATTGGTCAACGTCAAAATGCCTGTTAACGTGTCTCCAGTTTTATTTATTTTTGTTTGATAAACTAATTTGAGCTGATTTAAGCTTACATATTGACTTAGGTTTTGATTTCGCTGTGGATATGTTGTTTCTAAGTTTATAATTTTTTTACCTGGCATATTAATGTTGACAGTCATAGTTCCACCTGTCTTTCACAATTTACTTTCGTCAATATACTTTCGCTAAGAATTGATAACCACTTGCGTATTGTTTACATTAGCGGGAGGATCTTCAGTTTCTAAGTTTATAATTTTATTATTGCCTATGTTTAACGAGCTAGTCATCTTTCCACCTGCCAAATATAATTTACTATCATCAACTCTCTTAAGTTGTACAGAACTAGAAGCTTGTGTATTAAATCAAAACCTAAGTCAATTTGTAAGCTTAAATCAGCTCAAATCAGTTTATCAAACAAAAGTAAATAAAACTGGAGACACATTAACAGATGAGACAAGATGGCCGCTATCGCTTAACCGGCTTGAAGCAGCTGTTCCGTTTTTTTTAGTGCCGTTTTCATGATATTTGTGCTTGTTGCCTGTTTTCATCTTCGTTATTGTGTTCATTATGTACTGGCTGTTAAATTCGTATGTGTTTCTTCATCTCCTTGTTTTGGAAACGAGAACAATTAGACTTTTTCTCAGCTGTCTTGCTACACTGTTTATGAACAAACCGCCATCACGTGATACTCGCCAGTCAACCCGTTTATGCCACGATGGACCCTCATTAATTGCTTTAAATGATCACTCCTTGGCTCTCCACACTACATTGTGCTGTAGACTAAACGAACTGGGACTACATTCATCATTACCTAAATGTAAACAGAAGCGAAAAAAGAAACGTTGTTTCAAAGCTGGCCGGCGTAGAACAGGAAGAAGAATCCCAGTTATCTCCCTTATTTCGGCACAGCCATTAAAAAAAATTCGACCGTTAATTTAAATAACCTAATTCAAATCCCTATTAATCAACCTTTGTGTCAACTATCCAAGAAATACCTCTTCGCATTGCATTATTCAATGCCCAGTCAGTAGGACCACCGGAAAAGCGCACAGAAATAGTTAATTTTATCAATGACCAAAATGTTGATATTTTTTTCCTGGCAGAAACATGGCTAAAAACATCAGGCGATGAGCCCAAGTGTGCGGATCTAACACCCACTGGTTAATCCAGCAATTCTCGCGGAGGTGGAATTGCTGTCATCACAAAGAACTCCATTATAAAACGTCTTAACTAAACCACGACATTCAATTTCGACCACACATCGTTTGAACTAGCCCAAACCACACTCACACTAGTGCAAAGGTCAGTCCATTTTTTCTGCCTATACCGCCCTTCTCCTAGTAGAAAAACAAGCTGGCTGACTCTCTCTTTTTGGAACAGTTTCCGCATCTCCTGGACTACGGAAATTCGATAGGTGGCAACCTGATTATTCTTGGAGATTTAAACTTTCACTTTGACTGTCCCGGAAACTCAAATACATCAAAACTCATAGATTCTATTAATGTTTTCAACCTCAAACAATCAGTTAACCAACCCACCCATAAACATGGTCACATTTTAGACTGGATTCTTCATAGACCTGAAGATAACATTGTACGGTCCTCCCTGGTATCTCATGACCTTGCATCAGATCACCTCTGCATTATATGCCATCTTGACGTATCAGTCCCTAACCCTCCACTTTTATCTGCTACTAAGAGAAACCTCCGTATCATAAATAGAACCAAACTAATGCACGACATCCAAGCTAACCTAACAACTTGCTTACTTCCTACAGCAGAACAACTCGATAACTGTCTGCGTTCATTGCTTGACAAACATGCCCCAGCTACCAAGTGCAGAGTATCAGTTCAAAAGTGTTCTCCATGGTATAGCAGTGTTAGGGACCAGCTTCGCACTGCTAAAAGAGACCGCCGTAAAACTGAGAGGCTCTGGCCTTCCACCGGACTTACTATTCATAAGCAAATCTATGAAGCCTCTAAGAAGAATGTCACAAATATAGTCCATGCACCGAAATCAGCCCACTACACTACTAAGATCATGGAAAGTTGCAGTTGCAAAGAGCTCTTCGAGATTACTAACAAGCTAATGTCAAGGAACAAATCAACACCACTTCCAACTACCTTCTCTCCAGTCGACCTTCCGGACATGTTTGCAAATTTCTTCCGTGAAAAAGTACAAACCTTTAGAGATAAGCTTGACACCACAATTTCAATTGACTCGTCGTCACCATACACTTGGGATACATAATTTGAGCGGCAACCATTAACAGCATTTGAAACTGTCTCCATGGATTTCGTACGCACAATCGTGATGAAGAGTGCACCAAAGTCATGTGAACTTGATCCAATTCCAACATCACTGCTGCTTGAGTGCTTAGATCCAGTATTGCCTTCACTAACTGATGTTATTAATACCTCTCTCTCGTCCGGGGAATTCCCATCATTTTCTAAACTGCCATTGTAAAGCCTCTGCTGAAGAAACCAACACTAGACCATAACGATTTAAAGAACTACCGCCCAGTTTCTAATCTCCCATTCATATAAAAAATCTTAGAAAAGGTTGTTCTATCCCAGCTTTATCTCATTTAAATTCAAACAGTCTTTTTAGCAATGTACAATCTGCATATCGCCCTTGCCACGGTACTGAAACTACTCTTCTAAAAGTAGTTAATGACATTCTCTCTGCGTTGGATAGCGGAAAGATTACAGTCCTCACCCTCCTTGATTTGTCTGCAGCATTTGACACAATATGCCATTATATATTACTTCATCGTCTCCAGCATGTATTTGGCATTCATGATACAGCCTTACCGTGGTTCAAATCCTACTTGGTCAACAGGACTCAAATTATATCTGCAAATGGAATACACTCCAGCTCAGTTGATCTATGTTGTGGTGTTCCACATGGGTCTGTTCTTGGACCTGTTCTCTTCATTCTGTACACTCAGTCGCTCTCAAGTGTCATACATCATCATCCAGTGTCTCGCCAACTGTACGCTGATGACACCCAAATATACAAATCTAGCCACCCAACTGAAGTTGATGCTACCATCCAAGGTGTAGAGAGGTGCATTTCTGATGTGAAATCATGGATGACATGTAACAAACTGCAGATGAATGATGATAAAACTGAGGCCATTCTGATCACAACACTAAGACTTTCTCATTCACATCATTTACCTCAAACAATAAATATCAGCAACACCAACATTAAATTCACACAATCAGTACGAAACCTAGGTGTTACTCTGGACAGTACTCTTACATTGCACCAACATGTCATGAACATATGCAAGGCTGCATATCTTGAGCTGAGACGCATCAGCTCAATTCGCAAATATCTTTTAGTTGATGCCACTAAAACACTTGTGTGTTCATTTGTATTTTCAAGACTGGACTATTGTAACTCAATTCTGTCTGGTTCATCTCAATATCTACTCCAGAAACTTCAAAAAGTTCAAAACACAGCTGCTGGGATCATACTTAGAGTACCATGATCAGAGCACACCTCCCCGCTGCTCTGTACCCTACACTGGCTATCCATTCGATCCTGAATCAAACACAAAATTTGTTCTCTGTGCTACGTTTCACTGTCGGACTCTAGTCCAACATACCTATCCGATCTCACCCATGTGTACACACCAGCAAGATACTTACGCTCCTCTTCTGACAATCGTATACTCATTATTCCCACAATGAAAACAAAGTCATATAGAGAGTGTTCTTTTGTATACCAGGGCACAGCAACGTGGAATGAATTGCCACTGAACTTAGACACAAAGACACAGTGATCACATTCAAGAGGGCTCTCAAAACTCACTTATTTCGACTGCAAGAACAAACTTAAAGACCTAATATTCTCAGCATGTTTTTTTATTTTTTAATGTTTTTCTAATTTCAATGTATTTGTTTTTGTAATAATATTATTATATGTTTTTATCTTATAGGTGTTGTCTAATGTTGTAAAGCGCTTAGAGCTTCTAAAGATTAGGCCTATACAAAGTCCTCATTATTATTATTATTATTATTATCATTATTATTATTATTATTATTAACGTTTACTGGTTTGTATGTCGTTCTAGTTCTAGCAATCGCTTTCCTGACATCTTATCTCCAGATTTTCTGAGATACGTCGAGTGACCAACATTATCTTTTGCTGCTGTTGCACTATCTATAGCTGCTGACCCTGTTAATGTTGTTCCGAATTTCGTATAATACCTTGATGTTATTGTTTTAGCACCACAAAATTATTAAACAAAAGTTTTGTAAAATATATCAATATAAAACGAAATTTTACAAAATGAACATAATAAACTTTGACACAGAGCAATTGATCAAACACAATCACAACAACGAACTGCCAGATTGTCATTACCTTGTCGTAGGTCGAAAAGGATCTGGTAAAACTAAACTGCTGCTGAATCTGTCAGTTAACAGCAGCGCATATGTACACGACAAATCCAAAGCAAGATAAACTAAATTGCGTAGCAAATTTAATGAACAACTAAAGAGTGAACTTGGTGCCGGTGAAGATATTTTTATTATCAAGCAGCCGGAAGAACTTGTTCCTGTCTAACAACTAGAATCTGAACAACAGAAAAGAATTGTGCTCCACGACTTTCTGTTGAACAACTCCGAAATGAACTAGATACGATCTTATTTCTCATTGTCGCGTAACAGAAAATGTAATGCCGTATATCTAGCACAAGGTTTCTACAACGTTGATGGTTTCATCAGAAGAAGTACAGGATGCTTTATATTATTTCCAGGGTTTAATAATGTTGACATGAGAAACATAGCACATGAGCATTGCGGTGACGTAATAAAAGACAAATTCATCGAACTAGAATAATTTCTGAACAAGCGCAACGTTAATAACTTATCGAAAATATTAACAGAGAGCAAATAATGAAATATTACTATGAAAAATACATCTTTAACCCAATATCGACCGAGAAATAAGGTTCCTCCGACAAAAAATAATAATAAGCTGAAAAGGAAGGCGAGGAATCAAAGAATTGTCAAACGCTGATAAAAAATAAAATTTATTATAAGTTTATGAGGGCTGTAAAACAAACAGCGTAAAAGAAACAGAAAATATAAAATCGGCGAAAGGAATAAAAAAGCTTCAAAATGTTTAAATTTTGCTCGAGAGGGTATTATCGCCTAAGCCCATTCTAAAGTTGTCTTTAATGTTGTTAAAGAAGAAGACACAACAGAATATAATCAAACAATATTTTTTCAAAAAAGACAAAATTAACTGAACAAATGTTATCGAGAAATTTTGTGAAAAAGTGATATCAATAATTGGATCTAAAAATGATACTCGACGAGAACTTGAAAAAGAAACAAATGTCTTGAAATTGAAGCCGATTATATAAGAGAAAAAATGACTACGTTGAAGCAAAAGACTCAAAGGATCATGACCGGATAAATTATTTTGCACGTGAATCTGAAATAATTTCAGACGATCTTGGAGAATACAGAGAAAATTTAAAAGATCTGCTCAAACAGGTGAAGTTCTACGAATATTTTCATCAGCAGGAGAACTGGTTGACATACTAATGTTGAAGCCTGCAGTGTAGGTATGGAAATCGACAACGAGATCGTAGATATACTTGATCATCTTCGCTCAAACGGACCATTAACAACGTCTACACACAGCCGTTTAATCTGCTAATAACGCCAATGTTATTATTTGATTCATCCACCGCTGTTAACGGAGGCACAACCTCGGACAGTGCAAACTTTTCCGTTACTTATAATCCGCCGATCGAACTTGATCAAGCGACAAAATTCGAAATCAGATTAATTGTCACAACTGCATGGCACTCAATGGCCAATGTCAAAACAAATATAAACGACGATTTTACCTTTCTTTGAGGTTCCTGGACATCAGTTAAAATTTCACCAGGCGCGTATAACGCGACCGATGTTAACAAAAATAAAATAGTTAATCAGGTTAAACGGAGAAACCGCTGATATTTATGAGGTTATTCCAAACTACAACACTTACGTGCAAGAATTACGTTAAAAAACAATTTTCTTTTGATTTTTCTCCGACAACTAGCATCGCAACTGTGCTTGGATTTAAAAAACCAAAATACGGATCAGTTGCCGCAAAGACAATATCATACGATGGTGAAGTTCCGGTTAGCACAACGCAAATAAATATGACCCTGATTATTTTTTCTATTGCACCAGGTTCGTATACTGCGCGTAGAAGTCGATGTCGAAGTCAGACAATATATAGCTTTTCTCCAGATGTTCCACCAGGTTCACTGATGCAAGTTCACTGATGCTGATAAAACGTTTCACGCGAGTACATGCAACTTATGGAAGCCATGCAAAAATATCAGGAGGCTGATAGCGGATCTCAGATATCAATCAAAGAGTTTAGGACACTTTACCCAATCTTTTACTTTGACATATGAAAACGTGCCAAACGAGCTACTGGATCAAGCGCCGACATCGAAGTTACATAGACGATAGCAGCTTTACCTGGCACGCCTTATAACGCGGATTCTCTTATTGTGTCTAATAGGTTCTTGACGATCGGTGCAACACGAGATCGGATGATCGGGCAAGTGTAATATTGTCTGATAAATAGTATAACAATGAAATACATTTCGCAAGAAAAATATTTATCGCCCGGACAAATTAACAACGGGTTGCGATAGTTTGTCCTTGTACATTATCAACTTCGCAATAACGTTCGGCTAACCGTTTATTCATCAACATTGTAACAATGACTTTTATCTAATACAACAGAATAAAAATGATTCGATCTCACGAGCGAGCAACTATTCTTACCCGAAATAAACTTGAAAAAGCAATTCTGTCACTTTTAAGGTAATGTTAGCAAATACCGGCAATGATAAAGTGATTTTTAGTGAAAAAGAAAAAAGAACTACAGGACAATATAGTTTCTTATGTAACGTATGATAGAGAAGCAATGTTTTAAGCGCACACGTGCATTAGCGGACAAGAATTAGACAGAATCTTGAAAGATAATTAAATATTAATTATCATATCTTAAACTGATTCTGTTGAATGCTGTATTTGATATCGCGGAATTTCTTCGTCCATTTGCAACAAATTTAATTGATGTTGGACAAATGCTAAAATGCTTTGCGGCAGAATAGATTGATTTGAATTTCATTTGTTCTGTTGTTTCAAGATTTGTTGATTAACAGATTTTGCGAGAAATTAATGCTACCGCTCTTTCTTTTTTTAACATTTTCTTTTCAATTCAGTACAATTGTCCGTTAAAATACCGTTGATGTGATTAATTACAAAACCATTAGGAACTGATCCATTAAAATCCTCATACACGAAACGGTGAGATCTGGAACAAACTCGATCGGTATTAGTTCCTGTAATCACCACTTGCAAATATCCGGCATTTTTAAAATTTCCAGCCACTTTTTTGTTTTGATATTTCTGATTACTCCTTGGTCATTAGATTCATACAAATCAAATGCAATATATGGTTTGAAACTCATTTTTCAAGCTTAAATTTGCGATAATATCATCAGTAATTTCACCGTTAATTTGATAGACTCGCATTCCTGTTGGAATTTTTCCGCAGAATAAAGTGTAGATGAAATCTATTCTTATGATTTGTGTATAATCTTTTTCACCTGTTCGTATTACAGAAGCTTGGAAACCCGCTGGTGTTTTCTTACCAAAAGGAGACTTGATTTTATTGGTAATGACCGAGCCCAACATGTTACCAGACCAACCTGGATAATCGTGATGATCATAATAGTATTCGGTTTCGTTGACGCTTGACGTAATATCGAGTGATCGTAATTTTTCAGACATTATACATTAATTTTTCCATTTGTTCAATCAATTGTACTTATTTTGACCTCCTATTACAAATTAATAAAGCATATATATATATATATATATATATATATATATATATATATATATATATATATATATATATATATATATATATATATAGTTGAAATTGCGCGATATCACAAAACAAAGCTTGATTCAATCAAAAAACATTTCACCAACAAAAATATCAACGGCGTTTTTAGGATTTGAACACATACATACTCGACAATCAACCTGCCCTAACAAACGTTTCCTCTACAAATCTGTTTCATCTACAACAACCAACAATCAAACGCTAACTTGACAAACATCGCGGTCTAAAGATTCTATTTCAGTATCGTGTTCTTCTTACAAAGTTGGATCTAACTGAAACAAGCTCTGATGAATAACCTGATGGTCCTTATATTACAAGAAAATCTAAACGTGTGTTAATTGGAACAGATCTTAAGACGCTGTCCGACGAAATTCATCAAGAAATCTAGACAAAGATCAATGAATATACTGCATCTGGATCGGGATGGAAGTTTGAGATGATATCAGAAGTGTTGTTTCATACAATGAAATATAATTCACTACGCGCAAATTCGTAAGTAGATCTTCCAACGAAAATAAAAAACACAAAATGTTGTATCAACGTGAAAAATTTAGGTGACCGTTGTTTTCAGTATGTGTTACGTTCTGCACTATTTCCAGTAGATAAAGATGAGTATCGTGTTAACAAATATATTCTACACGTGCACCAGTTAAACTCTAATGAAATAGGTTTTCCTATTGCTGAGAACCAAACACCAAATTTCGAGCAACAGAATGTCAACCTATTGCTCGGTGGAATACATGTTTCCGGAGTTGATGATCGTCACCAGATCTATCCGCGGTATATAAAAACCGTATCACAAAACAATAAATCTGTTGTTCTATAAAAACCATTACGTTTGGATAAAAAACTTTAAGGTTCTTGTTGGAAAACAGTATAACAAACACAAAAACCAAAATAATTTTGTTATAGATGCCTGCATGGTTGCGTAGGTGAAAAAAAAAACTACAAAAACATTTGCTCTATTGCTCTGATGTCCAACGTATAACGATGCCAGATAAAAACAATACTATATTGCAATCCAGAAACGATAGACATAAAACAACACAAAACCACGTTCCTTGTGGCGTCGCTTATAAAATTGTTTGTGCTTTAGATCCTAGTTTATCAAAATCTGTTTAGATTTATAGTGGAGCAGATCCTGCAAATTGGCTATTAAAACGATTCCGGTTGTCCTGCACAATTTCATAGGATATGATTCGCATACTATGGTTGAAACTTTTGGTAATGCTGTTGTTAAATAAGGGTTAAAACTTAGTAGAAACGTAAAGTGTATTGCGAACAACTTTGAAAAGTATATGTAAGTTACGTTATGTAAGTTGAGATTTTTTGACAGGCTCCAGTCTATGACAGCGAAACTTGATGAACTGGTGAAAAGTTGTACTAGATTTGATAATCTGAAAAATATTATGGAGAAAAGTATACGTTGTTAACGCGGAAAGGAATATTTCATTATAATTTTCTTGATGATTGGTCTATGTTCGATGAAACACAATTACCAGATCGATCTGCGTTTTATTCGCAACTATAAATGGAAGATATTAAAGAAATGGAATACTGGTACGCACAAGTGATCTGGAAACAAGTTTGATCGTAAAACATTCAGCGAATATCACGATTTGCACTTGATAACCGACGTTCTGATGCGGATGTATTCCAAACCTTTAGGCGAGTCAGCTACGTCAATTACGGTCTGGATCGATGTTGGTATTAACCTGCACCTGGATTAAGTTGGGACGCGTTACTAAAGTTCAACAGTGCTAAGTTGGAATTATTAACCGATGTTGATATGTTTAACTTTATTGAGCGAGGAAAACGAGGTGGAATAAGCGTTGTAACAAAACAAAACAATATGCAAAAGCAAAACACAAATACATGAAAGACATTGATTGTGATCTTTCTTCGAAATATATAACTTATATTTATATTAATAATTTGTACGGTTGTGCGATGTCTGAACCAATGTCGGTTAGTGGATTTCATTGGATAAATCCGGATTAATTTCTACGAGAAACTGATAAACCTGTACCGGATGATGTTTCGTATTTCGTTGAAGTTGGTCTAGATTATTCTGTTTCGCTGCACGAACTACAGAATGATTATCCAATTTGTGCTGAGTCGATGTTAATCGATTATAGTTTGTTATCCCAAGAACAACGAGCAGTTGCAGGAGAAAGAACAAATTCTCTGGTTTATACACTTGTTCCAAATTTACTTGGCAAAAAGCGCTATGTAATTTATTATAAAAATCTTAAACAAGAGATTGATGCTGGTTTGGTTTTGCGTAACGTTCATTGTGTGTTAAAGTTTAAACAATCACGATGGATGAAAGGTTATACTGATTGTAATACAAATCGAAGCGAAATAGGAACTACAGGTTTTGACAAGAGATTCTTTAAGCTAATTTGGACATAAATATGGAAAATATCAAAAAGCGAGTAAACATAGAAATTGTTAATGATGTTGATCGTCGAAATAAACTTGTTGCATCTGACGATTTTGTTAGTATGAAAATCTTTTATGAAGATCTTGTTGCAATACAAAGATGAAAGACAACAAATTTAAAGTTGAAAAAACGATTTATGTGGGTGCCGCGGTTTTAGATTTATCAAAGTGGCTGATCTATGATTTTGTTAAGCAGCAGTGGCTTGACAGTAGGTTATTATTTACAGACACTGACTCCTTGATGTATTAAATAGAAACAAAATATATTTACCGAGCAATCTATGATAATCGCGAACTAGTCGATCTATCAGATTATCCTACAGACAGCGGATTTCAGAACAATAAAAATAAAAATGTAATTGGAATATTCAAGGACGTAACAAACTTCATGGTTATAGCTGAGTTTATTGGATTGCGATCGAAACTGTATTATCTGAAATTAGCAAAGAAAAAATGTAGAAACGAGCAAAAGGTATGTTCATAAAAGAATAGAGTTTAATGATTTTGAATATGCGCTTGCTGGAAATGTTGGTCGTGTTCGGACAATGGCGATAAGATCGAATCATCATAAACTAGAAACAAATGTAATTATAAAACATGGATTAATTAACGTTGATTACAGAAGATACTGTAAAAACGAAACTGATACACTTGCAATCGGATACTGGAAGTTGGCCTAAGGTTTTTCTCGATATGCTGTTTTCGGACTAGTTATACAATTTTGCCTAAACTTAATGAATAATGTTTGAAACATTGACAGTGACCGATAGCAATAACCACAAGATTAAACATATTATACTTGACAATAATCCATTAACACTTACCAATACAAATGAAACTTTTGGCATCTGCTTTAAAGGTGGATTCAATCAGCTAAAACTTTCATTGATTGGAGGAGAAGATTCCGACTATTTCAAATATCTTGATAAATTAAGTGCAGCATTATCAGAAAAGTTTAAAAACTTCTATGAACCGGTCAGTCCAAAAAAATATGCAAATATACCGATAGACCTTGATCGATCAAAAGTATATTCCTCTGAGAGTAAGTATGCGCTTACGAAAGTAAAGACGAAAGATTTTTTTCGAATTCCGTAGAAAGTAAACGGAAAACTGAAATTGTAATTGTATCAACATGATGATGAAATATTTCTTTTGTCTTCATTTGATATTTTCACGATTGGAGAAGAAATTTAAGTTAACTTAAATATGATAAAACAATAAACTTGAATCTTGAATCTGATAAATTTATCAAAACTTTATAATATCAGACAATTTATAGTAGAGTATTTTGGGGCGTTATGGCACAAAGACCTTTTTTTCACAGGACAAATACAAATGTCAAATCGAAGACCTAAACAAATGAACTAGCGAAAATGCCCGACCAAAAAACAAAAATTGGCGGTCGGGCGAGAGGCGGTCTTTTGATGTCTGGCAGTGGAAAAATTAGGGTATTTGCGCCAGAACCCCCTCATCACTCTATTACTGGTCTCTGCTAGTTGCCTGCACTTGCACGAGTTGCACGGGATTTTCACAATTGGATTGCTACTCGCAATGTTTTGTTTTTTTTTAGTCTGAAGCACTCACGTTATTTTCCTACAAATATAATCTATTTTCAAGTCTGCTGTCTTCTTCATTGCTTAGTTCTAGCCTTAGCAGGTAAATATTTCAATACTTTCCTTCTCGAAAATATCTGTTTATATGGTGTGAAATTTTGCTCGTTCTGGCAACAAAGAAAGCAATTATTATTCAAACACTTATATCATACAAAATATACCAGTTTAAAGACTTAACGACTTCTGAGAAGTTGGTGTTTTAAAATATCTCTCTAAAATGATTGATATTATTTATCGAAATTTTGTTTATTTCTAATCATATTTACTAGATGTGTTTGTTGTTCTTTCCATTGTGTTAATTGTTGAATATAAAAAAAATTCTTTTCAATTTTGTTTTATTAAGAGGAAAGTATATAAGGTTCATCATTGTCAAGTAACGAGTTTACAAGAGTTTAATTTGTGTTCCATTTATCTTAATTTGTATCATGTCTTTCCAATTATATCAGCATCCAAGTACTGAAGTTTATACTTGTTCGTACTGTATTGGAGTATTAATTGTAATATATGCCGTCAAGCTGAATAAAAGTGTAATTACTGCGAAAACATTATAGTTTTCTTGCTTGATGTACACGAATGCAAAGTGAGATACTGCGCGGTCGTTATTTCATGATATACTGCGAGAAGAATTGTTTGATAATGTTATATAGGTTTATTGACTTGTAGTCTAAGGGATGGCATGGAAGGAAGAAACTGGTAATTTAAATACGGTGCCCAAATTGATAAACTCAAAACTGCTCAGCCTGACAGCCGGTACATCATTAAAATAAACTTAAGATTTACACACAACATTAGGGTACTTATCGAATCCTATCTGCAGGTGCTTGACCAGGCGACAAGCTTTGTTCTTATTTTGAGAGTATCTATCTTAAAACAAGCGTATTCGATCTGAAAGACTAGTATGTGTTTTTTCCATAAAGCGTGGTCGATCTGATACACAAGTACATGGATTCTTACATCAAGCGTGATCGGTCTGCTTGACTAGTACGTGGATTCTTCATCAAGCGTGGGCGGTCTGCTTGACTAGTACGTGGATTATTCCATCAAGCGTGTTCGGTCTGCTTGACTAGTACGTGGATTCTTCCATCAAGCGTGTTCGGTCTGCTTGACTAGTACGTGGATTCTTCCATCAAGCGTGGTCGGTCTGCTTGACTAGTACGTGGATTATTCCATCAAGCGTGTTCGGTCTGTTTGACTAGTACGTGGATTCTTCATCAAGCGTGGTCGGTCTGTTTGATTAGTACGTGGATTCTTCATCAAGCGTGGTCGGTCTGCTTGACCAGTACGTGGATTATTCCATCAAGCGTGTTCGGTCTGCTTGACTAGTACGTGGATTCTTCCATCAAGTGTGTTCGGTCTGTTTGACTAGTACGTGGATTCTTCCATCAAACGTGTTCGGTCTGCTTTACTAGTAAGTGGATTCTTATAACAAGCGCATTCGGTCTGACTTACTAGCACGTAGATTCTTCCATCAAGCTTGTTCGATCTGCTTTAACAGTACGTGGATTCTTCCATCAAGCGTGTTCTGTCTGCTTTAGTAGCACGTGGATTCCTCCATCAAGCATATTCGGTCTGTTTCACTAGTACGTGGATTCTTTCATCAAGCGTGTTTGGTCTGCTTTACTAGTACGTGCATTCTTCCATCAAGCGTCCATGGTCTGCTTTACTAGTTCGTGCATTCTTCCATCAAGCGTGCTCGGTCTGCTTGATTAGTACGTGGAGTCTTCATCAAGCGTGTTCGGTCTGCTTTACAAGTACGTGGATTCTTCCATCAAGCGTTTTCGGTCTGTTTGACTAGTACGTGGATACTCCCATCAAGCGTGTTCGGTCTCTTTGACTAGTACTTGGATTCTTCCATCAAGCGTGTTCGGTCTGTTTGACTAGTCCGTGGATTCTTCCATCAGGCGTGTTCGGTCTGTTTGACTAGTACTTGGATTCTTCCATTAAGCGTGTTCGGTCTGTTTGACTAGTACTTGGATTCATCCATCAAGCGTGTTCGGTCTCTTTGACTAGTTTCATGAATTTCTGTACAACTGAACGTTACGTGGAGAAGCAACGAAATAAATCTAATTTCTCGATTAATAAACTGCGGATTATGTAATACTATGACAAATTCTAATCGTTTTTTCTCTACTTTCTTTTGTATATCCGTTCGATATGTATGTATGTATGTATGTATGTATGTATGTATGTATGTATACAATTATGAATGTATGTGTGTATCTGGCTATATATGCATAGACAGATTGAAAAATCAGAATAAATTACATTTTAGTTGTTCCAGTTAATATACTGTACAGTTCCAGTAGCAATTTAAAGGAACGTCGACGTTCACTAAATTATTCAGATGACGTTTGAGGCGTTTTTCTTTTAGACTGCAGGAGAACTATGTGATAATAAAAAGCATACTCATATATCATACTCATATATCATACTCCATATTTTGCACAATGATTCCGTTTTCTTCTACTCAATTATCTCCTTATTTGGTTGGCGCCATTGTCAGTTACAATCTTGCACATGATTTAAAGAATGAAGTGCTCCCAGAGACTTTTGAGCAAATAATCAAAGACCCAACAGGAACTAACAGGAAATCAATAAACTAGGAAGCTGTCGGCAAAAGCATGTGAAATAATCCAAAATAATGACTTTGACATTAATCAAAGTTTCATCACGCAAACAGTTTTTTTTAAAGGCTTTGTCACTTTAGTTCCATAGGGACTGAATTCCTCACAATTTCCCAAATTTTGTCGATACGGAAGAGAGAGATAGAGAGAGAGAGTTTGATCACTAAACTGATTTTGTTATTCTTTTTTTTATTGACGATAGATTATCTTCTGTTAAACTCCCTGATCACTATAATGATTTATTGATCGTTCCTCGGTTAGACGTTCCGCAAAAATCCTATTCTTAAATCTGACTACTGATCCATTTATTGTATGAACATTTTCGGAATCAACCAACCCAATCCACTGTTGACATACAACAACTTTTAAAATTTATTTCATTGGAGGATCTTGACTTTTCCAGATACCTCACCGTGAATTCATAACGCTGCTAAAGTAAACAAGCCAAGCCACAACTAACCTTTTAGAAGATATGCTACAAATTAATTGTTGTTGTTGTTGGAGGTTTTAATGCCATTTTTCAGCACACGATAGGCTATACATGACTTCCAGTATTAATGGTGGAGGAAGAACCCGGGAAAGAACCACCGACCCACGAGAAGCTACTGGCAAGCTTTCTCACATACTCACATTGGCTGAATCCGAGACTCGAACCCACGCATACAGAGGTGAGATGGCAGTGATCCGTAACGGAGAGCGCTTTAGACGACTCGACCACTCGGGGCCCCCTACAAATTAATATAAATAAACTATCATCAAAGTGATGACACGATTGAGATTGAGATGTCATGAACATGTGATGAGAATGGCCTAGTCAAGGCTGCCTAAGACTACATACTTGGACTCCACACAGAAAATAGACAAAAAGAAATACTTTCTATCACAGGCCTTATGCATGAATACGTCCTAATAAGGTGGTCAAAATGGCCACGAATATGGAAAGTGACATTGTGTTCTAATAAGTGGGAGTGGGGTATTTTTAGGGGGTGGTAAACAGATTTGTTGAAATTTATAATGTATCAAATTAGCGGTCATTTGAAACATTAAAAAGTTTCAACTCAATTTACAAAATTCGCATGCTATATAGTTATATTTTGACAGTACCATAGTACCATAGGCACATCATTTTAATAGTGCTATGTAGAAATCTGGCATATCCGTGACAATTAAAACGGGCTATTACATTCCATCGGAGTCCTGTTTGCATATCCGTGACAATTAAAACGGGCTATTACATTCCATCGGGGTCCTGTTTGAATATCCTTGACAATTGAAACGGGCTATTACATTCCATCGGGGTCCTGTTTGCATATCCGTGACAATTAAAACGGGCTATTCCATTCCATCAGAGTCCTGTTTGCATATCCGTGACAATTAAAACGGGCTATTACATTCCATCGGGGTCCTGTTTGCATATCCGTGACAATTAAAACGGGCTATTACATTCCATCGGAGTCCTGTTTGCATATCCATGACAATTAAAACAGGCTATTACATTCCATCGGGGTCCAGTTTGCATATCCGTGTCAATTAAAACGGACTATTCCATTCCATCAGGGTCCTGTTTGCATATCCGTGACAATTAAAACGAGCTATTATATTCCATCAGGGTCCTGTTTGCATTTACGTTAGAGATGTACAGATTATATTCATCGATCTGAGTCAAATCGCACATTATTATAGAAGAATTATGTAACAGAAATTGAAATCCTGTGTTGTTCACAGACTAAGAAAAAGTACACTTTAGTTTAAGAAATATTTGCTACACTTGTGAGAGAAAACTAATAGATACAAATGTTAGTGACCCGATAACTATAAAGGTAAATATGGGGGTCCAGCACAGATCGGTATGCAATTTTAAATTACACTTATGTAAAACGCACACCACTGTTTATTTATGACCTGTCCGGTTAAGGCCATCATTTGTTGATGAAGAATCTATTAATAGAGGATTCTCTAAAGTTTTAAAAAGCATACTGAAAAGATAGATAAATAACAACATTATTAAGTAAACATTTTAGGGTTCGTAGGTTCATGAAAGATGAAAAATAAAAAAGAGTGAAAAGAACACACAGGTTTGCACATAGCTTTTGACTCATCGGGCACATAACGTACAGTGCAATATTTGATGATGAAATGCTTATAGATACATATTAAAAATAGTCAGTCTAAATATTTGAGGTAAGACTTACAGACAACTATTAAAAATACTCAGTCTAGATATCTGAGGAAATATTACAGACACATTAAAACACTCAGTCTAGATATTTGAGGTAAGACTTACAGACAACTATTAAAAATACTCAGTCTAGATATCTGAGGAAATATTACAGACACATTAAAACACTCAGTCTAGATATCTGAGGTAAAACGTACAGACATCTATTAAAAATACTCAGTCTAGATATTTGAGGAAATATTACAGACACATTAAAATACTCAGTCTAGATATTTGAGGAAAGATTTACAGACAACTATTAAAAATACTCAGGAAGGAGGAAAGACATATGGATAGTTTTAAACGTTTAACAAAACAGTTATACCTCCAATAGAAACGTTTAACTCGCATCTAAGGATTCAATCATAATAAATGACGACTATCAATGTTCTTCATATGTCTTGAAGCCTTTGATCCGATAACACTTGGAGCTTGTCACGTCTACCACGTGTAAAAGATACATTGTTGCTTGTGATGTTTTGCAGCATTAAGAAATGTCCCTAAAAACAAACGTTACAAACTAGACCTTGATCACTATATCAGTACTTCTGTATAAGCACATGATGCCAATTTTACGACATCACTTGTTGAATTAGAACGCTTGACATACCCAAACATATTCCTGATAACTGAGAGTGTAATAAGAGTGTATATTAAAATGATACCTTAATGAACCAAAGCAAATCAGCGACTACCATTTAGGCAAATATGATCATTTAAAGTATTGGTGATCACGATTGTTAGGTTATGATATACATAAATGTAACAAAACTTTATGGCTTGTGTTTGTCCTAATAGAACCCGTTATAAAACTGTATCAAGTCAGTTATATACATACATAATCATGTATAAATAGGTCATTCACTACATAAATCTAAATCTTTACATACAGCTTAAGGTTAAAATCGACCAAGATGCGCATAGCTGTTTTGTTTGATGAACATTCATAACCTGAGTATTAAATTGTTGGCTTTTCATGTTCATTTTTATATGAATGTCTGAAGTGCTTTTCTTTCTTTTTTAAGATTCAGCATTAAATAGATTCATATAATGGATTTTTAATTCCGTGTTCAAGCATTAACCTTTCCAAACCAGAAAATAACAGAGACCATATTTTCATTCAGACTAATCAATGTATAATTCAATATTTCGAAACGAAGCAAAGTTCTATCATACATGGAGGTTGAAGTTCGTAACAGTGTAACCGAAAACTTCAAAGAAAGATGGAATAGTCTTTCTGTACTTTATATAGTCATCCATACATGGTATCAAATGCTAACGTAGTGGAGATAATTCATTCCTTTTAACGTCGATGAAATTCTCTCAATTATCCACGAGGAACAAGGTATTTATTCTTCTTTTCGTATCAACCAACAATTCGAAACCAATTATGTAACTATTCCCCAGGATCTGTTACAAACTAATTTGCTTCTCTGAATAACCGTCTTCTATATGAAGCAGTTTAAAATCAAAAAGTTGGACAGATGATAACGATTTAATCAGGACGGTTCCATCGTTCGTTTCTATCCAATTAAGTATAAGCGTGATCCTTGCAACTTCGTTACTCCAAAATATCAACAAGCTATATGCTATTTACATACAAACAGTGCATCTCTTTTGGTAAATTTAACAATTCTTTTAAACATTACATGATTGTGGCTAGTTATTTAGACTGTTTGCTTGAGCACAAGTTTTATTTTGTGAGCTTCAGCATTTCACTTTCGGTTGATTTGCAGGTTGATGACTTGCTGAACGTTAGTCTATTTAAAACCTGCAAGTACATACTATTTAATCGCGTGTTCTCATTAACTCAAGTCTTGTGTTATGATTGTCAGTATATACTTTGATAACACTTGTGTTACTGGTGTTTCTTGCTTTTGTTACTACAAAACAGTGCTCTGTAGCTGATGCCAAATACAAACTCCTTGAGAAAAGATCCTATCTGGCAGGACTTGCATAGTCACTGAGGTTTGGCCAACAAAAAAAAAACTCCTTGAGAAAAGATCATATCTGGCAGGACTTATATAGTGACTGAGGTTTGGCCAAATACTAACTCCTTGAGAAAAGATCCTATCTGGCAGGACTTGACTAGTCACTGAGGTTTGGCCAAATACTAACTCCTTGAGAAAAGATCCTATCTGGCAGGACTTGAATAGTCACTGAGGTTTGGCCAAATACTAACTCCTTGAGAAAAGATCATATCTGGCAGGACTTGTATAGGCACTGAGGTTTGGCCAAATAATAACTAATTGAGAAAAGATCCTATATGGTAGGACTTCTATAGTCACTGAAGTTTGGCCAAATACTAACTACTTGAGAAAAGATCCAATCTTGCAGGACTTGTATAGTCACTGAGGTTTTGCCAAATACTAACTCCTTGAGAAAAGATCCTATCTATCAGGACTTGTATAGACACTGAGGTTTGTCTCTATTGCAGAGTTGTCAAACTTGATGGAATCACTTTCTCCATTCCTTTGTACTGTATCAAAACACGTTCAATACTCCTTAAAGAGAATCAAGCATAGTGTCTGACAAAACTGTATTGGCAGCCTTGCCGAGGATTTATCTTCCTAGTTTTTGTGATTTACAGGAAAACAATTCCATTTCTGCATTAGTCATCAAGTGATTGAACAATTGACTGCGAATCAATTTAATTATATTCCAGACAAATGTTTCCCACTTTGCAGTCTAAGGTATCACCTTCTATCACTTCAGAGGCATTTGTGTTATGTAAATGTGAAATCACATGGAAACCCACAAGGACACAGTGGACAATGACTGGTTTGTATTTATCAAGTCATAGTCTAACAGGTAAAGCATACTCCTGAAAGAGCAAGTACTTTCTACATTATCTGCTAATGTTCCTATCTTTCTCGGTTATCATTCAGGACACCTTGTACAATCATGTCTGTCCTAATTGAAATATGAACCCTCTAATCTCTGTAGCTTATGATGCTTCATGATCACCTCAGCATGCAATTTTTCGTAAAAGGAATTGAATATAACATATTTTATCGTTTTAATCTTTTCAGTAAAACCTGAATTGATAAATTGCACGTTGCTTTTAAAAATCTAATTATGTTGCCATTCATGTTAATGTTACATATTATGCCCTCTATCTCAATGAAAATATCAATGTTCCTCTACAATTGTGACAACGCATCATTTACAAGTTATCATTCTTCAAGCGTATTGTGGGACTTTGTCGCTTTAGCTTTATTATAATTGTTTCAATTGTGATTTTAAGGTACAATAGTCCGTCACTGATTTGTTTGTTTTGTTAGTCTTCAAACTATTATTTTTTTTGCCTGTCATGTTCTTGATTGGCTGTAAATATTTTCGAGTGTAAGACAATGAACGTGCGAATGTTCTTTCCCTTGCTGCTTGCTATTTTAGAAAAGAGCATATAAGATTACTATTCTCTGTCTGAACAATTCCTATTCATCTCAAATATGTTTTCTGTTGTCATGAATCCTTTGTGTACGTCAGATATTTTGTAAGTTCATTTAGCATTTCTTTTGCTGAATAGCAGTTAATTTGTTGTCTAAATGTTTAATCGAGAGTGTTATAATATTCACATGAGCTTGCATTTTATGTAAAATGGTTTTTAAAATAGTGTTATAATTCCTTTGTAGCTGATTATCGAAATTTACACAGATCAATTAAATAATAATCTCTACACCCACTATCTTCAATATCCAGTTTATATTTACGTAAGTGACATGTATCGTCTCGCATGATATTATGATAGAAATTTCACATTACAAAAACATTCAAAGAGTCATAACTCGTTATTGTAAAAACAATTATACTAACAACATTAAAATTTAAACTGTTCTGCTAGATAATTAATTCTATTGTTATGGAGGCTTCAGTCGTTTTAATTTATGGACCCAGTGCTAGATATCATTTCTCTGTTTTTGTCCAAATTTTAGAGATAAACACGGCGGCAAAATCTGTGAAAAATATGATCTCTCAGTGATATCTCTGTCATAATTTATTTATTTACATAATATGAAAACATACGTTACAGGCATACCGTTTCACTTTCAATGTGAGTTCCCAATGCTGGTATTTAAATTGCTAATTGTACACGTTTTCTAACGATTTTTAAGTACCACCAAGATTGTGTGGGTGGGTGGGTGGGGGGTGGAAGCAACCGTTAAAAAGATCTTGTTCTATTGATATGATTGAGGAAATTGAATATTTGTGTAGGTTTCCTCATCCCGCAAACGGCATTAGACAAAGTATATGCCGGAAAAGACCATGATGTTGAGTACTAACAATGAATTGGTCTAACTGGGGATAAACACATTTGTAATTCCTACTCAGGGTAATTTTAACCATCGAGTTCAACCATTCCACATCTAACATGCTTTGTAGTAATTACTTGCAGTCATTTCCGCTTTGACATTTAGTGCATATTTCAAAGTTCTAAAAGCCACGAGTCATAGAAGCAGTCAATGTTTCACTTTTTTCAATAATTTATCTACAAATACTGCTTCTTGATGCATCACAAATATTGTACTAAACACAAAAACGAATGTTTTTAACTTTAAAAAAATATTGTTTACCATTGATGTTATGACCTGGATTGGTGAAATATATTTCTGGTATGAACTTGATTGGTACAATATATTTATTATGTTTGTATTGGTACAATATATTTCTGTAATGAACTGGATTGGTACAATATATTTTTGTAATGAACTGGATTGGTACAGTATTTCTGTTATGAATTGGATTGGCAATAATATGTTTATGTTATAAACTTGACTGGTACAATATATTTCTGTTTTGAAATGGATTCGTACATTATATTTCTGAAATGAATTGGATAGGTACAATATAGTTCTGTTATGAATTGGATTTGTACAATATATTTCAGTTGTGAATTGGATTGGTACAATATATTTCTGTTATGAATTGGATTGGTACAATATGTTTCTGTTATAAACTTGACTGGTACAATTTATTTCTGTTTTGAACTGTATTGGTACAATATCTTTCTGAAATGAATTGGATTGGTACAATATAGTTCTGTTATAAATTGGAATGGTACTATATATTTCTGCTATGTATTGGATTGGTACAATATATTTCTGTAATAAACTGGATTGTTACAATATATTTTGTAATGAACTGGATAGATACAGCAGAGTTCTGTTATTAATTGGATTGGTACAAAATATTTCTGTTATGAAATGGATTGTTACAGTATATTTCTGTCATGAATTGGATTAGTACAATATATTTCTGGTATGAATTGGATTGGTACAATATATTTCTGGTATGAACTGGATTGGTACAATATATTTGTTACGTATTGGTTTGGTAAAATATATTTCTGTAATTAACTGAATTGCTACAAAATATTTCTGTAATGAGCTGGATTGATAGAACATATTTCTGTTATGAACTGGATTGGTACAATATATTTCTGTTATGAACTGGATTGGTACAGTATATTTCTGTTATGAATTGGATTGGTACAATATATTTGTACTGTTAACTGGATTGGTACATTACATTTCTGTTATGAACTGAACTGGAACAATATATTTCTGTAATGAGATTGGTACAATACATTTCTGTTATGAACTGGATTGATCCAGCATAATTCTGTGATGAATTGGATTGGTACAATGTATTTCTGTTATGAATTTGATTTGTACAATGTGTTTCTGTTATGAATTGGACTGGTACAATATATTTCTGTAATGAATTGGAATGGTACAATATATTTGTGACATGAATTGGATTAGTACATGATATTTCTGTTATGAAATGGACTGGAACAATATATTTCTGTAACGAATAAGATTGGTACAATATATTTATGTTATGATTTAAAATGGTACAATATATTTCGTTCTCAGAGATGCCGTCGATTGCAATATAGTTCTCCATTTCTATATGAAGATTTCAAACAGCCATGAGTTGTGTTGAAAGCAGAGATTAGCTTTGTTGAAGTTTTTCTTGTCAACTAGCATTCTTTATTGTAACGATAAGTTTTCCGGTCACTTGATCTAAAAGTTCCTTCTGTTTCGAGGTCTTCCCTTCGTTCCAAAAATCGCTTTCTGTTTGGTTTTCAATTCTTCTATCACTTGAAGATCTGCATTTCTAATTATACGTGCTATCCCGTTGTATACCTTGTACTCGTTGATACTGCTGACATGGTTTTTTTATGTTATCAATCATCTTTAGCAAACTAATGGTAGATGCTACTATTAGTACATGTTTTATGACTTTGTTGGCCAGAAATATTAAACCCTTTTTCAAACATTTTACTAAACACTTAACTCGCTAAACTGACAGCGGTAAGTATTCTTCTCACACCCATTCTAGCTGCTGGTATTCCCATAGTACCTAAAACTTAAACGCTTTGCATGCTACAAAGATATCATTAATATTGTTACTGACTTCATTCTGAAATATTCGAAGAGTTGCGAAGAAACCAGAACACTTTCAATTTGCCTGTCACTAACCATTATCTAGAACCCATTGGGTTAGATTTTGTTCTCAATTTTTAACTCTAGAGTCCGCTGGGGTTAGAATTTTTTTTCTCTTGTAACAGATTGTTAAACTTCATCATTATAAGAGTCTCTACTATGTAATAGACACATCTTATTTTTGTTGGTTCTGTTATTGTCTTAATTTTCATTATAAACTATTTTTATGATGTCCCTAACTGTCTTTAGTCAGAGCCGTGGTGATTCCTTAGCACTCATATAAAAAGCAAGGCCTCAGTGTCTTATGATGAATTAATGCATGTCTTTCTTTTACACTAATTATTGTTTCTGTTTTAATTTTGTGCGGTGATGGTTACATATATCAAAGTTACTCTACTAAATCTATTCACGATTTGAATAATATCTTCAGCGCTTCAGTTACATTTTACATACATTAATCAGAAAATATATATAACTCTCTAACTTACAATAATAATAATAATAATAATAATAATAATTTATTTATTTATTTAAAGAGGAGATAATTTAGTAAACAGCCCAATCTCTCATGAGGACTTCTACAATTACATAGATATGATGCACCAGTTTTGCGAGTTGAGGTGTATTTAGACATTTACATACTTGATCAACTAAAAATATAAGTACAAAGTATTAAGGATGAGTATTTACAGGATTCATACAAAGATATAAAGTGTGGACGACATTACATGTGAGTACATAAAGTACATTGCTATAAAGAACACTTGTTTTGAATGACACAAAATCATTCAAATCGTTTTATCTCTTGATGTTGTCTAAGATGAGTTAGCTAACCTTATTTAGTGTCGAAACAGCAAGATCTCTTCTTTTAAAGCTCATAATTGTTTTAGTTAAATATAAATTATTGTTTGAGATGGATCATAGTTCATACCTATGTGAATTTGCTTTAGAGTTACTTTGAAAATAACCAGAAAACAAACTATGTAATAATTTGCTGGCTAGAAAACCGTTTTGAATCTGAATTCTCTCTTGAACTTAAAACCAACCAAAACGTATTAAAACAATGTGTTGATTTTTATCCAAATCAGCATGAAAGATAACCTTAACTGATCTTTTCTGAACTTTTATTACCACTGTACCATTACATTACCCAGACAAAGACATCCTAATGCGGCATGATATAGGCATTGCATAATACCTTTATCTGTTCTTGAGAAAGATAAGATTTTATTTTCTTTAAATCATTGAGTTCACTTTTTGTAAAGATCTTATATGCTTGTATTGTCCAACTATAAACATTGACAGTCAAGACGCCCAGTACTTTTCATTATCATTGGTGCAAACCAAGGCCCACATTTTTACGATGACTTAATATGAGCTTGCATTTTATGTAAAATGGTTTTTAAAATAGTGTTATAATTCCTTTGTAGCTGATTATCGAAATTTACACAGGTCAATTAAATAACATTCGCTACACCCATTATCTTCAATATCCAGTTTATATTTAAATTAGTGACATGTATCGTCTCGCATGATATTATGATAGAAATTTCACAATACAAAAACAATAAGAAATAGTTTCCCTCCCATATGTACGCTTTTGTTCCAGCCACCATGCTCTTGGATGTAAGTCTCTCTCTCTCTCTCTCTCTCTCTCTCTCAGACACACATACACACATACACACATTTCTCAGATAGAGCGTGTTATATGCATATATGTGAAAGATAATGTCGAAAAGAAATTTCACAATTTCAGTATGGATACTGCACAAAGAATGGTAAAGTGGTATATATACGTGCTAAAACATTGTTATTATGGCATTGCGAAACAATCATTGCTTTCCATAAAATGTGCTAATTGCATTATCATAAATCTGACATTTATAACTGATTCGTGCTTTAAGGAGAAGTAAATAAATATATGAAATGAAACCTGCGGAGAGACAACCTTTTCTGAGAAACATAAATGGTCTTTAATAATACACGGTTACTCAATATAAACATTTGTAGTATGAAACACAATCGATAGTTTAATCTAGTCTTTAAAAATTTTCATATTTCAATTCAGGTTTCGCTTTATTAATAAATAATAATTATATTCATGGTTATATTTAATATAAGAAAAGAAACAAATAAGCCGCATTATTTTCACCAGCAAAAATATCCATGACAAAAAAATGTAATGTATATTTATATTTTGTGTAGCTCATGGCACACGACTGTATCAATACCATGTGTAAGTTTTGTTGATGAGTATAAATTACAATGCTCATCTATACTCAAGATGTTAGAGAATTAATTTTTGTACACTGGTATAAAATATTATTTTAAGATAGGAATAATGTAGATTGCATATGAACTATAAATAAGTGTTAACTAAGGTGTTTAGGATCATCAATAATAATATTTATAATAAAGCTTTTACTAATGTGGGGTCGTTTCCCCTTGGATAGCCCGATCTGGTAGGTCCTTAAAACAAATAATTTATTTCTCATTGAATGGTTCAGGCATGTGGGTTCTTTTATGATGTGGAGTATCTGTTAAAGTGTCACGCAGTGATAAATGGAAAATGTGTTTTAGCGCCGTATGCTTGTATGAAACGAGAGAAGTGTGCAATTGATTTCATTCCTATTTCTGATTCTTATTTCATATGTCCTTATTGTAACATCAGTCTGCAAATGTATTTAACGTTATGTTTGGATATTATTTGAGAGGGAACATTTCTTGAGATTATTTATTGGATTTACAAAGTGTACATTGTACTGCAATTGACATTTGCCATTTTGATACATCAAAACTGTTAGCAGACTAGTACATTCATTGATCTCGAACTTATTCGGAACATTCGACTCTTTAGGACTAGTGATCGAACTTTCGGAATTATTTTCAATTTAATTCATAATACTGTAAGTTCCTCTTAAATAATTATTTTATAACTTTCATAATTAAATTCACTTTTTCAGTTTTACAAAACTTGTCGGTTTTGTATTTTTCTCTTACTTAGTTTATGACCATAGATTCATAACAATAGTTACCTGAATCTGAAAATGAGGTTACAATGTCTGCTGATTTAGTTATTAGTTATAATCTGAACAGTCATTTTGGATTCCTACGAAGAAATCAATGTATATCGAAACTATTGTAGAGGATTACAAATATGCACCAAACAGAACAGATAGTGGTATCCCTGGATTATACAAGTATATGGGTTGCTGCTTAAAGGGAAGGTGTTGGGTGCCGTTTATCCTCGTATCCGGGTTCGAATCTCCGTTCAGGACGAATCAATATTCTCTAACCTGCATGATAATACTATAATACTGTTTATTCGCATTTATAAAAATTATGCTAGAATTATCAAACTTTCTCCTGCAGAATCCAAGGACAGTATATATATATATATATATATATATATATATATATATATATATATATATATATATATATATATATATATATATATATATATATATAGAGAGAGAGAGAGAGAGAGAGAGAGAGAGAGAGAGAGAGAGAGAGCTTAATAGATGATGGTATCAATAAATAAAATGTACACAAATCTGTACCAGTCCCCTCCGATGGAACTAACGAATGTAAATCAGATTAATTGCTGAATACCGATTTTCCGTAAATGTCATTATGCGAGTTGGCAAACTTCGTAAATTCAGAAAAGTCATTGGTCTCTCTAGCTATTATTTCCTTGAAATCGTTGTCAAATGAGCCTTGCAAACTTGAATGTACACCTCTGACGAATGGCAGAATCTTATTATTATATGACCAGCTCCTATGCTCTCGGTGTGCACGTTCTTTGTGATTTTACGCGAACGATGTAGACTGTAATCATCTGGCACAATTATTCAACGGCAGGTATAGTTCTACGTTGTTCACAAGTTTGCGTTATATATGGAGATATACTGGGTCATATATCATTCTGTGACATCTGGGGCCCCTTAGGAAACCACATTTTCTTGGTTAATTAGATCATACATTCTACAACGAGTTCATTGCCATTCAGGGAAAAGCAATCAGGTCGAATACCAAATCTAACAGAGTTTCCAACCTCATTAAACAGCGCTTAAAGAGTTGTTTCACGTAGCCCTTTTGAAGAGAAATTACTAGTGTAATTGAATAGTAGGAGCTGGTCATATAATAATAAGATTCTGCCTGTCGTCAGAGGTGTACATTCAAGTTTGCAAGGCTCACTTTGACCAAGCACCGTTTACAAGTAGAGCTTGTCTAGGTTAATTCCATCGAAATGTAGGAAGAAGAAGCGTGATTGATAAACAAAAATAGAAACAAAGAGGACAAGAAATTATACGGTACAATTCGTCCGTCAGTAATGCAGACTTGTTCCCAGTTTCACAAAACTTTCCCTTTAATTAAGATTGAATATTATCTAGCTCAAGATATATCTACTATTCATAATTAAAGGTTTTGTCTAATAACGAACCTGTAATAAAGACACAAGTTAAATGGTGCAGAGGTACCTTAGAAAAAAAACAAAAACAAATTAATACAATTTTTGAAGCAAAGTTTGAAGAATTTACTTGAAATTGAAAACTAAACATGAACACTCTCTCTAATTACAAGACATTCTAAGTTAGTTTTCTCAGAGAATAAACATGATGTTTACCAGTGGAATTTATGATACTTGATTTTACTTGATTCTGACTGTCCTTTCTGTAGGTTAAATTTAACAAAACAATAATGAAAAATGTCAGTTTAATGAGGAATATATTTTGACCAGACTTTAACTATCAGTCCATCTGGCCGGACACTCACTATTCAACAGCCTGGTCCATGGTGACCTGATGTCTCACGTGCAAGGCTCAAGCGTCGTGCAAATATTTCGTTTGTTCTTGCGGATTTGCAGCGCAAACATCATTTTCCAGTTTTCATGGAAAAGCTACGATGAACGATTCATTATTTTTGTAAAATGTTGTAACACAGTCAATTCTGCAGCTGCAGATTATTGTCACGACTAATTTGCAAAGAATGAACACCCCTGCCGCAATTCATCTTAATTTCCTTACACGAAATGCGCTATCTATACTGTCAAAATGTATCTAAAGATTCAGTGAAGAAAAGCAGAATAATATATATATATATATATATATATATATATATATATATATATATATATATATATATATATATATATAGAGAGAGAGAGAGAGAGGAGAGAGAGAGAGAGAGAGAGAGAGAGAGAGATATCTATCTATCTATATATATATATATATATATATATATATATATATATATATATATATATATATATATATATATATATATATATATATATATATATATATATATAAGTCGAAAAGAGAGAGACATTCAACTCCATAGTAAGAGCAAGTCTCAATAAAGCACAAGGGAAAATAGCTCAGTAGAAAAGAGCGCAGTCTATAACCAAGACTATTGATGACTCAAAAGGGCGAGAATCATGCCATCTCTGAGACTGGCAAGCTTTCTTTGGATCAAAAAGGAGGTCCTATTAAAAATGAAATCCCAACTTGTGCAGTTACTAGTGCTATGGCAAAAAAAAGCACTCGAGAATGATGTTGTTCAGTATTTTACTCCTTTAGTTGAACATTGGTGATATATATTTTACTACTCATTCTCTTTCTTCCAATCAGGCTAACAAACGACGATTCCTCATTGTCGAACAGGAACAAGATCCTAAGATCTCGTGCTTGTTATCAGAGGGCTATTAGCTAAACTGGTGTCTTGTCGTTATTTTGTTAAAAATGGGGTTCATATGAGAAAATGGAGACCACCTGAGTCAACATTTGGTTACCAGTGGTCAGTGAGCAATCAAATGTTGTTCTTAAGTCGTACACACATGAAATATTTAGTCTAACCCATGAAATTCCATTGACACATTAGCACGTTCGAGACTACAGGCACATCAACACATTCAGTATTGGAACATATTCGGAATACCACTGAAAGTCAATTGCAGTTTCGTACAGTTGGGCTTGTGTTAGAACATTTTAGTGTTTGTGTTCTAAAGAAATAAGTTATTTGCTGAATTTTACAAAACTTGTTGGTTATCCATCTTTTCTTTCACTTAGTATAAGATCATATAGGCGTAACTATATCTGTACAGCGAAAGATACACGTGATCCCTTGCTGGATCCAAATCACTTGAATGGATTGTTACTCGCCATATGATTTGTATTCTTTATATATATGTAGAATATATATAGATATCTTTATAGATATGTAGATACTAGCCATATATCTTTATATATATGTGTGTGTATTTATATATATATATATATATATATATATATATATATATATATATATATATATATATATATATATATATATATATATACATAAATATATATATATATAAAGATATCTATATATATGTAGATACTCGCCATATATATATATATATATATATATATATATATATATATATATATATATATATATATATATATATATATATATATATATATATATATATATATATATATATATATATATATATATATATATATATATATATATATATATATATATATATATATATATATATATGTCCGCGTGTTATACAATTTTATGTTTATTTGTATTACCACATAGTAGTAATAATTTAAAAGACGTGTTTTGCTTTTTCATAAAACGCACAACGTTTGGAATAGAAAACGTGTCTTATGTTGATTAATATAGTTATTCCGGCATGGAGTGATGAGTGGTCTTCTACAGATGTTGTAAAGCACTCCCTTGTAGCTGAGCCATCTGTCTTCTTTCCTGGCTTCAAACTTCCACGATTTCCGTGGATCACGCTGGACCGTTTCCGGACAGGACAGGGACGTTGTGCAGTCAACCTTGTCCGATGTGGCCAGGCCAGTGACTCTTCCTGTAGCTGTGGAGCTTTGCAGATCATGTTACACATTGTTAACAACTGCCCACTGCAAAATTCCCCGGTGGACTGCAGGCTCTTCACCTTGCTGATGATGGAGCTGTTAAATGGCTGGGCGTGCAATGCAATCGATAAATAAATAAATTATGTAGGTATGTTGTACATTTCAGCTAAATTTTTCGAAGTTTACAGACGATATAATAGCAAGAAGACAATATCAACATAATACAATTAGCATCTTCACTTTAATTGCTTACTAATTTATGGAGAGTGGCAGTGCTTTTGTGTTTAATAAAATCTTAAACTGCCATAGATGGGTCTGATTCACTGCCATCTGAGAGTATTTATGGATAGGTGACTATTTTATTGATTTTGAAGTACTGATAACAGATAGGCGCGGCTTTGGTTCTGCATTTAGCAAAGAGGACACGTTGCGTCATTGTTGAATGTTTGAGACGGTTCAAGGTGAGGAAACTAATTATGAGTTGACCCAGTTTGGTTCGAACGGTTCCGCTGCGGTTCAATGGTAAATAGAAAGGATGATTCGCCATACCCTATGTAATTTAAACTACATGTATTATAATAATAAGGCGACACAGACTGTGATCGTTCAGTATTGTTTACGAAAAGCTGCGAGTAATCTATTTTTACACACAATGGAAAAAACTGCGGGTAATACACGAATGCTTGTTATTCTTGCACACACCTCAGAAAAATACTTGCTATATTATGCAGAATATTGTCTTAGGTTCGTTTTTGTATGTTCTTTTCATGGGAAACATTAAAATGTTAGCAGAACATTTCTTGCCGAATGAAGGACAAACAAAGTTACAGCCAGATGCTCTCCAATAGGTTATCGTTGTCAGATGTTTCATCTCGATTTTTTAGACCGCACTTAACCACTTTTTGTGTCACATAAGGATTTGTTTCCGATTTATATTTTCATACATGATCTAAAACAACCCATAGTTATGCAAATTTAGCTTGTAAAATGCAAATCAGCTGTCTATACATTATTGCTATTTCTGTAATTTGATATGGTTGCCCATTTTTTCCTTCATTTAATTTGTTACAAACATTATCCTCATTCCATCTGTAAGATCCATCAACTTGTTCGAAGAGATTAACCCTGGTCCAACTTTAGAAATACTTCCGCCAGCTAAAATAAGCTAACTTCAGAAGATCAAGCAATGTCTCTTTCATATACCTTTTATGTATTTTTAATTTGCGTTGTTCTCTGGGTTTCACCATGATCAAATGTTATGTATATATACATATACCGTGTTCTTGACCCTGGCGGTAATTTAGTTAAAGGCCTACATGACTAGTGACATTTATTTTGTAATCAACATAATGCATAACTAATATTTCGTTATAAATATGGATTCAAAATTCAGAATCTTATTAATGGAGGTAAGCATGCTTTCTTTTATTTGAGTTTAGGACATTAGTTTTTCACTTGGAAATTCCTCATGTTGCTTTGACAAATGAAAATCTTCGGGAGGGAAAAAAGCTGTCCAGCATTCTGGTTCTGTTATTATGTGTCGATTTTTATATTAAAGTTGTTTTCTTCAAAATTACTGTAACATCCGAAATGAAATTAGTCTTTGTGTTGTGTTCATTTTTAATTTGGAAGGATTATTTTGTTTAAATTATTCGCAAAGTTCTCATTAATTATTCTTGACCTTAATCATTATTTTGGAATTATTGTGAATACATTCAGGGGCATTTTAGTTAAATCATCGTCATACATCTAGACTGTTGGCACGTTAGCTAATTCGAGGCTATTGATACATCAGCACGTTCGATGTTGGAATTATTTAGGAACTCTATACACGTGGACTTTAGATATAACGTCTAAGACTATTTGGAATTAAATTCACAGTAATGTAAGTTTCTTTTGAATTTTCACTTTGTATTCTAGCTATTAAATCCTTTGTTGAAGTTTATAAAACTTGCTGTTTTTATGTTATATAGTTCAAGACCTTAATGTTATAATATGCCGAACGTAAAAAAAACACCGTTATAATTAATGGCATACGGTAAAGGAGAGGTAGGTATCATATGGCGATGTCTTGGTCCATTAGGATAATATTATTCTAGGATAATTGAGTTTAGCAATTCTACATAGCGTTTATTCCTCTTCCGGGAATGCCTATTACAGGGGAGATTGAATATATTAAATTTGCCAAGCTCGCTAATCAATGTTCGAGAAAGTGTTACAAAAGGTTCTTGAGAATATCGTCCTATTGCGGTCTGATATTGTCACCGTTTAAGTTTTGACTGAAAGATACGAAGTCAGATCATCTGGATTTTAATAGCATCTGTACTACTCGGCAGCTGCTTTAGTCGGCCCGTCGTCTTTTAGCCTTAACGTCACCTACATGAAGAAGTAATGATCTGTTTCCATGCAGCCATTTGTTAAATTATAACACCATCATGTGGTCAGTCTCCGGTGAGCGACACGACTGATCTATAAAAGTCTCAGTTTACTGGTGAGAAGCTATAAAAGGGACCTTATGGTCAACATATCCCTGGCAACACGCGGAAGCATGTCTAATTAACATCGAAGCTACCCTTTTTTGAGATGGAATACGCATGCGTTTGACAGTTCACTTTAGAATTCTGATTGAAAAATTATTTTAGAGTTATATGCCACCCGGAAACTTTCGTAGTACAGAAATTAAATAACATATTTTGTTTCGAAATAATAATGTAAAAAATATAATCCCTGATTTTTTTAAAATTGTTTTTGAAATCTACTATTGTTTTGGGTGAACTAGTTAGTTAAAATTGTTATTGGAATCTACGTTGTTTTTTTTTGGCTGTGCTAGCTCCTATTTTGTAAATGACAGAGAAGACGCATAGAAAAACTAAAAGCCATAAGTAGTAGAAATGAGGTATCAAATTGTTTAAAACAAAACAAAACCAAATAAAAAAAGAGGGCGGGGAATTACTAGTACTTAACAGCAGGGCCGTCTTAACAACGTTGTAGGCTCTGGGCAAAGCAATGCACTGGGGCCCCCTATCGGCCCTACCCACCCACAGGAATTCCGCTAGATGTCACTATTTTTTAAAATTGGGAAACGTGCTTCCCACTGCACTTTTAAAGCAAATTAAATTGCCAAAAGATCTTTCAATATTCATTAACAATATGGGCAGCATGATGCCCATAGAAGCGTGAGGCCCTGGGCAACTGCCCAGTGTGCCCATGCCTTAAGACGGCACTGCTTAACTGGTCATGGGTGGCCGATTGGTCTAAAGCATCGCCTTTATCGATCACTGCAATCTCACCTCTGTCCGCTTGGGTTTGAGTCTTGGACTCGGCCATTGTATGTTTGTGCGAAAGCTTGCTAGTAGCTTCACGTGGGCCGGTGGTTCTTCTCGGGGATTTTTTCTTTCCTTCTGCTACCAGTTTTACTAGCCGCCATGTATAGCCTATCATGCGCTGAAAAATGGTGTTAAATACAAATCAACAACAACAACAACAACAACAACATTGACTAGTAATAAAACTATTGCACTCATGCGTCTAATGAAACGTGTTTTGGAGAAAACATTACTTTTGGAACGTTACCAGTAGAAAGATATTTGAGTGGCATTTTTAAAAACTTAACCGTAGACATTCAGTAAAATACCAGAATCACCATAACTGTTCCAAACTTAGGAGAATCTTTTCCACAGTTATAATAGGGTAATATCTTTGTTGAGCGTCGTCGCCTAAATGACAAACTATAGAGGCTAGGTACGTAGAGCAAAATCTTGATCCCTATGAATAAAACTGCTTCTATCTAAATAATTGATTGGCCCCCTCTAAATCCAGTTTATTAGCCTTCAGGGGAAAAGTCTGTTAGAATGGAGATTTGATAGAGTAGATTTGCCAAGTTAACTAATCGACTTTAGAGGAAATGTCACACAGCAACATGTGACTGTTTTTATGATAAGCTACTGTTGTAGTGAAGTCTTTATTAGTATTCAACGAAAGCTATAAAGATATGTCAGCAGACAGTAACGGCTCAGCGGATTTTGACACCATAGGCGAACTATGATATCCCCCAACCCCCGTAAAATGTTTCTGATATGGGCAATTAAAGGCTGTCACCCTAGGCGACCAGCTATTTCTCCTATGTGGTCGGGCCCGCCCAGCACACATATATTAATAGTGTCGTTAGCACTCAACTACTTTTCACGTGGATGAAATATACCTAAATGAAAAAATAATGATTAAGATGAAGTCTACTATAGGTACTGATAGGAATACATGCTTGTTCTATATTTTGCTCATATTTTACAGGCGATAATAATTTGATGAGTTTAAGAAGTGAAATAAATTATATTTGTTTCTGCTTGTAACATGCTATGGCATATCGGATTATTATAAATGTTGCACTGTTTCTATAGTGAAATAAAAATAGGAGTGCCTTAACAGTTTCGTCTGAAAGTGATTGCAAAAGTATTTCATTAAAAGATGCAGAAGTTAGATAATTTATTTTGCTCCCTAACGATAACACTAGCTTTGATGTTTGTTTTAATAATTATTTGTCCTAGGATTCCACGTTTGCCTGGCAGCGCAAGTTCACAAATTATTTTAAAGATGAAATTGCTCAAAGAAAGAAACTATTGATTTAGTACAGTAGATATCCGGTATTTAATTTTCCAAAGGACCGGTATTTTTTAATTAAAACTGTATCAGTAGGATATAATGTTTTTCTTCGAGGTCAACATTAAAAGGTATTATTCATCCCAAACGTGTCATAATTATATCACGATTCAAAGTATAAATAGCGACAGATATATATGGACTTTGTGGTACAATATAATTTATGTCTGTTGTAAAAAAACAAAAAACAAAAAACAGATCCTCGACTATGGACCGTTTGCAAACGTGCCGTCCCACCTTGTCTTGGTACAGGAAAAGGACGTCGTCCAAGTACACCTCGTTGAGGGTAGAGACGGTCTTCAAAAAGTATTAAAACGCAGATCCTTAACGCACGACCGGGTTTATGCTACGCTGACGGGTTCTTCGTGCAGCGGAAAAGTAAAGCTGTTGCTGAATCTCGTGACGAGCTGGATCAAGTGGAAGCAGCTGTATGCAGTCGCAACCAACACGGCCGATCGAGTGTGCAGCAACTTTATGCAGCAGATTTGCGACTCAACCGTCCGCTAGAAGTTTGCATTCCTGTGCGCGGTCAGTGGTGGACTGTCTTTACAAGACAAAGTTTACGCTGTAGGAGAAATCGTAACGTTCTTTTCTAGCGGCGACGATGCCATAGTACCATACGACCATAATCACGATAAGAACAGCATTATCGCTTACGATAAAGTGATGCTGAATGGACCATAGAATCCCACCAGCCTCATCAGTCACGGGGTTAGGTAACAAATTCATCTATCTAATGAGCGAGGCCGGCGCCATATGTCCGCGGATAATACAAGCCAACGAACCGATTGTTAGCTACAGAGATTTTTGATGATATAACTCGTTCATATACATGCATTTTGAACCAAATGTGTTAAATGAAAGTCGATTATCAGACCGGATGCTTGTATGTTTCTGTATGTTATAACCTTGCACACGGTCTCTAGTGTTAAGCCGTACCCCTTTACTGCATCTGGAAACTGACTGACTCGGCGCAAAGATAAAATTAGAATTGCCAAACCATTGAGACACCAGACCTTTTCACAGCTATCTATACATCCACATTGCTATAGGGAGTTCCAAAATTTATGTTGTAGGTATATTTGTGTAATTGTGCATCTAAAATAGATACAATCAAGGAAATTAACCCTTGGGCGCCATGTTTCCACCAAGTCGGATGAAGTTAATAAAACTGCTAATTAAAACGATGTAAGTGGACCTTAAAAGCCCGAGAGGACTTCTCTATCAAGGCCCTGAAGGAGTCAAATCCCGATCTGATGCCAGGCTCGCTGCTGGATACAGCGCTGTCGCTGAAGCGAAGTTCGTTTAGGGACAAGCTGAGTGTGACCATTTGCTTTATGCAAGTAGACGTCTTTGGGCGCTCGCAGAAAGACGAGGCTGTGCTAGGGATCGCTCAGGTCTCACCCAATATGTCACCAATGCCGAACTGGCTGTAGGCAACAACAACCGCGTAGGCGCCTACGATCCAACGAACTGATTGTATTCGCTAACAAGGTCGCAAACCGGAAGGCCTCAAACATTGTCCTTTCGTTGCTGTTGCCCAGCCAGGCTAGCGTTAAGGCCCCATGTAACCTCGACATCTTCCAAGCCGATGGTTCACTGCGCGACGGCAACAGGCCGCTCGATATGCCGCATGCTTAATTAAGAGGATATCAGCCAGGCCTTAAACAGTATGGCAAACCTCACTCGACCTGATAATGTCACCATAAAGTGATACGTTGACCGTCGAGACACCGACGCCTAAAAAAGTGGCTGAAAAAGTTCATCTCGATGATATGACCACGCATTAGGCTAGAGCAAAATATGTTGACACCATGACCGTTTAGTTCAATAAGCCTCAGATAAAATGACATGCATCCTCAAGATGCAGGAATCAAAGTATATGCTGATCAAAAGACTGTGAAAACATTCATTCAGCAAGGGATATGGTCGGTTACGTGCATGTGCGTAAAATGGTTCTTACTAGGGTATTCAAATCTGGCGATACCATGTGGGGGTCCTTGAACATGAATGACAACATAAACGGGGGTGTAGGCGAGCTTATCGATTTTTAAAGTCAGAATGCGTACAGATATTTGTTTCTGGTCAACGTTACATTCTTAATCTAAGTGGTAACTCAACATGTCCAAAAATGTCTGATCGTGATGTATCCCACTCTTCCCTATTGTAACCCTAGAGGAGAATCCCTATAGCTACTGTCTTTAAAAGGGCGATGATACTGAGACTCGGCTCAAGACCGAGACTCCTTCCTCTGCAAAAGGTAGGGGTGAGCGGTCATCATTACTAATTGTATGGTAGCGGGGTCCACAGAACAGTAGCCATATGCTTCTTCTTCGCTTATCTGGCGGCTGCCTCTCTCGCTACAAGGCGCACCACTCGTGCGGGCTCTTTTCGTTAGCTGGAGAGTTTACCGTTAGACGCCTCCTATTCAAGTCTCAAATGCACGATCAAATTCGGATCCTTCCCGAAGATAAGCTAAGACGGGTCAGGTAAATCTTGAATATCGTCTCAAATGTGTTGGGTGGTTCTATGTAGTCCTCAACCGCGAAATAACCTAAGTAAACACTTTCATCTTTAGTGGACTCCTCCCCCATTATTTAGGCTGTCCTTAATGGTGTCCAGTAGTCCCAATAAAAAAGCCCCACCTACTGAGTCTAGTAGTATGTGACTTAGCAAAATATTAGGTATAGTTATCTTACTACTAGTACAGTTATTAACTCACTATGATATTTTTTACTGATTAAAAACTTTAAATGGCGACATAGACGATCAAAAGTAAATTAACGTATTTGAAATAAGATGAAACGTTTGGCTGCATTTTAGAAAGAGACATAGGAGTATCACAAATTTACACGATTGTTTCATTTGCACCATGACAAACAATATGAAGATTTGTCACATCAGCAAACATAGTTTAAATGGGAGACATGACCAGAATCAAAATCATCTAATTTAGTACATACACTAAAATCATAGAAAATAATTAATTCGTAATTGAAATTTGTGACTGTATGAACAGTTAGGATAAAATTTTAAAAATATAGATAGGAAACTACTTTTATCATAAACCTTAGTATGAACCATAGATTAAATTAGATGCAAAAATATAGGAAGCATTGCATGATTTAGACAGCAGTGTTCTAAAACTAATTTTATCGTTTAGATTAGGGTTAGGTAATTCATATGTAGATTTCATAGCTCTCAGTTACTTATTGACACTAACTTTGTTTTAGTTGTTATCTAATATATAGTTTATCTTCGGTAAATAATTTTACTTATGCAACTGTGACAAAGTATAAGTTTGCAAAGCTTCTGCTCATTACGTTCGTAATAGTGGTGCTAAATCAATTATTCACCTTTTAGTATTTTAACGTTGTTGTTTAAGTAAATGTGTAGCTTTTCAATTTTGATCCAACAGAGGCATAGCTTTCCACAGAGTTCTTTCTTTGTTCTATTTGAGACTGCTTCTATATCTGAGTTTAATATTTATAAATGGATGAAAAGATTAAATTATATTCACCTGCTCAGTTTCTTACATTCTGCAATGTTGTACTTTATATGGCGGGTTATTAAATCTATTTCTGCATTAGTCCCTTGTGTCAAAAATATTTTGTCATAAAAGCGTGAATCTATTTTTTTAAGATGTAAACTTTGCTATACCTCTTCGTTAAAATTCTGTTCAATGAAGATATCTTGTTAGGTATTGATCCTCCCCGAGATTTAATAGATTACAAATTATTATCCTGCAAAGTCATGCAAATAAAACCAACGTGCGTATTTCCAAATGAGTTTGTACATACACGTGTTGGTTTTATATGTAAGACTTTGGTGGATAATAATTGATTATAAAGGGGAACAATAAACAGATTAAACGTCAGCATAAAAGAATAAGATGGAAATGTAATACACGTTTTAGGTGTGTCTGTAAAAATGGTTTGAAATAACACGAGAAGGTCACTTTGAAACTGGTTTGAAATATGTGGAAGGTGAGCAGAAAACAAATGTGGGTTAAACAATAATGACTAGATAAAACACGAACAAGAAATGAATTGCTGTTTTAGGTGATCCAGTAAAATCAGCGATGCTGCTAGATTTAGAGCTGCCACCTCCCACTACTATTATCCACTGTAGTCACTTATATCCCCATTGCACTTTTATGAAATAATATGGCCCTGAAGGAAACATATAGTAGGTATAGACTCATTCAAATAGATGAGGTAACCACCGAAGTCATTCTTGTGTGATCGAGTCGATCTCGGCAAATGTGTATTTTCATTTTCCAAAACTCTCAAGTTTCATATGAATTGTATTTTCAAACACTTAATTTTGATGCTTTCTTCATTATTTATATGTGTTCGAGACCGTCTTAAAATTTGTTCATGTGCATTTTCAAAACTGTCACTTATTGTTTTGCTTATCGCGTAAATAAACACTTTTCTATCTTAATAAAACCTAAAAGAACACTCACTTATTGTTTATTACTGTGTTCTAGTCTGTACAATTTACATATAGTGCGTGCAGTTTAAGAAATGTTAATATTTTGAATATTACAATACATTAACATATCACTTTATGTGATTCTGATTGTTCCATACAAGTCTACGAAATTTTTGCTCAGCATTCTCTATACTGATTGGTTGCGATTGCAGGAAAAGATTCTTTGCCTCGCCTTATGGAACTTTTTCCTTTTACTAATTCGATGAACTTTTTGGCGGCCATTTTTCGAACCGCTTTCCAAAAGTGAATTCTGGACAAGGTCACGTCTTTCTGAATATGGCGAATTTACCCAACAGGCGTTAAAAATGGCGTTAAACCCTAAACAATAACAAGAACAACAATACAAGTAAGAGTTTTGGTCAATTTATAGCGGCAATCAGTGGGTGGGTGGGCAGTAATCCTGTAACATGGAACAATTGGCGAAAAAAATGTGCTTTTAAATTTTATTGGTTATAAAACTGCACACTGAAGATCGACAAGCGTTTGGATTTTTTTTTACGTAATGAAAGGTGTATCGTCTGAGTCAGAATGAACGAAACTATTCCTTCTTCTTTGTCTATATTTCCAATAGAATAATAAAAAATATGTGATTAACAGAATCTCAAATGAATAATAATTTAATTTGTGACACTCGATGAATAATGTCCACCTTGCTCGATAGGTTCGCAAAAGCTAGACATTATTTAACAAGTTTCATAAATTCAGTATTAAATCATTATCCATTTGAGATCCTCTATGTTATTAATAACTATTTTATTTTATCGTTAGTCATAATGAGGAACAATGTTACAGTTATTATAGATGTGGCTATCTTCTTTTAGATCTGGGGTAGTACTATTCGGACCAAGTGATCATTCATTCTGTAAAGGTATTACAAATTAAGACAATAATTTTCTTATTTAAAAGTGGACATGCAATTTAAAAACAGATTTCACTTACTTTGGTTTGTAAAATGATAACTAGAAAATTCTGCATCCACCTGTGGCCATTTGCTTTGCCCAGTTATGTTGATTTTACTATAGCGCACGTGATACTGTACTCTGTATCTGTTACCAGAGTTATCACTATCAGAGCCTAAAGTGTATTTATAATTTTTTTAATGTTCCATCTGAAAATCTCTTTCCATGAAGTACATTTTGATATCTTTAAATGCATGTGAAAATGCATCAGTTACCTGAGCGTTAAAGACCGTTGCAAGGCAAGAATAGGGAGTACTGATTGTTAAATGTGTGTTTTTGCAAGTGATATTTTATAGTCAAAATTGCAATTGGGGCTGGCCTTGACAAGATATGCAACTTTAGTGACATTGTTTTAGCATAACTTAATTATCCTCTTAGGCTTTGAACAAAGAAAATTTATATTGTTTTGACAGTGATGAAAGAAATATTGTAAGCACATTCTTGACAATTGTGCTTAACTGCATGACGTGTTATTCCTAAACTTTATTTGTCCTAATTATTTCATAAAAATGGTATAAATGCTGGTGTTCAGTAACTTGGAATTTAAACATGACATAAAGTGTATTCGTTCTATTGCCCTAAGAATCATCGATCCATAAAAAACTAAATCAAAATTAGAATATCTATCACCCTGTCGTAGTCTTAAACTTCATATCATGTTAAGTGTTCCTGGCGGCTAATTTATTTCAGATCACGTGCTCTTTAACTTGGATGCAGTCTGAAATCCTTTGTAAAATCGCTGACCTTGGATACGCTATCACTTATCATTGGGCGTGTCAGAACCAGAAATTCACTCTGTACAACGCTGAAAATCGAATGGATGACCTTTCACGACTTTTGAAAGTGTGGGCACCACGGACCAATCGATTCAACATCACGTATAATAAGCACAGGACCGGAATAAATATTTGATTAACAATTATATTAGTATGGTGTATAATTTCCAGCAATCAATACAGCTCTTGCTTTGATCTGGTCCTATGGACAAGAAGCCTTTTTCCAGAGTCATTGCTGAAGAAACATTACAATTATAATACAGAATTGTTGCAAAACATGAAAAACGTTGAGATCAACATGGGTTTATCGTAGAAAAAGAATTATACTTAGAACTATCAGAGACTACTAATAAATTAATGCAATTGAAAATGACATAACAGAAAATCTGACGTTTCACGCAGTTCCTTTGTCGATTCACTTTAAAAGGAAATGATGATGGTAGTCCCTTTGGCAATATTAGCATTAAGTGTTATCCGGGTTAGACTAAGTATGTCTTTTTTGTTATGGAAATGTCAATTTCGGAAAGAATAATGGATGTAATTGTCGAATGTTTGGTAAACAACGACAGACATAAAAGGTAAATTACATTAAGTCACGTAATGAACTGTTCAATGATCCACACGATGTTTCACTTTAGGTCATTTTGAGTGTCCATTAAAGCAATTCGATCAGATAATTTTACACATGCATGATCCTTACGAGCGTGAACAAATATATTGATTGCAAACAATAGTTAAAAGATATAACTTCTGTGTATGGACGACAATCCGACAGACGTCCATTTTTCGCAACTGTAAGAAGATCAAAAATTAGTAAATTGCCAAAATTGCCAGTGTCAAAAGCCGCTTGGATACACTTATATGAATTTTTTTCTAAAGGAGCCATCAAATACTTTTACGGCCTTTGCAAAATCACTTTTACAAATAACCTTTATGGACAACAATGTTCCGATCACGTACTTGGGAGTGAAGAAAAACGCACTGTTTGAGGTACTGCCATACTTGCAAACATTAACCAAATGAGTGCGACGTCCCAAAATATAAGTGCATAGGATGTCAACCGTCTTTCTCTATCCCTCTAGTATCTGCATAAAGTTGTGTTTTTAGTCATCTTGGTGCTTGGTGCAGGCACATTCACGTACCTTCGATATGTATTATTTGCCATCATCCTACTGTATTTTTATTGATGTGTGCTCAAAAACTATTGACAAAACATCATAATATCCGTATATATAGCTTCTGCTAAAATGCATCGTCTCATTGTTAAGTAGGTGTAAAATGTTTGGACCTCTTAATTTCAGCCCCAAATAATATTTAAAGAACAGGATTGTGATATAAGCTACAACAAGAATTAGGATGTAGATCGCTTTCACGAAACTACATGCGGGGACCAACTTTTTAGTTGACTGGTACTAAAACTATGCAGTTTTTAGAAAGGGGATATAAACTTTGATAACGTGCTACTCATAGCGGTACGCTATGGAGTTTAGTCAGAAAATTTTTGACTATATACGAACAGAACATACAGCAGAAACTTTGTTTTTTTAAATTTTTTACTGAATATGGTAGGATGCAATAAAAGCGCGGATATTATTTCACATGAACTCTAATTGATCCTGCAGCCAGTTATCTCCCAGTTAGGTAGCACCATATGAAACACCAATCCAGGTGCCCTCAGAATAAGAAAATGCAATTTTGGAAATCTTGACACTACTTTTAAATTTACAATTAATTAAAAGTTATAATTATATGCCTATCAAGCTTTCCCAAAAAAATTTGAGCCAGAATTTTACCATCGAATTCCAAAAGTAGGAAAACGATAATGGGGTTTTCTAATCCTGTATTACCATATTTATAACTTAGGATTAAGTTCGTATCAGAAAAGTTGAAATTTTAAGCGATTTCTAGTTTTCAATTACTTTTGGAATTTTATTTTTTTCTCTCTTCGAGTCTCGTACTTATCTGAATTTTCTGATACTGACAACTCAACGTATTATAACAATCAATTAATGGTGGTCAATTTTATTTCAATTCCTTTCTTTAAAACCGCCATCCGTTTGAATTTTAAATTCCTCGTGACAATATTTACAAAGAAGTCTTATCAATAATAAAAAAAACTATACGTTTTTCAGTAATGGCACTCATCAGTATCAAAATAATTTTAAAACAAATGCATTTATTTGTTTACTTATTTATTTAGTGTACCGCTCCGGTGGCCTAGTGGTTAGAGCGTCCGCCTGGTGTCAGGATAATGGGGCTGGGTAGAACATCATGGTACATGTCTGCGGTATGATGCCCCAGTGCTAGACATCACTATAAACTGCCACACTGCAGACATCGTAGGTATATGACTGAAAAATTGTTAAAGCTACGATAAAAATCCTAATCACACACACACACACTCACACACACACACACACACACACACACACACGCGCACGCACACACGCAAACACACACACATTTATTTAGTACATGAAGACTGGCCTTAGGCAAAGCGAGCAAAACGGTTGCCTTGGGCCCCTGTCTTCGGTGCCCCGCTGCCATCGTGGCGTCTTGGGCCTTGCAAGCTATAAGCTCGAGCGTGTTAGTAAAATGATTAATTATTATTATTATTATTATTATTATTATTCGTAGTAGTAGTAGTAGTAGTAGTAGTGGTAATAATTATTATTACTATTATTATTTTATTATTAGTAGTAGTAGTACTACTACTACTACCACTATTACTGTGGTTGTTCTTGTTGTTTATGTTGTTGGTAGTACTGCTACTACTACTACTAGTAGCAGTAGTAGTAGTAGTAGTAGTATACTGATTAATACATGCAACAATGGTTCTACAAGTACCAACAACCTCATTAAATCGTGGCTTAACAGTAACATAATTGTAAGGAAACATATTCATATTATTCTTGACCACTTAATGAAGCTCTTGGGATTAATATCACTTAATGAATACAAATGTATACAAGGCAAAATTATCCGGAGTTATGCTTCAACTTAATGGTTCCATTCCATTATAGAAGAATATGGTTAAGTATTGGTCCGACCCGGAAAACCTAACTGTTCAAATCGGTTCATAAGATGGTTAACATGGGATCTCCTTTATATCATTGCAACGTCAGTCGACGATCAACCATGTTATGATGTACTCAAGGATTTCTTTTCCACAAACTATGAGGCCCCTGTCTTGAAGACCTTGACCTAAGCGTAAATAATCTTGTCGTGTACGATAATGATCTTGTCATAGAGTGGCTTTGTCAGCTTCACTTTTCATTTGTTTTACTTGAACACCAAGAGACTATTTTCGGGGAGGGAGACGATGCAAGACTATAGACGTGGTTTATGCAACACAACAATACGCACATGTGCCGAAAGTGATCAGAGATAACTCCAAAGTTTTGGTGATATTTCGTGGTATTGACTTGCGTGGACTCGCATGATCTCGCAAAGATTCATTTGACGTAGTCTCTCACTGAGAACTCTCTGGATGCGTTTCTGAATATGTTTGCGGAAGCCCCCGAGTACCCCTATGGTCTCATCGCGATAGAATTAGCTAGAACCTTGCATGAAAAATAGATAACATGAACAATGAATGAGCGAAGATGGTGTTCAGTGAGTATAGATAAAAGAGATTACTTTCTACAACAGCACAATTATTGACTAAGGCAAGGAATAATGGACAAAATATAAGAGTATATATTTCCCTGAGGACAAGGAACCCAATCCAAATCATCGTACAAATTTAATTCCAAAGACATAGACGCACCCGAAGCGTGTTCGAAACCAAATCCGGGAATAAACTGATTTACTGAATTTCTAAGAGAACAAGAAGAAAAAAAACGGGCATATAGTGGAAGAAAACGTGTATAAATGCAGCAAAGAAACAACAAAGATGCGTTTAACACCAAATCCAAGAACAACTAACGTCTGCATCAAAACAGCAACAAAGGCGTTAAGCAATCCCAAGAAGAGGTGTACCAGCATGGGGACAAGACAGAAGAAGAAACACGTCCAAATAGGCATTCAAATGAGTAATAATGTATGGAATTTCTAAAAGAAGAACCGAAAAAATAAAAGGAAAGAGATGGTCTTTTTAGACTGTGTGATCCTCGTCACTTTAAAGATCTTTTGCAAATACTCGTGGAGTCATTTTCCCCTGATTGCAACGCACCAGAAGTCATTAACGATGTCATCGATCGCTCACCAATAATATCATGGACCCTTTGACGTTTCGCGCTTTGATACTTTACATTTTTGAAGATGTCCATAATGTATATGACGAACGTGCATACAAAACCAATGATGAAACGGATGCACTTTGTATTTTACGCAAGATGAGCACTACGACGCCAATCACAAATGGGCAATCTCCCATACTCGGGATCTCATTAGCGTCGTTGCGCGTTTATCTGATTTGGCCTAATATTCGACCGCGGAAGTTCGGGTTCTTCAACGCTGATTCCTCGTTCGTGTGTTGGGGCAGCAGACATTCGAGAATGTATCTGGAATATTATTGGACTTCCAAATGGCACGTACGAGATCAAGCCAGTCAATTAAGAGATGCGACGAGGATTTCCCCGGAGACCAAGCGCAATTCTGAAATTTACATACGGGAACATTAACCTTTAGTTCTGCCATATCGTTAGAATTTCCAAAGTACGTTTTTGATATTGTGCATTCATGTTTGAGAAGGTTCTTTGTTTGCCTGAAGTCATTAATAAGCTTAGAGAGGATAAACAATTTTGTCATGCAGGACACGACGATACCAGCTACAATACGTCGCAAGATCTTGTCAGACACGCCTCATTGATGCAGGTTATTCTGACCTGTCACGGAATCAGTGGAAGTTATGAATCCTCAGTCCGGATAACGCAAGCATCACAGGGTTATATATTATTTGGGTTTTCTTTGTCTGAAGCTCACGCTTGGGTATCTTCCATGCAGCAATTCCCGGTGGACAAACCTTCGATCACACTTTTGGCTTTGGATCGGCACATGATAAATCTCCGCGTAGATAACAAGACAATACAACAATACATTAGAGATCGACCTAATTAAATGAGATGACAGTCTTAAGTTGATGAGTAAGACACTTGTATGTTTATGGAAATGACCTTAGCAATGATGTAAGGTGATTGTTCACGAGAGATCCAAAGATTCTCGAGTGCCTGGCTCTCACGCTGCATCAGTAGCTTAACAAGCTGCAATGCTGCAATTCGATTAAAAAATTTGGCATTGTACGCTATTGAATTCATTCGAGATGGGCTACAGCGATTAGTGACTCGAGCAACACCAAAAGCAGTTACATTACCATCGACAGCAACGCTGGCCCCAGTTAGTACATTTTCAGTGATTACAAATCTGGTAATGGGAAGCGGATTAAGGTTGTCTAGAAAAAGGTATCCAATCCCGTCGATGTCGCTACAACAGTTTATGGACTCGCGCGGAACAGTGACGATTTTTGTTCGTGAAAGACACAAGAGACCGTCCTGGTCATGTAGAGAATGCCAGTGGAAATGTCCCAAAAAAAACAAACATGCAATGAACCAACGCCCACTGTAATTGCTATCAATTATAATTACTGCGGTGGGTATGCACAATGTCGAGCCCAGATTCACGCTAGCTGAAATATGTCCTGTATGATACATCTCAGTGGTTCGCTTGACATCATTTATTACAGCTGGCTGAACAGCTGCGTTGTCAATGTTCTCTAAGGCCGCAACTCAAAGCAAACTTGCGTCCGAGGAGAATATACATCAAAAACAAGTACTCAACAAGGTGTCAGCGAACCATGGCACATATTTATGGCAATTAAAGTGGCCTACAGTCTAAACAACCAGCTAGAAACTCTAATGATACTTGTAAAACTGGTAGAAACTGAGATCTGGTCAAGGTTAAATGGCAAAAAAGAACCCGCCGAAAACATTTGGCTCGTCTTCGACGACAATCAAGTCGCTGTTGTGTGCTTTTGGCTGTTGAAATACACAGAGCAACACCATAATATTGACACAGGTTTGCATATTTGCGAGCATGAATTTACTCGTATGTACTGGATGTATTACTTTTCTCTCTAGTATCTGGCTCTATTTAAACAATTATTGGTCAAGATAGACAAAATGCACTTATAAGAGGAGCCACCGGTGACTAAGATTATAGCTGTATTGCTGTTGTCTTTTCCTACAAGACTTGCAGGGCTTAATTTCCTATATGAGGGTCATTGACACTCCTGTCAAATGTCCAGAGAATTTTCTAAACTTCATAATTGAACCTTGTTATGTTTTTAAACAAGAATGTCCTATCAATAATTTGGTATTAACCTAAAGCAGCTTCTTAAAATACAAAACGATTGTCGTATCTTATTGATGCTTTCTCCTACAGAGTTATCAGCAATTATCCTCAAACTCAACTTAATCAGCTCAATGTGGCCAAACAAAATAACACATCGGTGACATTAAAGTTGTACAAGTCAGAGGTGACACAATTGAAATATTTCCTTATTTGCAGATATTTCAGCCTTGTTAGCTGCTGCGGATTCGGCGCATGCAATGTCGACTGCGATAGGGGCCGTCGAAACAGCCTCCGGGATGAGTCTGAATAGGGTACGCGGGGACGAGTAAAAATGAAAAAGTCTTCAATTATCTAAGCGCTGGAGCGGAAGGTGTCTTCGGTTTTGGTCTCGACTTTTACCCGTCCATTGACCAACTGAGATTTATTCAAATGATAAAATCAAACATTTCGATATGTCTTTATGCGATGTGAACTCGCTTCGATGTTTCCATGCGCAATGGAAACTATCACCTTCAACTTATGGTTGACAACGGTACATATATCGCATTGGGTTCCGCAGGTGGTGACAGCTAGACATCTTTTGTATGGACTTATACGGGCTTGCACCGCCACGTAAAGTTGTAGATTACATACATGGTAGCTTTGTCGCTCGACAAAGTCGTCTACCACTATTTTATTCCATTTTGCCGTTGCAAACTTGGGTGTAGGCACAATATACATGCATGCACCTGAGTGCCCTTCAATCAGGCAAATTGTTATTGATTTTTATTAGAATCTACTCTTAATAGGACATTAAATGCCTAGTTACATTTACTGACATTCAACCACCTGAAGACACGTCTCTTAGTTGGATCTGATCAAGTTTTGCCACCAGAGCTGATTTGATTGAATTTAGCTAACGTCGTCTGGGGCGAATTTGTGACTTTCCATGATCAAACTGAAAACTAAAAACATCTAACGTTTACAAGATGTTATTTTGATGCTGCAAGGCACCATTGCAAAAACAACTGCGTTTGATAAAAGGAATTGAGAACACAAATACGATATCAGTAATTAAAGTTTGGCTATAAAATGATCGGAGATCTTTTTATGAACGGAAACTGATTCAAGAGTTCATCGATCTTACCGACGCTACAGCAAAGCATTACGTAAACATGAAAACCAATAATATCAAGGTCGTTGTTGGCAATACTAAATTGCCAAAAACAACCGACAGTTCATGAACCACCAAAAACAAGTACTTAACGTATTTGACCTATCATATGAAGGTTGATGGGTTTTATCCCAGCCGTCTCTGTAGACCTACTGATATAAGAGAATACTGTTTCCTTTATAGCAGGCGTGTCCAACCCGCGACATATTATGTGGCACTGACTATGTAGACAGTTCTTTTTAAGATATTTTAATTAATGCTGATTATATTTTTCTGCATTTCATTCTAATGCTGTTTTATGAATCTACCACAATATGTGGCTATCTTTTTTGACAATGTAATAAGAATGTTATTACCCTCATGTAATAACTGTTGGATTTTCGTAATTAATTATTAAACTGTTCCTTCTCGTGTGCCCCGCGATCTTCAACATTTTATATGTTTCCTCACCCGACCCCACCTCATACCCACACACCACACACACAAACATTAGACTCCCCTGCTTTATAGTGTACTCATGGGGGTCTCTTGGTACTCGATTAGTAGCAAAAATACAATCAATGGAATATTCTAATACTCTATAAGATAAATATTAGAATCTAGGGATTCTTTATTCAGGTCAAATCTAATTGAAAACTTCCTTAAACCTTTTTTGATTGCGGGCTTGTTAAAGACTAATAAGGACGAAACAACATACATACAGACATAAGTTAATTATTGCGTCAGAAACGGTATTAACCATCTTTGGTGTTTGTGTTTAAGACTTTTATTTATATATAAGTGATGGATTTGGAAAAGGGTGATGAAGTTGCAGAATTTGTTGACGGAACTAGTGTTGCCAGCATCGGTAGTGATCTTATATTACTTGTTGGCGTATATCTGCGAGTAAATTCTCTTATACACTGTAAAGTAAGTTATTTAAGAGCCAAAAAGATAAATCGAAAGTTGGGACCACCATGATGGACTAGTCAAAGTGAGCTTGAAGTCATTGAAAAAGCACAGGATTTGGAAAAGGGTGATGAGGTTGCAGAATTTGTTGACGGAACTATTGTTGCCGGCATCGGTAGTGATCTTATATTACTTGTTGGCGTATATCTGCGAGTAAATTCTCTTATACACTGTAAAGTAAGTTATTTAAGAGCCAAAAAGATAAATCGAAAGTTGGGACCACCATGATGGACTAGTCAAAGTGAGCGTGAAGTCATTGAAATAGCACAGGATAACGCTCAGTCATATAATGCACAGCCAGACACGAAAAGAGGATTTCACCGACAAAATCACACATGTTAGATTCCCGTTCATTGTGTTGTACGGCAATGATTCAGCAAGGATGCACCTAAAAGTGTAATAGCTTTGGGAAGAAAACGAGAAAGATCGTTTAAGAAATTATTCATTTGTGTGATCAGTTTGATTCTGTAAATGAAAGTAATGCTAGGCTCTAAGAACGTACAATCTACGAAGATTTCAATATTCCCAAAGTAGATATTCTATTATTGTACGATAGTTGTACCGGTAAATTGTCTAATTGGTTTGAGGCGCGCGCGCGCGAGCGTGTGTGTGTGCTTATTGCACCTAATGAGTGCAAAATTGTCAAGCAATTATACTTCGCGATCCCATTATTTAATAGAAGAACTATGATAGACCATCACACTTCCCGGCATGAAAAATATAATCGAATTGGAACAGCGGATGTATTCTCAAAGCATTCGTAATACAATCGCCCATCAATGAGCATTAAAAGTAAGCAATCAGCATGGCTGTGTTCGACACATTGCTGGCGGAATCGGAAAACAACCAGCGACCAACCAACGGACCAAACACAGACACGGAACTTGGTCATTAACGACCCTGATCTACAAGCACTGAAAATCGCATAAACGTTTTCCAGTGCTTAGCGAGAACTTCATTTATGGGGCTGCTCTGATATGGTTTGTGGATTTGGAACTATTATCACCACTCATATAGATTCATAATTGTCGAAGAATTTACGTCACAGATCCCAAGGACGTGCAATTAGAATAACTGTACTGGTTTGTTTGGTTCTGATCTAGGTGAAAGTCTTATACGTCACATATTATCCTCTGGCATGGGCGCGTGTACTCTCGTGTGATGTAAAGACAGTGTGTGTGTGTGTGTGTGTGTGTGTGTGTGTGTGTGTGTGTGTGTGTGTGTGTGTGTGTGTGTGTTTGCGATTTGGATTTTTAACGTAGCTTTAACAATGCGATGCGAGGCAGCATGTAAAGAGAGTCATAGGTGTAGAAGGCTTTGACCTTGATCAGTAATGTAAACTCCAAAATCGCCATTACGTTCGTACTGTATGAGGCTTTGAGGTTGCATTCTGGTGTACTGGTGATTTTGCGGTGAAGAAAACGGGATAGCCTGGTGGAGGAGGGCGTGTGTTTGTGTATATGATTTGGATTTGAACGTAGCTTTAACAATTTTTCAGTCAAGTCGCTACGATGTCTGCAGTGTGGCAGTTCATAGTGAAGTCATTCCACAGACATGTAGCATGATGCCCGCCCCAGTCACATTATCCTGACACCAAGCCAACCAGTTCTAATACTAACCTTTCAATGCTGAGCGTCTAGCGAGGCAGCTGTTAGTGCCATTTTAAAAAGTCTTTAGTATACTCGGCCAGGGTCCGAACCCGCGACCTCCCGCATCCGCGGTAATTTGTGGTGATGCAGGTTTATATTGGTATCTGCAGATGGGGATTCTCATTTTGTGGCATTTGTAGATGAAGAAATGTTTTGTCTCCGATGAGTATATGCAGAAGGTGGATACAATGATAGTTTCTGATCCGAAAGTTTACAACACTTTGTCAGTTTCAACAGGGCATACTCAGCTGAGTTCAGCACATAAACTGAAACAATAGATACTGACATAAAACCAGTTATATGATTTTATTTTGTATATGCTTTGCAATGTTTACTTTACATTCAAAGTACTTATTTCAACTTTCCAAATACAAAAATAAATATTAATTTTCTCTGAATACCCCTAATATAGCTACTGAGTACATCATTCAAAAAGGGTCTATGCAAAGTGTACATGACATATTGTTCAAATGCGTTTCGAAACATCACCAGTTTGCACATATATTTTATTTTACAATTAAGCTACATGATTATGAAGTAATCGCAACAGTTCGTTCATATTTGTAGGTACAATATAGTTTTGGAAAACACCGAGCATCGAAAATGCATTTTCACTTTATGCCAACAGGCAAGAATAAAAATGATGCAATATATATATATATATATATATATATATATATATATATATATATATATATATATATATATATATATATATATATATATGTTTTTTTTTAGCTCGTTTTGTGTATGCATATTTGTGCTTAATTTTATATCTTATTAGCGTCATAAAATCTATGAAAGTGCAAGCTATTACAAGATATTTACCAAATAAATAGGGGCATATTTGAAGTCGGATGATTTCCTCACTCAAGCTAGTTATCTTTATGAACGAAACAGTGATAGTTGTGACTTTGTGAAGATGCAGGTATTGATGAGAGAATATTTAAAGCCCGTTTCTTTTACAGCGCACAAATGCTTAACTGTCAAAATGGGGCAACTGCTGTACAGGCAAAATAGGGTAACTGCTTGACAGACAACATTGGGCAATCGCTTGACAGGCAAAATAGGGCAACTGCTTGACAGGCAAGAAAGAATAATTGCTTGACAGGCAAAATAGGGCAACTGCTTGATAGGCAAAATAGGGCAAGCGCTTGACAGAAAAAATCGGGATATTAGAACACTTATATTAAATACATGATTTTAAAGAATTGCGACGTTTTGGTCTCGCCAAATATATTTCTGCTTTCCCTTAAAGCTGCATGCATTTAGCATAGCAAACAACATTCAGTTAAGTTTTTTTAAAAAATAGTGTATTTCGTTATTTTACCATATGACTAAACCATCGAATACCTGCTTCTATGGAGTCACACACTTTAAAGTTGATGTTGTTCTCAAGTATCCTGCAACAATAAAAAAGTTTACTAGTTGCTTAGTTCATCGTGAAGCTAGTTCTAACGTTTTCGAAAATGAACTGTAACAATGTTCTGTGACGGATAAATGATGCTATGTTAATAAGGTACACATGACCAAAGTGTCATCAGCGTTGATTGGCCAGTCGCACTGACATTCACCAGCTTGCTTAAAGATCAATTAAAGTTTAAAAATTATCATCTCTTCGTACTTCTGCTCTTTATGTATTCATGCATTTCTTGAGTAAACTCCTTAGCGCCTTAGCGCACTTCTGGATGCAGCAGGCAAAGAAAACATAGTCCTTGCTTTCAAACAACCTCGTAATATTAAGTTATTATTAACATCACATTTTGTTCCTGCATACAGATTTATGGAAACCAGCTATCTATGCAGGTCTTACTGTCATCTCTTGATGCACCTTGCTTGATGACAGACATGGATTAAGTGTTGTGTACCCTGGGGTTTTTGTTGTTTTGTTTTGTTTTAATTTCAAGCTGAACCGATTCGATTCAAGTTAGAGTTTCGTGGTTGAAGTCGCTTCACATACGAAAATAATGGGACTATGAAAATTAATATTCAGGCCATGCGGACATAAATGTCAGATGATAATGCAATGTAGGATTTTGTGCAAAGTGGCCCGGGGGTGAATGAAACATTTTATGTGATGACATTTAGAAGCATTTTTCAAACCAGGCCGTACATCAATAAGTTTAATTTTCTTAAATTGTAAGTACACCATTCGTTTACAAGCAACGAATAATGTAAATTACTGGCTCTGTTGGTGGAAGACAAGACAAATCATATGAAATTTCCTGTTATCCATCGTGTCTCCGTTAACACGAGTTTGTTATCGCTAATCTTTGTAAACGATCTTGATGATGAACGTTTAGAATATATTCATCCCATGGACTAGTTGGTCATCACTGAAAACAGTACCCCTAGAACATCCAATATCATCATCAAGGCTGCCATTTTGAAACTATTGCTGAATTTCAAATCTATACAGAGTTTTCGCTGAGGGACTTCTGATGTGATAATTGAGTGTTGAATACTTCTAGTTTATCCTAAATGAAATCAGGTCCAATCAGACGTCGAAGAATGACGTCGTGGCGTCCGTCAAGAAAATATTGTTTATGCTTCTCATCCTAAACGAATGTCTGTACCAATATGATGGGGAAAAGTAATCATTTCTAAATATCGACATTTTTGTTTGCTAGAAATTAAATAAAACACCAAAATCTCCATGCATTACGAACAAAAGTGGCTATTTCGCTGAATGTAAATCGTCATGTAATACATATTTCCAACAAAAGCGGCCATTTAGCTAATATTTAGTTGACTGTATCAGTTTTCGAAACACTTATTTATCACCCTTCTTCAGTCTGTTTGAAGTTATCAACACTCATTTATCGCCTTCCTTAAACTATAAGAAGTATTCAACACTCAATTATCGCCTTCCTTAGACTATAGGAAGTCGTCGGCACTCAATTATCTGATCTTATACACACTACCTATTTCTTTCTCATTTGAAACGTTAGTATCTGCCAAACCTATACACTATACAGAAAAAGCACGCAAATATTATTGTATGTGTAAAATTGGAATAGGATGGTATGACAATTTAAGTAGTCCATAAAAAAACTCCTACATGATGTTTATTTTATCTTCTTCTTTTCTCATATGGCGGTGAAAAATATTGTTATTGAAACTATTATATATATATATATATATATATATATATATATATATATATATATATATATATATATATATATATATATATATATATATATATATATATATATATATTCTGTTCTGAAGGTATATAAGCAATTTTAGGTTTTTGGAAAGCAAATACTTGTATGGGAATTGATCTGGCTGCAACATCATTCCTGTCTTCCATAATTGCTTATAATTATAAGTTGTTAACACCAACTTCGTTAGATGGTATCAGCTACATCAAGTGGTTGATAAATGATATTAAAAGGGCTTTATCAATCCCTTCGTCAATATCACGGAACATCATTATGAATGCTGGGCGAATGTGGCGCAGTGACTGTTTGATTATACAAAGCATGTGGATGTTCACGATTAAACATTGTTTATATGTGATATCTATACATCGTTGAAAGCAGATATAAAAAATGCTGAGTATGAGCCATTTAACCACTTGTTTTTATTTCTAAGCTACAAAGTAATATCTGTGTCGAACATATCAAATTAACTTATGGCAATTTTTCTTGCTATATGGTAATAAATTATTGAAATAGTTTGTACTAATAGTTAATTCCTATGAAGGAAAATTGTTAGCATTAGAAACAATCGTTTCTTGGAATTTGGCGTAATAAATGTATGACTCAAAGAAGGCTGAGGATAGTGATTAGTTTCTGTATCGTAATAAGCTATTGTATGAAGCGACTAGACTTTTTGCATGACGTACAATGAACTACAATTTTTATTACAAATTCGAAACAGTAAAGATGGGCAAGTAAACAAAAGTTAAATTTGCGCTAGAAATATGGAAAAAGAAACAAACAAAAAACATTTCATTTGATCTGTCGCTTGGTACATAGTAAATGTGGTGGGAGTGAGGGGTGGAAGAGAAACACGTGGCGATAGGGCTCAGTCCGGAGGAAAATCTGATTCGTTTGTCGACAGAAAGAAATAAATAAGCATCGTACGTATCTGATATGTATTTGGCTGAGTTGGCCAGACAAAGCAGCAAAAATACTACCATGATTTATAGACTGTGTAATACTGGTGTTTGAAAACATCTGGTCAGGTTATTTATTTCCTTGCTGTAAGAATTACTTTTCTTGTTTTGACATTTGTGAGTTTAGTATTTACATTTTTGGTTGTAAGTGTAAAGCATATATAAGGACTACAAATTGTAAACTGACTCGAAACGTAACTTATTGATGCTCCAACAACCATTCATATCAATCGAACTTGTTTGTTTCATGTCAAACATTGGTTATTGTCGTTTCTAAATTAAATGTTGAGGACACTTTGTTATTACCTTGTGCTATCTGGACGTCCATATTACAGATCGTGCTTTGCACATATAAAGATGACGCAATTGCATTATCAGATGTGTTCTAACAGTAGGACCGTCATTATCATAGTCTTTCTTTCCTTTATAATTTTACTCTATTTGATTTTCTTCATTCTTCTACACGCCTTAGCGGAATATTTTAGTCCAAGTCGAAACCTTGTTCACCTAGTATTATTTTCCCAAATGATATTGTAACAGTACTACTTTCGAGATGGACTAGACAATACATGTCCTGTTTGGTGCCTGAAAAACCTGAACTGCAGACTAGGTAAGACATTCTAATTTGATTTCATTTTGCAACGTCTTCCTGTCAGACAATTACTGCATGATACAAGAAGTTTCGTTTGAGTTTGTGGGCATAACGCCATGTTTTAGCACATGATAGACGATTGGCAGAGGAAGAACCCGTAGTGAACCACCGACCCCCTGGAAACTTTGGCAAACTTTCTCACATAACCATGTTGGCTGAGCCGAGACTCGAACACACACAAAAGTGAGATGTCAGTGATCTGTAAAGGCGAGTGCCGTAGACCACTCTTCCACTAGGGTCCCCCAAAAGGTACAAGTCCAGCCTGTATGTTCATCGTTATCATTCTATTCTTTAAATAGCTCTTTGCTGACTTAACATTCCAGTTGTATTAGCTAAATCTACGAATGCCGTTTATCACGGTAATTCAAACAATCCAATTCAGAAATATTTTTAGGTGGATTCCAAAATCATCATTATCTTGGCCAGTTTTTACTGTTTTTGTCTTAAGTTACCTCCAGTCATGATGTGGTAGAATATTCCAGTTGTTGCAAATAAACTTCAATTGTCTGAAGTCGATATTAATCTTGATCGAATTCTAAACCAATTAGAGGTTATGCACATTTATCCAGTAATTTTCTAATCTAGAAGTAAATATTAAGCATATAAACAGATTTAACTAACTCTAGACCCCTTTTGTGTGCAAAATGCCAGTAACAAATCACATAAGATCATTGTGCCATCAATGTTGCCTAAGTTAATTTATTCTGCCAAAATGTCACACACAATGTGGGCTGAAACTGTTCAGAAATATTTCACTATATAGTTTTCCAATATATTTAACAGTTGCATTTGAGGAGCTGGATCTCATGATACTAATTTCTTATCATGTTAAATGTATATCATGTTAAATATATTTAACATGTTAACATGGTTCATGTGCATTATCCAATTATTTGAATTAAATTGAATTATAGGACAATGATCAGATGCCCAAGACCTTTTGTTTTTATACAAACTGAAGTGTATGTTTCCTCTCGACTTGAGTGCTCCAATATTGTCATCGTACTTCCCCCGGGTGTATTGTTCACACATACACGCAGTTTTAAAGTCTACATGAGCAATATTATATGTACGTATATCCCTAATTTCCATTAGATTCAAAAGTTAATGCAACTTTTTTCTTCTCCAGGTACAAAGAGCTTATATTTCTTGTCTTTCTGTATTCGCTTGTAATTAACTTTTGATTTCCCTCTCAAAGCGTTTGATTTCCACCAACAATTGTATTTCCGTTTTAATCTCGCTAATTTTACATACTTTAAATACCTCTGGCATGTTATGTTTCTGTTTCCATTTCTTCCATCACGTTTTCTCTATTGTATTTGTAACATCCTAACAGACCGTGTCATTTATTTTTGTAGTGCAACTACAACTAGATATAAGTATCCTGACAACTTGTATATCTAGACACAAGCACTTCCCAGATCAGCTGATTCTGGTTATCTTTTCATTTTCGTTACTTTTGTGGTAGTATGTTTGTAACAGGATACATAAAAAGAAAGCAAAGACTGAAGCCAGGTTCAATGAGTAATTGCAATGCTTTCTTTGAATGAATGTTTTGAAAAATGAAAATCTCAATGCGGTTACATCAACATTTATCTGATTTGCATTAACAGTTAACTTGTTAAATTTTGGTACACTAGTTTATTCCTTACTCTCTGGGCTTATGTCAGCATTTTGTCAGTTGGAATATACAAGAATTTCTTAATGTTATATTTATTATAGTAATGTTATTTAGTATCCTGCATTAAGATTATTTAACTTAAAGGCGAGTTATCACGTATTTCACGTTTACCATTTCTTATTTATATTTAATATCTTGATGTGCTTTCCTTATTCCTTCAGAGGTTTTGATCCAAACAAATTAGCATGTTATGCATGTCTTAGCTATGTTGTGATATGATGCTTAGTTTTGCCATCATCACGTGACAATACAATAACACTTGTTATCTTATTGAAAAAGTCTCAAGGTTTTCAGGCTCGTAAATACTGATCTTTGTAATATTGTACCTCGTCATTCCTCTCCGAGTGACAGGTGTGTTCTTTTGATGCATCGTATACTTTAATAATATACTGCTTGCATCCGTATCCCAATTGTTAAGCAATACATTGATTAATACTTATTTTCTACCATTCATTGGTAGTATTAGTTGTCAGATCTTCCCAGCTATACATGTCATATATTGATAACTCGTTCTCGTAAAATAAGCCCTCTGTAATCTCCCTTTACGGTATCTAGCTTGTAAATAATTGGATCGACCTAAAGTACTTACTTAATTTAAAGATTGTTCTTCATGATGTTAAGAAGATGGGCCCTTTTACATATTGTATTTTCAAATTATGACTAGTTTACATTTTGGTGTTCCAAATGCATAAATTGTTAAGAAACTAAATAGTTTTATGCATGATAATGCCATATTTTATTTTTACTCTCTTCAGTTAGAGTAATCTGTAATGATCTGTAATGAATATTTACCTACCCTCAGTTAATATTCGTAAAATAGTAACCAATTTTCTGGTTTCATTTCCAATTGAAATTATATTGTTTAGGTTGTTTTTTTAAATCTTTGTACTGAATGTAATTTTTTTTGGGTCAGAGTAAGTTAAAAAGTACTCAGGGTTTTCCTTTTTGATGAAAATCCCTAATTGTGCTGTTGCGAACTGCAGCACCTTTAAAACGGTACGTGTTTCCTGGTTTTCTCTCATTAGATATTTCTTTAAAGGCATTGTGTATGTCATTTCCTTTTTTTTTTTGATTTTACTATTTAACAAAAGGTTTGAGAAAATGTATATCACTGTCAAAATGTATATAGATCTAATTCTGCTTTTATCATCATTTTGTATGACACATTTGTGTATTTACCTTCATCATACAGAGTTCAAAGAAGTTCCGAAATTGACAAAACGATACTGTGGTATGTGTTACACAGAATAAGGAATAGCAACAGTTCATGTTAGACCAGTCAATAATAATTTGTATGATTCATGTCAGAAGTTAATTTAAAACGTTAATTCTTGATGCCTCTTTATTTATTAAATAAATAGATATAGAGAATGAACAGACGAAGAAGAAAAAAATGAAATAGTTCTAAACGTGAAAATGCAGGTTTGATTCATATACATAAGGGCAGATTTATTTCCAAAAGTGATACCGCCAATGTGGCTATATCTTTTTTCTCTCCCGTTGATATGTTTTAATATCTCATAATGAATTGTATAATAAAATATGGAAATATGTACAAACTCGTGAAACGTATATATCATCTCTCTGTTGAATTCAATATAGTATAGATTTGTGACGTTATTTATTACGTGTAACAATTTTCATGATCGCTTGGCAAATTATCTTCCAACTATGACTTGTCATGTAAATATCTTTGTCTGGCGTGTGATGCGTATTAAATCGTGTGAACGTAATATGAACTTTTGCATGATACGAATTACGTTTTTAAATCTGAGAATCCAACATCTTAAGATCTTTATGCGAATCCAGTTTATGTGATCGCACATGTTTTGTGTTGTAGTTAATTAAAGTTGAACACTGAGTGACACGAGTTTAGGAACAAATAGTTGTTTCGTTTCTGTGGATTCTAATGAGACTATATAATATCGACCACAGGGCACGTATCTCAAAAAGTGTTATGAAGTTAGGTGTCTTTTTAATGCGATCCTTAACTTTCTTAATATATTCAAATTTATCAGGCAGATCTCATTGTCAGTGAGGTTGTTGAAATACCGTATAATGTATATTTAATTTGTATTATTGTTGGCTATTCTTGATGATTTTATGATATATGAATATAAAGCTGTGTTTTGTATTTGCCGTTGTCCAAAATCAAGTTCATTTTATTAAACAACATAATGCATAGCTCATATTGATCGATTAGTATATTTAGATCATTATTAATGTAAAAAATATTACCTGAATTTGAGTTAAACGGTACAGTCTTGATTGTGATCTCACATATTTGTAGACAATGATAATTGCGAAATGGGTCAAGTAAAGGGCCATCTAATCTTCTTTATCTAACCTTTACTCATTCTTGCCATAAAATCTTGAAGAAGAATCAGTCTCATTGTTGTGTTCAGTTTTTCATCTAGGTGTATTTATTCATTCAAATTATTATTCACTGGAAATAGAAGGTGTTCATCAATAATATTCTTGGACTGGAACATTGATTTGGAATTATTGTGAATTCAGACAAGGACAATTTTGGTTTATATTATTGTGATACATCAGAAGTCTGTCATCACATCATTGCAATTTAGGCTACTCGCACATTAGAGACTACAGGCACATCAACACATTCAATATCGGAATTTAATTGGAATCAAACTGGAATTCAGTTGGAACTTGATGCACTTTGACTTGTGATTCTTTTAGGACTATTTGGGATTTAATTCACAGTAATGTACTTTCTTCTTAAATTTTATCCTTGTGCTCTTGGGAAATAAATTTTTTGTTGAATGTTACAAAACCTGTTGGTTTTCGTTCTTTTCTGTTATTTAGATTACAACCATAGAGTCGTAACAAACACATGTAATTTTCTAAAATATTTTCTCTATTTCTGAGAAACATATGCATTTACTTGTTGCCAGACCACCGTCCTCCACCGTGTGAGAATTTTAAAAATATGTATATTTTTTTAACGTAAACTCAATAAAAAGCGTTCACGATGATCACTGAATAAATTCCTGCACGTTATATTTGTTACCTTTATCATTAAGGCTATGCACTTTTTCAAGACTTTTACCTAAAGCTCCCACATCCATGGCATGTGGAAAGCTGAAATGAGCAAAGTTGACAGAGATAATAGTGCACACGGCCAGGTGGAGCTGATTATATTCCCTAAACAAGGTATGTTTGTTTCTATTTCATTGCAAATCTTACTTCAGATGTAAAACATCAAATATGATTGAAATTTTTAATACTATATTTCATTTTAGTTTGTTCAAAGTGCTTGCATATTTGCACTTAGTTGCAAAAGTTCTTCCATGCAAATTATAAATCAAGATTATACTTAAATTCTCAAAAATGCAAAAATTGTACATTGTTTCCAGTCTGTATAGACAATGGTCGTTAAAAGCTATAATATCACTGACAAAATTTGTGTTTGCATTCCAATGTATCTATTGCATAAGAGGATATTGGCTTGAGATTCGTGCTATTTTTAGCTACTAAACATCTGTGATTATGTACAGGATTTGATGTACGGCGGCAAATTACTGAATTATTTATTTGCCTTTGTCGTTTCCATGGACACACGACAATGTATAGCTGTGAGCGTATTGACTGCCTTAAGTACAACGATCAGAGATCTTGGCAACGAAACTGGCTATTTGTGGAACACCGCAGATACTTGTACGAAAGAGCACTCATTTATCACGCTTGCATCCTTCCACTGTGTTCAAAATCATTAAAAGCCCCATCGGCCAATTACCAGATGAATATATTTTGCATCAGAAAAACTGCATCCATTTCCAAATGATAAAATTACAAACACACTAAATTTGCTCTTTGACGGAGCAAATGCCGTTTTCTGTTTTCAGAATGCAAACTGTCATTTGGATAAACAGCCACCCGAACGTTATTCAATTGATATGCTGTGAAATGTCTTAAAATGTTTGCGTCAAATGAGAGTAAACCTTGAAATCATACAATATATATATATATATATATATATATATATATATATATATATATATATATATATATATATATATATATATTAAAACGAATGAATCAATATAAATCTGTTTTCCAATCAGAAAATGAAGTACATATTTCTTGTTCTACCATGGATACAATACACCTTCGTTTCTTCCTCATTAAAGATGACCGTTAGTTCTCTGTAACATCTGTAACTGAACTAATAAATAACTCGCGCATTGAATCGATTAGTATCAATGAAGCTGTTATTTTACTGAATTCGTATGTTAATTTGTTTAACACACCATGATAATTGTAACGGTTTCGAGACTACGAAACAAAACAGACTTGTGCAATAGCTAAGATTGTCAGATTAATGCAATGGCTGTGTTTGTTCTTTCGCTATTGAGATATGGAGTTGTGGCAGTTAGATGTTTCCCGTTGCCATTATGACAAGGGCGGGTGATTGAAAATTGATGTCAGGCGGTTATCACATAGTACTCCATAGTTTTCTACAAGAACAGCAACAGTAACAATACTCCTAATCAAACCATTATGACCTCACAAAGTATCGGACATAACTTGCAGCAGCTGCATTTCATCGTAGAGAACATAATTTTTATGAAAGTTTGAGAGTGCACAAAATGGCGCTTCGCTCTAAACATAAAACAAAACGCATGTTTTCTTCGCTGTTGTGTAATCATTTAAACGCTTAACATTTGTAAATATATTTCAAATTTGAACTCATTAAAAGTTGAATATAATCTTCATAACTGTTTGGACTGTAAACTCATCAAAAGGCATAAATCCTAAACAAAATACAATTTTAGATTCTCTTGACTAGAATAGTTTTGGTTTCTTAAGATATATTCAAATGCTAAACACACCCGTTTACCTTTTCATCAGCTGCAATACAAACCTAACTACTGTGTTCTTGTTTTGTTTTGTCGTCATTGATTTCATTATTAGTTATATAAACGATTTTGTCAAACATGTATATGTTCATTATAGATGCTTGGATTGTGCTGATTCAATCTCCTGCTGTACACGCAATTACAGGCATAGCTTGAAACGATATGCCTGACTCCGGATACAACACAAAGTGCGTGAATGATTGTATCACGTGTATAGGTGATAAGCTAAAATGGCGAGGATAGTTAAAATCGATAACATTTTGTTTTACTCTCCACAGTTTCATTTTACTTTATTTAACATTCTTAGTTTTAATAAATCTTATATGATTTCAATAAAATCACTGCATTTCAAAACGTTGTGTCAATTTTTTTTGGCGAAGACTATTCTGACAACCTTCGTCTGTATGTCGGTCGATTTGTCAGGCATATCATTCAAAATTAACGAATATTTTTAATCATGTTGTCCCAGAGGTAACAATCTGTAACAGACGGGATGAGCGTGTGAGAGAGGAGCTTCATTAGCTTCTACTTCTGGCGTCCATGAGCAGGGATGAAAGGTCGAACGTACAACAATTTCAATTACAATCACATTTTCCAATATTTTGTAATTAAATTTTATATGCACGTTGGAAGACGCATAATGTGTGTATTACGACTCTATGATCTTAAATAAGTAATATCAAAGAGTGAGACGGAACAAGCTTTGTAACATTCTACAACTGTTTTATCTACCTAGAAAACAAAATGAAAATGTAACTCAACAGGAACTTACAGTATTGCGAATTCAATCCTAAATATTCCTAGAATTACAGACAAAAGTCCTAATAATTAAGATTCTGAATAAATTGTGGCCCGTATAATGCTGATGTGCCAATAGTCTCCTGTTGGATCACAATAAGGCGATCCAAGAATAAAATTGTTATTTGAAATTTCAGTATAAATTCAAGTCTCTGTTTCCAAGAATGTTAATTTGGAAGAGCACTTTAATAAAAGTAACTATAAAAACTACAGTTCATCACTATTTGCAAATAAACATACCCCAAAGAACTCACTCGACCAAAATCAAGTTCATTTTCTACCTGGCCTGAATTATTGATTTTTCGTTATTTAGCAAACGTATTTATTTCAATCTGAATCTTGAACTTTGGAAATTCCGTATGAACTGCCAGGTCTGCTTGTTGCTTATTATGCATTTTATATTAACATGTTAGTAACATACTTCAAATTATAACTTAGATTATATTTTGTAAACATTATACACCTATTTTTTTTAGGAATGTTAATTGTTAATTGTGACCAAAGGTAAGGTAGAAGATTATATAATATTTTTACTTGAAAAAATTGTTCTTTCGTGCTTTTAGATCTTGGCAGAATCAGTTGTATTATGTTGTGTCCAGTAATTTGGGCTTTTACACTGGAAAGTGTTTGTTTGTGACCAGTTTGGAGTTACATTTTAATTGTTATTCAAGTTATTTGGATTCTAAAAGATTATTTTTTTTCCCCTGGAAATATTTGAGTGCTCGTACAGAATTCTTGGACAAAGATATTTATTTAAATTTTTTTCGGAAGTTCAAACACCGGAATATTGTTTGTGGATCAAGAAAGAACTGTAGACATATCCGTATTATAAAGGTTGCAGTATACGTCAACGCCTTCCATTTTGGATTATTTGTCGGGACTCGAACTTGAATTCATTATACCATTTCATTACTAGGACATCTAAAATTTAGTTCGTGGATTATTCTTAGATTATTTCTTGATTTGATTTCTTAAAACCGTAAGTTCTTAATATGTCATTTTCACATTGTTTTTCCAGGGAAATAAATTATTTTTTAAATGTTTCAAAACTTGTTGTTTTCACTCTTTCTTTGTTACTGTTTATTATAGCATAAACACGTATGCATGTATGTTATGTATGTATGTATGTATGTATGCATGTATGCATGTATGTATGTATGTATGTATGTATGTATGTATGTATGTAATTCAGATGTTCAAAGGACACATTTTTTCATTTTATATGAAAAATTTAAAAAGCATACATTTTGAAAAATCTTGAAAAGTAATATTTGTTTGATGCTCTACAGGAACATTAAAAAGTCTAATTTGTTAGATTGGAAATATTTTCAAAGATCACAATTAAAACTGACTGACACTAGCGCTGTTTTAATGAAGGATAAACCTTATCATAAAGCGACAACGGTTTATTATAACATATTATAAATACTCGTATCAGTCTACACTGTACTGAATCGAATAGCTTTCAGACAGGTGGTTGAAATAGTCTACACTGTACTGAATCGAACAATATTCAGACAGGTGATTGAAATAGCCTATACTGTACTGAATCAAACACTATACGGAATCTAACAGTTTTCAGACAGGTGACTGAAATAGTTCACGAATTAACATGATAATAACAACGCCCATCTCTACAGATAATGCATATTTGTTTACAAGTTTGGACTGCATGCATAGAAACTTGTTTTATGAAGAAAAAATTCTCAAAGGAAGAAAAGTGTTAATTTCATGATTTCAAATATTTCAAATGATATTTTTGTCCAGTGCTGGAAAAAAGAGGTATAGTTACCATAGTCATTCAATATAAATAACATAGAAATAACATAGCTATAATAGCAAGATTGATAAAACAGACAAGTATGAAGAAGGAATCGATCACGTATCCGACGTAGGTAAATATCCAAATTCGTTTACAACTAAATATACACTACATTTGGAAAATCTTTTACATCTTACAAGGTCACTTTACATAAAGATTAATCAAAAACACAGATGGAATTCATGTGGAATCAAGGTTCAGTTTCAAACAGTGACTCGGTATATGAAGATATAGTAGCAGAATCAACTATGGGAAGGGCAAAAATTTACAAAGATCTGAAATCAGTCATAGGTTTGAAAGGATTGATAGGTCATTGCAAATAGGTGAAAAAATATGTTTAAAGTTGTCGACAAAACATAAAGAATACTTATGTTTTTTTTCCCCAAACATGCATATAATCTATAGAATAGTCTCTCTCACTCTCCCCCCCACCCCCCCAAAAAAGAAGTTAGTTCTTGTTAGCAAGTTTGCATGCATAGATAAACTGTTTTGCTAAACTTGATAGGAAACTAACTAGTTCCTGGTCTTTTATTTTGCACACAGCAAAAAAATGAAAACGTTATATACATATACGAATAAATAACATTATAATATAGGTTATATAATTTTGATTTGTATTATAAGAAGATTAGAACCTGATTAAACGGCACCCATCGCCTTGCATGTATGCACCGACTCCTATACCATCTCGACAATGCACATATCACCAGACAACGATGTTACAGAATCAGTGGTTAAGGCATCAGCGCCTAGGAAACAAAACCAACATGTCGACCTTGTAAACAATTATAATCTATACAGTGTCATTCTCGATTTCTAAAACAGAAATCAGGCGATTTGATTTCAAGCCCCTGGTAGAACGACCTCTTGGGTTAAGGGATTGATGACGATGATGATGACGACGAGGACGATTATAATGATGATGATGATAGTAGAACTATGATTGGTAATATCAATATAAGCAAAATTCTTCCTCCTCGTATTCTACCAATCAAGAATACATGTCCCCATTTCCATCTCCCTATGCACGCATAGAATACTCTAAGTTTTGGATATATACGCAGATCTTGTAATACGTTTACATTTGTGTTGGAAGTTATTCTTAACGTTTCGACAATCTGCGTAGTACAGTTAAACGATTAACTATAATAATAGTCGAAATGTGTATTCCTTCCTAATGGATATAGTTTTAATACGATTAATTTTTGTACTGTAATACAAGCCCAGACGCTTTTCTAAACTGATCAAAGATAGTTATTATTGTATTAAAACTTAATTCCGGACCATCAAACACGTTTGTTGAGGCTCTCCTTTAAAAGGTTTATAACCTCATTATGTCTCTCTCTCTCTCTCTCTCTCTCTCTCTCTCTCTCTCTCTCTCAATAAGGGGTATAGTTGACAACCAGGTTTCACCTACGTTCTCGAGGGAAACAATATCCCTAAACAACCAATATTTAAGACACAGTTTTTGTTTTGCCATTAAAAAGACGGACCCAGACTGAGAAATGCAATAGTTATGAACAAGAAACGATGTTGTAATATGTCAAAGTCTTTTTCAAAAACAGTAAAAAAGAGGAGAATTGCAAAGTTCTTTTGATTTGTTGGCATGTTCAATAAGATCCAAAATCGTTTTAGGACTCGGGAAATTTCACCACGATCCTGTAAACCTTGCAGTTTTCATTATTGAAACTGAAGAAAGAGTCATGGACAAATGTTTCTACAAGTCGAACAAAATATTTTATTTAATTCACAAGTAATGTCATTTGGGTGTCTAATTTTAATGTCATGCATTGTCTTTTCAATGTTGTCGTCCGTTCATCGACCGATAAGAGACCTTCACGAGGTTTTGTTTTGAGAGGTTTGTGTGGTTGGGAGCGGTTTACATCCTTACTGAGTTTAGTTTCGTAGGGTATGGAAAGAAATCAATGGTCTGTTGGAAATACTGAATTATTGCGGCATAGAGTTTAGTAGTGCACATTTTCAATTTTCGGAATAGTCATTTTATCATATATTCATTTTTCTTCAATTTTCAGCTTTCTTATGACTTTACTTTCATAATTCCACTTACATATGCTTGAGAAGCTTTTACAGCTTGTCTGCCCCATCGGCGTTAAATTTTGATTTCAATCTGAGAATAACCATTTTTATTTCTTTGTCATACATTGTTTTTTCCAGTTCCTCATGTTGTTTTGTTTTGTTTCAAGTTCTGTGTCAAAAAGTTTGTACTCATAATACTGCTCAATATTGCTCGTTCTCTTTATATTTCGTTTTCTTTTTCATCTGAATGTTCCTTTGTCTCGAACAAATTCAAAGTGTGGTTCCTTATAATCCGTTGATTTAAATTCCCATTTAACAACGGAATCAGTTGCGATTTTTATTTGAATGAATGCTTTCACATCATGTCGTATTGTGTGCCTGTAATGTTAATGAAACAGGAGGCTATTGTTCAATTTAATGAATCCTGGACAGGACGTATTTTAATAAAAGTTCAGCGAAACTGCCGAGTGATCCAAAAAAAAAATTTGCTATAATTTCGCTATCGTAAACACCGTTTATTAGCCAGTTGGAGACTAGAAAATAAAGTTAACACAATAGAGAAGAAAAATTATTTAATGACCATGTAAACTCTTTTTTAAATTAAGCAATATGACTATAAGGGCATACGTTTCTGCAAATTTATTTAAAATATCTCTAGTCTTTGGCTATGGGTTGACATTAACCCTATCCTATCCACTGCAAAGATATATATATATATATATATATATATATATATATATATATATATATATATATATATATATATATATATATATATATATATATATATATATATATATATATATATATATATATATATATATATATATATATATATATATATATATATATATATATATTTGATTTAATTATATCTGATTTAATATATATTTATTTTAATTTAATTGTTTGTTTGTCAATTTTTTTTTATTTTTCGTAACATGTTATTGTAATGTAAATTTATTCACTGGAGAAGATATTTTTCCAGAAGATAGTTTGACCATGACTAAAAAACACTAACTGTTGACCTAGATCCTGACGTTGATTCAAAATTAGTAGCAGCCACGTAAATAAGTTCTATTTTTATTTTAAAATGATTGTCGAGATCATGATGGGACTACGTGATTTAAGATATAAACAATTTTTTTATTTTATTTCTTAAAATAAAATGATTGGTTTTCGTCAGGGTTATGTTAGGCGTAACTTATATAAACACGATCACGTGACCTCCCCCCTTTCGATTTCGCAACTAGGGGATTTTCGAAACTGCGTTTTAGAATACGATGTAGCCTTTGTTTTAGAGAGATATTCTCATTTGGGCCTTTTCTTTACACTGGAAAGTATCTATTGTGTCCTTTGGAGTTATTTCAACTTAGCTGGATTCAAAAGGAATAATTCTTTTTATTTACCTGGAGATATACGTGTGCTCATACGAAATTCTTGAACAGAGACAGCTCTTATAACAATTTATTCGGATTTCCAAAAACCGGATTGATATTTCTTGTTTCTACAAGGAACTGTAGACTTCAACACACTACAGGTTACAATACGTCATCGATATATATATATATATATATATATATATATATATATATATATATATATATATATATATATATATATATATATATATATATATATATATATATATATATATATATATATATATATATATATATATATACTGTTTATTCGAGCCTAACCACGTAACATAAGAATATATATATATATATATATATATATATATATATATATATATATATATATATATATATATATATATATATATATATATATATATATATATATAATTTCAACTTAGGTACAAAAAAACAGGGTCATACATATTTGTGGCATTACTTTTTATCTTCGTAATATTTAAATCTCAATATTTCCTTGTGGTACGACAATTGTTGAACTTAACAATTCACGCAAGCAATTAATCGTTACTTGAATGCACTCTGGGTTGCCGAGTGGACTAAGGAGCTAGCCTTTACAGGTCACGCACAGATTCACCTCTGAGTTCGATTCTTGGCTCAGCCAACATGGCTATATGAGAAAGTTTGCATGTTGCTTCCCGTGGGTCGATGGTTCATTCCGGTGTCTTCCCGTGTTTTCCTCCACTGGCCGCCATGTATAACATATAATGTGTTGTCGCAGTTGAAAACGTTTAGTACATGTAGATTTACAACTGGCCACATCTACTTTAGCTATCGCAGTAAAACAAAGTTTATAGTCAGGACACCTTCACTGGCATCATCAACATTAGCTATTGCAATGAAAAAGAAATCCGGTTCTTCTGTTGTTGCTGCATCGGAAAATGTTACATACGAGGAAAAGTCAACATTAATGTTCCCGAATGACAATATTGTGGTTGAAAACTTTTGTTTTGACAAAAGGAAACAAAGTTTCCAATATTCATTCCAGTATGTATCAACAAAATCAATATTCCTTAAGTTACGAAAACCTTCCTTTGCCAATTAGTTCCGATTATTGATTTTAATATTTACTTTTTTGTGTTTTCCCTCCTGACACAGATATTTAATAATAATTACTTTACTTTTTCCACGAGATCTCGAGTTTTTGTTTGCTTAGTGTATTTTGCTAACGTACCCACATGTGTGCTAGTCCGATAAATCAGCCCCAAACCTGTACTGGTATGTTCAGTACTTTGGAATCTTATCTCACCTATAACACTGTAATTTACTGTAGACAGACGTGTCAGTAAGTAACACACAGTTGCATGTATTTATTGCTTTTAGACACTGGTGTTTTCCAGTGTTCTTAGATTACGGTCTAGCGGGGGTGGGCTGGGGGGTGGTGTCTATTGGCCTTCTGTATCACATCAGATCTTTCATAACTTAGAATAACATAACCCTATCTTTTGTTGATATTTTGAATTATATGACTCCATTGGCAGATATTTGGCTATTCCATCAATGTCAAGGACCAATTCGAACTGGTTGTTTTATTATGTGATTACAGCTTCCGTTGACGTCTCATGTGACGGTCACGTGAGTTATATCTCGTAATGTGACTCTTATCACGATGCAACAACGTGTCAAAAGGGATGGATTAATTTGAAATTCTAATCCAGCCCTTGTGCAGGTTGCGCTCAGTTTGATAATTTACACAGAGTTTTATTTTGAAAGAAAAGGAATTTCCCAGGTTTCCTCACTGGTTATAGTGTATATGTAATACAAGACATGGTACTTATTATCTATTGTTTAAAGAACTTTAAATTCCCTTTATTCTGGTGTATGATTGAAGCTTGCAAAATAGGGAGCCGTTACCTAATTTTACATGTTGATATTCATTCATTGCACTTGAGAAGCTGATATTGCCTACTCTGTCAAATTAATTTTCCTTATTTTAATGACTACTAAAGTTTGTGGACTTTGGACTAGTTCAGGCTGATTTTTTGAGCACACGATAGTTCAGGCTGATTTTTTGAGCACACGATAGTTCAGGCTGAGTTTTTGAGCACACGAGGGCAGCCATTCGGATCAGTTATGTGCCTCGATCATGCACGATTTGCACAACATGAAAAGAAATTTCAGCTGCAGGAAATGAAAGTAACATAGACGTGTACCAACATTCTCTTGGTTGTGCATATTGCAAATTCAAGCAACTTCACCATATATATATATATATATATATATATATATATATATATATATATATATATATATATATATATATATATAAACGGACATATTCACATACATACATATACAAACATACAAATACATGTATATGCATATAAACATACAAATACATGCATATGCATATAAACATACGCACACATATACATATATACATATACTCATAAATATAAACATACATGTTACTACTAGATTCAACATTCACTTATTCTATTTTTATACAGTAACTATTTTCCTTACTAATTTGACAATCTTTACATTCTGTTATCCGTATAAATGGTTATTTTCTGTTATTATCGATATCCTAATAAAATAACACCGCTCTGGTGTCTTATGTGGTTAGAGCGTCTGCCTCGGATGCAGGAGATCGCCGGTTTGAACCTCGGCTGAGTCATACCAAAGACTTATAAAAATGGTACTAGCAGTTGCCTCGCTTGGCGCTCAGTATTAAGACGTTAGTGCTAGGAATAGTCGGCTAGGTGTCAGGATAATGTGACGAAGTGGGACATGATGCCATATGTCTGCGGAATGATGCCCCAGCTCTAGACAGCACTATAAACTGCCACAATGCAGACATCATAGCGATAGACCATTTCACGGTTATTATCTCCCCTTGACAACACCAGAGGGCGTTTCGGTGTAACTCACTTCCGATAGTTCAATCAATAAAGATGGCCAATGTAGATCAAGAAAATGTGACAGACTGCTCACATTCCGCAAGCAAGATCGATATCTCACTATCTTATAAAGAAATTCTACAAATATTTGATCAATTGTTTTGACATCTTTTTTTTATTCTCACTAACTTGCGCTGTTCCAAGCTTTCAAATAAATGTTCTCTGCCCATTTCAGAACTTCATTATCTTTCTATTACTATCTCATGCTCTAGTTTGTATTATTTAATTTTGCGAAAGTGTATCGCTGCGTAAAAAGATTGTTATTGCAATTTATCTCGCTTGAAGAATTATGAAAATATGTTTATTTTTTTACAGCTTTAATCATTGCAGTTAATGGAGGTTGAACGACAACGAGAAAAAAGTCTAACTTCTTAAGGTTCTTTTATTATTGATTTAGACTGTTGCATTTCTATTAATAATCATTATATTTTTCATGAAATAACTTGAGTTATATCTAGGAAGGATATATTTTTTCAAAATGCACAAATGTCATCCACGCTTGAACAGACAGGCGCACGTACAAGTCTCCTTTATGATTATTTTAATTTTATTTCCTTGAACGGTTGGAACTTTTAGAGAAATGTCGATGTTAGATACACTCTGCATGTATATGACATTTGTGACTCTCACCTATATGTCTGTCTGTCTGTATGTCTGTCTGTCTCATTTCATCTAGTTCATGGGTATGTATATGCTTGAATGAATGTGTGTTCGCATACGTATATTACATAAACATACTTGTGGTTAACAAAGAGTATATAATGGTGCTAAGATAGAAAGAGTGACTGCTAGATAAAGAACACTAATATGAATATTTGTGAGTATCCATTTATTATTGACTCGAAGAGCATGTTCTTACAAACAGTCCCTTTTTAAATCATACTGTCTGCAATTTTACATCCGGTCACGTGGATCAATATTGTTTTAAAAGGCGAACCAAAGTAATCGGGCGGAATCTGTGAAATAATTGGATCTTTTAAACTTACATATTTGATGCAAGGAAAGTTAAAAAGAATTAAACTGATTTCAAGAAGGCTCTTCCAGATGAATTTGCTGGTGGCAATCATAAATGTTGTCTAAAGACCCCAGCACATTTGAGAGTTATTACAACGTGTCAGCATAAGCAAACAAATCATGCTGAATGTTATAGCATGCACCGTCCGTTACGCCATTTTGAGAAAACTAGCGAGGAATGTAAATAATTAAATATTAGGCTGAACGAATGCATGTCTATATTTGACTGGACATAGCACAAAAAGATGTATATGAGGAAATACTTTTGTGATTGTTTAAAGATAGAGGAACCCCTCCCCCACCTAAAAGAAAATGAAACAAAAAAAAGTCATTGGGCATGTTAATTAATCTGAATATTGTACGATATTTACACCCAAATATGAATAAATGTTAGATCTGCATTAATTACACTCCTTTATCTTTTTGATAGCCAATGTAATTATTGCTTTGTTAATAAGTTCCTCTGAATACATTATTTATACTATGCTCTATTTTGTTTTAAAATTTCTGGTTTAACATATTCAGCATTACAGATCAGCTGACGTATCGAACTCGTGTTATAATTTTCGTATCGAACTCGTGTTATAACTTCTTAACTAGTGTTATAAACGAACTATTAGCCTTGAGAAAATAACTGACAAAGGAGGATATATCAACGTATGAAAAATGCAAATTGTTGAGATGGTTTTCGTTAAAGTTATGCAGCTAAAAATGTGCAATAAATGTTTAAAATCTGACAGCAAAGTGAAGTGTTCCTCCAAATGTATCTGAAATTATGGATAATGAATCTATATTATCTGTTATAATATAACTATGGACAGTGTATTATCTGATTTAATGTCTAATTATTCTCCTAGAATGAAAAAAAGATGTTTGACATATATAATTTTTTCATTGGTTTAACCATAATGATCTGTAACATCTAAGATTCCTTCCTTTGTTGACTTTATGTTTCGCTAACCAAGCGTAAAACGATGCATAATTCTGAACTATCCGGAACTAGAAATTTTTTGATGGCATGAGCATTGGAGCTAAGGCAGGTAATTTTAAGCGCTACGATCAGTAACTCAGTTGCAACCATGAAACTATAGGACTGAAAAATTACTGAAGTTATGAAAACAATCCAAATCTCTCTCTCTCTCTCTCTCTCTCTCGCACACACACCAAGTGTTTATAGTTTTGGATTATTCAGAACTTTAATTGTTAGAACTTGTGTCTATAATTCTAAGATTATTTGAGATTTAATTAAGAATCTTTCTTTACTTTATCACATCGTATTATAGGGAAATAACTTATTTGTTGAATTTTACAAAGTTTGCTGCTTCTTGCTATATATATATATATATATATATATATATATATATATATATATATATATATATATATATATATATATATATATATATATATATATCAACAATATACCACGAAGTGTATAAAAAATTTCATGAATAGGAAACGAGGCTTGCCGAGTTTCTATTTAATGAAAACATTTATACAACCAGTAGTATATCATCGATACATTTTAAAGAAGAAAGTTGAACAAAACAAACATTCGGTTACCGTTTTAATCACTGGACGCTCAGCCATTCACGTACAAGCGCATGGAAAGTAGTGATGAATAGAAATCAAGCATAATGACGAATCAACAAGAGGTAATTAAAATATTATATTTTGTATTTACAGTTGATCTAAGTCATTATTATGTTTTAATTGGCATTACTACCGGCCAAAACTCTCTTTCGGTCTGTCTCTGTCTGTCTGTCTGTCTCTCTCTCTCTCTCTCTCTCTCTCTCGTCGCGTTCTTTGGTCGATTTGACTGAAATTTTACAATCATTTGTAAGTCAAGAGACGTCGTCTTATGATACAAGCGAAGTTACTTTAGGCCGTGTCCTTGGATTCTTCAGGATAAAGTTAGATAATTCTAACATAATCTTTTGAAATGAGATTAAATAATATTATAGTATGACCATGCAGGTTAGAGAATATTAATTCGTCCTGAATGGAGATTCGAACCCGGAGAGAGAGAGAGAGAGAGAGAGAGGGACATTCTCCTTTTTAATTAACATTAAACTATTTTTAGAAAATTATTATATGTTTAAGAGACTACAAGAACAATAAAGCATTAAATACCTCACAGTATGTGTACCACATAACCGAGAAAGACTATTGCATCTTTGTATCATTCATTATATAAAAAATGTAGATTAATAGCAAGAAAAGTGTACACATACCATTACAACGAACATATTTTTGTAGTTTACCTGGTGTAAGTTTAGTTTCAAGGTTTTCATTCAGCCCTAATTCTTTTCTCTCTCACTCCAGATTTCTGCGTATTTTGTATCTTATTTAAATGAGGGGGGATATAAAAAAGAAAGGATTGCGATGAAATTGTGTACCGTGTTAAATTCATTCAGGAAACGAGGATTATTTACTTTTATCGTTATTTTAGTACGTCACTAATGATTAATGACTGGAATTTCATCATTGATATATAGGTCTAGAATCGACAGAGCATTTGCAATAACGTTTATATATGCGTATTTTTGCGCCCTAGTGGATCACACTTTGATATACGAATAGTCCTGGTATATCAAAACCATGTTATTTTTAATGTGTGTGGTTTAAGCACACACACACACACACACACACACACACACACACATGTATATTCGTCTCTAATATACCCAACAACAGCATCAATAAGGTCATACCCCTATCACTGCACACAAGCTTAATGTCATATATTGACATTTCTAAACTTAATTCAAATTGTCCATATGAATAAAAAATATGCTACGAATCATTCAAAGAGGTGATTGTATAGTTGCCATTTGTCATCAAACTTTTTCCACGGACGACTGATAATTGCATAATATGTTTCTGGCTTGTAAGAGAGCTTCATTCCTTTTTTAAATGAGCCGTGTTTTTGTGTTTTATTGTTAAATCTACATTTGTTGACGTTGTTAGTAATATTCTATGCATTATTTTACTTTGAAACCATCACAGTTCAGGACACGTTGTTAATTTAAAAGGCAGAGGTTAGTGTTAGGACTGGTCGGCATGGGGTCAGGATAATTTGACATGGTGAGACATCATGCTACATGTCTGTAGCGTGATGATCCAGTGCTAGACATCACTATAAACTGTCGCACTGCAGACATCCTAGCGAGATGACTGAAAAATTATCCTAACACTAACCTCTTAATGCTGAGCGCCAAGCGAGGTAGCTATTAGTACTGTTTTTGTAAGTCTTTGGTATGACTCGGCCGGGGATCGAACCCACGACCTCCCGCATCCGAGGCGCACGCTCTAACAACAAGGCCACCGGAGCGGTCAAATAAATAAAAAAATAAAAAATACATACATACATACATACATACATACATACATACATGCTTGCATACATACATACATACATACATACATACATACATACATACATCCATGCATACATCCATCCATCCATCCATCCATCCATACATACATACATACATACATACATACACACACGTACATACATACATACCTGCTTGCATACGTTTGTACATACGTATATACATACATGCATACATACATACATGCACCCACACATACATACATACATACATACATACACATAAATAGTGTGTAATGTAATTATCAGGTAGATACATTAACTTAGAAAATATTTTTAGTCAGAAAAGTTACTATAACTTATCTTTAGTACCTTTAGATTAACAAAAACTTCTACTATACAGATAGCTATTAGCAAAATTGTATATATATATATATATATATATATATATATATATATATATATATATATATATATATATATATACACACATACATATATATATAATTGCCCTTCTTGTAATATGTTTACAAGCAGACAAGCAAAATCTACTTCATAACCTGGTTCCAGTAAGTGAGTTAATGTCAAGTATAATTACATATATGTGTGGATATTGTACATGTGTATAATACAGATCAAAACACAATTACAATTGTATTCGGCGATTGGTGGAGAATGAAACATTTACCACGGACATAATGTATCACCACCACAAGCAGTAGTGTCTTTCGCTAATCAATACTACATACATCTTAACAGGGCCAAAACAGTCTATGTAGAATGTAATGTCACTTGCTCGACATCCATTGTACGGGCATCATTTAAATGTCCGTATTACATGCTTCGCACATGAAAATTATATAGCGTTTGATACCATCGCAAATTGGCAATTAGACGTATTTGAAAACAAATTACAGGGCGCTTTGTGACTAGATTAGCGATATACGGAAGCGGTGAGCTACAGAGTATCCACCATGAGATAACACAATAACAACGACATACACGGTGATTGTTGTCTGTCTACACACATCTGTCGCGCTGTCTCCCTGTTATAAAAAGCATCGACCAGGTCCAACAATACATAGTTTCAGAACAGGTGAATTTAATGACAGCTTATTTGCATCGGCAAAAGAGAGGGAGCGCTCAATCGCCAGCACAATAACATTCTGTTTATTTTTTCTTCTTCGTAACAGTATTGCAAGCGACATTAGCCTAGCAACAGTGGTTGTGTCAACCGGCTCTCGCCAGGTAGGGACAAGAAAGCAGTTCACAACGCATTGTTGCAAGCATACAGTGTAGAAACCAGATTTCCACGGAGGACTAAGTAATATGGAGCCGATTCGCGCCTTTCCGATTGTCATCTGCTGACGGAATTTTTTGTCATTGGTCGTATATCTCGTTTCAGGAAGGATATAACATAATCTCTTATGAGCTTTTATTCGAAAACAAATTTATTTCTTCGTGATATTTTTTATTTTTATTTTTAGCACTTTAATTGCAAAAGAAAAGAAAAAAAAGCTTTTACATGGGCGAGATTCTACACTGGAATGGTAAATCTTCTGTCACATGGTACTTAAAGGAATTCACTTGTCAGGTATTTTTACTGAAAATTATCGCAAATATTTACTTTGGATCTTTTTGTTATGCTTATCTCACGTTTAAACACTCCATATTTGTTTTATATATATTGAAATATACATATAAAATTCCAAAACATTCAGTGAGAGCTAAATAATATTCTTAAAAATTTGACATGTGCAAAACATAATCATACAAAAATTGCTCCAGTTTTCTGTGAGGCGCCATTATGCAGAAAGCTATTCGATTTAACGAAAGCCAGCTTTTATACCTTGTTGGTAAAGCCCGTCATGAAAACACCATCAGTAGCTATTTATATAAGAAAAGTTCGGACACCGGCAAATGGCAGATGAGGTATTTTGTGCTCTATCAAAACTTTCTTTTTTACTTCGAAAATGAATCTTCCAATCGCCCATCTGGAGTAGCACTGTTGGAGGGGAGCTATTGTGAACGAGTCATTACCCCTTCAGCTGTAAAAGGGAAGGAGACCGAAAAACAGGTATGTCTGTTATCCTTTTGATATTGAACGTTGTTTCCACGTTAGCTTTCTTGCCTCAGTTCTGTCGTCAAATAATGTTCTTAAAAGATCTCTCCTACATCAACCAGTTTTAAGTCATTGTATTAGAGAATGACATTTCATAATAACGCAGGGAAAAGTCCTGTTTTACATTTCGTAACATCTTACAAAGCGTCTGTGTTTTCCTTCCTTCGTTCTTTCTTCCTTCTTTCTATCTATCAATTTATGAAAAAAATCTTTTACTCTTTATAGTACTGTAGCCTGAAATGTGCAAATATATTTAGACATAACCGTACATCAAAACATAACGTAGTCCATCTTTGTAGATGACACCAGCCATTGCCATTATAAGGCTTTCACGATTTTGAATAAGAATTTGATATAAACTTTGAGATCAAATGTCTCCAGAGTTTCCGACAATTTTGCTTGGTTACTCTGCTTCTTTTAAATATTCTTCCAATGACGCAAACGTTTGTTTGGGTTAACACTAATTTAAAACGATTATACTATTATTGAAATAAAGGTCGGATTTGCATTGATACAGTGCATTGTATATTCTATTGTTTCTAATGATAGCGTTTTGGATAAAAGTATGATTCAGGGTTATATAAATTCCAGACCGATTCTATGATTTTTGACGAGTATCTTTTATCTAAAAAAGCAATCGTTTCTTTGAGTGGTGTAATTTTCAATGAAGCTCTTGATCTTTAAAGCTATAGAAACTACTGAAAAACCTCCTGATAATGGTATATCGCAGAGCTTACTAAAGCTGGAATTTTGTAAAACGCGTTGATGCCATCTTATGAAATTAGAAATAGTTCTGATGTGTTAAGAAGTTTGTCTTCCACATTGATGTTCCTTGAGCTAACTTTGCGCATTCACATTTGTATCATTAAAAACAATAATTCACAGATGCGCATGTCCTCGAATCTCTTTTATACGCTTTAATCGATCGTCGGGTAGCTGGTCTATCTAATTAAATATGCATATAGTGTTTCAAGAGAACAGAGGCCCGAACAAGTCTTACCAACTTATGTTGAAAGCTTAACAAGGCAACGAATAGTTTCAAGCGTTGATCAGACTGAAGGTCTGCATTTTTTTTGTTTTTTTTTTTTTGTTTTTTTTTATGTCACAAAGATATTCGAAAATTAATTTATTATTCTTTAAATTACATACATTGCCATTCGTCAGACTTAGAACACTTATCTCGCTCGCTTTGCTTCAAATGCGAAAGATGAACATTTACCGAAATATGTCAGAAATAATGGTGTTTTGCAGTAATGTTAATAAGAGAAAAACGAAATATGTTCGGGCATCGATGATTCTATCAATGTACATGTAATGTTTGATTGTTTGATTTTGATTTGTATGACCCGAAGATATAGTATGATTTAATTTGCTTTCGTCAATCGGTTGATATATTCGTAGCTAACGGGAAACGACAGATTATGAGTTGAAATTGACACCTATCCAATATCACATTGCTTGATGTTTTGATAGTTATAAATAATAGCAGAAAACGGAACACTGAATTTGATATTTACAAATATTTGTAAAAGAAGAGCTATTTGATTTGAACACCAGAACAGAATTTCTACGACATCAGAGTGTTCTCGAATGCAGGAACTCTTTGAAATCTGTTCCGCGGTTCGGCTGCGTATCACATGCGTAATTTAAGTTTCATCCGGCTACAGTGCATTTTATATTCTCTGCTAGAATTGTTCAACAGTGGCAACGATTCGTAATGCAAAAAGATGATTGTGACGTACATTACTTTGTCTGGGGTATTAGTATGCGCCTTACCTTTGAAATGCTATTAAATATAATTCTAGTCATAAACGAACTGAAAGAGCATAAACCTAGCACCTCTCTCTCTCTCTTGTGTGTATATATATATATATATATATATATATATATATATATATATATATATATATATATATATATATATATATATATATATATATATATATATATATATATATATATATATATATGTATGTATGTATGTATGTATGTATGTATATATATATATATATATATATATATATATATATATATATATATATATATATATATATATATATATATATATATGTATGTATATATATATATATATATATATATATATATATATATATATATATATATATATATATATATATATATATATATATATATATATATATATATATATATATATATATATATATATATATATATATTGTCCTGCAAAGGGGCATTCATTGATACTGTTGATGAGGTCGTTGTGCTTATGACATCCAGAAAGTCTGCATTTTTTGTTGCGTGGTTAGTACTAAAAAGACAGAGATGCCGGCCATTGAACAAAAATATCCTTCTTTACACCAAAAGGATTGCAAAATATTCCTTACCTTAACATCTACTTTTATTCTTTTCCCTAACGACCTGAAAAATGTGAAAACAATTAATTATTGTTAAAGCTATACTCCATGTTTGTTCTTTTTTCAGTAGCATTTCTTTGTGATAAGTGAGTGAAAAATAGTCCAACAGATGCGGTTCTGTGGGATAAGGAAACCTCACCCTCGTGTCGTAATTTTTTTTTGTAACCACAAACACAGCATAGCTTCGTTCCTGCTGACAAATTCTGACCATATGGTGTGATTTCCCTGTCCCACACTTCTGACAATATAGTGAAATTTTCCTACCCCAAGCAAATGGGTATGATTTATGTTGCTACAGCCTCTGAAGACTCATTCTTATCCCCTGGAGATGGCAACAGTTTTATTTCGCCCATTAGTTATTTATACGGAGTTCACTTTTAAAGACGGGGGGGGGGGGGCGCATTACGTTGTTCTACAACGAAAATAGCTTAGTTAATGACTTCTGCTTTCTACTGGTTACTTTAACCTCATATGGTAAAGTTCATTACAGAACGCATGGTCACACACATCACACATGTACACACGTTTGATCTAAACGAAGTCAGTTGCACCTTAATAAACATGCAGATTATGTTTCCGTATGCTATAGACATGGATTAAATCTATGCTTAACATGGATATAATATATGCCTTGCACGAAAGGTCACGATACATTTGCATTGGAAATGCTAATAGGTTATTAGGAATTTGCACAGCGATCGAAATGTCACCCGGGTTAACTGTAAGGTCAACCAATTGTTTACATTTTATTTGTGTTGACATATTTTTGGCTTTGAAATGAGAGGGAATATTGCACTTTCCTACTATTTGACATTCTGTAACAAATATTGACCTTTTAACAGAAATATATAACGCAATCCATGTATGTCATTCGGTCTGCTCGTAATTGAATTTCCTTTTAAATCTCCTTGTAGAAATTCACCAAACTTGGTACATAGGTTGCTTGTGTGGAGATCATTTGCTAGAGAGGTTTTGACAATCGGGTCCCTCCTCTTGCTCAAAATGGCACTTACAGTTACATTTTTAATTGTTGTACCATCCTATAAGTGTAAATTTGGGGAGAAAGACGCATAATATATTCATGCGATTTTGTATATTAGACATCCATCGGTCACCATCCAAAGGGGATGGGGTTGTTGTTGGGGGCGGGGTAGCATGTACAATAATAAATGAGTGTTTGCCATTGTAGTTTGCAAATTATTATGCTTCATTACAAATTTGGAACGGCTATATAAGTTTACTATTTTACGTCCGTACGTGAATTGTTGTATTTGGGTCACTGTGACGAGCAATTAATGTTCCATAAAAACGGTAATATTTTCTAATCGTTTCAGAAGTACTTATTTGTAGGCTTTGTAGTTTTGAAGTCTTGGTTTCAACTTCATTTCATCTGTTGCAAATGCTACGGTTAACATTTAATAGACCTATTAGCCGAAAATACACCCTGCAGCATTAATAGAAAGTGCAAAACATGTCATATTCCATGAAAAGTTATCTATTGGTCATGGTTTCCCACATAAGCGCATTGCCGAAGTTCTGCTAAAACTCATTTTGTAAAACCATGATATTACAAGGAAACGACTTGCTGATGGCATCACACATTCTGACCTTTTACAGAAGACTCCAATATACAGAGTTTTGTATTCGAACTGCCCTTAACGGGACATTTGCAAACACACAATTTTGGTCATCTTCGAAAAGAATATATATCTGCTGTTTTGCCTCCCCAAGACCTCTGGTGCCCGGCGCGACTCCGCCCCTCCCCCGTTAGAACGCTCACCTTAGACAATATATGATGTGTTATATAACTCATATATATGTTAGCTTTGTAGCTCACGCTCGCCTTAGACAATATACGATATGTTGTATACGTCATACGATGACTTATCTCAAAATAACACTTAATACTGATACATTTTCAGTTTATAAACTTGTTTCTGCGTTTAATATTTGCCATTAACAACTTGATCTACATAGTATTTTATTCTATCATTATATTTGTTTGATCATTTACTGTATTTTTTGGGGGGTGCGGTTGATACTTAAGTATACTGGTTGTCATTTTAGAAGTACGCACCTATATTAAAACAGAATATTTTCGTTTTCTCCAATTCGGACAATCCGATTACGAATAGCACAATCATAATCTATTATCTTATATAGTTACGTGCAAGCGTGATCTAACTACAAACAACGTACACATTAATCTAGGTCTATTGTCAAGACTCTACGGTCATAAATAAGTAACATAAAAGAGCGAAAACCAACAACCTTTGCAAAATTTAATAATTTATTTCCCTAGAATACAAAGTGAAAATTTAAAAAGAGCTTACATTATTGTGAATTAAACCCAAAATAGTCCAAAACGTTCTATTACGATTCAAACTGTATAAAGTTCCAATTGAATTCCAGTCGTATTAAAAAACAATTCCAATATTGAATGTGCTTGATGTGCATGCAGACTCGAATGTGATAATCCAAAATGTCCTTGTCTCAATTCACTATAATTCAAAATTAATGTTTTAGTATAAAAATATTACTGAGCACTTTGTAATTTCAATGAATAATAATTTGAATAAACAATTCCACCCAAATAAAAACCCGAACACCCCCCCCAAAAAAAATGAATGATTCTGCTTCAGATGTTATTGCTAGACCGAATATTTGCAAAATTTATTTTCACAAAAATGTGACCGATCATGTTGTCCGATATGAAATAGATAATGTATATGAGGAGCTTGCAAGGCTTCAGGCATGTGTTTAATCAACAGTTTGCCAGTTCCGATTGAGAGCTTCTCCATTATACGCAGGAAGAATAAAAGCAAATTGCGTGCAATCATGGAAATGTGTTTCTTTGGGAAAGATACGTGTTCTTTGCTTGTGCATATGATGTTTTGGGTGGGTATCGAATCTAAAACATAATGTTTTCCCATGAATGAACGTATATATATATGCATATTGACTTTTCAAAATTTATTTATATTAAATTATGACTTAGCATAAGAGAGAGAGATAGTTTTCTCTGCCTTCTTTGTTTTTATTCTACAGAATGTTGCATTCTTTACTGAAGTCATGAGAAACCGGAAATAAAAAAATATGGAAAACTAAGGTTATTATTTGGACAGATCTTTGTGTCCTTGCAACCGGTGTTCATTATTAGGCTTTAAAATATTTTCGCAAGATAAAAGCTGTATACATATTTATTCCAAACATACTTGTCATTTTTAGTTTTGAAAACCAAACACAAGAAAGAGCAGAAAATAAGCTTTCTTTCAGTGTTTTTTTATTTACAATCTGTATGATGATTATGTCTCACTATGATATTTTTGAAAATGGCTTTGTCTGCTATAGAACCAACTGTCAGTCAGCTTGCAACCTGCACAGGTATTACTATGGCTTATAGACGTATGCCAGTTTGTAACGCACACGCATACTACTGTGATTTCCCATCGTCTGCTAGTGCTAGCGACCTTGCTTAATTAAAAATAGCGAAACTCAAGTTCAGCTGGGAAACTCTGTGTCATTGGATTCATCTTTATAATACTCGCGCTATGTTTTTGCTTGCCGTTAATATTTTCCCCAGCGACCTTTATTATTCACCGATCGATAGAAACATGCTGTTCCAGGCATTGTCATAAATCTATATCATGGATTTTTCGATACACATACAATATCATCACAATGGGCAGCTACTGAAAAATTGAATATCAAACTATTAATGACATTTATCAAATTACAAGCAATTTCGTTTACGTGCCTATGCAAATTGATTAGATGGAAAATTATACTCAGTTCATATACCTATCAAAATTAACGACATTTTAAGCCACCAAAGTCTCCTAGCACTCTTCACTTTATGAACCAGATAACATACAGTACTAGTTTACCTTCGTAAAATGACATAAATTATGAACAAAAAGTGAATAATTTTAATGTACATTTGCCTCACTGATATTTTTGGTTTCGTTGTTATACACGTCTTGAAACCATTTTATGTTTCTTGTGCCGTGTAACGATCAGTAGTATCAATACAATGCGTTTTCCTTTCATTAACTACGACAAGTTCTTGTATGTGTTAACTAATGGAAGGAAAGTATTTTGTCTCACTCAGAAATTAGCACGACTTCATGATTGTTACATTTTCGAGGGAATTTATACAGTGATTTTTGCTAGACCGACCTTTGTGCCTCGGTTCGATTTCGTACTGTACCAAACTTAATGCATCGGAGGTCAAGACATCAAACACTGTATGATATCCAAAATTGTACACAAGCAGTATTAGTTGGACACTGATCCCACTTTAACGGCAAACATTACATGGCTTAGTTTGAATTATTTGTATGAAGTGAAATGTTCAGTAAAATTCCATCAAAGAATGCAACTGCTTCTCTATTCGGAATGAACCAAAAGGCTGTTAGTAGTCAATTTAGCTTATTCCTCGCTGCTTCTAAAACATAGTTTCACACACTATCACAAATACAACAAATCTGATTAATTCTCGCCAATGACGTATGCTTCAAATTTTGTCAACTGCTGATATGTTTGCCTGAGTAATTTTGTGGTATTTTTCAAGGTGCAAAACTTGTTTCCCTACATGGTTCGATATAACCATTTACACTCCCAGCGATTGTCCATTAATGTTTTTAATTTATATCTCATTTGCTGAAATTCTTGTGTGTTATTTGTGTGTTTGTGTGTGTGTGTGTGTGTGTGTGTGTGTGTGTGTGTGTGTGAATTTTCATTCTATTCGTCACGTAAAAGGTATGATGTTTGCAAAATCCAAAATGACTGCTTGATAGCTGCTCACCACTAACCAACTGCAGGCAACTCATAGGTTTTGAGCAAATGGCCGATATTACATGAAAGCGCTTCCAATTCAAGCCTTCGTCGAAAAGCATTGTGTTTGCCTTGATTAAAAAGGAGTAATTGTACAAAGTGTATTTATTTAGGAGGTTGAGATGAAATGTACCTTCCTAGTTCTAGCAAGTGGTATGCATTTCAATGCCTTTCGAAACAAACTGTATGCACGAGAAAGCTTCTTCTTGTATGATACGATCCTGATGATATTAGAAATTCCCTTAATCTATGATGATAGTATGTACTTCACATCGATAGAACCAGATAATTTTCTGCGTGTTATTTATATCGAACGAACTTCTCCTTGTTGGGATTTTCGATGAAAAATCACCAACCCGTTTGATTTCGTTTCTCAAATGTGTTGCCTCAGTAAATTACGTTTCAAAAACAAAATTGAAGGATTTGCGTCTCCAGAATCTTTGTTATTTTACTATTTTCTTTTCTTCTATACTGTATTACATGCGCATCATCTTGTGATTAATCTTGAATAGGTAAACTTCCCTATGTAGAAACAATAATGACAATTGTATATATCCATTAGATACTTTACAACAAGACAGTATCTTAGAATCATTGTCTAACGTTTGGCTCATGAATGGAAAGGGTCTCTAAATATTTGTATAATTGTTTAAAAACATTTTTTCTGTATTCATTACAAATAAGTTCCACAGCGGTCATTATTTTTATTCGCTCAATAGATGAATAGTGGAACAATGTATTGACTACTTAATTTATATCTTTGCATCGTTTCGCAGTTGATACAAAATACAGTTGCTATTACACGCAGTGAAGTATTGCGCATGACATTTTTGTATGACATGGGTCAAACGGTATTTTAGTTTGTATGAATTATTGTCTAATTTCACTAAAAGGAAAATTATAAATAGAGCATTTTTTCATTCAAACCTTCTGTCAAAAAATACAAAATATGCGTAAACAATCATAATGAAAGATCATACCCTGCATTTTAGAGGACTGTTCAGGCAAGAAACTCAATCATACAATCCAAATACCAAAAGCTTAGAACGTCTATAACCTCAATTCGAATTAATCTAGACTCACACAATTTTCCGATATTTCTTAGCTCAGAGTCCTCGAAAAAGCCTAAAACTTCGATGTTCTATGGTGCGCACTGTGTATCGTATCTAATTTGGAAGGCTTTCAGCTCTTTTGTTTTAGTTTTAAATACAGGATTAAAAATCACAATTCGAAAGTGACTGATGCTGTAAAACACGGGACCCAGGGCCGGATCAGGTCAGGTGTTGAGGAGAGGGTCCTGACTTTCCTCGAAAGGGCAGCAACACATAAGTCGATGTGCCTATTTATTAAAACGTATATTGTTCGGTTTCAGAAACATACAGACAGCGTAAGCTTTAATAAATAGCAGAGAACCTCTCTGGCTATTGAATCCTAGCAATGTAACACCGTAGTCGGTGACGTACGTCCCGTCGATGTTATTCGTAGCTATGTTTAACTTTTGAGTTGTGATTCGGGTATTGAACATCTATCCTCTCGTTGCTGACACGATTGCATTCATTTCCTCTTCATTTTTCATGTATGTTGCGTCTTGATTTCATCCTTGTTATTTATCAGCAAATGATTTGTTTTCGAGATCATCGAAACTGTTGTAATATCTGAGAAGAAAACCTATTCTTTGCAGTGAAAGTGATAGTTTAACATTTCTGTTAACAATTGGATTCTTGGGATAAATTCCCTTCTCAGAGAAACCTTTAGATTTTGTTAGATTTGTGCTGCCGATGTTTTCATAGTTTTCCTTTTAGGTAAGAAAAGTTTAAAAATCCAATTGTTGTGCGGAATGCTTATGCTCTTGCCCTGAAAATGTCATTTTTTCTTGAACAATTTTCGATATTTTAGGAGAATTTATACAAATGAGCGTATTGGAAAAGAACAGCTTTTATGCCATTACTTTTAAGCATGGACATGAGCTAGCTGTATCTTGATGAGCAAATCGAACATGAAGAACAGACAATTTGACAACCTATCCTAGTCACCTCCATAATAAGCAGAATTTGTATAATTTTGATTTCCCTAGTTTGTTGCAAACTTATTCAATTCTGCTAGACTTGCAGTCGACAAAAACCTGCTTCTCACAAGCTGATTAGACAAATATTCATGATTGCCGAGAAGCATTAGACTGATATTAGCATCGAATTCACTATATTGATTGATATCTAATCTCAGATTTAATCAACAAGGACGTTGGGTGTTTTTATTTTAATTGCTGTCACAATTGCTTTTTTATAACGTACGATTCACAGAATATTATTGCAAATCCTTTCAAGAGGACACATTTTGTGAAGTTGATGGATAATGATAAAATAAAAAGGGGCACGTTCTAATTGGAGTTCTTCAATTCCAGTTCGTAAACCCTGTTTTATACGAATTATGTAATGTGCTAAGTTGTCTGACGTAGGAAAAAAATAACATTTCTAGTACTGTCATTTTCCTTACACCTTTCAATAGTAAAGTTTCACATTAAAATGAGTCAATCTCAGACTGGTTGTTTCTTGTTTCCAATGATTGTACAATTTAGGAAGCACAAACTAATAGTTTTCGTGATTGTATTCCTTTGACATAAGCCTGTTTGCCATGTAATCAATTTCGGATTAGTTTCCCAATATTAGTTCTGAAATCGTCATTTACAACGCGCAGTTTCCAAGGCAGTCAGTTAATGAGTCAAGACCTTACAGAGTCTTTCTCTATAATGCTGACATTCACACTTATATTTTAATCCATTGCCCCCCGTTGATTAACCCTTCGAGCCCGTTGATTAACCCTTTGAGAGTCAAAACCGGAATTCAGTTGAATGTCACATCAGTATATGTGCCTACCATTTCTTTCTACAAAGACACTGAAATCTCTGTAACTCGTATAAATCAATGAATTTGCGTGAATTGGATCCACGGATAGGTCTACTCAGTGAAATTTAAAAAAATTATGGATATTTTCCAGCTTCTTGAACACGGGTTCAAATAACCAAGGTGGTGTAATTGATCCCTACTCTAGTCAATATGATTAAACTGAAAATTGCAAAGTTGGCAGAAATTGTTTGCTTTTAATTACTTCTTTTTGGAGTCGTTGCGGGATTTTGGCTTTTATTTTTTGATGTGAAAAACGTTTCTGAAATTCCACTGATGGTTTATATGTTATGGTATATCCAAATTAGGACAATGTTTCATGCATACGAGCTCGACGCCAAAAGCGTACACATTTTTTTAGTTAAAGACAAGAAGTATATAACACTTTTATTCCTCCTGTCATTCATTGCACTAATTCATCGGCTTTTATTAGTAAATGCTGCCTGGAAAAAAGAGAAGAGAATGACGAACGTAAGTTTACTGCTTCGTCTTTTCACCTACTCTGATTGGTCTAAGACTGAATCAGAGGTGGAGAAACTCATTGAATAGACAAATCAAAAATGGGAAAACTAATTAAATTGAAAGACAAATCAGAGGTGGAGAAACTCATTGAATAGACAAATCAAAAATGGAAAAACTAATTAAATTGAAAGACAAATCAGAGGTGGAGAGACCCGTGCAACTGGAACTTGTTGTCACAATATTTTATGTCAGTCTATGATGATGGAAATATTAGCAAGCTTAATTGTTTTTGTTGATATTAAGTTTAGAGCAAATAAAACAAATACAATTCTTTGGCAATGTCAATACTTTTAACCTCCAGTGATTATAAAACACTTGACTTTAATGTGTCACAGCTTATAGCTGTTAAATACAAAGGTCAATAAAACTAAACATATATTCCGGCAAACGTTTGCGCACAGCAATGCGTATACTAAAGCCAATATAACGCTTTGATGGATTTTCAGACAACCATATTTTTTTCCATTCAAAAACAGACGAACTTTATGTAGGGTCAACATCCTATCGGTAATATTTGTTCAAAAGTCTAGGTGAAATATATTAAAATGATTGCTCAGAAGAAAATTCGATTATATGCTTGGATAATCAAGGATCAAATATGATTGAAACTTTGTTGCTGCATTTCAGTGATATCAAACTTTTTAATTGACTTAGATATTGTGGTTCCATCAGATCGATACTTCTAGCAGATTTAAGAATGTCTAGGAAAAGAAAGATAAAAAAACCCTACTTTTCTTGACTGACAATATTTATTTTATATTTTAAATGCATTAGCATTGAAATGTCAATAATCACGCATCTGAGCCACATATAGATTCCGTTATTGGACATGAACCACTGGAGTTGTCTTCTGCTATTGGACATGAACTATTGGAGTTGTTGTCTTGCGTCTTGTACATGAAATATTGGAATTGTTGTGTTGATTATAAGCACAGAAAACAACCAACAGTGGCGAATGTGTCAACAACATCCATCATATCAACGACGATAAAGTTAATAGCAAAGACAGCAAGGAAAACGTAAGAACTAAAACATGATCATACTACTACTACTACTGCTCTACTGATATTCATTCTTCGATTTAGTTGACGTCTTTCAGCCCATATTGCTGTTTCAGACACCATACTGATTTAGTAGTATGATACTGAAGTTTAGAGTCAGTTTTTCGGTTATTTACGCCGCAGACACACTATAATATTACATATATTATGTCCAGCAACCGCCAAAGAAACCCCTGCACCTTCCGCGGTGTGGGTAGGGCTGGGACATAATTCTCATCAAACAACGTTTTTATTCAGTGGGGGTCATACATATGTTTTGATGGGTGCAGAATGTATTGCAACGCTACTGATCAGTTTCCCACTTAAAGGTTAATATACTGCATTAAGAAGCGTCAGTAGAAAAAGCCATATAAAATGTTATATTGGTCGCTTTGTTGCTATAAAGATAAAATGCAAACGACACCAAAATTTAGCAATGGAAATATAATGTTTAGTTATGCATATTGTGTAACAATCACGACGTCCTCGTATATTTCCGATGACAGTCTTATAACTTCAATTCTTGAAAAAAAGATTTGGATGTAATCGTAGCGATTCTTGTTACGAGTCTATGCTCTTAAAATAAATAACAGAAAAGAGTGATGACAACAAGCTTTGTGAAATTTAACGAATAATTTATTTCCCTAGAATACAAAGTGAAAATTAGAAGAAAAAAAGAACTTACGGTAATGCGAATTAAATCCAAAAATAATCCAAGAATTAAAACACAAGTCCTTTTTAATAAAATGTCCTGAATGAAACTGAGTTCAAGTCCCTATGAGCTCCAACACTGAAAGCGTTGACGTGTCTGTTATAGCCTACGAAGTACTGCTGTGTCAACAGTCTCTTGTTGAATCACATAAATATTGTTCTAGGTTTGAATTCAGTATAAGTTCCAATGAATGTCTTTATCCACGAATTTTATCAGAGCACTTTTGTATTTTCAGAGAAAATAATCACTTGAATTCAATAATTTGAAGAAAATAAAATTTATCCCAAACTGGTCACAACATGATACAAATTAAAGTGCTAGATATTGAAGCACAACTGGTAAAATTTTCACAATCACAAGATAATATAATTCTCTGCTTGAACTCAGGTCACATTAGCATTTTCTAAAAGCAACCATTACCTAATGAAAAATAACCTTTTAGAATAGTCTAATGAGCCTTGTTTACTTGCAACACAATAATCTATTAATTTCACATGGGAATCTCAGAAACAAACCTGACCCTGTTCAAGATATTTACCACTTCTTGTTTACCTGAATAGCCATTTGTATAATAATCTCATACACTTAGAGTATAATGAAGCTATATTTAGTTGTTTACATAAAAAAGTCGATCAGGTCATGCATAAATTAACTCAATTTTGGACAAGGTCAAATCCAGCAAACAGTGTTATATAACAATAACATGTGATGAAATAAAACATTAGTTTAAAACTAACAGACAAACAATTAAATTCAACATACATAACACCTACCAAACTAGCTCATTTGTCGAGGAAGAATATGTGGCTAAATTCAGTAGTCAAAAGATAGACCCTCATTTCAGGTCATCAGTTTTATTGTCTTAATTTGCAAAGATATAGCAATGGATCAGAAAAAATGTTGTCTCCGCATATTAAGAATCATCTCCAGTATAATCATTACAGAGAAATTACGCGTTTCCTAGAACATCCACAATAAAGTTTTTAATTCAGTTATGGTACGAAACGAAATGTCTCCATCACTGATATGTAATGTATCAGAATAGTTCCCAAAAACGCGGGGCCCCGAGTGGCCGAGTGGTCTAAAGCGCTCTCCGTTACGGATCTATGCCATCTCACCTCTGTCTGCGTGGGTTCGAGTCTAGGATTCGGCCAATGTGGGTATGTGAGAAAGCTTGTCAGTAACTTCTCGTGGGTCGGTGGTTCTTCCCGGTGTTTTCCCGGGTTCTTCCTCCACCATTAATACTGGCCGCCATGTATAGCCTATCGTGTGCTGAAAAATGGCGTTAAACCCCACAACATCAACATCAACATCCCAAAAACGCAATTACAAACAGGTCGGTTATGACTCCTGGCAGGATATCTTGACGTCTGCTGCAAACGGTATCCTGTGTCACCGCGAATATTGTACACAAAATTAACCTTTATTCATTCACGATAATGCATTTCAGAGAGATAATTGTTAAATTTGATATCAATTTTTATTCAAATATTTTGTCAAAATGGTATAAAAGTGATTTGTGTAGTCAGTCACGGAAACGGGTAACTGTCCATAAGACTAAAATAAACATTATTGTACTAACAAATGTAGCAAATAATCCGTAAAAGACTTACCTTAGCTTTCTTGCATAAACATGTCTTCTACATGTTGGAAATGTGAAAGCAATAAATGAATGAACCACACAAATTATTTAAATTTAAAAGGTTTTAAAATATACCATTGAAAAGCGCAATAAGATTCTATTGTCTATTTTATCTGTATGTTTCTTCACAGGTTATAGAAAGTAGCACCAACATAAAATATTTTCAAATTATACAACATACTGCTAGCTTTTGCGTATGCATGAAAGATATTCCTCAAAAGCAGGTGATTTCGGGGCATGATTTTACAAGCGTTTCTTATGTAATGCAGCAGAATGCATATATTGTCACAAACGAAGTGTCTATAATGTCGTACACCTTGAAAGATAAATAAATAGAATTGCATAATTATAAACAGGAAAGAAAGATGTTAAAATGACACGAGACGGAACGAAACACTCACGTGCAATGAAACACTAGAAAAGTGAATGCATAGACAATAGCGATCGGCAAATCTCTTTGTTTCTTGAATAAAAATTTGAGTTTGTTTAAGATTAACTCGTTATTTATAGATTAGTGATCAATACTGCGATTTTGTTACCTCTATTATATAACTGGAAGAAATACCTTGATTGACGGAAATAATCTGATTATTTGTCACTGATATATTCAACATTTGAAATACGTTTAAACTGCAAAATGATAGCCAACGAAAAACAAGCGGAGTTAACTGCAACAATGACTAGAAAAAGATCAACTTGCAAAGAACTACAAATTTTCACATTTTTGTTGGGATGATATTTATTTTATTGGCCTTTTTGAAATACAGGGTACCTGATTTACATTTTGATCCTGATGATATTTAGTTGCCTTCGCAAAGTACACGATACCATATTTTCATTTGAGTCCAGATGCCATTTATTTAGTAGCCTTTGTAAAATATTGGGTGCCTCATGTACATTCTGCCGTATGTCATTTTTAAAATGCTTAAAGATGGAGAATGCCAGTATTAAATGGAGAGACAAGTACGAACTGAGTTTGAAATCAAATACGATAGGAGAATATCCATCCTGCGCTGTATTTTTGTTCAAGAATGACCACAGGCCACGTGCTATTCTCGTTCAAGAACGCCCATTTCCGAGAGAATAATTTGATACTATACTTCATCTGATATTTTAAATAACACAAATATCCTGCAAATACGTTGGATATTTACAATTTTATAAAGCAATGACAACTTATAAAATTGTCGTCTTTAGCCTAAATATTTCCCATCATGGTTCATAATATAAAATGTCATTTCAACATATACTGGTAAACCAGTCACGAATCGAGTTGCTTCAAGTTAGACTTCTTTTTAACTTCACCTAATAACTTTGTCAAAATTGTGAAATTTGCAGAAATATCATTTACTTAAATTATAAATAAAAACTTCACTTTATGGAGCTGTAAGGAATACGGCACCAATCTAATTCAATTCAGGTAACTCTTTATACGTAAAACACATTAATTTCCCTCATTAATAAAACTACTTAACTAGACAAGCATTGTTTATACAAATATATGGTGGAGGATATGGAGATTTAAAGACAATACAATTAGATCATTGAATAGACAAAGAAAAGAATTTCAAAGTTAACCAACATGATTAAGCCTAAGGAGACGAAACAAGTTTCTAAAAAGAGAGATTAAAAGTGTACAAATATTTCCTTCTAGAGCGATCGCAAAATATTATGCAGAAAAAGGAAATTTCTTTTTTTTATATGTTTTCATCCTTCTTTCGGGATCAAAAACTCATTTACCTGAAACGCATGTTTTAAAACTAACATAAACGATATAACTAGTTCTTCCTTTATATGTATCAAATGTAGGATATTATGTCAAATGATTTGGCCGCACATTTTAAGTTTTATCACTCCTATCCCGTTCCCTCCCAATTCAATGGCCGGTTCCTAATGCCATATGCTAATAGACTGTGACTGGGACCTTTAAACCAGACTCGATAGAACGCTTTTAAAATATCGCAAATATATACGCATTACCTCTTCATAATAAAAACCTTTGAAAATATTATAGTTCATGTAAATCAATTTCTGAAAGCTATTTTATTCAAGGAAAGAAAACAGATTGACACTTATAAATGAAATGGTTTAATTGAAGATGGTTATATACATACTTAAATAGTATTATTTCTAAGATTCAAAAGAGGTCACTTAATAAGAGTCCTGATCAGTTTTTAGATGGATCTGATATGCTAGAAATTTACAAATTTGGACGATATTCGCCATTTTCACTGAGTGCAAAATCAGCGTCTAAACTTAGCAGCTGACGACATATTTAATAACAGTTGAATGACAGCACATTGGAAAACTTCTCAACATTGTATTATAAATTTCGATGCTGTCCTGAAGCGTTTATAATAACAAGAAAATGAGTAACATCAATTATCATACGCTCGTTTTTTTTCTCCGTTAAATTTACATTGTCAGAATCATGCAGTATTTTACGATATTGAACTCGCGTGTTATTTATATTGAACTCACGTATAAAAGAACTAATTTCTATTGTAAACAAACAATGGAAGCAGACGCCAGCACTTTTGATTTATTTCATTTTTCTGTTAATGAAGTAAACCAACTAAGTGAACTAAAGCAGCTGTTTCGTTGAATGGCACATACGAGCTGCTTTGCCACATTCCGCGTTAACTTTTTTGATACAATGTTTCGGATTTAAGCTAGCTATAGATGCCAGACAGTGTCCTTACAAATGACATGCAAATGAAAAGGACTAAACTGTCTTCTTTGGCTGGTAATAAGAACGACAAATATATACTTAAAGTTTTACATCCTGAATTTCCTCAAAATATAGTTTCTTAATTCTGCAAATCCAAATTTCATGAGATATGTCATAGGTTCTTAAGCTTGAGTACACATTTCAAAATTGTACTGTAACTTGGACTATGTTCCAAGTGCAATTACACCCTCCTTATTGCACTCAAAATGAAATAAACATTATATTCCATAGCGCCTTTTTGATAATTGTAATTGAAAAACTTCATATTTTGCCCATATTATGATTTCAAACATTCGGTGACAGAAGAGAAACACACTTGCATATATCAATACGCTGTTGAAATCCGATGTATTTCATGTAGAATTGGGGCAGATAAATCCAATCCATAATAACGAAATTTCGTAGAATTGACAAAAATACCAAAATCTATTCATTCCAGATCGAATGGAAAAGGCATTGCAATGCGCATTCATTCACATTATGACTCAAAATTTGAATTTTAAGCAGACCAAAACGTCATTTTCTTTCGAACGTTATGCATAGAGCGCGACTAAGTTCAAATTTATCTAGGCGAAGTTATATGCGCATTAATAATGTTGTTGTGTAATGATAAATCTGCGCTTGTGTATTTAGTTTGGAATACGGCATACATTCAGTTAATTTTTTGTAGTGTATTTTTCTTTATAAAATAAAACGTCAGGTAGAATAAGAAAATGAGCAGATAATAAAAAGGTTACTGCATTTGTATGAGAAAACATGAATTTGTTTTATCGGATGGATATACTGGAATGTGCTGGATTTTGTCCAATAATACATATTTATATATATCTTATTAAGTTCCAAATACAATAGTGTTTCCTTGAGAAAATAGTATTTATCATCGATATATTTCCACTGGGAGTTTTATTTGGTTTATTCCATCTACCAGTTTTTATCTTTAATCTATGAGTTGAGGCTCTAAATTAAGCTAATGAAATTCTTTATTTTCAGATTCTACTATCTTCCAAATCTGAATGATTGCAAAATAGTTGCCAAAGTTCTGTATGAAACAGCTCATGATGTATTGTCCAATTAGTATTTCTGTGTGAAATAACACTTGGTGAATTGCCATGTTAGCATTCCCGCAAAGTTTTGCATGAAATATCTCTTATACTAAGCCAGCATTCCACTAAAGGTCTGTATGAATCAGATCTTGATTCCAAATTAGCATTCCATCAAAGTTCTGTATGACATAGCTCTTGATGCCAAATCAGCTTTCTAACAAAGTTCTTTATGATATAGGTCTTGATGCCAAATTAGCATTCGAACAAAGTTCTGTAGGATATAGATCTTGATGCCAAATTGGCATTCCAACAAATTCTGTATGATATAGCTCTTGATGCCAAATTAGCATTTTAACGACGTTTTGCATGACAGCTCTTGATGCCAAATTAGCATTCGAAAAAAGTTCTGTATGATGTAGCTCTTGATGTCAAATTAGCATTCAAACAAAGTTCTGTATGATATAGGTCTTGATGCCAAATTAGCATTCGAACAAAAGTTCTGTATGATGTAGCTCCTGATGCCAAAGTAGCATTCCAACAATTTTCTGTATGATATAGCTCTTGATGCCAAATTAGCATTCGAACAAAGTTCTGTACGATATAACTATTAATGCCAAATTAGCATTTGAACAAAGTTCTGTATGATGTAGCTCCTGATGTCAAATTAGCATTCCAACAAATTTCTGTATGATGTAGCTCTTGATATCAAACTAGCATTCGAACAAAGTTCTGTATGATATAACTATTGATACCAAATTAGCATTCGAACAAAGTTCTGTATGATGTAGCTCCTGATGTCAAACTAACATTGGAACAAATTTCTGTGTGATGTAGCTCCTGATGTCAAACTAGCATTCGAACAAAGTTATGTATGATATTGGTCTTGATGCCAAATTAGCATTCCAGCAATTTTCTGTATGATATAGCTCTTGATGCCAAATTAGCATTCAAACAAAGTTCTGTATGATATAACTATTGATGCCAAATTAGCATTCCAGCAAAGTTCTGTATGATGTAGCTCCTGATGTCAAACTAGCATTCCAACAAAGTTCTGTATGATGTAGCTCTTGATGCCAAATTAGCATTCCAACAAAGTTCTGTATGATGTAGCTCTTGATGCCAAATTAGCATTCCAACAAATTTCTGTATGATATAACTATTAATGCCAAATTAGCATTCCAACAAAGTTCTGTATGATGTAGCTCTTGATGTCAAACTAGCATTCCAACAAATTTCTGTACGATGTAGCTCTTGATGCCAAATTAGCATTCGAACAAAGTTCTGATGATGTGGCTCCTGATGTCAAACTAGCATTCCAACAAAGTTCTGTATGATGTAGCTCTTGATGCCAAATTAGCATTCCAACAAATTTCTGTATGATGTAGCTCTTGATGTCAAACTAGCATTCCAACAAAGTTCTGTATGATGTAGCTCCTGATGTCAAACTAGCATTCCAACAAAGTTCTGTATGATATAACAATTAATGCCAAATTAGCATTCCAACAAAGTTCTGTATGATGTAGCTCTTGATGCCAAATTAGCATTCAAACAAAGTTATGTATGATATAGCTCTTGATGCCAAATTAGCATTCCAACAATTTTCTGTATGATATAGGTCTTGATGCCAAATTAGCATTCCAACAATTTTCTGTATGATATAGGTCTTGATGCCAAATTAGCATTCCAACAATTTTCTGTATGATATAGGTCTTGATGCCAAATTAGCATTCCAACAATTTTCTGTATGATATAGGTCTTGATGCCAAATTAGCATTCCAACAATTTTCTGTATGATATAGGTCTTGATGCCAAATTAGCATTCCAACAATTTTCTGTATGATATAGGTCTTGATGCCAAATTAGCATTCCAACAATTTTCTGTATGATGTAGCTCTTGATGCCAAATTAGCATTCCAACAAAGTTCTGTATGATGTAGCTCCTGATGTGAAACTAGCATTCCAACAAATTTCTGTATGATGTAGCTCTTGATGTCAAACTAGCATTCGAACATAGTTATCTATGATGCAGCACCTGATGTCAAACTAGCATTCCAACAAAGGTTTGTATGATATAACTATTAATGCCAAATTAGCATTCCAACAAAGTTCTGCATGATATAACTATTGATGCCAAATTAGCATTCCGACAAAGTTCTGTATGATGTAGCTCTTGATGCCAAATTAGCATTCAAACAAAGTTATGTATGATATAGCTCTTGATGCAAATTAGCATTCGAACAAAGTTATCTATGATGTAGCTCTTGATGCCAAATTAGCATTCAAACAAAGTTATGTATGATATAGCTCTTGATGCCAAATTAGCATTCCAACAATTTTCTGTATGATATAGGTCTTGATGCCAAATTAGCATTCCAACAATTTTCTGTATGATATAGGTCTTGATGCCAAATTAGCATTCCAACAATTTTCTGTATGATATATGTCTTTATGCCAAATTAGCATTCCAACAATTTTCTGTATGATATAGGTCTTGATGCCAAATTAGCATTCCAACAAAGTTATGTATGATATAGCTCTTGATGCCAAATTAGCATTCCAACAAAGTTCTGTATGACATAGGTCTTGATGCCAAATTTGCATTTCAACAAAGTTCTGCATTAGCATTTAAGCAGTTCTCTATGACATAGCTCATGATGCCAAAGTAGTAGGCCTAGAAAGTTCTCTGTGAAAGCATATTCCAACAAAAGTCTCCGTGAAAGAGCTTTTGATGCCAAATTAGCATTCCAACAAAGTTCTGTATTAAAAAGTTATCATAAATTTTTGTTTGCAATAGCTAGACAATTATATCACCAGCTCCTTGAACAAAGCCAAGCTTAGTGAAGAGAAAATGAAGAAATGGTTCAGTTTTTATTGACTCGACCTACTATTGCTAAGATTTTATATACTTTCATTCAGCAATAACTGTAAGTACTAGTTCAGAAAGATAAGAGGAAGATGCGTTATAAACAATCTTTTGACAGCTGCAAAGCTCGCGAACTTTAGTTCAGTTTGTTTGCTAATATAGACCGGCCGGTTTCCTCGTATATTTTCAAGAGATGCACTTCTCGTTAAACAAGACAGAGTTCTTGTTGAAACAAGCTGCAAACGGTTCAAATTTGATAGTCTCTTTGACCATTAAGCTATTTCAGACGAAGTGGGCATACTGAAATAAAGGTCACTTGCAAGCGAAAGATATTCGTTCGAGTGGTTTTGTTTTTAGTGAATTTTGTATTTAAGCGTTTTAAATACACTGATCGATATGTTTTGCTCAGTTGCCTAGGGTACTAAAAGTAAGTCCCAGGTGTTTAAGATTGTCCACGAATGCTAAGATATAATTTTGACATTTTAGTTTTAAAAGAGCCGGTTTTCAATTGCACGGAACAAGCAGGTTTCCATTTTGTTACGAATCAAGTCTACCAGTCATTGTTCTGACAAAGTATAGCTTTTGAGATGTATTCCTAGATAAATATATTAATGAGCTATCCTCGGCGAAGAATATTGTCATGCTCAGACGATCATTACATGTGTTCTTGACGTCGACAATAAATAATAGCGACCCTGCTGGACGCTTGCAGTAAAATACCAGGTAGAAGATTTGACTATTTTCAAAGACAGCTCGAGCCCTTCTAGTTAAATAGCATGAGCTCCTATGAACAAAAGGGATATTGATGCCATCATTCATTAATGTATGCATTAGTCCTTTGTGTCACACACAGTCAATGGTTTTAGAAATATAACAGAAGACCACATATATCTTCCTTTCTATCAAGGAAATTGCATATATAATGATACAAGTCTGTGAACTGGAACACCGTTCAGTTTTGGGGGAAAAAAACCTGACTGTTATCTAAAAATAGTAGATTATTGGAGTGTAAGTGACTGCAAATATTAAAACACAATTCTCTCGAACACTTTGCCAACACAAATTATTTTTTATTCGAAGTATCACTTGTGCTACCCTTTCTGGACACAGTCATTACTTCTGCTGTTTTCCTTACGTTCGGGTACAATTTGTTTTAATCTAAATACATGTTGCAAACGACACTGAGCCTCTTGACCATATATATATATATGAGGATTTGGTGGCCCATTTTATTTTGTGTCAGGGCAATATATGTATTACATAGAAAGAGGTTTGTTCTGGAATTACAAATTGGCCAACGTTTCATATATTGTAGGTTGCATGTCTGGTAAACTAATATTATTATCATCAACATTTGCTACTTGCACGCAAAAAAATATTTACGCAATCTTAGATTCCTGCAGAAGAAAAGACAATACAAACAGAAAAAATTAAACTAGTATACACAAGTATCATAATAGTTGTTGTGATGTTGTCTTCTTTTTCCTGCAATTTGTGTTCTTTTTGTCAATCGTAGAAGTTTTAACTTTCTATAGCTAAACTTGGGACGAGTTTGTATTGTATGCTCGTATGACGTTCTGTATCGTCGTACCAATATGTATGTATTCGTTTTCCTCAAAATTACAGTCCGAAATTGAATAAGCGATTACCTAATTCATAAAGTGGAAGTAAATGTTTACACACCTGCCATTAAAACATTCAATGTTTCAAATTCAGCTTTTTGTCCCACTAGATGTTCCATATATAGCAGGTAGCATAATGGTAGTGCAGCTGTGTAAAGACAAAGGTGGTCTAGTGACCACTTATTGTCTTCTTAACAGAACTAACTCCGGATATTAAGACCTCAGTAGTTTCAGAATTTATTTTTGGATCTAGTAAAATTAATGAGTCACCAGAAATTCTGGTCAGCTCAGTCAAGTTCTTAATAACATTTCTTCAATTATTATATACATATCTATGCATAAAATCACCCAAAATTTTTAATGTGAGAACTGCTATACGTCTGCGCAAAGCTGAACTTTAACAAATGCAACTTCAGTGATGGTGAGAACTGAGTAAATTACAAGTGAAAGATATCTAAAACATTTGGTACAAATTTCTACTAATAAGCATTTTGAGATCACATGCAAACAAATTAGAACGTTCTTTAAAAGTAGCTTATATAAAATATAAACCATTGCACACAACCCATGGTTATTTCGATCACACCACTCGGTTTATTATAACATTTCATCCAAGTCACCAAAAATATTGTCTAGGTGTGTCTCATTTTACTCAGTTCGATATAAATCCATTGTATGTTGTATAAATATTATGTCCAAAACAAAAACAAAAAGAACAAAACAAACAAAAACAATAAAAAGCAAACGATAAGGTGTCATCGTTGGCAGACACAAGTGCGATATTAGCGCTGTTGCTACCAAACGAGTCGGACGGTGGCTTTGGAGCGAGATCTAACTCATTGTCCCCTGTGGAGAAAAAATAACTTCCATGACGAATATGATAAAAAAATAAATTCGGCATTGATACGCGAACAGTAATTGGCACTAATGGTATCATGCCTTTTGGAAAAATCACATGATAGTGGGCATTCAGGTATATCGTAGCATACAGGATAGTGGGATTCATGTATATCATAACATGCAGGATAGTGGGATTCATGTATATCATAACATGCAGGATATTTGGATTCATGTATATCGTAACATACAGATTAGTGGCATTCAGGTATATCGTAACATACAGGATAGTGGGATTCATATATATCGTAACATGCAGGATAGTGGGATTCATGTATATCATAACATGCAGGATATTTGGATTCATGTATATCATAACATGCAAGATAGTGGCATTCAGGTATATAGCAACATACATAATAGTGGGCATTCAGGTATATCGTAACTTACAGGATAGTGGGCTTTCAGGTTTATCGTAACATATAGGATAGTGGCATTCAGGTATATCGTAGCATACAGGATAGTGGCATTCAGGTATATCGTAACATACATGAGAGTGGGATTCATGTATATCATAACATGCAAGATAGTGGCACTCATGTATATCGTAACATACAGGATAGTGGCATTCAGGTATATCGTAGCATACAGGATATTTGGATTCATGTATATCATAACATGCAGGATAGTGGCATTCAGGTATATCGTAGCATACATGATAGTGGCATTCAGGTGTATCGTAACATTCAGGATATTGGCATTCAGGTATATCGTAACATACAGGATAGTGGCATTCGGGTATATCATAACATTCAGGATAGTGGCATTCAGGTGTATCGTAACATTCAGGATAGTGGCATTCAGGTACATCGTAACATACAGGATAGTGGCATTCAGGTATATCGTACCACGCAGGATAGTGGGATTCGGGTATATCATAACATTCAGGATATTGGCATTCAGGTATATCGTAACATCCAGGATAGTGGCATTCAGGTATATCATAACATGCAGGATAGTGGGATTCGGGTATATCATAACATTCAGGATAGTGGCATTCGGGTATATCGTACCATACAGGATAGTGGCATTCGGGTATATCATAACATGCAGGATAGTGGCATTCAGGTACATCATAACATGCAGGATAGTGGGATTCGGGTATATCATAACATGCAGGATAGTCGAATTCGGGTATATTATAACATGCAGGATAGTGGCATTCGGGTATATCGTACCATACAGGATAGTGGGATTCGGGTATATCATAACATGCAGGATAGTGGCATTCAGGTACATCATAACATGCAGGATAGTGGGATTCGGGTATATCATAACATGCAGGATAGTCGGATTCGAGTATATCATAACATACAGGATAGTGGCATTCGGGTATATCATAACATGCAGGATAGTGGCATTCGGGTATATCATAACATGCAGGATAGTGTCATTCGGGTATATCGTACCATGCAGGATAGTGTCATTCGGGTATATCGTACCATACAGGATAGTGGGATTCGGGTATATCATAACATGCAGGATAGTGGCATTCAGGTACATCATAACATGCAGGATAGTGGCATTCGGGTATATCATGACATGCAGGATAGTGGGATTCGGGTATATCATAACATGCAGGATAGTGGCATTCAGGTACATCATAACATGCAGGAGAGTGGCATTCGGGTATATCATAACATGCAGGATAGTCGGATTCGGGTATATCATAACATGCAGGATAGTCGGATTCGGGTATATCATAACATGCAGGATAGTCGGATTCGGGTATATCATAACATGCATGATAGTGGCTTTTTCGGGTATATCATAACATGCAGGATAGTGGCATTCAGGTATATCGTAACATACAGGATAGTGTCATTCGGCTGTATCATAATTTGTAGACGGTAGGAGGAAAGTCAATATGATCATATGTTTGATTGTATACTTGCCAAAAACAGCAAGAACTTGTATAAAACAAAAGACCATTACAATTTAACATCTTATTTCTAGCTATACTTTAGCTTTGTCGAGGGAAAGTCCGATTTGTATTTTATATACCACAACTGGAGTAGTCATTTAAATGGCGTAAATTGGAGTAATCAGCAATCAGACCTTTCCTCGTTTATTAACACCGCTTGACATGACGTCGAAATACACAAAATACCGTTCGCCACAGTCATAAAGGACAAAAACAAGATAATATGTTGGAGATGGAAGAAAATTGGAGAGAATGAAAAACTGTATATATTAGTGGTGGGTGGTATAATGGTATGTGCTATTTAAAATAACTTGCAAAAGTGTGGTTTTTGAGACAAATTAACATCGAGTAGATATTTATGTAAAAACATAAAGAAACAAATATAAGGGTTTAGAGTATCTTATTTTGGATTTCCTGTCTGAACAATGAAAAAAGCTATTTAGATCAGTTAAGGATAGTCTTTCCCTACTATGAACATGGTACAATTATTGCACCTAACACGATAGTGTAATAACACCTTATATGTTATAGAAACCGCACCTTCATTTAAGCATTAAAACTCTACCGTAACGATAAGCAGAAATCCTCGTGTCAGAAAATTACCATGGGTTTAACATGGCAAGATACTTACTTTACTACTGGTTACTTTTTTCCATATATCGAAATTTATATCACATGTTTCCAATGATGTAAAAGTACGTGTTTTTAAGTTTGCACATTTTTGTATTCCATGGAATATTGACTGCGACATTGCTGTCATTTTTAGCTAAATTGCTATACTGGAGAAAAAATACATCGTCCATGACTGATGTACACGACTGAAAAGTGATATAATATCTTTTACTTATTTGTTGCGCATTGCAACCTGAGCGTAATAAAGATTTTGTCACTCGTCATAATTCTTGGGGATCAAATGAATATGGTGGATGTCTGATAGATTTATTGCGCTCACTGATGACACTCACGAGTAGCCTGTTCAAACTTTTCTTAAACAAAGGCATGTTTGACGTATTGCCTGAAATATACGAATTCATTGCTATATTTTGTTTTAGGAAGTAATAATACGTGCATATTGTCTCGCCTCCAAGGATGTCGCTGATGCGCTGGTAACATATGATTCAACAACCATGACCTCTAACATTTTAACCAACCTATTCCTCTGCTAAAATGCAATGACTAATACTTGTAAACAACACATGTATGAAAACAGAAGATATATCTCCATTATACAGTTCTTTACAAAGTCACCTACTAATCTCGATCATTGACAACAGGCTCCAAAGATCTAAGAAGAGATAAATATACTGTATACAGATAACGAAATATGAAAAAGAAACAAAATAATTATTTAGGTGGACAGAGAAAAAGACAAATAAATAAGTATATATTCTTTACATATTACTCCATATACGAAGGCTTCTGTACATGAATTATAATCATGTTCCTTCAAGCTGCTGCTAAATATGTAGGGGAAAGTATGGGGGTTACATAACAATAATGATAACTGGGTTCAGTAAATACTTTTGATAGCATATAAGTTGTACTTGCGCCTATATAAATAGGGTATAATTGAGAATAATTTGGAATGATCTTGAGCTTTTTGCATGTTCAGTACTTCATATCTCAACGGAAAGCGGAAATTTATATAAATCTTATTTAAATGCTTTGCGGGCAGAGATTAAAATAAATCTTTACACTATCGAAAAATAGATAATTTACAATGAGCTAAAGCACTTGCCTCAAAGAGATCCTATCTGGGCGGCTCCCTTACAACAACTAAAACTAAAAATATCATGCGCCCAAAATCTTACCTTAAAAGGATGTGTCACATGCCTCTTAAGGTTTTAGTTTTAATTCCGGACAAGGTGGACAATTAAAATTGAAATAGCTCCGAGCCCCCAGTCAGCAATGCCGACAATCTAGATATATAAATAACTCCAAGTGAAAGGCAATGCAATTTAATAAAATGTAGCAAATGTGTTCAATATATTCATCGGCAAATTTCTCAATCGCCATTTCTTTCGAACAAATACAATCAATGACCTATTAACAGTTGCCATTTATTATCCGATCAAATGAAATTAAAGGTCTTAAGTGAGAGTGTTTCCTTTCAGAGTTGTCTCTGTTATTCATCTGTCAATCACTGTCTGCCTTTTATTTCACTTTCGCACTTACGGAACCCTTGGCAACGTGCTCCTCTGCACTTCCGGATCCTTTCCTCTGACACTTCAGGTACTATATCACGTGCTCCTTACTGCACTGCACCTCCACACGAACTGCTGACGTCACTATCAATGACTGCCACGTGTTCTCCTCGTGTCTTCCCTCGTTTCTAACACCCACTATAGAAATAGAAGGTACATATATTCTTGTCTCCTTACTCTAATGTCAGGAAAATTCACCACACTCTCACAGGCCTTTTATCAGAATAATGGCGAATAAACTAACAGGTCAACTCATGCACTCACATCTAAATATTCCATGCACACTTTGTTCTAACTGCTCGATATGTAGTAAACTATCATCATCAATAACAATCATACGCATTTCCTACCCCACCAATTATAAAAGACACATACAAATACACAAATTCCTAATTGTGTGTGCGTAAGTCCAACAATGAGTAATTCTGTATAATTCACGATCTATGTATTCATATACTGATAAAGCAATTACATGTTCTAACACAATTATCTAATAAATTAGTTATGCATTACGATGCTGAAAAAGTAGTAAATTACACAATCCACTTTGATTCCTGTCCAACAATATACATAAGTCAATCTTGCATGTTAATAATTCACTAAACGCTATGTTACGATATGTTGATAATTCAGCTATTCGTGGAAGATTCCATTTCTGATAAACTAACTGTGTATAAAAATGTATCAATCGTACAGCAAATATTTGTGAAAGTAAGACAAATTCGGGTGAAGATATATTATCTCAAGAAACCTTTGTTCGCAAATCATAACCTATAATTCTCATCTAGTATTTCCTTCCCACTTTTAACGAGTGCACAACTTATGCTACGAGTACAATATAATGGCTCTCAACTTCTCTAAAATCCGCCCCTGACGAGGTTCACATATGTACTAAATGAAAAATGGATTTATTTCAAACATAAGCGGCTGAGTGTTTAGACGCTGCACTAGATCTGAATCCCTCAGTTTGATTGGATACGGTCTTGTTTTTTTTTTTTTTTTTTTTTTTTTTAAACTGCCTTAGTTAATTTCACACTTATTTTTCACTCTCTGGTTTCCGTTTTCCCAAACCCCGAAATCGCTTTCAAGTCGGTTGTGACATCAGTAACGGATTGCAAAACAAATATCGATGTCGCTACCTCCTCGACCTGGTTATACAATTCTTTTTTAATTTACGTCGGATGGGTCGTTGACTAATGGTTAACCAACAGACAGACAGTTTTTTGTGTCCAGAATTGGTTCTATAGTCGTAATCTTACATTATACGTATTGACATTATCCAAGGTGTTCTTTACTACGAATCAGCTATAAGAAGATTTGTATACATGAAGCATCAGCAAATTTTCCCACAACGTGACAGGATGGATGGCACAGTATATTTCCATTCATGCATCAAAGATTTCCTCCTCGAGTTTTCTTTTTGCTGTGTAGTTTCATTCCATTATTTCAGTCGGCTGTTGAAATCTCCAGTGCCATATGATATCAAAGTTTTCAAGAAGAATCTCAAGCTTTACTTCAAAACCCTAATTAAGATATGACATTTATGGTGTACTAACATTGTTGATTTTTTTCTATCATCCAAAACTAAAATAAATAAGAACGTTCTGTGATTCAAGCTAGATTCAAATAAGATGTAAGCTGCAAACAGTTTGGACTTTGAGTTTCACCACAACTTTCTGGCTCAGAAACTCTCGACAATACGGGACTTTATCACTTATGCTAATTTGTAAGGAAATTACACGCATAAACCTAACATAACTATATAACGAGCAGTTGTAATTATGTCCAGAAAGGAAATTAAAATTGGCAACGCTTACGCAAATTCAACATGACCATCCACATAAATTACAATTTATCCCTGCCTCAGCCAAAAGAAGAGCATGAAAAAAGCTTTTGAGCAAAACAAAGTTGAGTTATAGATGTCGATATTTATATCATATGTATAAAAACAGTAACCAATAGATATGTGAATCGTTGCCGCAATCCTGGTAGTGTGAAATAAAGATTTTAAATAAAAAATCCAGTTAGGGTAAGACGAGGAAATGAAACAAAGAGGATAAACCCACACAAGACTGAGTGTTCCATGAAGTAAATGTTTAATTATTGTTGACCACCCGTGAATTCCAGGAAGCCTCCCAAATGACCACCGGATGTATGTGGAATTGTCAAATATAGAAGAATTTGTTCATATACAAGACAACCTTTGGCTCATGAGACAATGTACTACAAAAAATATGTAACATTTTTATAAGTCTTTTGTATGACTCGGCCTGGGTTTGAATCTGTCATCTCCCGCATTCGAGGCGGACGCTCAAACCACTTAGGCCACCGGATCGGTACTATGATTAGGGACAATATAATCTAGTACTGGATATTAAAATGTCTTTCTGTACCAGGAAGACGGCATCCATATTGTTTTTATGACATTCAGAAAGCAATATTTAATTTTATTCACCAATGAAACTCAATCTCTATGACTGGTCGGGCAAATAAAGATGAGAATTACGAGAAAATATTAAAGAATACCAATATTGTTTTCAATACTACGGCATACCACATATTAAGTAGTCTCTTAGTGCTATCCGAACTGGAAATGTTTGATATTAGTTTTAACAGAGAAGTTGATCCGTCATATTTGTAAGAATGATAGCTCTGTCAATATGTTGATCAATATGTTTTACATGCTGAAATAAACGTCGCTGTTGCTTAAAATGCAATTACAGAGTGGGGGAAAAGCTGGTTCAACCGTTTGAAGTCATCTATATAACGATTTTTTAGTTTTATTCTCTTAAACTGCCCTTGTACTCAAAAGTGTACTGATTAATTATGTATATTTATTTATGTTTTTCACAGAAGGTCAGTTTTCCGACTTAGTTCATCAAACTAGAAAAGCACATAAAAGAAAACACATTTTTCTTTCATTATGGCGTCAACAATTGAGCCTTTTTCTAATTCTGTATATTTCATCACTGTTGTTGGCCTGGATATCTTCTGCGATGCTGCTCTCGGCCCATTAATTAGTGTTAGATGCCATGATGTAGTTTAAAACAGTCGAAATGGTGTAAACTCACTAAAAGAACAAAACATGTTACGTGCTTTAGATTTTCGCTTGATTGTTTATAATAGATTTATTGGCATTATTAATTAGGTAGTGTTAGAATTTTAATGATTTTATTCTAACGTCGTTGGTATAAGTTATAACATTGTTGGTATATGTTATAAGATTATTGATATAAGTAGTAACATCGTCGGTATGTGTTATAACAATGTTGGTAGAAGTTATAACATCGTTATTACATGTTATACATTTTTTAAAAATCTGTTTGATTTTTAATGACATAACTTGAAAATTTTGTTTATTAACGGTTAACGAGTTTAAGTTATATTGATGGCATAGATACTAAGAAGCGTAATACCAAAAACCAAGGAAACAAATTCACCTTATAAGACAAGCACAAGCTGAATCTTCAATAAACTGCGAGTTATAGTAAAGCTTCACGCGACTGAATCAAGTCAGCACTTGTCGCTTTCGTTTCTGAATATGGAAATGAACCAGTCTTTGCATGATATCTCATATTATTATTGCTATCTCTTAATGTGTCATTTTGACAGACCACACTGAAATACTGTGCGATTACATTGATTTCCTATTATACATGATATCATCTATTTTTCATAATTTGGTGAACCTGTTTAGATTTTACTTAAGTTAGCCATTTTTTGCTGATACACAAATAATTAAGGGCCAATATCTATAAATACTCTGTGCATATTTCCTATTTTATCAAAATTCTGTTGACAAAGAACAACTGTCAGCGGTCAGCGGTTTATAGAAGTATGGAAAAGTGATTCATTCGATATTTGAAAAGAAAAAATAATTCGTCGCGAGACATGCAATTTGAAAAAAGAATTATGCACATACTTTTGTTTGCCATTAGAAGCTGTATAGTCATTATTGTTTTTCCTTCCAACATTTGATATGCATGATGCAAGTTGAGTATGAAATGGAAATGACAATGCCAAAGTTGTTACCAGTTTCCATAACAACAAAGTGTAACGTAATCTACCGGAAGCAGCAGTAATGGTTTAATCGATTACAGTTCGATACAGGCAATTGTAACCGTCATTAACTAAAACAGTCAATTGCAAGACAATATTGTTAGAGACAGCAGGATACTATTGTGTAGCCTAAGTCAATGTCGAGAACTAAAATTAACCTGTATTTTCCTGGGCTCTCTGATACTGATTTGGATTATTTGAAAGACGTCGAGAACACACGTCTAGACGAAAATTAGGCTTGTTTTATGAGAGACATTACAACTTCGATTCCTCTATCCCTTGTGCAGAGCTCATCCTAAAATGTCATATTTTAGTCAGACGTTAAAACCTCTGGCGGTGACACCTCTGTTGAAAAAACCTGACCATGTATGCAGACAGTTTCATATTTAAATATGAAAACTATGTACGCAAACAGTTTCGTATATTAATGTAATAAACATGTATGCAGATGGTTTCATATTTGAATGTGAAAAACATGTATGTTAACGGTTTCGTATATGAGTGTGAAATTTGCTATAAAATCAACTATACTTAACAGATTGATTCACCAATGTTTTACTTTTCTGAGAGCTAGGACTATCACCTCTTTTAGAGAATAACGTCAACTCATTTTCTGCTGGATTAACTGGTATGGTCTTGCAAGAAATAACGATTTTGTTAACACTTTATGATAAAGAAGGGGAACTCCTGTAGATCCTCAAGATGAGATCACTGTTAGTTGCGTCCTCGTATTTGTGTCCTGTTGCATTTACGAAATCCACAAAACTTGGTACTGCTCGAAGGCTATAGATCAAGGACATTGTATTTTACCATCATTCTCACATTTATGCCTGGATATTTGTGTATTCGTCAAGAAACGTAATTATCGTGCTATTTTATGTTTATTAAATACAAAGTACAACATATACTATTTGTTACCAGTACTAGAAATACCAAGAAATAGGTCAATTATTCTCATCGTTTTAAGCGACCCGTATTTAGATATCGACCGTAATGAAATCAAAATATTGGACTCTTCGCCATTCATTCTTTAAAATACTTCATGCGTTAAAATTAATTACTTTTCATAGTGAAACTTTCTTATAATCTTTCTGTGATTACTCGGTTTTCCGTATGTCAATCAATGATTTGGATTAATGTGGCGGCTTAATTTTCATACTGACAATATGTTCCTGAAGCCTTTACATGTGTCAAAGATTAAAGGCCGGTACTTTGGACATTCTAATGGCAAGCAAATACATGGGTGTATTGATTCTTTCGTATTTGATGCCGTATGCTCATAGCTTCAGTAGTTAATAGTAACTCAGGTTTTACATCTTTTGTCCTAACGGCTGAATATAGTTGTGTGCACTTTAAAGTTTTAAGAGATTAGATTTTGATTAACTCCGATAGAGTGCGATTTATGAAAGAGCGCTCCTGAGGATTTTAGCGAGCGAAGCTTGAACGATGCGAGCTCTTTAGATAATGGCAGGAAGTGACATCAGTCGCCGCCATTACCATCAGGAGTTCTATGCATAATTGATTCCGGAAAAGCACGAAGAAAGACGAATAAGTGTGCGTAACGATCATGAAAGATTATTTTCTAGACCCGGGAATCTGTTCACTAATAAACCTCTCCTAGACATTTGTTCTTATTTTTAATTCAACCACAGATTAATTATATATGTATTGTAATTCAAGAACGATACATAGACAATAAAGGAATCAGATCGCTAATCATAAATTAAGAAGGGTACCAGTCTTAGAGTGGGATACGTCATACCTAAAAATTGGTCAATTTTCCTTATATTCAACTAGAAAGTTTTCGTTTTCATTTTATGACACTTTTTTTGGGTTCTTTCAGCTCTAAATAGATTCTGTATATGCATGCATGCGTCTTCAATTTTTTCGGCATGCTAACGTTTGTATGTGCCTACACCATGTGAAACTGATAATTAAGGCAGATTTTATCTGCACCCTGCTTAAGGGATAATTTCCTCGAGTACATACTTTGATTGTTTAGAACATTTCAGCTTACTTCGTCATGAATTACACGTGTTGTATGCCACGTTATTTAGTGTACAAAATAGTTTTATTCTTTCAATAGTCAACATTGATGTCAAAAGGAAAATTAGTTAATGATCTGATTACTTAATGAGCACCAAAAATAAAGCACGTCCATGACGTCATGCAACCTCAAAATGTGTTCATTTTATGTACGGCAAGCTTCAGTCGCTTATACGTTTCAACTTTTTCATATGGCTGTTTTAAAAGAAGTGAAATTCACTGCTTTATATCTAAATTGATGCACAAACATCAGTAATTTTAAAATTAATTTTTTAAATTATGTTATTTGACAATTATTTGTGAGAAATTGCAGATTAATTTCATACAAAAACAGACTACTTTATTTCTTTATAAAATCCTTTTTAATTCTTTCTTTCTCTCTCCTGATTGCGCCATTTTCTTTTTCCCAGAGTAGATGAAGCCTTTCATCGGGACTATGTTTGGCATTTACTCCATGTGTACCATGCAAAATCACACAAATTAAAGACGTCGCCGTTACAGATACATGTACAGTGTTTGCTATATGATATTTTGTGATGTTAACCAAAATCAAAGATTTCCTGCTAGTGGAAACGTTCATATTGTTTTCACAGAGTTTTCTTCGCTGAGCCAATGGAAATGCAAAACCAGGGCACGGTAAAACTGCGTAAAACGAAACCTAGGTGCCTCAGATTCTTATTTTCCTCAGACCGATGCCTGCAAGTTTGGTAAACAGATATAGTCTGCCCGCTGGGCTATATTAGATGTTTGCAGTACAGTGTTTTTCTACTTGGCGTACCCAAGTATTTGTCTGAGTTATCTGGCACTTTTTTCAGCCAGTCCCCTCTGTTAGCACTGTATCAGTACATCACATTATTTCAGAAGACGGGTTTGGTAGAAAATCCTCAAATGTTCCGAGTTTTAAAATGTCGGGATTTTCTTCTCGTGAAGTAAACACCGTGTATCACAAAATACGAAGCACTTTTTATCCTATTCTCTTTAACAACTCAGTTTTTCCCATACGCATCCTTACAAATGCCAATGCATAACCTATTGTAAAGAGAATAACTGATGTAACGAACAAGTAATCTGAGCAATATCAGTAACACGCACATGGGTAAATTAAAGGCAAATACAATGTATACTAGAGAAGATATTTTAAAAATCAAAGTGCCTGAAATGATTTTCAACAGCATACAAATATTACTTAAAATACTAATATTAAAACTTTTAAACATTTTTGGAAGCCAGAAAGTTGAATAGCTTTTGCTCCATATGTTATTTAATTTTGCTTAGATATTGAGCGTTAGTACACACAAACTCGCTTTCCTATATGTACGCATGCTGTTGTTGTTGTTGTCGTGGGTTTACGCCATTTTTCAACACACCATAGGCAATACATGGCGGTCAATATAACTGGTGGCGGAAGAAGCCGGGAAAACCCCGGTAAAAATCCCGGACCCACGGGAAGCTACTGGCAAGCAGCCACATTGGCAGAACCTGAGACTCGACACCACGCGGACAGAGGTGAGATGCAGTGATAGGTAGCGGCGATCGTTTTAGACCATTCGGCCACCAGGGAGCCGCATAGATCTATACATTTATGTATGGATGTTTATATGAGAGAGAGAGAGAGAGAGAGAGAGAGAGAGAGAGAGAGAGGGAGAGAGAGAGAGAGAGAGTATACTTTTCCATTGGAAATGTAGTTCATTCTGTTTTGTATAAAGAATAAAGTCTTTTACTACTTTTGAAGAAAAGAGAAACACTGCCAGAGCGTTTCCCTAGTGTCTCGCAAGAAGTGTTGGCAGTAAGTATTATAAATTAGGTACGTTGATGATGACTTTTATCGTCAGGTCCGTGAGATCTCATTTATCACGGTCTTTGCGCTCTAATATCTCCATTTCCTACAGATTTGATCCACTCAGATACAGGTATATAACAGCGTTATACCGTACTACCTTCTAGTAAATGGTGCTCTGTCATGAAACTAATAGCTCCTTATTGATTTTCTTCAGTGAGGCTCAAGCACACATTGCCCAAAAATCCTTGTCTCAGAAATTTCTCAACAAGCTAAAGTTGGCTGTCATTTCCGGATTCGATGTTATTTAGCAAAACAAGGGAATTAGCAAACTTAAGCGGAATGGCTCACGTACTGTGACGTCAGTGCCATTACACATACTCTAAACATAATGTTGTGTCTGTCTTTCAGCTTGTTGTTTCTCTATTATGCTAATTTGAACTTCGTTTAGAAACACCAATATAGATTGGGTCAGCGTGTTTTTCTTGGCCTGGTTTCTAGAAGGAATGAATGTCAAGATACATAACTGCATGCGAGTAAAATTACATTATATACGTTTTCACCTATCGTTCACCTGACTGAATGAAACATCATCTCCTTATTCAATTTAGTTTTTATAAACTTTTTTAATTACAGAGAAGTTCGAGTTTATATTTTCGTCTACATCTGTGGCGAGGTAAACGTTGGATAAAAATATTTCTTTTAAAATTACAAAAGTTACATAATAACTGGATTCTACCGCACTTTTAACCCTATTTTAGATATACAAAAAGATAAAAACTGGAACCTGCTGATTTAGTGTGGAAAATTAGCTAATAATGCACGTCGTATGAAACATATTTTATTATACTGCACACTTGTTTACAACTATTCTCGATTGCTAGATGTCATTATTGAATCTACTATTGCTTGTACTACTTTATTAGAAATTGTTTTGTATATTTAGTTCAATACCCATCTATCTAGTGTAATGCTCATGTCTCCCCGGCCTCAATTAATGAACCTTTCCAAACTTAGCTGGTTTGTAAATCCTCAACAAGCTGACATTCAGTCCGATAAAATCAATCCTGTTCTGCTCTGTGATTAATGTCCGTAATTGAACATATCAATTCAAAGAACGCAAAGTGCAAAAACAAGACTAAGCGTTCTTACTTTTGGAGTTGCATTAGCTATTCCACCTGATCAACCGCATAACTGTTTTGTATTCTTTCCTTATACTTACGATTATAAATAAATGAAAAGCAGTAAGAATTAGAGACTTGATGAATTTTTACATAAATAAATGCATAGTTGGAATTATCAGACTGATAGCCAGATTGAAACTTCAACTCTTTGAAGGTAGATAATAATAGATATAAACATACATCTTATAGAGAAGACTTGTTTGAAGGTCGAACTACACAATTCTGTTTACATCCAGTAAATAATATATAAATGCTGGCTTTCAATTTTTAACCGGTCTCAACCTTAATTTATAGATATAATGTTTCAAAAGTTCATTCTGGTGTTGCTGAGTTGTCTGTGCTCAGTCTAAGTTGAAAAGCTTTACAGCAAATATCGCAAGAATAAAGATTCGTGAGAAATAATTACCACATGAAAGGTGGTTAAGTAACAAAACGTTCTAAGTCTGTATACGGACGGCATATTTACTACTGTATGTTATGTATCTTTGCAGCAGTAGTATGCTATTGGTCTTCTTCACTACGTTAGGAATGTAGTATGCTATTGGTCTTCTTCACTACGTTAGGAATGTAGTATGCTATTGGTCTTCTTCACTACGTTAGGAATGTAGTATGCTATTGGTCTTCTTCACTACGTTAGGAATGTAGTATGCTATTGGTCTTCTTCACTGCGTTAGGAATGTAGTATGCTATTGGTCTTCTTCACTACGTTAGGAATGTAGTATGCTATTGGTCTTCTTCACTACGTTAGGAATGTAGTATGCTATTGGTCTTCTTCACTACGTTAGGAATGTAGTATGCTATTGGTCTTCTTCACTACGTTAGGAATGTAGTATGCTATTGGTCTTCTTCACTACGTTAGGAATGTAGTACATAAGACAGGGTATCTGAATATAAACTTAAAATGAATTCCATTCAATATGGCGTATGGGCCGTAATAGTGTTGTTCAGCCGGAGATAATGAGATTTGTATATGTAAGACCAATTATGACTGTATAACTTACTATGACACAAATACCGTATATTTAAAATCGGTATCGCCAACCCTTGGTAGCTAGGGGAGTAAACAAGAACAAATTAATAAAGCAAATAAGTTAAGAATAATGTAGCATAATGTAGATTAAATAAGGTCCAAAGTTAGCAAACAACGTCTATATTAGTTCAAGCTGTAATTATTTACAAAACTCGTGGAAAATACGAATCATAAATTAAGAGTTATAGAGCATTGATCAACTCTTATTTCAAGCTCACTCATCATTGATACTAGTATTTATTTTACAATGTGGATGATGGGAAGGCATAATTTTGAAAGCACTGAATATATTATTCATGTATTAAAAACACTGTGCATGCAATATTGTAATGTCAGTAACAAATAAGAAATTACAATATAAACATGTTCCTGTATACTTGCAAGTCAACAAATGAAGAACTAAAAAGAAGGAAAGAAAAATGTGACCATGTTGGCATTGATGAAATAGAAGGAGCGGTAGATGAAGGACCTTTAAATTCGGCTAGGAAGTATATATTTATTGTAAGAAAAGACGCACATGAGAAAGAACAACTTGAAGTGAAGATATAAGTAGTGATAAAACAAATCAACTAGTTGTAATTGTGTACTTGCTTAGGCCTTGATGATCTTGTCGTTAACCGTAGCCTATTGCTATGGTTTATCAATTACTAAGGTGTATCATTAGCATGGGCAATATTCAATATTCTCTAGTTTCTGAGAGTGACATAATGTGTAAAATCTAAGAGAAAATGCTTTGTGGTCTCTAGTTCACTGCAAGAACATCTATTGCTAAATGACTAATTGTTTCTGAAACGATCATCATTTAATAAACTATCACAAAGTCGAAGAATTGTGTGCATAATGTGTGCAACTCATTCTTCTTGATAGCTATTGGCTGGGGAGTTTTCTACAATCACATTTAGAATTTTCAAGAAGCGAAGATCACCATTTTGCAATAGACTTTGGAAATATAATCTTCGTTATAGATTTGTCCTGGTCAGGGGAGTTTGGAGGTTTGTTCCATCACGAAGTTGTCTATTACTAACCTGCTCGACATTTGACGGAATCAAACTCCTAATGTATCCTGGATCTAAGTCGATAACGTTAGCACTTGCCATTGAATCCAACTGCAATGCAATCAACCCGAATCTGAAATTGTGGATTAAGCAATTGCATTTCTTTACAGATGGTTATAATCGTGAAATTAGACGGAAGGGTATGTAATCCATGGTGTATTCATCATTAATATCAAGAACCAAAATTATCCGGAATTGTGCTGAGTCTTTCGAGCCTCTCGCCAATTGGAAGGCCAGCCAGGAAACGTGTGTAGACGTTAAATATGACTTTCTTCTGGAGACGTGAAATTCCTTTGTGGCTTCATTTCTTCTAGCCCCTAATAGGAGCCAAGAAGTGTATCCCACGGGATTAGAATTTATTGAATTCTGCAGTTTTGTTTCATTGATTTCACTGCTAACTCTTAAGTCCAAGGACTATGCGCAAGCCATAATTTTAAACATATCACTAAACAGGATGGAGAAAATAGAATATTGAAAGCCAAAATAATTATATTCTTTGGTTAAACGTCATGCGAAAAGCGCTCTGATATGAGATTAGCCACAATATCAAGGGAACGCGATTGTTAGAAAGCTTCTCCCAAAAAACTAACATTTAATTTTTTTAAAACGCTGTTATGTATCGTCACCTAACACAACAGGAGCAGTCAACCACTTGCAAAGTTATTTTTATCCTGATATAGTCTACGTTAGTCTGCAAACGTGACTATTTCTTGAGTTTGCTTTACACTTTAAAATTTATAAATCTAGGTCTAGTTCTCATTAAATATTTTATTTGATTTTGCATCCTCTCAATTTCATAATATGTGCTTGTTCATACAGAAGACCAAATTAAAAATTGGTATGCTTGAAAGCTATTTCTAATGCAATATCGACTGAGGAAGAATTAAGTTACTACATAATTTATAATGACTGCTCGAGAACTCCGAGGCGGCTAAACTTTTTTGATCATCATTGTGAACATTTCTTATTAGCTCTTGAAAAGATACTTTGCTTCCTTACTGATGGACATCAGCAGGGTTTTAATGCAACAATGGAATAATATCGCTCAAATTGTACTGCACATAACATCACATAGAGGATATTTGCTTGAAACGAGTGAATAGCGGATAAATTTCATCGAGTGGTTTCAATACCTCGTATTTCAACTAATTGCAACGTCACGAATAAAATTACATACTGCGTGACACGTGCAGTGTATTAGGAACTACTTTGTGAACAAACCATATACACTCATGTACAAGACGTTTTATGTTTTGGTTGATTAGATTTGTTTGTGATTGAACTAAAAAAAAACTACTTTGTCCATTTGATAGTAATTGGGATAAAATTAAAGATGTTTACCAGTTCACTGAGTCACAAGCAAAACTATCAAGCAAGCTAAAGAATGAACGTGATAATCTCATAGTCAACAAAAAACGCGAGACGCAGTAATTAAAGATGTCATTCTGATCATTTAAAAAGTTATTTAGAAGAAATGTGCTAGCGATACATGTCATACAGTTCATAGCTGGGGACCCTCCAACTGCGAGCATGCAAGTGACGGGGCATAAACATGTCTTCCTTAGCTGGCAATACGAATTTATTAATGCATCTTGAATTTCCTTGGAGTGTCCTCCTTATTTAGTTTTGCAAATCCGAATGACATGACCATGTCATGGAAAAACTGATACACACCAAAACTGTACCGTAATTTCGATTACATTTCCAACTGAAATCACATTCTCCTTAATGCACTGAATTTACCAAACACTGTAATACAGCATAAATTCAATTACTCTGCATTTTGTAGTGTGTTCCTTTATTATTAAGCATTAAGTGGAAAAACAAAATGAGTATATACTAAAATTACTGCATTTGTATGGGAAAAACTGAACTATTTTTTCGGACTATAACTGTACTCCCAATGTCGTGGAGGATTACTCAGAAAAACACTCGTTCTTATTTTTCCATAAAAATACAGTAATCGATAGATACAAATTAAATATACATATATAATCATTAAGATGTTGTTGGGTTTAACGCCATTTTTTAGCACACGATAGGCTATGCATGGTGGCCAGTATTAATGGTGGAGGAAAAACGCGGGAAGAACCACTGACCCACGAGAAGCTACTGGCAAGCTTTCTCACATATCCACATTGGCCGAATCCTGGACTCTAACCCATGCAGACAGAAGTGAGATGGCAGTGATCCGTAACGGAGAGCGCTTTAGACCACTCGGCCACTCGGGGCCCCTAATCATTAAGAAAAGCCAAAAAATAATACAAATTATATATACACAACAATAGGTTCTTACGAATTGTATGTTCGCTTTACATCGCTCTCGTTTTTGGAGAGCAGTTTTAGCCGTGCATTCGGTAGATATACTCTTAGAAGAAACTATTTGCATACCACACAATTTAGACATAAATGTTGTGTTGAAACAGAACTTATGCCACCACACTACACAATAATTAAAAATAAAGTAGTTCAATAAAGTCTACATTGAACTTTAAGTCAAGATAAATTTGCATTGATTGTACCATGCAGTCTTTTTGGGGGGGGGGAGACGGAGCTGACATCGACCTTTTGGAACTAGATTTGTCATTTAGTACTTTCGGTAGATAAAACAATCGTATATTTCAGTTTCATGTGAATAATATAAGGTTTTTGTCGACTGAAAAAAAGAAAAACGTCAACAATTCTTCAGTTCCAAGCAATGGTAATTAACCATAACAAACTCGAGATGTTGGTACGTCCTTTCATGGGTCCTTGTTTTGCATTTTCTCCAGATATCCCATTTCCTATAGATTTGATACAGTCTGGTATAATTCTCTGACGAGATCTTATCCTGTTACAGGGCACCAACTACTTCGGTTTGGACAAAGTAAAATATCCATATCGATTTTCTTAACGGAGTTCCAAAACATACCCAGCCGAGCAAAAATCTTTGTTTTAAATATAATTATTTCAACTGGCTTGATAAAGTTACGATTTAGATATTTTAGGCAATGTAAAGAGACAAATAATGCTGGATTTCTGGTTACAAGTTTGCTTTCGACCCAGACTTCATTATAAGGAAAGGTCAGCAAGATCTTTGTTTCTCGCGCGGGCGGAAACGATGTATACGTTGAGTCTAGTTCTGGTTTGTTTTCACCAGTTTTGGACTGACACGAAATGAGTTCAGAGAATAAAGATTAAGTTACCTTACAGACCAAGCTTCTTTAAGATTAAAATTTGTGGCAAAATAGTTGGACCTCATTACAAGCGGGACGAAATAAATATCAACGTATGTCTCATCACTAAAGCATGCTTAGCGATCATACATTTTACATCTGTTCAGATAACTAATGAATGATGCAATATCCAGTTCAAACAGTTTCCATTACACATGAATTATAGCGACGGTGACAACGGTGGAAACTGGAATGTAATACGGTTGTTATTAAACAATTTTGTAAACTTTACATTTTTAACGTAGCTTTAACAATTTGAGTCATATCTGCAGTGTAGCAGTTTATTGTGATGCCTAGCACTGAAACATCATCTCGCAGACATGTGGCATCATGTCCCACCCAGTCACATTATCCGGACACCAGGCCGAACAGTCCTAACACTAACTTCTTAATGCTGAGCGCCAAACGAGGCATATGCTAGTCTTTGGTATGACTCAGCCAGGTTTCGAACCCACGACCTCTCCCATCCGAGGCGAACACTCTAATTAGACCACCGGAGTGGTCTGAACGTTTTGAAGTTTCTGTCGTAGATACTGAGACAAACCAGACGGAAGTGAATTGAAGGTACTAAGGAACAAACAAGTGTTTTAGTGGTATCAACCGAAAAAAATTGCGAATGGAGCTGATCTGTCTCAGCTCCAGACATGCAGCCTTGCATATGTTCATTACCTGTTAGTATAATGAGATTGCAGTGACACCTGGGTTTCGTAATGACTGTAAATTTAATGTTGGTATTGCCGATACTATTGTTTGAGGTAAATTATGTGAACGAGAAAGCCTTTGCGTGGTGATCAGGATCGCTTCAGTTTTATCATCATTCATCTTAGTTCGAGTCTATGGTCTTAAACTAAGTAATAGAAACAAACTTTGTAAAATTCAACAATTTTTTTTCCTAGATTGCAAAATCAAAATAAGAAATGTAAAAAGGAACAAACTTATGGTATTGCGAAATAAATCCCAAATAATCTTTGAATTGCTAATACAAGTCCTAATGAATAATGTTCTAAATAAACTTTTGTGCTATCCAATTTCCAACGCTGAAAGTGTTGATGTGCCTGTATTGGCAAGTAGTCTCTAATGTATTAATGTACCAATAATCTATATTGTACTGATGTGCAAACAATTTTTTAAAGTATCACAACAACATAATCCATGTTGTTTGCTTTTTTAAATTCACTATAATTCCCATGTAATGTCTCTTTCCAATAATATCATGGAGAATTTGTATTTCCAGAGAATTTCACCCAAATAAAAATTTGAATACAACAATATATTGCCGGAATAAAAAAAAATTTCCAACAAATAAAATTTTATATATATATATATATATATATATATATATATATATATATATATATATATATATATATATATATATATATATATATATATATATATATATATATATATATATATATAAAATATCTAGGACAAAAAAAGATAACATGGATGAAGGCCCAAAGTTCATTTCTAGAAACATCTTAATAATAATTAGAAAGTCCGTTACTAAAATTATATTAAAGAACATGGGAAATACAATGTCCTTGACACAGACCAAAACAAATGTGTTTACTTCTATTGATAGCGATCCTAATATTTAACCCAAAATCATAGAGAAAACAGTGGTATCTATTTGTTGTTTGCAAAAATTAAGAAAAAAAATCAATGATTCTGGTCAAGTGAACAATGACTTTGTTTTGAACAAGATCAGCTACAAAATAGCATTTCATATAATCCAGAGCATATAATAAATAAGAAAAAGAAAACAAACAAACGAACAATGCAGATTAAATATACATAGTAATCTGCAGCAGTCTGTTTCATATCATCCATGCATTCTCATCGGAAATGCACATCTCAATGCCTTGGACTGTAGCCTCAACTTCCGTAGGGCATCTAGATTTGTATAGTGGAGTGTCATGAGAGGACATTTGGTGAGACATCAGATGTCGACTTATGACAATTGTCAGAGGATGAGTGTATATAATAAAGAAATTGGGGCCGAGGGTATAGTTTTGTTGAACACCAAAAAATATATCAACTTAGCTGGAATGTTTTCCATTTACCGACACAGGTGTATCCTGTTGACAAAGTAGGACTTGAACCATAGTAATGTTGTATCGTGAATACCAAATACATGCTGGAGACGGTGAAGTAATATATTGTGTCCAATGCCGCGAATAAGTCAAGGAGATTGAGGACTGTTAATTTTTCCACTATCAGAAACAGAGAAAAGTCGTTAACTACTCTAAGAAGGTAAAATGTAAGTACTATGGCGCGTGCGATATGCAGACTGTAAATTGGTAAAACAATATACTATTTGAATTCAGATGAGATAAGATACAAGTTGGGATATAACAGCTTATTATAAGATTGTTTAAATAAATGAGGGAATAGACACAGAGAGGTAGTTCTTTCAATCGTTAGGATCAAGTGTTGCTTTTTTCAAAAGAGGTTTTACAATAGCTGTTTTGAAAAATTAAGGGAATTCCCCGGATGAGAGAGAGGTATTGATAACATCGGTTAGTGCAGGCATTATTGAATCTAAGCACTCAAGCAGCAGTGATATTGGAACTTGATGGAGTTCTCATGACTTTTGGGCGCCCTGCATCACAATTCTATGTATCAAATCCATATGACAGGTGATGTTAAATCTGCTGTATATATTCTGTATCACAAATGTACGGTGACGATGAGTCAAATGAAATTGTGTCGTCAAGTTTATTTCTAACAGTTAGAACGCTTTATCGTGGAAGAAACTTGTAAACAGGTCCAGAAAATCAACCGGAGAGTTGGCAGTTGTGTTTATTTATTCCTTGACATTAGCTTGTTCGTAATCTCAAAGAGCTCTTTGCAGCTGGAACTTTCAGTGACCTTACTCCTGTAGTTGGGTGATTTCGCTGGATGAATTATGTTTGTAACATTCTTCTTAGCAGCTTAATAAATCTGTTAACGAATAGTGAAGTTGGTGGAAAGCCAAATCGTCCCAGCCTTACGGCGTTTAACACTCCTATACCACGGAAAACACGAATAGATACTCCGCACCTGGTGGCTGGGGCACGTTTGTCAGGCAATAAGCGCAAACAGTTGTCAAGTGTTACTGATGAACTAGGTAACAAAGTTGTTAGGTTTGCTTGGATGTCATGCATTAGCTGGGTTCTGTTTAGAATATGAAGGTTGCTCTTCGTAGCAAACAGAGACGGATGGTTAGAGACTGATACGTTGAGATGCTATATGACGCAGAGGTAATCCGATTTAAGTTCGTAAAATATTGTATCAGGTCAATGAAGAATCCACTCAAAAATTTGACCATGTTACTCCGAATCGAAGTGTTGCAAACCTCAATTTGGTTTAAATTCAATTCGCAATGTATTGACCAAAATATCTAGTTTAAAAGAGGTGTATCTAATATATAGAAAATAACATCTATGTTTGCTCAGATCCGGGGAAAGAACTCATTCGATATAGCTTAAGAATACACCTTGAAATGACTAGTCTCGATACCATGTCAAACTAGTTATTTCCATCGAGTTGGAACAAAACAAATATGTAGTTTATATGCTTATAGTTTTCTTTTAAGTGGCAATCTACAATTTCGCATTTTGCATAGGGTTAGAAGTTTAAAGAAAAAGAATTTCCCCCGCTTTCCTCACTGGTTATACTGGCTATTTAAAAAAGACCTTGTATATCTTAGGTACAGTTCAAAGAACCTTTAATCCCTTTATTGTGGTATATGATTAATGGGTGTAATATGGATTATAGAGTATACAGCTTGGCCTTACTCCAGATGTGCACCTTTTAAAAAAAGTGCTAGCTCCACTTGGTCATTTTCACTTCCTGAACGTCAGAGGTAAATTGTATAAAAAGAGCCGATAACTTTTTTTTACATTTTATATATTTCGTAATTCATTCATTGCACTTTCAGAAGCTGGTATTGTCTAGTCTGGCAAAATTAATTTTCCCTATTTTAATATCTGCTATGGATAGAGTACTTTAGTCTTATTCAGGCTAATTCTTTAGCACAAGGGAGCAGTCATTTTAGTTAGCAGTGTGCTTAGATCATATACAATTTCAAAAGTACAATATCCAAATAAATATCATCCACATTACATTAAAGTTGCATAGAGGTATGAAAATATTCTCTCCATTGTGCATATTTTAAATGTAAACAACTTCACCTTACATAAGTCACGCTCTCAAAAGTATATAATAACTGGCGAGCGCCCCCTCATGTTTATGATTTCAGGTACTATTTTTCTTCTTCATAAAGTTCTGCAGAAAACGTTCGATTTGTTTCGAATGTTTGATAAGATGTTCTTTCGTTTCACTAAGTGTTCATCGTCGACTTCGATATGATATTGAGCAGAGAGCAGTACATTTCGACGAAGAGCTCAATACGAAACATTTCTTTTATAAAGAACGGTTTCATACGAATCTGTAACGTTTAACTGTCATACAGGATTAATTGCAGAAAAGATCGAAAGGATTCCAATTGCTAACTTTCATTTCAAAAACAAGTTTCTAACCCCCAAAATAATTTACGTTTAATAAAGTGATTCGAACTGTGCCTTGCTTCAGTTGTTGAACAACACAGTCTTCCTTGAATTAGAATACCATAGCATGTTATTTTATCTTTAGGGTTTATTGTCTAGGGTTTATTAATTGGGAAATATATCATTAAAGAAACATATAATTAAAGGAAGCTTCTTGTTTCTTTAATTCGAGAATTGTAATGCAACGTAAGGTCAGATTGGAAGCATAAGGGATTTTTGCAAGTTTATAAGCCAACACATGACTCTGGATTGTTTTTATGTGCAGTTTGAAGATCGGTCAAAGTCAGTCAATTATTTTGTTTTGTTTCCATTAAAAATTCATTGGTATTGACGCAGCTTTCCCGTCGTTCTAAGAAACTAAAGATTCAATAACAGGAATTTAATGAAATATATAAAACCACGTCACATAAAATCGTAACTGCTCATTCTGCTACAAAAGGGCATATTGATTTCCCAAAAATGTTTGTTACATGATTTCAAACCTACACGCTACCATTATTACATACTAATACGAGAAATCAAAGTAGAATATATTTAGTTAGATATCTCAAAGTAATAATCATAAGCAGATTAAATTATAGAAGCATTCATTCCAGAAAGAACCCAATATATTGTTCTTTGTTGCTCAATGATCTAAGTAAACATGAATTTGGAAACGTTACATTTATCAACTTTATTGGATAGGCATAAAACAAAAGCTGACACAAGGAAAATAATAATATATCTCAGTTTATTGAAATCGATCTTACTCATTGCTTGAAAACAAACAAAACGAACTTGTCTTTGAGAACTTCTGTGTGATTCTTTCATGTCTGTTATTAAGTTTGAATGAATAAATTTGAATCTTTTATTTCATTTGTAAACTTGTAATGTTAAATAGAAACATACTGATATTCATGTTATTGCCCCCTTTGAAATGTTTATTTAAAAGTTTAATATTGTGTGTTGGGGTGGGTGGGCCTGAGTTTATGGTGGTATAAACTGTCAGCTGCCGACTCAGCTTACAGAATGTCTTTATAATTGCTTAGAATTTTATTTAATTTTTAATTGTTTTTTTTTTAAAGATATTTCTTATCAGTTTTAGCGCTTTATTTTAGCGCAAGAATTCTTGCTGAGGGCGTCTGATTCTCCATCCGCAACGTAAGAGTTATGTCCTTAAAAAAAAGTAATTCTACCAAAAGTGTAGGCTATCTAAGGTTTTTGAGCATTCCACAGCATGATTTAATATTTTATCTATACTGGTATATCTGGTCTGAGTAGGAGTTAAATATTCAAAACAAGGGATGTGTTGTTTTGTTTGCCTTGTGAATGACTTGATGCTATCTTTAGTTCATTGTGACTTGGCAAATTCGTTATTGTCCAGGTCTGCGTCTTAAATTGTAGGACTGTGACTATAATGTTAGTCTTCAACCCACCCATCCCTCATCCCAAACCCTATATCCATTTACCTATAGTTTTCAATTCATTTGTAACAAGCCGCTGTGAAAGTGCTGTACAACGTAGCACCAATGTTCTTCTTGTCAGATTTTGAGTTTCGCAGCTTTCTTCAAACCTAATCAAAGAAAGAATTATTTATCTTCAGAAAATTTATAAATATTTGTTATTTGATTCTGTCAAATCAATATATTAAATTTTATAAATAAAATACAAATGTCTGTTTTTATTTCGTTTCAAAGGCATGCAGTGGTGTATGCCGTCTGCTTCAGTGTTTACATTAGTTACTTAGCACGTAGTTAGATGAACAGGTTATACAGAAGTAAACGCAATTGGGTCTAATCATATCGTTATGTTCTGCCCAATGAAAATCTTCCCTACATTTATCAACTGATGCAACTTCAATTATATCCAGATACAACACGTTTATATGCCCATCCAAAACTTGTAAATGCCGATACAAATAGATTATATGCCGATCGTTTATAGGCCCATCCAAAATGTATAAATGCCGATATAGAACGTGTATATACCCATCCAAAACATGTATTTACCCATCCAAAACGTGTATATGTCCATCCAAAACGTGTATCTAGCAATCAAAAACGTGTATATGCCCATACAAGACGTGTATATGCCCATACAAAACGTGTATATACCCATCCAGAACGTGTAGACATTATTTTAAAACGTGTATATACCCATCCAAAACGTGTATATACCCACACAAAATATATACCCATCTGAAACGTGATATATACCCCTTCCAAAACGTGTATATACCCAACCAAAACCTGTATATACCCTTTCAAAACGTGTATATGCCCATACAAAAGGTGTATATACCCATCCAAAACGTGTATATGCCCATACAAAAGGTGTATATACCCATCCAAAACGTGTATATGCCCATACAAAACGTGTATATGCCCATACAAAAGGTGTATATACCCATACAAAAGGTGTATATACCCATCCAAAACGTGTATATGCCCATACAAAAGGTGTATATACCCATCCAAAACGTGTATATGCCCATACAAAACGTGTATATGCCCATACAAAAGGTGTATATACCCATCCAAAAAGTTCATATGCCTGTAGGTAGAAAACGATGATTATGCCGATACAAAACATTTTATATGCATATGCAAAACGTTCTATATGTCCATGCAAAACTTTTATATGTAGATCCAAAATGTGTGTATGCCCATAAATATGTTAATATGCCCATACAAATCGATGAACATATTAAGCCAAGTTATCACATAGTCGGCATTCTTTACATTTAGTTTCAGCAGTTAAATAATTTTGATGTTACAACATGTTAACATATGACTTTATGTGAGACTGATTGGTCCAAATAAGCCTTTGAAATTCTTGCGCAGTATTCTCTTTAATCATTGGCTGCGATCGTAGACATTTTTCGTTACCCCGCCTTTTGGAACTTTTTGTTCTTACTATTACTATCAACATTTCGGCGACTATTTTCGAATGGACTGCCCAAAGAGAACTGGCGAACAATGGCCATATGTCTGAATATATCTAATTTACCCCACAGGGACTCGTTAAGCCGTTTGTAGAATATCATGCGCTAAAAATAGTGCAAAACCCCAAGATAAGAACAAACAACACCAAAAAAAGCTACAGGTATAGTGCAATCGATATCGGGCATAGGGCGAGGGGTTGCGGGCATACATGTAACATGAAATCCACTCTATATAGAAGTATACTTAAAATGTTCACAGGAGAAAGTGGACATAAATCGCTCTCCCAACTAACAGTAAGTTTATCCAACAACATCATTTTTATGCGGTTAACTAGGTCATGCAAATCCGACTCTGTAAAACTTTTATATATTACTCTGCTCCAAAAACATAATGCAAATATCCGGTTACAGTAAATTTGGCATTTCTGCATCCGGTAATCTTCACATGAATATCCAACAACTGTAATGCTTGGTTGAAAATGACAACCTTTATAGTGCATGTCGATGTGGTCATGTAGACGCATTTACACATCTTAAATTGCATGTTATTTATCGTTCTAAAATTTCATAAGAATAAAGTTTAACCATATTCAATCCTGAATGTTGTGCACCTTAACTGTTATCAAGAAACTTCCGGACGAAATTAATTTCACTTTTACACTGGTGGTCAGGTACTAAATTGGGTCAAGAAAAACGAACATTGGATCTACTCGTCACAATATATCGTAGTATGATTTTTGTTCCAAACATGCGTAGTTTTTATTGTTACATCGCAGAGGCGCCATTCAATCCGGTGTGTAATGGATCACAACTTACGGTTGACCATGTCCAAAAATGTCGGTGTTCTTCAATATTGAGTTTTGCCATACGTGTTTGTTTGGGGCGTGTAAATAATTACCTTCCTAAGGAACGTGGATATATGAAAATTCAAATGAACTGAATAATTGCCATTGAAAGGTATTTGTAATAAGATTTCTATAAAGCAACATGGTCACTGAAAATGTAGGTACTGCACACATTCATGACCTGTATGACTTTTACTATAGGTGTGAACATTAATCGTCTAACCTAACTCGACTCAGACTATATGACATCACACTGAATTTGAGTCTGTGTAAATTGTTATATTTATTCGGAAGGACACTTGCTTTTTTTATTTGTAATTGGTAAACAAAGGCTACTTTAAGATGATAATAGTCATAGAACTGTATATATTTTTACGCGCAACAAATGAATATTGCACAGTTGGAGTCAGAATGAACGAAATTATTTATTCTTCGTTCCCTCAAAACTATTTCAATGAAAATAAAAACTATGTGGTAAACAGGATCGCAAATGGGCAATGATATAATATTAAATTTATGAAGCTCGTTGAATATTGTCTAGCTTGTTCTTTCCAAGGCTCGCAGAATCTGAACATTTTAGAACACGTTTCATAGATTGAATATTAAATCATTGCCAATTTGAGATCATCTATTTATGGTTAAAAAATAAATGAGGCAGGCATGTTGTAATTAATACACATATATAACGGAATTATTATTAATAACGCTGCCGCGTTGTCTATTTTTCCACGTGAACTGATTTATCACCTACATGACAATTGCTGTTAAATAATATATCTGTATTGCCAACATCCGTTAAGGGTAGAAAATGCTATCAGTTACAAGCGATCTGTTTTTGATATTTGAAATGACAATTTATTTCGATCCATTCACACGTTTACGGATACATTATCATTATCATTATTATTATTATTATTATTATTATTATTATTGTTGTTGTTGTTGTTGTTGACGATGTTTTTAGCGAATAACAATTTCTATGAAGTGTAACTTAATAAGGTCGCCAATTTTCTTCGTGAAAAAACTTATCTAAAGATTCATGATTGCACTAGAAGTAATGCAATTCTTGTTGAACAACACTTAGGCTTGTCAAAGATTCCGAAGTATGATAGTTCGTTTAAATTATCCATTTTCATCCATAACATTGAAGGAAATACGAGACCCACCCCATTATTTTCTCCCATCCCTGTTAGCATTATACAACGTTTAAGGAGCGATAATCTGAAAACGTTTGAATCACAGGATCTCTGTCATCAGTCATATATTAAAAAACCAACATCCCGTAACAGAAGCAATTGTTGCCAAGGCGATGATAATATCCAAGTGATAAAGTACCTTTAGACATTTACAGAGTCTCCATTCATCTCCGATTTCGCTTTGGCGTTCAACATGGTCTCTAGGTGATAATGTATGGTTTCCACACTCTATACACGTAGTCAGACACTCCTCATTATTCAAATGTGTCACCATTTATTGAAAAATAGCTATCTAGGGGTATTGGGGGGGGGGGGGCTGGATCATCACATGATAAATGATACATCCTCGGGGAGTTTCAATCAAATTCCACTTTAATTTATTTACATTGAATATTACATGTATATAATTCTTTCTTAAACTATGTAGGTAATATTGATGAAACCGAACATTCCTGTTACTTATGAGCTGTGTTCAGAAGTAACTTTATCAAAGTTTTCCAGTGAAGTTTTACCATTCCATGGCTGAAAGAAATGCATAACTATTTTGTGTCATATGGTGAAAAACTCATGTAAAACCAATATTCACTTGAAGACTTTTAGGTTTCTGGTCCTAAATTCGGTTCTATATCACTTAATATTAATCATAAACCTATACTGTGAAAACCGGAAATCAATTATCAGTCTCTATTGACAATATTACACTAAAATTACGCTAAAATAAATTCCATTAGATCGAACCTTAACCAGAGCAGACGGCCAGTCAATGGTTTAGTAACCTAAAACAGAAGTTAAAGAACATGCAACATAGAAACACATAAATATTCATGAAGCCCTAAAATGCTTCTATAACTATTTTAGAAAAATATTGCCTTTAGATGTTTAGCCCAAGCATATAAACATTTACTTGCACCAGACAAGACATATATATATATATATATATATATATATATATATATATATATATATATATATATATATATATATATATATATATGCACGTACACACACGCAAACACACACAAACACACACACATACATACATGCATACATACATACATAGATACATACATACATACATACATCCACACATACACACACATACATACATACATAGATACATACATACATACATACATACATACATACATACAAACATACACACACATACACACACATACATACATACATACATACATACATACATACATACATACATACATACATACATACATACATACATACATACATACATACAATGGAGTCAGTTATCCTATGTGCTTATTAAATTAAAGAATATTCAGGACGTATCAAATAAAAATATATGTATGTATGTATGTATGTATGTATGTATGTATGTATCGCTTTATAGGCCATAAAAACGTTTAATAATAAATTATATTCACTAATGATAGTCCGCATTTAAGGGATCCATTTACATTTGCAAATATCAATTAGTTGTCGAGACAAATTAGAATTGATAAATATACGATACGGAAACAATCTTCAAGGCATATAAAGTATTATGAACATAGAAACTAGATGATTAAACAGTCCGCGTAGACAAACAGGTCAAAACTGATTGGCATATAGAATGGTTTATGGTAGTCACGAAGTACTTTCCTTTAGGTATAGTTGATTTACAAGACTATAACATTTTGTAATGATTATACATAGTATCACAATAATAATGTCTTTTGATATATGTCTAAGTTAACAAAGCATAAAACATTAAAAGGAGATGGCTTTTAGAACATATTCAAAGACAGAAATGCAGAAAAAACTAATACAATTAGGTTAAGGAAAGGAAATGTATAATGCAATAGTAAATGAATTGTTGAAGAGAAAAATTAAAACTTTTCCAAGTTACTCATACGAAATAAACTTACGTAGTGTGAATATTTAATCGAATTTTTAAAATCAGATTATGAAAGCTGTTTTTCGCATAAAATGAAACAGGAAAATGGGTATAAATTGCTACATTACAAAACTTTATTGATCGAAAGAATAAATCAAGCTATCGATCTATAAGCATGTCACCAATTTAAGCTTGAAAGGAAGAATATAGATCTTATTACGACCCTATGGTCTATTAATATGTAATCGAAAAGATTAGAAACCAACAAGTTTTGTAAAATTCAACATATAATGTATATCCCTGGACTACAATATGAAAAGTGTAAAAATAACATACGGTTTTGCGAAATAAATCCCAAATAATCCTAGAATTTCAAACACATGTCCAAATGAACAAACCTTAGTGGTATTCTACATAAATCTAATGCTGGATGTGTTGATGTGCCTCTAGTTGCCTGTATACTAGTAATGTCCCGACAGTCTTTTGTTGATTCACAATAATACAATTTAAGCATATATCATTATTTGAACTCTCACTACAAATCCAACTCTCTATATCCAAGAATGTTTTTCTGAATAATTTTGTATAAACAGGAATGAATAACTTGAAATAAATAACTTTAATAAATAAATTCCAGCCCAAGTAAAATACTGGATACAACAATAATACAAACTGATTCGGCTCACATCGTACAGCACGAATGAATAATTTCTATATAAACAAAATTGCATTGTCCTCTACTTGACTTCATTTAACAATTAACATTTTATAAAAAAAAACTATTTCCTATTGAAATATTCTGGAAAGTTCAATATGTTTACAAGATAAAATCGTAGTTTAAGTTTGAATGTCTCTATTTAAAATTATAACGTACAATGTGGTAAACAACAGGTAGACCGGGCAATTCATGGGGAATTTCCAATGTTCTCGACTCAATTTGAGATAAACATGATGTTTACGAAAACAAAATGAATGATTCAGATCAGGTAGAAAATGAACCTGATGTTGAACAACGTCAAGTCCAAAAATACAATTATCCATAGTATATAACGAATAAAAAGCTAACAAACAATGCAATTTAAATATACATAACAAACTAAAGTATTGATAAATTTACTCGGCTTTCTTACAACATATGCTTATGACCTCCACCCCCACAAAAATCAACAAAAAACGAACAAAGAAAAAAGTAGGTGAGAAAGTAAGGCTGTCAAAAATATATCTATATTTGCAAAGCTCAGTCTTCTTTTTCTCAGCAAAGAGATTGTTATAGTCAGAGAGGTATTCTTAAGAGACCATGTGATAAAAGATTTAAAGGGAGCGAATATAGATGGAATCTTTTACAAGTGGTATCATTTCTATACGACAAGAAAGATGGTGGCTTCACGATTGAGATAAGTTTAAAAAGTAAAACTTTTATGGCAAAAATATCATAGTAATAGTTATATGTAAATGACTTATACTACACAAATAAAACCATTTAAATGTTATGTATGGTACGAAAATAAGCCTATGGATAAAATGGAATCTTGAATTAGTCACTGCACACTCAGTGTTGTCATACTGCATGGTTTTAAGATGACCAGTTAAAACTTACCCGTAAAAATGAAAAAGCTATTAGAAGAAGTTTGATTTCCCATCATGAAAAGTAGATTTGACACTATTTTTATAACTAGCAGACTCCTCAAACAATGGACTGTTTCAATGTGACAGTTATCATTACGGAGGAGTAAGCGCCTTAAAGGTAGATTTCATCTCCAATTAACAAACATTCAAATAAACACTCTTTAGTAAGACGTTTCGATTCATTTAACAGTTTGCAAAGCTTTGAAAACAGTTGACATTAATTAATCTCTTGGTCGATAAATCTTGAACAAATAGAATATTTCTTTTGCTATCATCTTTTTTCTGGGGGAAGGTAGTTCGGAAAAGTTAGTGAATTTGTCTATGATTCACAGCCATGTTATTTTTTTATTAACCTCCTCTCTAATTGTTTTATATATTCGTACATTGTTACACGTGTGCTTGATTTAATTCTTGCGAACGTTTTCAGAAAACATTTAAGTTCACCTGTTGAAGGGTCTTTAATTTTATAAAGTGACTTTCTCAAGTGCTTTATGAATTACATTTTACCTAATTAGCAATTCTAGTTACCTTCATTTCTGATTATCACGTTACCCAAACGTTATTTTGATCAATGAACAGAATGAAAACATTAATAGTGAAAAACCTTCGAAATCTTCTAATCTACAAGACGAAAGAGAATTAAATTAGTTAAAAACTTGAATTGCGTGACAACGAGATACGACATTACTTGAGAAATAGATCTAGTTAGAAACGTTGACATGGAAAATCTTTTCAAAGAAATGTAATAATTGGAGCATATGTAGCAGGATTTAAAATAGATATGAAAAGTAACTTTATCAATAATAGCGGAATCAATCTCAGAGCTGCAGAGTAGATACCATTAAGCGCAAGGCTAAAACGGACATGTAAAGTGAAAAGTGTAACAACTGCTAATACTTTTGGAGCTATTGATATTATAGCAAGAATTATTGGTCTAAAGATTGTAAATTTGTAAAACGATTAATAGAAGGCGTGAAGCGAACTGATGGCTCGGTGCGGGAGGTGGTAGCAGCGGTGGCAGCTGCGACAATCTTTCGTTGATACATTAAGAAAGGTAAAATAACAATATTGGTGAATATTTGGTTCAATCAGATATTAAGGAGCAGCATCATTGCCTAGCATCATTGGCTCTGTAAAATGTCGGACTTTAAGACTGGCCGGAAAAAATATTTCTTTAATTGTCGCTGATGCCATTTTGTTAATTTTTGCATTAATCTGTAATTTGCTTGGTATTTAACATTGTGCCAAAGAGTTTATTTCGAGCAGCAAGAAGGGAAAAAGATCAGCGAATCACTAATATACAGACTAGCTAGTTAATCAGTTGATCTATTTAAAAAAGTAAATGACTGCCACAACCATAAGTATACTAATAAATACGTGTTTATTTGTTTTATGTCCTATACAACTTGCTGATATCGTAGTCTTGTCAATCAGTTACTGTATAATACTTTTTCTTTTTTGTTCTTTACCAACTGAAATGAATATGACATCCAATCTAATATTAGATTGGATATTCCATTCGCTGTTTATCAGCTGATAACTAATAGAAAGAACAAAGTCCATCATACTTCTTCTTCCGGTGTTGTTTATGAGTTATATTGCTCAGGACTGTATCGTATTTTCCATCCTCTATCCCACTATTGGTCTGATTCGTCTTCTCTTATCTTCCGTCATGTCTCCCTCTGTTTGCAATAATGATATACGTCCACTGACAATAATTATATTATTCACTTTTGGTCAGGAGAAATATTGAAGTAATTACAAATTAAGTTATACTGATTTTGATCTATGCTGTTGTTTGTTGGATAATAGGGCACATAAAACTACATTAGTTCCCATAGACCGTAACGTATATTCATTTTGCCAAATTACTATAACATTGTGATAAGATCGGAAAATCGAGCTTACTCCTCATGAATAATCTACCCAAAAGAAAACTTTCAAAACGATGAAATTAATATACTGGTAACCGCATTTTTGAAAACTCCCTTTTCGGTGAACGCTACAAAAATCCATTCACGGTGATAACTCTCCATTTCAGTAGTATATGTTTCGTGAAAGCGATTAAATTAAAATACATTTGGTCGAGTTTACTAATGCATACAATTTACCCATTGTTACGTTTAGGCTCTTACAAAACATAACAAGAAAATAGTGAAGACAACAAGCTTTGTAAAATTTAACCAAAAAATTATTTCTCTAGAAAAACGAGGTAAAATCGAGAAAAAGAACTTACTGTTCTACCAATGAAATCCAAAAATAGTCAAGAATAATTCAAGAATTAAAAAATGAAAGTCCCAGTAATAAAATGTCCTAATAAAACTGAGTTCGAATCCCGTTGAAATCCAAAATGGGTAGCGATGACGTATGCTGTGGTAAGCGTCGTACTGATGTATCGACAGTTCTTTGTTGAATGACAGAAAATAATATTCCAGCGTTTGAATTCTGTGTAAATTTTGATAACTGTCCTTGTCCAAGAATTAATTTAGAGCACAAGTATTTCCAGGGAAAAATAATCTCTTGGAATCCAAATAATTTAAATAAAAATTAAAAAAATTCAACTCAAACAGGTCACAGTTAAACACTTTTAAGTGTCAATGGTTTAAAGCCCGGCTGCCCAAATGCTTTATAGAAAACAGTTATGCACTAATTTAAGACGCAAAACAGATTCCCATGCGTGTGTCACATGATCACCCTTCTAGAACAACATATAATCTGTTTACAGACCTAACATCACGTACTCCAAGTATGGCCTCGATTTCACTTTATGAATCTTAGTGTAAGAAAGAATAAAATAAATAAAGAAAAAATGTTGTTTACTTCAACTCTTACTGTTTCTGAATCAAGGTCAGGAACTAGGTCGGCAATAGATACAAAGTTTTTAATATTAGTTGCTTATGAAAAACAGTCAGACCAAATAGAACTAAACTTCTGAAAAATGTAAAATCCAGTAAATAAAGTTGCATTACAATGGCATGTAATAGAATTAAAAAATTAAAAGTAACATACAAACAATTAAAATTAATCAAATATAAATTAAATCAAATATACATAACACCATAAACATGATTCTTCTGAAATATTACGCATTTTTCTTCAAATAATTATTTTCGGCAATTACAGCATTTAGTATACCACTACACAATTGCTGGTTCCGTAGCTCGTGACTTAATTGTCCCCTTCCTAATTAAATATTGCATCATGTGGCAGTGATACAGGGCATACAGAAACAGTTAAACGTGCATATTGATGTTACTGGCCCTGTTGTATATGCAAGCTATAAATTCCACACCTTGCTGCTGCACAATGTACAGTTCAGTATTATTAATTTTGCCATAATATCATATCACATTGTGTCCTATATCTGTTCAGTGAATGCACATTATTAGGTCAAGCATAGTTACTGAAAATGGTCAATGGCTTGTACATAAAACATACATCACTTTTTAATTTATCTTTACCTCCTTAAATGGATCTCCTATTCCTGTATCAGGTCGCACACTAAATGAGTTTTAAGGACATTGGTACAGTATGCTACATGTTTATTTGTTTTTGTTTTTTAAAATCTGGATTTAGTTATTGACTTGCATACAATTTTAGAATTGTCCTGGTTCATTTTGCTATGACCTTTAGTGTGTGGGTAGGCCCTTTGATACAAATTATTTTGATGAGTGCTGACCTAGAAGTTTCTTGTTGTTATAGTAACTATGCTGGATGGGGTTAGTGAGTGAGATTTCTCTCACAAGCAAACGACCAAGAACGATAACCCCAAATCCATACAGCTTTATCCAATTAAGCTTGGACGACCACTGAACCCGAACAGGAATACAAGTTGTTCTTAAAACAATTGACGACCACTGAGCTAGGACTTTCTCATCAATTAAAATATAGACGACCACTGCGCTAGGACTTTCTCATCAATTAAAATATAGACGACCACTGCGCCAGGGTTATCAAACAAATCCGACGTCACCTGAAGCAGATTTTATTGTTGTAACAACTTATTTTGATGAGCAACGAGCCGGGTGTTTGAAAAAAATAATAATCGTAACGGAAAGTAACTTCCTCGTTTCTAAAGTTTTAAAACTTGGGGATCAAAATGGCCTACCGGTTTAAACTAGCCAGAACAAATTAAATACGACAAAACTAGCATATGCAGTACAACAAAGTTGTTGGGAAGGCAAAGAGAGTTCGATGAAATTCTTCAACATATTATGTTCATTAAAAAAGGTAGATTAAATCCGAAATTAGTTTTTTCTTCACCTTACATTCTTATTTTCTTAATTATTAATAACTAGAAATTCATCACTGATCTACAAAGTATATAGACAATAGTCTACTGTTGAAGCCACAGTGATATGCCTATTCATTCATATTGTGTGAATCACAAGCTCATATGCCTTCTGTATTGATATATCGAAATACTAAAGCAATGATAATATAATATAATATAATATAATATAATATAATATAATATAATATAATATAATATAATATAATATAATATAATATAATAGAATATAATGTAATGTAAAGCAATGTAATGTAATAAACGTGACGTGACGTAACGTAACATAACATAATAATAATAATAATAATAATAACGAGGACTTTGTATAGTGCCTAATCTTTAGAAGCTCTAAGCGCTTTACAACATTAGACAACACCTATAAGATAAAAAAACATATAATGATATGTTTACAAAAACAAACACCATGAAATTAGAAAACATAAAAAAACATGCTGAGAATATTTAAGGTAGGAAACATTATTAGGTCTTTAAGTTTGTTCTTGCAGTCGAAATAAGTGAGTTTTGAGAGCCCTCTTGAATGTGATCACTGTGTCTTTGTGTCTAAATTCATTGAGCAATTCATTCCACGTTGCTGGGCCTTGGTATGCAAAAGAACGCTGTCCATATGACTTTGTTTTCATAGTGGGAATAATGAGTATACGATTGTCAGAAGATTGTAAGTATCTTGCTGGTGTGTACACATGGGTGAGGTCGGATAGGTATGTTGGACTAGAGTCCGACAGTGAAACGTAGCACAGAGAACAAATTTTGTGTTTGATTCTGGATCGAATGGATAGCCAGTGTAGGGTACATAGCAGCGGGGAGGTGTGCTCTGATCGTGGTACTCTAAGTATGATCCGAGCAGCTGTGTCTTGAACTTTTTGAAGTTTCTGTAGCAGATATTGAGATGAACCAGACATAAATGAGTCACAATAGTCCAATCTTGAAAGTACTAATGAACACACAAGTGTTTTAGTGGCATCAGCTGAAAGATATTTGCGAATGGAGCTGATGCGTCTCAGCTCAAGATATGCAGCCTTGCATGTGTTCATGACATGTTGGTGCAATGTGAGAGTGCTGTCCAGAGTAACACTTAGGTTTCGTACTGATTGTGTGAATTTAATATTGGTGTTGCTGATATCTATTGTTTGAGGTAAAGGATGTGAATGAGAAAGTCTTTGTGTTGTGATCAGAATGGCCTCAATTTTATCATCATTCATCTGCAGCTTGTTACATGTCATCCATGATTTCACATCAGAAATGCACATCTCTACATCTTGGATGGTAGCATCAACTTTAGTTGGGTGGCTAGATTTGTATATTTGGGTGTCATCAGCGTACAATTGGTGAGACACTGGATGATGATCTATGATACTTGAGACCGGCTGAGTGTATATAATGAAGAGAACAGGTCCAAGAACAGACGCCTTTAGAACACCACAACATAGATCAACTGGGCTGGAGTGTATTCCATTTGCAGACACAATTTGTATCCTGTTGACCAAGTAGGACTTGAACCACAGTAAGACTGTATCATGAATGCCAAATACATGCTGGAGACGGTGTAGTAATATATCATGGCATATTGTGTCAAATGCTGCAGACAAATCAAGGAGGGTGAGGACTGTAATCTTTCCGCTATCCAAAGCAGAGAGAATGTCATTAACTACTTTTAGAAGAGTAGTTTCAGTACTGTGGCAAGGGCGATATGCAGATTGTACATTGCTAAAAAGACTGTTTGAATTCAGATGAGATACAAGCTGGGATAGAACAACCTTTTCTAAGATTTTTTATATGAATGCGAGATTAGAAACTGGGCGGTAGTTCTTTAAATCGTTATGGTCTAGTGTTGGTTTCTTTAGCAGAGGCTTTACAATGGCAGTTTAGAAAAATGATGGGAATTCCCCTGATGAGAGAGAGGTATTAATAACATCAGTTAGTGAAGGCAATACTGGATTAACGCACCCAAGCAGCAGTGATGTTGGAATTGGAGCAAGTTCACATGACTTTGGTGCACTCTTCATCACGATTGTACGTACGAAATCCATAGAGACAGGTTCAAATGCTGCTGATTGTTGCCGCTCAAATTCTGTATCCCAACTGTATGGTGACGACGAGTCAATTGAAATTGTGGTGTCAAGCTTATCTCTAATGGTTTGTACTTTGTCACGGAAGAAATTTGCAAACATGTCCGGAAGGTCGACTGGAGGGTAGGTAGTTGGAAGTGGTGTAGATTTGTTCCTTGACATTAGCTTGTTAGTAATCTCGAAGAACTCTTTGCAGCTGGAACTTTCCATGATCTTAATAGTGTAGTGGGCTGATTTCGCTGCATGGACTATATTTGTGAGATTCTTCTTAGCGGCTTCATAGATTTGTTTATGAATAGTGAGTCTGGTGGAAAGCCAAAGCCTCTCAGCATTACGGCGGTCTCTTTTAGAAGTGCGAAGCTGGTCTCTAACACTGCTATACCATGGAGAACACTTTTGAATTGATACTCTGCACATTTTAGCTGGGACATGTTTGTCAAGCAATGAACGCAGGCAGTTATCGAGTTGTTCTGCTGTAGGAGGTAAGCAAGTTGTTAGGTTTGCTTGGATGTCGTGCATTAGTTTGGTTCTATTTATCATTCGGAGGTTTCTCTTAGTAGCAGATAAAGGTGGAGGGTTAGGGACTGATACGTCAAGATGGCATATAATGCAGAAGTGATCTGATGCAAGGTCATGGGATACCAGGGAGGACCGTAGAATGTTATCATCAGGTCTATGAAGAATCCAGTCTAAAATGTGACCATGTTTATAGGTGAGTTGGTTAACTGACTGTTTGAGGATGAAAACATTAATGGAGTCATGAGTTTTGATGTGTTTGGGTTTCCGGGACAGTCAAAGTGAAAGTTGAAATCTCCAAGAATAATCAGGTTGCCACCTATCGATTTTCCATACTCCAGGAGATTCGGAAACTGCTCGAAAAAGAGAGGGTCAGCCAGCTCGTTTTTCTGCTAGAAGGAGTGCGGTATAGGCAGAAAAATGGACTGACCTTTGCTCCAGTGTGAGTGTGGTTTGGACTAGTTCAAACGATGTGTGATCGAAACTGAATGTTGTGGTGTGGTTAAGACGTTTGATCATGGAGTTCTTTGTGATGACAGCAGTTCCACCTACGCGAGAGTTACGGGGGAACGATTTGATGGAGTAACCAGTGGGTGTTAGATCCGTACACTTGGGCTCATCGCTTGATGTTTTTACCATGCTTCTGTCAGGAAAAAGACGTCAATATCCTGGTCGTTGATAAAATTAACTATTTCTGTGCGCTTTTCCGGTGGTCCTACTGACTGGGCATTGAATAATGCAATACGCAGAGGTATCTCTTGGATAGTTGACACAAAGATTGACGAATTAACAGGGATTTGAATTAGATTATCTAAATTAACGGTCGAATCCTTTTTAAATTGTTGAGCCGAAATAAGGGAGATAACTGGAATTCTTCTTCCTATTCTACGCCGGCCAGCTTTGAAACAACCTTTCTTTTTTCGCTTCTGTTTACATTTAGTGATGATGAATGTAGTCCCAATTCCCTACATAACATAACACAACACAACATAACACAACACAACACAACACAACACAACACAACACAACACAACACAACGTAACGTAACGTAACGTAACGTAACGTAACACAACACAACACAACACAATATAATATAATATAATATAATATAATATAATATAATATAATATAATATAATATTTCCAGTGACATTTTATCACCTTCCATAATGTAATATAATATAATATAATATAATATAATATAATATAATATAATGTAATATAATATGTCACGTCATATCTTATCTTGTCATGTCTTATACAATATCAAATAATATAAAAATCATCTAAACTGTTATTATTTCAGGATTATTAACGCCATAAGAGACATTGTGTGGTAATTTCTTTTTGTTTCCAAAGGATCTAAGATATTGCACAGCTGGGTATAAATCCCAGCATTACACAAAGCAATAATACTTTGAAATTTTTGTCACATTCATGAAGTAATTAACTGTAACCCCTTTTTCTGGGTCCTCGATGGTACATACATCAAAAACACAAACTTCTCTTTTTCCCTACAAAACTAGCTGCATAGTCGGAAACCACAGCTATAATCTTGAACCTCTCCCACCCAATAGATTTATGGTATTTCAGTTAAATGGATATATTTTCTGTTTACTTGTTTTTTTTTTTTTTTTTGATCACTCTGGTGGCCTAAGTGGTTAGAGCGTTCTCCTCGGATGCGGGAGTTTACGGATTCGCACCCAGGCCGAGTCATACCTAAAACTAAAAAAAAAATAGTACTAACAGCCGCCTTGCTAGATGTTCAGCATTAAAATGTTATTGATAGGACTGGTCGGCCTGGTATCACGATAATGTGACGAAGTGGGACATGATGCTACATGTCTGCGGCATGATGCGCCAGTGCTAGACATCACTATAAACTGCCGCACGGCAGACATCACAGCGATATGATTGAAAAATTGTTGAAGCTACTTTAATATCCAAATCACACACGTAGTTGGTTTTTCTAGGTAGCCAATGATAAATTATTGAAAACCCTAATGTGCCTCTACTAATCCTATATATCCTTTCTTCCTGCCATGGTTGATAGGTAAATCCCCGATAATTTTCATGGCAATCGGGTTTTGAAATCTCTATTGTTCTGTGCCATAGTGGGATCACATTATACAGTAATGGAATGAACCAGTAAAATCAAAGACAGTGCACTTTTACAATAGCTACAGGTTTCAGATATATCGAGCGAGCAACGTTATTTCCCCTTCTTGAATTACAATTTGTTCTTTGCTACTAGTATTTGATTAAGTATGGGGTACAATAAGAAAGAGCGCCTGAAAACTAGGGAATTCTTCCCAACAGTGAGACACACTTGCGAAATCATATCTCCTAATTTCGATTTATATTTTGATGCAGCAATGACTTCAAGTAACACTATCTTTATTTGTGTGTTTGTATGACTCCAAACTACAGTATCTTTATAAGTGTGTTTGGACGACTCCATGCAATAGTATATTTATTTGTATGTTTTGGATGACTCCTGGTTAGAGTATTTTGATTTGTGTGTTTGGATGACTCCTAGCTACTGTATCCTTTATTCGTTTGTTTGACTCACTCCAAGCCACATTATCTTTTTGTGTATTTGGCTGACTTCAAGCCACATTATCTTGTTGTGTGTTTGACAGATTCCAGTTACAGTATCTTTATTTGTGTGTTTGGATGATTCCAAGCTACAATATCTTCATTTTTTGTTTGAATATGTTCAGAGCGTTTTGTAGGTCTATGCTTCACTAGAAACTAACAAGTTATCGTGTATGTATTCAATGAGGTAAGCGTACGATTGAAAACAGTCAAACATTCTTACTTCGAATTTAAAAAATGCATATGCTTGCTCAGTAAATAAACGGACGCAATTTCCAGGGCATGAAATAAGTATACAAAAAAAAATATAGCTGATCCGCTTTCTAAACAGAGTAGATCAATCGCTGTTCTCTAAAAGCATATTTATTACAACATTTGATTATGTTATCGAATAGACAAATCAAGCCTATATTGTTTGCTGTTGCCATAACCTCAAACGGTAATGTTACCTACCGGAAACTACAACAATGGCTTAATCGATCACAAACTCTAACAACGGTTGCAATGGCCATTATGTAATGAAGTCAACTGTTGCTTATTATTGTTAGATATAGCAGGCTACCATTTGCGTATTGGCAAATTAGTTCCAGGAAATAAATTTGTCTAGTATTAGGCTCAGACCATTGTTTATTCTGGACTATATAAAAACGGTGTGGAAATAGGCAGGACTTAAAAATGATATCCCATTGGATAGTTGTAATACCACTGCAACTGCATCTTTCCGTCCACTGTCCCAATCTAAGTTCTAAAACATTTTATTCAGCTAGGCATTAAACAAATAAATATTAAAATGTTTCATGACGTCAAAAAACAATTAGCACCCACGTCAGAGCCTTTATATTACAAATCAAGCATTAGCATTCAAAAAGAAAATTCACCAAGACAACTGTTTGATTCTACGTTGCTAATGCTTGTGCAGTTTACGTATTCCAAGAACAGGACCTATCATTTACATAGTAAGATTTTGCTGTATCATGCAATATAACTAAAATTATTTTTCATCTTAAATTAACCTTTCCCTGTCGTATTTTACATCGACAAAACACCCCCCGTAAATATTGCCTTTTATTTCTCAGGTAGCTATGAGTCCGCTCCTAATACATTATTATAATGATGCCCAAAATTTGTAACACACTTAGTTTTTTGTGTGTCTAATGATTTGCTGTAATATGGTCTTCATGTCAGTTGCAATCGATTCTTGAGTATTAGATAACTTAAACATATGGCTTGGGTTTCGCGTCTGCTGAAGGTATTTAAGAGATTGACTCTTGCAGTCATTGCTTTAATGAGCAATCTAGCTTTGAGTGCTACTTAGGTTCACATTAACACTAAACCGATTTAGCCTCAATTCCTACACTCCTTCAATGTATTTAGTCTCAGATTCCTACATTCGTTAAATGCATTTAGTCTCAAATTCATACACTCGTTGAATGCATTTTTATTCTCAAATTCCTACACACGTTGAATGCATTTAGTCTTAGATTCCTACACTCTTTGAATGCATTTAGTCGCCAATCCCTACACTCGTTGAATGCATTTAGTCTGGAATTCCCACACTCATTAATTGCATTTAGTCTGGAATTCCCACACTCATTAATTGCATTTAGTCTATAATTCCTACACCCCTTAATGCATTTAGTCTCAAATTCATACTCTCCTTGAATGCATTAGTCTCAAATTCCTACATTCGTTAAATGCATTTAGTCTGAAATTCATACACTCGTTGAATGCGTTTCACAACACTAGATGGGTTGTTTATCAAGACGACACAAAGAATAAATTAATTTTAGGTTTGAGGCATGTGTTGATTTTATAGTGTAATATTTGTGTTTGTTAAAACCGTTTCATCTGTTCCTATTTTAATAATTTATTAATCAAACTTTACAGAAGAAACGATGGTTACAGTCCTTGGATACTTAGTTTGGTGGTACAGGCATCATTTGAAAAAATCACGAGTAAGATAAGCGATAAAAATGTAAAAATGTGTAGGCAACATAGTTTTAAAACATTAGCTTATCGTTAGTCTTTAATGGATTATGCAGATATTTTTATTTCACTGTCACGTTTGCTAAGCCCAAGCTATAAAGTCATGTATAAGCTATAATCTACCTGTCTTGGGAATATTACCGCGGCTTTGTGTTTGATCTCTAAACATTTCCGCGGAGTTAGTGTTGAACTCGTACACAAGCTTAGCATGACCAGCCAGAGACCAGAAACTTGATTTGGCAAAGGCGACCGGTCGCGTCACTTAACAAAGGCTTGCCGTTATCACACCTATATGTTCAAGATTAGTACAATGATCAAAAGGAAAGTCCACTAGGGTTTACTCCAAGAAAAGAAGCCACTCGTAATATGGCGGCAGACCTTAAAGGTAGATTCTAAAGAAAGACAAAGCTTCGAAAAGGTCAGTAAGTTATTTTACTCAATTTTTACAGAATTTTACGGCATTATAATTGTAATTATTTGTAGTATGTACACTTAATTACTAGGATCGCTTAGTATGTAGAATTGCCTTTGTAGTGTTTCATTTACATGCGTATTTGAGAAATGGGCTTGAGCCTTACGCAGAGAATTATGTAGGTTGTTATGTTGTGGTCAGAATTAATGATGTAATTCACTATTAGATTACTTCGTAGTAAACCAGTGCATTTATTAATGCGTTATGTTAGAATCTACACATACTTGAATTGTGAATTTGGAAGTGGTTGAAATATGTAAGATTAGTTACTATGGACGAATGCATAAATCAGAGCATGGATATTTGAATAATTGTGTACTTTGTATAAGTGTAAGGTAAAGAAATACGTCTGATTATTGTGATATTAATTAATATAACGGGATTAGGAATATGTACTGATGTGACGGAATTTATTGATGTCTGTATAAGAAGTAATTCATATCGTGCTGTATTATAACGTTGCTTTACCGTACAAGAACATATGGGTATCTCGATTTGAACGAATGCGTAACCGAAGAAATGTAATAGCCGTTATCTGATGATAGGCTGCGTGTAGTGTGGGATGAGGGGGCTGAGAACTTCCGGTTCCAGTGAGTCCCAAGTCTTCAAGAGTTGGAGACGGAATTGAGGCTGTAGCCGAGACAGTCAAAGTCGACAGATGTGTATGTGGGGGGGGGGGGGGAGAGTGGACGAGGAGGTGAAGGAGTCTAGAGAAAGTCGAGGAAGAGGAGATGAAAGAATTAGGATAAAAGTTTAGAGAGGAAAAGGAGAAGGAATTGGGAGAAATAAGAGAAAGAAAGAATAACAGATGAGTAGAAATACAAGGGCAGGTGGAAATCAATCTCACAATGTTAATCAAGTGATGCAATAGGCTTATTAAAGGGTCGAGCGGAAGGAGTATAATTGAAAATTTAGTCGTTTGATTATTTAATTGTTTTTAAATAGTTATTCATTGAATTTAAACCTTTTTGTATATTTAACCATCTAACCGTCGGCATTGCTGATTGGGGGCTCGGAGCTTTATATCTATCTTTCACTAAATTTAATTTCCAACAAAATAGAGCCTGGATGGGACTTCTATAACAGTTTAAATAAAATACTGGGAGTACCTACCCCAACCATATACATCGTCACATTCACGCACAAGTATCAAGTGATTCATGGTTGAATTGCACCTTTTTGACTATGTGAAAATATAGAGTATGTCAAGTTTTTGATGTAAGAAATACAAATTGAAATCCGTGATAAATCTGGCTATAGTTTTCCATATTTCAGAGAAAGAAAAATATGTCTGATGAGAAACTGACTATAACTAAAAAGATTATGATTTTCATTCGCAGCCTCTTAAAATCTCATTTTCTTTTTGTTTTCATTATCACTATTTCCGACTTTCATTTTCATGCAATGACGTTTAAATGGTGTGGTGTTGACTAAAATCATATGACGGCATTTTAAAAAATGGATTTTCATATTGAGGGTCACAGTGCATACTGCACACAATTATGTATCCCATAATTTTCTAACTAAGCTTACTGACGGTTATTGCATTTTTCGGATCTGTTAGGTAGCATCGCTATGGATTCTTGCATTCCGAGTGCAAGTACGCATCCGCTTCAAGACGTAATTGTCCTAAAAATTACAGAAAATCTTATTATGTCTTTCTCTTTTTTTGCGGCCGCTAATGATATTTGTAAAGGATATAGTTTATCTTTCTTTTTTTTTCTATTTAAACCGTAAGGAACTGGTTTTAGGTAATAAACTTAATATATATTTTCAAGAAAGGCGCCGAGTGGAATAGTATTGTGGTCTAAGGTGCTCGTCTTTACATACCAATCAAATCTCACCTCTGTCCGCGTGGTTTCGACGCTGAATATTGCTCCAGAAAGAAAATGCATAATAGAAATGAAGAACAAATAATCAAATTTCAAATACAAGAAATGCATACGATAACTATATGAAATCTAACCGTAGCATATTTAACAGCAAGTTAAATCGAGCGAGAAAGCACCGGAACTTGAAAGGAAAGAAACATTATAGGGAAGCGAAAGGTGGCAAATTAAATATCTTCATCAAGAAACAATTTCTATACCCGAATGTTCATGCAGTTTCCATTATTTTACTGATTTATATCGCAGTATATAATCAGGGTATGACAAATCAATTTGCCCTACGCACGGGACAAGCCCTTATTCGGCTCGAGCTGCCTCAAGTTTGCTAGGTACTAGTTCGTGGGCAAGTTTTACAAAAATTGAGCAGATGAAAGAGATCGTACTAACTTTGTAATATTGTATATTCTGCAAGTTTTATACCTGCGACCTCGTCACATTACATATATCATCACCTGTATTTAGCGTTTCTTTGTTTCTGTGTACCGCGTGCTTCATTATTTCATAAATTTCTGCAGATAAATTCATCTATCGATCCTTTTCTTAACACGATTCTACAATGTGACAGTCCGTCGCTTCCTGTTTGAAGTCAGTGTGAAGGTGAGTCTCCTATTTCTAGCGCATAAATTATGTGAGAATATTTGCTATTTTAAAAAGCTTTTCGAAATAGGGAGTAAATATTTATAGTTCCACTTATCAATAAAATTTTAATCGAAATATCTGTAAGTATACTAAATTTGCCTACTTTCTATTCCTAACATCGCCATCTCAGTTTGTCAATACACCCCGAAATTTGCATGGCGCCGATTGCTAGGTGACTGCATGTTAATTCTTAATAATATAACTCGGGAGATTTCTTTCCCCATGTGTGTTCAGAATTAAAACGCACTTATTTTTACTGACTAGCCACCGTAGTTATATTAAACCGAGATCAGTGTACTGAAGCTCTGGCACTCGCAAGCTGTGTTTGTCGTCTCTTGTTTACGTAAGAATTACTCGAAAGTAATGCATATTTATTCTTTGGTAAAGATTTAAATGGATTATATTAATGGTTTTCAAATCGTTCAGCCCTGTGTATACATCGGTCTTTTTAAATGGCATATATTCAGTCTTGATGATGTAGTTGAAAAGATGGCTATACAGATGTATAAATAAAAACAAGGGAAATTTGATATGATAAAATCATTACTAATATTATGTCAACACAGATCTGTTCTATGTTCTTGGTTAAATTAATATTTTCGTTCAAGATCTTGTACCTAAATCTCTCTCTCTCTCTCTCTCTCTCTCTCTCTCTCTCACACACACACACACACTTATCTGGGTTTTTCACAAATACATTACATATATATTGATTGATCTAACTTTATATTTGTCTTTGCACTTCTATATATACATTCTAGCCCTTATAATCCTTCCTGATTTCTAATCTACATGTCCTATCTTTCATATATTTTTGATAACTTTAATTGTTGGCATATGGTTTTAGAAAGTGGTAGGATTGGGTTGATCTAATCTGTTGTAGTAAATTTAATTCGTGTCACTTTGTAAACTATTCGACCCTATCTGAAAACAACGCAAGTCTCAAACAAAATTTCTTTATCAAAGATTAATTTTCATTTCTGAATATGTAGGTCAGTTTCTATTTATTTATTATAGTTCAGAATGTAATCGTTTTTGTTGATTCATGTCATGATAGGAAATCTTACACTTTCGTTTTGAAAATATAAGGATATATTTTTCGCATGTAAAAATATAGGAATCAAAGAATCCGAAAGTTATATATATAAAGTCTTTATATTTCACACTTAGATATATAATAAATGTGTTTTTGTTTTCTAAAAAGAAATTACTATTAAATCCAGTATATTAGTTATAATATCATGTACACCAAAACTATTTTACTTATGGTAGGACTAGCTTGGACACAACATTGGTTGTGTTCCATTTTCTGAAAATTAAGAGTGCGCTGTGTTATCGGCACGCCAGTTTACGGTACTACGGTGCTTTTTCTCTGTACCGGTACCTCCGTAGTTTCCTTAACTAAGGAATGTACATATATGTCTGAGTAATCGTATTCTGAATTTAATGACATTAAAACCATGTTATCATTTTTTCATGAGAAAGTAATTCAAAAAATTTTCTAAAAAATAGTTGTCTTTGTCACAGATCGC